>OY763908.1:4461571-5097357 GCA_963667235.1 Nomada lathburiana
TATTTTTTTTTTCTTCCCTCCGTCGTGGCAACAGTAGCAACGGCATTCCTTCGTTTCGTCCGCCGTAACCTCCCTCTCGTCCGTTTTAATTTTGATATATTGCGGACGCGTGCTCGCTCGTGAAATCTTCCACGTTAGACCATTTTGCCGGCCGGCAGCACTGTAGTTTTTCGTGTAATTAAGGGAACTAATTAAAACAATTTTATGCAGCCGGCAACAAAACGATATTCGAAAGTTACGGGAAAGAAACCGGCGACTCGTCTGCCCGCGAAATCAAGGGAGAAAGAAAGGAGGTGATTAAGGATGTCATCGATAAATGAATAATTCATGAATAGAAAGCTTTCAAAGATACGTTTTGCAATCATGGTGATAAGACACCTTTCAATTCGAGGGGTTATTAAAGCGCCGGGGTTACTCCGATGTTCATTTGGACATGAATAAATTATTTTAAAAGTGAGGAACGCTGCGACAGTGGGGAAACGTTGCGTTCACTTTTCGTTAGAAGTTGCTGGAATATTGGAGGCCACTTTTTCTTCGGGGACATTTTTCGTGAAATAAGAACAAATTGGAGAACACTAAACGTGCAACTTTTCTAATACTGCTTCTTAGGCCGAGACAGGTGAACGCAAATGCATCGAATTAAAAGAAGTAATAATACGTAATCGTCATAATCCATTTGAGCATACGAATTCGATGGATCATGCAAAATGCACGAAGCAAAGCTTCGGGGGAAGTTCAAAGCAACGGCACTCAATGTCTCATCATTTGAGCTCACCTGTCGCTAACAGACTCCTCGTCCTTCCTTGAATACGATATTCCAATTAATTCTGTTCGCAGGGTATCTACGTGTTTGCCGGGATACACTATATCTTACCACTTCGAGAAGAAAATAAATTTGCGGCAGGGTTTTGTTCGCGGTGGTAGGCTTCGAGGTACATTCTTCATTCTGACCACCTTCGACTTTTTTAGCCCCCGGTTTCGTTGCAATTTCTCACTTCTTCTCCGCACTTTCTTCCGCCATTCGTCTGCAAGTTTCCTCGAAAATACATTAGCCCCGTGATATATCGAGGTTATTAAAACATTCCTGAAGAATCACCGGGCCTGGTGTACTTGATTTAACTAGAAGCTGAAGCTCGAAAGGGATCATCGGGGCACGATTTATCGCCGGATCAACGTATCGAAACACGATTCAACAAGTTTATCACTTTCGTGATCGCACGACGCTGCCGGCCCTGTTTTCTTTCCTCCAACTTCTTGTGTTTGCCATCAAATTGATCCCACGTGGTTCACGAACCGAGGGAAAAATAATGAGTCTGCGAGTCCGAGGGAGAGAAGCGGATCTCTTCAGAAGTCTCCTCGCTTCCGAAAGGGACTCCTGGTCTGAAATCGTTCGCGCGGATCGAGCGTGAATCCACCCCCGAGTTTTATGTTTCGATTTACGTTCGGCCAACGGCGGCTCGGATGCTCCTGCGTTCGCGATAATTAGTGAAACATATCCCGTGGATTACCGTCGCGTTTGTTTCTACGAAAGTGTCGCGATTTTGCACCGTTGCTGATAACCCGGGGTACTTTCGTGACTGCGACAACCTGAATCTTCCAACGCGGTCGCGGAATTGTCTAAAAAAAAATTCAATATTCCCTTCTCCGCCGCTGAAATAAATCCCATTAACCCCGAAACCACGTCCCCTATATTTCCCGCCCCTCAATAACCACGCGAACGTCGTAACGGACACTTGGTTGGTCAATATTCGAGCGAAACGCGCGGAAGAATGTTTCATCGCGATCCAGCGAGAGGAAAAATTGCGGCCCGGTGTCATCGAGCGCCCGCGTACGAACGTTTGTTCCCCAATTTACGACAACCGATCTGGCGAGAGATTTCGAAGGTTCCGCCCTAGTTTAAGAGAGAACCGGGCGTGAACGAGCGAGAGGCATCGGCCCCAGAATCGTCTCCAGCTTGGGATAGGTGTCGAACGGTTTGCCCGAACAGGTGTACATCCCTCGCGCCGACATATTTCCGCGAATCTACGATCGTTCCTCGCGGTATTTTCACGACTCGTTGGCCGCCCTTCTTATCCGCCCCGTGACGGAAAATCGGTAAAGCCGGAATGCAAGGCGATCGCGCGCCGGAAGATATTGGCTCGGCGCTTTCATGCCAAAGATGAGAGGAAGGTGGCGGTATTTTCGCGGTCCAGGTATCGCGCACGTCACGCATACAGGGGGATGGAAAAATTCGTTTCGCGCACATGGATACACATCGAAAGCGTATTCATGGTGGTTCGTGCTACTTTGAGCGGAAGTAGTAACGTTATGGTAAGCATTCGGGGGGGAGTTCGTGCTCGGCCGGTTGGAGGACAAACGATTTGGCGTTCTTCTTTGGCGTCGACGTTCTTAAAAAACGAAATTCTGTAAGGAGCAATTCGATGGATTTTATTCGAACAACAAAAGCGAATGTCCGCGGGGATGAGAAGTTATTCGAATGGACCAAGAACTACTTCGATCGAAATTTGCACGCGCATTTAAATAACTTCAAAATTACCCTCTAGAAGAAGCTTGGAATGGTTATTTATGTTTAATTATCCGGCTGCTATAGCTCACGGGAATCGATTCGTCCGACTGCGATAGATCCTTTGATCTTCTCGCGCGAAGAAAACTGAACGTCCTGTCAAAGTGGCTACGTACACCCTCACTGATCTTCCTGCTCTTTGGAATGCAAGTTCGTTAGAGTTTTCCGGTTGTTTAAAAGAGCCGCGATGACCGTCGTCGAGCATGATCAAGTCCGTCGTCCGAATTTTTTTCAGTCCCGAGATTTCTGTCGCCAAGAGGAAAACAGTCTGACTCCTGACTACGGGTATCACTTCAAAGACTTTCGCCCCGAAGAAAGAACAGGATATTGCGAGCCGCCCCATAGAAGCAGGACAACGTTGCACGAGAAAGCAACTTCGGACTTTTCTGATTACTTGTTCGTTAAGCTTCCCCGAAATTCTAGATTTTCGTAAACTTTTGGACCGGTTAAAAGGATCTTCCAACTGTGCGTCCGCCCAGCTTGGACGTATCTGAACGTCGAACCAAGTTTCCAAGGAATTAGAGTCGAACCTGAAAGTAATCATGTCCGTGAACAAGATATCTCGTCGCGTTTATCAACCGATTTTGGATAACGCTTCTGAGTAGCTCTGGCAGGAATATGCGAGCAGATATTCTTCTCTTCCTCAACAACGTCGTTGCCTCCTCGCGATGCCACGCTGCCCGACGAGCTCAGCCAACGGTTCGTTTCACTTTTTTAACACGCGTCCCGCAAACGTGTACATGTCGGGCCCGGACCGACAGCACCCAACTTCGGGAAAACTGTGCATTTTTACGGCGCTGCTGCGTGGCATATGATGGCCACCGAAATTTCTGTGCTTCGTGGTTAACGAACGTTGTCAGGAAAGACGGAGACGGTGGCGGCTACGCTGTCGCCGGCGACAGGGCTGCAATTTCAGGAAAGCCGAGCGTCCGCGAGGTAATTTTCGCCAAGGAAAAGCGGACGTCACGTAACACGGCCAGCAACAGAATTAATGGAACACGCGATACTTATTCATTGAACACCGCCCCAGCTGAATCATTGAAATTCACCGATAACTGTATCGCGATTTCCCGAACCCGCCTGCTCCGCCAGCGTTTCAATTACACGAATCAGAAGCTTCCTCCAGGCTGCCGGTTATTTCACGATGATACACCTGTTTTCCCGACGGCTTCCTTCTCATTTCCCGAAATCGACTGTGCACAGTCTCGCGCGACTCAACAGAATTCACGTTTTCCACCTGGAGGAGTTGTTGCAGCTGCCACGTTTAATAACCGTCCGGAGTGTCCGATGCACATTCGCGACGATTGATTTCCGAAGTCGTTATTTCGTCCGTTCTGGCCACCCTCTCTGCTCCGATTCCACCCCCTCGCCCCTGCGCTCCGCTACACGTCTCGTTCTTATCGAAAACGAAACTTATTTCGAGCAAGTGGATGCCATTTTACTCGGCCCCCCTCCCCGAACGAAAGTGATCGGATCTCGCCGAGCAAATTTCAATTTTCGCCCGGTCGCCGCCGCGATAATCGCCCGCCTCGCTCGTCGTCCCCGCGTCGCGCTGCTTCGGATGTCTGCTCTATCTCTCGACCCTCCGCTGGAAAGAAGACAAGATACTGTCGTTGCCAGCCGGTCCGCCGGCCGAAATGAACTTTATCGCACAGCTGGGATCTTCATTGGAAAACGTGCGCTCTGGCGGCGCGTGAAAACTTCTGGCGACGTTGACATTGCGGCCAGGGTTCATGGTTGTCGTTTCCGCTGGGTCACATTCATTCTGTTTCTCTGGCCCTCTCTCTCTCTCTCTCTCTCTCTCTCTCTCTTCTTCTCCGTCTGTGTTTCTGTTCCCCTTTCACTGTACTATTCGCGCTCGTCCCGTTGCACCGTGCTTTTAACTATGAGTTTATCACGGCTTCCAGAAAAAGCCTTCGTTTCGTTTCCTCTTCACCCGATGGATACAGCTAGCACAATCTGCGATGATTGAGCGTGGACCGTTCTCGGGTTTCTGAATGTCTTTTTCATTTTCTTTTTTTTTTTTTTTTTTACTTCCGACGATGTTTTGCTCTACGTTTCTACTCTTCTGGGGAGGAAGTTTTTTTTATCCCCCTTTTCGGACGACCACGGCCGTTTTCCTTTTCCGTAAGAATGGACTTTCGAACTCGTGGGAATGAAATGGATCCAAGAAAAACGGAAAACTACGAGTTGAAACCCGGCCAAATTCGCGGGAAGCAACGGACGAAGTCGTCGCGCTAACCGTGGTTTGTTTTTATCGCGAGGGCTCTTTTCTCGGCTGGTGTTCGATGCGGGATAATTTTTGCCGTGCAGACTCGACCCTAAATAAATGCAGCGGTTTATGGATACCGCGGGAAATCGATGGTTCGCGAAATCTCTCCTCTATCCCGTCTTGTACACTTTCGAAAAAGATTACATAAATTTTGAACGCAATATTCATAACACCCCCGGTCCCTTCGTGAAACAACACCGCGCATCCTGCCAGTTGCACCTGCATCAAATTTTACTTGCTTTAGGAAGTATGCAGCTCGACGGCTTTTTACACTTATTTTACACGCGCGACTTTTTGCCCTGGATTATTTTTCAGTTATTCAGTATACGTGGATTCAAGTTATCCTGTATTAGCACGCAGACAATCGTATATACGACGTTGAAAGACATTGAAAAATATTCCTCGGCTGACGTACATTTTATTCCCCGTCTACGTCGCGCAATCTATGCTCTTGCGTTCTTTTGACGAACGAGAAAAAGTACGAAACGACGAAAGTTCGAGCCACGCCGCCGCCGCGCCAAGGAGGCTTAGTTCGACGACGAGAAGATCTCAAAGTGACTTCTCCCCTTTACCAAGACATTTTTTCTCCCCGGCCGAGAAATCTATTTCTCACCGGCGAAACTTCCCCGCTTTCGAGCAAACGATCCGCCATAAAAATCTGCATGCGATCATTTCGACGATGGTTATCTGCCGGATTCGATTCGCGACTCGATCAGCAGAAGCGCGCGACGTGAAATTCCCTCCTCTTATCCGGTGAGATGTCTTTTTTTTCGAAACGCCACGTTTCAGAAACTCTGTAATTCATTCGTTATTTCAATCGCGGTAAGTAACGTCGAATTACCTCGATTCTTTGACACCGTGAAAACCGTTTAACGCATTTATTCTTCAATCCTGCGGGGTAACATCTTCCTCCTTAATGTTCCAGAGAGCTTTTGCTCGCGAGATAAACAAATCTTCTGCGACCACGCGGGACCAATTTATGATTACCCTTTCGTAAAATGCAAAAAACGCATAAACATACCTTGACGATATACGAAGGACAAGCGGTTTAGAAAATTGTAAAGTTCCACGGCCGAGGTGACGCTTCTTAATTTGAAAACAGCGTCGCGCTCTTTATAAAAAATGCAAGAGTCTCAGCGTCCCCGTCGGGGCTGAAGTAATGTCACTCGAATTTGGAAGAATTACAGACAACGAATAAATCCGCTTGAAAATATTTCCATCTCGAATTGCTGCACACCTGGTAACATTTTTGGACCGCGAATCGAGTCGGCGATGGACCGCGCCGAGAACAATTAGTTTCGGTGCCGGATTTTCTGCCGAATTTCCGGGTGCCTCGCCGCAGAAACGTTTCGCGTGGTTTTTTTTCGCGCTCGAAACGAGTGGTTTCTATTTCGAAAAGTACCCGCGACCGCTCGCGGAATTTCTTAAAAAAGATGAATTATAAAAACCAAGCGATCCATCGGGGGATATCCTACATTCGTACCAATCAAGCTAACTCGTTGTCGCTTACAGCGCTGTCCCGTCAAGTGTCGATTGATCCGGCATCAATTCTTTAATAACACAAATTGATTTTATTTTCGTTTGGATGTATTTCAACGCGAATCTGACCGATGAAAAGTGCAGAGTAGTGGACAATTTCGGTCTCCCTCGGGTTTGTTATTGATGAACAAGCGAGGGGATCTCGTTGCAGCCGCGAGGGTGAAATTAATCAAGAAAGGTACAGTTCGGTCGGATGAGCGGGGCAAAAGGTATGCAAAGGATAGATTTGTCCTATGATTTTGCACGATACTTGTCGCTGGAGCATTGGAATATACCGGCGGAATATACCAGGCGCTACGAAAGAATTAAACTGTCGAAAAAAAAGCGAATCTCCTGTCGTTCTTTTAGTTCGAAATTTCGACCAGCAAAACTGCCGGAACCACAATATCCCGCGTGCAACGGGAAAGTGGAGCTTCCGTCGCCTGAGAAATTTTCCAGCGCGTCGAGCGGCGGTTAAGTCGCAATCTATATGCAAATCCCCGAAATCTCGGTTTCTCGTTCGGCCGCAAACACCGTGATTACAGCAATTAAGACGGTCGTCCCGGCCTGGTTATGCGAGACGCTCCGTGACCAGGTGAAAGAATGGACGCGCGGCCACCACGGGGCCACACGAAGAGATAAAGTCACCGGGTCTGTGACCAAATTTACAGGGAACACGGAGCGGAACACTCGGTATATAAGTCAGCCCCATAAAGGGTAAACGAGACCGCCGGAGCCACCGTTTTTACTTCCACCCTCGGATCTTGGTATCCAGTGGGGTGAAAGCTACTTCGGCCGTCCTTTCCTTCTCGTCCCCGCAGCTTTGTCGGGGCTATCAGTCTCGGTGACGCACGGTATGACCAACCGGAGAACGGAAAGTAAAGAATTCCAAGTAGAGGGGCGGAGGGTTGGATGGTGGATAACGGCGAAGAAAGGGACAGGGTATACCTACCGCGCGCTCCGTTCAGAGAAAGTTTCCAACGGAAAAATGGTCGATGCTTTTTATCGGGACGCGAAGGATGCCACGACTGTTCCTGTTATTTCGTGGTTAGCTGCGCGGAATTCGTCCCCAGCTACAAGCTAATGATCTCGATCGAGAAGAGGCAGGAGCATTAGCGGACGAATTAAGAAACCCCCGCTACTTTGCTAGCCTCGCGGAAGGAGCAGAGAACAACGGAGGGTGGGACGAGATAGTCTTTTACTCCGACGATAAAGGAACCATGCTCGAACGCGTCCCGATTTTGGAAGGCAGTCTCTTTTGTGAGTCAACGGCACGTGAGACGCTGCAAGCCCTCCTCGGCGAAAATAAGACGGTGTCGAGGCGAGGCCTTCGGTTTGCCCTCGTCGTACAGATTCATTTTACGGTGGCTGACTTCCGCGTGAGCCGCTTAAGTTGCTCGAAATTTCCCAGCCGCGGGGGCTTATTTGTTGGCTGAACCGACGGCGAACAATCAACCGTTCTACCAACCGAGTATTATTGGGACACTAATTCGGTCCGATTGGCGACGCGGCATAAACGCAAGACGCGTATCGCTGCTCGCCGGCGCAACCGTGTAGCTTTTTGAAGCCGATTCGATATTGGTCAATGGGTCGCGTATGTATAATTCGCGAGTACAACTAAGTGGAAACAAACAAAGCGACGGACCCGTTTTCCAGGTAAATACGTATAAGCCGGCTCGGATGCGGCCTCCGATAAAATCGATGCGGAACGCCAATTAAACGTGCTCACGATTATACCCGAGCATTTGTCGAAACGAATTTACGTTAGCTTATTATAATGTTAATTTGCCGGGCGCCCGCGCGAGTAAACGATGCCAGCGGGCGGCAATAAATTCTGTCGGGTTCCGTCGCGCCTTTTGTGCCCCGCCCGGCAAAATTCAATTTCGTCGCGCCTCGTTTATACCCCATGGCCGATCTGCGACGATCGCTAAAAAAATTGTCGAACGTCTTCGGTCTTTCCCGCGTCGCAAGGAACCGAGCGCAGCCTCGTACCGCTCGAGGGAAACGTCTTTCGGGGGGGAATGAAACAAGAAGGTTAGAGGGATCTTCGAGCGCCGATGCTCGGTAGACGGTGCAGTTTAGACAGTCTGACGGTGTGGCAGGAAGGCGGACAAGCAGCTATCTGACAGAGGAATAGAACGGTTGAGCAGTAAGAGAACACGGGGGGAGCAACGGCAACGCGTGACTGAGGCAGCAGGGAAAAGAGTGTGACAGGGTTCGGCGAGGGGTTGAAACGACGCGACGGGAAAGAGGAACCGCTGTTATTCAAACGGCATGTGAATCTACTGGCGGAGTTGCACAGCGGCTCCGCCGACAAAAGACATTCCTTTCGTCCGCGATTGAATATGCGATTCCTGCTCCTCCGTTTTGTTCGCCTACACCGTGCATCGCCGGAGGCAACTTTTGCTCCCCGACGACCCGCTGCCATTCTTCTATTTCTCCGCCTCCGCCGCGCGATCCTCCGTTTTTTTTTTCTCTCTTCGTTTCATCGTTTCCCCGTGCGACGACTCGGCGTTCGTTTCGTTTCGTTTCGTTTTGCTCGGCCGGGAACAGACTGGAGGACGAGCCTCGCAAGGGAAACAATAAAGTGCCCGACCACGTTTATCATACGCTACTGAATATCGTGTCCGGCCGTAGACCTACCTGGAAGCGGCTACCTGGGGTGTCGGCCTGCCTGGTGGAAGCTTGCTCTGACCTCGCGATGGGACGGAGCGTCTTCGTGCCTTGGATATTCGCTGGTGGTTTCTCTATTTCGGAAAACTGTCGAATCTCGTAGATTTCGCGCGGACTTGTTTTGCAACGGTCCTCTCGATTTTGCTTGCGAGACCCAGGGGATCGACGGAAAAATTCGAGGGACTGCGGATTCGAAGCGGTCAACGACGAGGAAGATTGTTTAGATTCAACCCTCGCGCAAGACACAGAAACGGCGACGATAGTTAAAGAAAAGGGACGATGGATCGTGGTCACGAACGTCGGATCGTTCGAACGGACCAGGGTGGTGTCTTCAACTTTTTTTTTTTAGACGAAATTTATGACGCAGTTGGGGAAAATTGAACACGAACCCAGGAATCTGTAATCTATGATGGAGTAATGGATGCGCCCTCGGATAATAATCTACGGGGAACTTTATGTTCCCTATCAATAACGATCGCGGCGTGTACTCGTTCCTGGGCTAATAGAAAAGCGGCGGCGTTTCATCCAATCCCGGGCCATCGATATAATCGGCTCTCGAGTCAATCGAAACTATCTCTACTTCGCGAAATTCAACGCGAAGTCGTCGAATGAAATTTTCTCGCTCTCAAATAAGGGAACGGATATATCGAGGACAGGGATAAATAAATTGGGTATTAAATCGCATTCGTCCCGAACGAGATAATTTAGCACGGGGGATTGAAATGCAGGTAGTACTTGCTCTTCTGACCGAAAACGATGTAAACTGGGTACGCGTGAATGGAAGCAAATCGACCTGGAAGTAAGTCGAAATTAGGAATGCAAGCTCATCCCATTCGGGTCGATGATCGCGTTTTGGCCAGATTCGACGGCATTCAAGTCGAATTATCGTTCGCAGCTGGGATACGCAGGCATTCGATTCAGTCCGGCGTGCAGCTATAGTCGGTTCGTGTAGGGCGATTCACGCCGATTTAATCAGCGAAGCGAGAAACGCGTTTCGTGGCCGTTCTTCGTGTAAGAAATTCCTCGTTCAGGAAAATATGCATGGAGGCTGGCTGGTAGTCCCTAAATTGAGTTTAATATCGAGCGGGTGTTTTCAAAATTACCACGCATCTCGAGAAAGTGGTGCAACTGGGGGAACGAATTTTAGGGGCACGAAAGTTTGAAGAGGGTAGCCTGGCAGAAATAATTATTTTCTCGTGTGGGCAGATTCCTCCGATGCGTGCGCCGTGAAATTGTAGGAAGCGGCTGGATGAGAGCAAAATTTCCTCAATATAATACTTGACGAATATTTCACTACAGAATTGTATCGGATAGTTATTTGCGCGACAAGTGTTACAAGTTCGCGGTGCACGGAGCACAGCGACGACCATGCAGGAATACAAAAATATATTTGCGATAACAAAATATCGTAAGGGCGGGGTTTATGTTATTGCAGGCAAAGCGGCGTTTCAATTACGAGATGCGTTTCGCTCAAGCCAATTTAATTTCATCGTATGCGTTCGATCGCGCTATGCGATTGGTTCAGCAAAATGCTACGACAAACGATCATTCCTAGATTTCGAAAACATTATTATTCACCATAATATCTGACAGAGGCGAACGAAAAAGAAAGATCGAAATGGTCGGTCATCGAAAGGGACACGTAATTCCATGCGCTGTGAACTTCGAATGTTTGCAAACCGCGAAACGCATCGAAACCCAGGAGCATTCATTGATTTGCAAATATCCCTCAAAAACGGGGCTGCATTTTTTATGCGACAGTTACATGGCTACACCGAAATACAGGCATCGAAAAAGCAATTTCGAGTCGGCAGTGAACGAAAGCTCGGCAAAGTTAACATCGATGTGATTCCCGTTCGCTGAACGCTACCGGAAATTATAATCGTCAATCGTCGAATCGCAAATTCTCGTCCCGCTAACACGCCCGCTGACGTAAAATAAATCCGCGCAAAGCGCAAAGCCCAAAACGAACAATCTAAGCCTAACAACGCTTCAACCAGTCAAAGAAACAGCGCTACTCTGTTAATAAACACTTAGCAATCTCTAATGTCAAGTTGTTT
Organism: Nomada lathburiana; assembly: GCA_963667235.1. Lineage (NCBI taxonomy): Eukaryota > Metazoa > Arthropoda > Insecta > Hymenoptera > Apidae > Nomada > Nomada lathburiana. The sequence continues at coordinate 4,472,658 of OY763908.1, forward strand.
CCAACCCCCCTGTGTACATGTATGCGTACACGTGTCGGGCGTGTGGAATCGTCGCTTACGAGGCGGGAAACTCCGCTTCAACAATACGTACGAGAACCCGAGCACCACCTAAGAATAGAGCACGGCGTGGGAAGAGGGCGGGAATACGACAATAATTAAGAGATCTTGAATACGTGCTCGCGAAGTATCCGTGTGCCACCGTCGGCACACGACAGTTCCTGCCTGTATTGCGGGTGGAAATTAATAATCGCGAGGCGGATAGTAGCCGGATCTCGAAGGGAGGTGAGACAGCCCCGACGGTAACTACGGGGGGGCATTCGAGGGTCCGCATAGTTTCACCTGAGCGAGGGTCCTTCGCGCGAGATACCGAGACGCGAGTACGTACTACGGTTCGATCGGGATGCCGGGGAAACGCAGACGTTCCCGCGGGACGATCAGAAAGCCTGTCTCCCGTTCTTATTTCGAGGCGACTCGAAGATAAACCCCCGGGACTTTCCACGGTCTTTACGTTCGTTGGCTAGATAATGTTCTTATCTTCGCGGGGTTATGTGGCTGATAAAAGCCGGAACGAGAAGTCTCGTCGGTTGAATCGCGGCGAAAGAGTTATTTGGGCGAGAGACTGCCAGACGATTGCGTCGATTGTATCGCAGAGAGCGCTGTTAATGTACTGGATAACCCAGTTTCCCGCGGCGTCTCCGGGAGAATCTTCTTTCTCGTGTTCGATGTGATATTTGATTCTCGAAACGCGTACATTGTACGCGCGCACATTTAACGCCTTCTTGGACTGGTTAAACGCCGATGCTCGTTCCACGGTGTCCTTCCATCCTTTTCCCATTCGTCTTCACGCGGGTCCCCGGTTCACGCGTTTTTCTTCCCCGTGGCACACTTTTTCCCGCTTTGGAAACTTTCGCCACGGGTATCTCTTCCCCGCCCTCGGTAGTCTCATTTGTTCACGTCGGTCGTCCACCTGGCATTTGGATAATTTCTCGCCTCTCCAGTTTAATTCCGTTGAATCCCACGTTCGGGGGAGCGGACGGAGGGCGCGCACTTTCGCGATACGACTTTTTGGCCATCGATAATTGCCGGCGCCGTTAAATAGAAGCGCGAAACGAACGCGACAGGGGGAGCTAATTAAACGCGAGCGAAACGAGCGACCGACGTTGGTAATTAATGGATTCTTCGCCGTAGCCAGGCAAAAAAGTCCTCGGACGTGTCCGGATTCCAAGCTACCGCCCTTAGCCTCGCGTACTTTTTTGTCGCTTCGTTCTATCGTAGTTGAACGGCGGATCGAAACGCGGCCGCGGTTCTAACCCGAAGCGGGAATTAATGTATTTTGTCGGGGTGCACAAAGTAGCGGAGCGTTTTATTAATATGATTTCGACAATATCCGACCGCTCGACAGCCCCTGCAACGGTATCATTTTCCAAGTATCTCCTTTAGCGGCACAGTCATCAGCAAATGATTCGAACCCCGTTTCGAATTGGATGCCGGCTGAAATACATTTCCATCGTGCCGCCTTTGAGCCGATCTCCAAAATCATATCCCCAACGAGATAAATGGAAATCGCAGCCGATAAATGGGAATTTAATTCCATAGCCGGGAAGCGAGGAAAAGTGTATTAAATCCGCTTGCTGATATTTTCTGCCAACGTCATCGGCGTTAACGCAAGGGCCGTTTCGTCGTCGCGCAAGGGGTGCACGGTAATTTTTGCGAAGGAGCGGTGCTCGATCGTGTAAAAATCCGTGTTCGTTTTCGCGATCGAGACACGCGTCGGCCAGGGGATGATGGGGCCTATGAATACGGCTTAAACGGGGCCGGTTTTAACGCGCGCCCGCTAGCACCACCTTCGCCTCGCGTCTGCCAATTTATCACCCACCCGGTCATCCCCGCTTAGCCAATTCATCGGGCCGTCAATTACAAAACAATCGACGCGCGATCAAGTAATCGTTCCGCGCCATTAATTAAAAATAGGCGAGCCGAGGCGCTCGCTGAGCACGCCTTTCCTGCGTACCGTGGCCCGCATTCAGTCGACATCTAATTTAAAGTTGTCCTAAGTCTGACGCGAGCATAATCTGCATCTAACGCAGTCTCAACGGGAGTACCCAACTCCCTCTTTGCTCTCGGCGATTGGGCTTGATCGAAATGCGGTCGCGTCTACAACCGCGAGCGATTCCAAACTCAACTGAAATCTCCGGCACAGTTTGCGGAAGTATGCGTTTCTTGCGATATTTAAGCGAAACGTGCCGGAAACGGTGGGACAACGAAATTGCACGCGACGCAGTTCGACGCTCCGTGCATTTTCCGTCGCGCGTTCACGGGAATAAACAGCGGAGCTTTCCCGCGGCGACGGCGACGGCGACGGTGCAAAGACGCGAGCCGCGATGACAATTTAATATCGCTATAATTCCGGTTTACGAGCGGCGCGGTCGCGCGACGGGAAAATTATCGACGCGACCGAGGGGCGGACGAAGCGCGCGCTTTCAGAATCGCGGGCTCTGCACGCCAGCCGGACCGCGAGATTCTTGGACATTTGAACGTCGGGTTTCGGCATCGTATTTCCGTGGCCGTGATCTATGAAGTTGCAGGGCACCCAATGCGCCCGCTTATCCGATCGCACGGCCGGCGAATCGAGTTCGATGCGCGTCGCCGCGCCGTTCGGTCGACTCTGCGAAAGAAGCGGCTCGTATTATCAGATAGCGCGTACGAAATCTGTGCCGTCGCAATTTCGAGCACTGAATTACGACCGGGTCCCACCCCGTGCCGCCGACCGATAAATTATTTCGCGCCCCCCCCCCCCCCCCCCCCCCGAGCAAAATGCGACTCGGCCGCGGCGGGTTTGAAAAATGAAATCAAGCGAACAATCTCCGGGTCGGGCGAAAAATAGAACGGAGACGGTAATGAAAACGGGCGGCCCTTAATGTGTTTATGTCGATAATGGTACGCTAAGTGGTTTAGGCTTAGCCGTCTCGTCGTAAAAACGTATCACCTGCGAGGACGTGCAAGATTAGGCCGAGGAGAACATGCTGCCGCGCGAGGAATCACTTTTATTGCAGGTCGAGTCGTAACGGCGTGAACTGGTATGCCCGTGGCATTTTAGTAGCTTTATTCGGGATGAAATGGAATCCGGAGTGGCGTGTGATCGCGTTGTCGCTGCGCGTTCAACGTCTTTGCCTTTCGTCGACTTCGAATGATTTTGCGACAGTTTTCTAGGATTCGGAGACAGGAACCAGCCGAGGAGGGGTTCTGTGTGTCAAGCTGCGCCCTTGCGGAATTGAATATCCATTGTCTAGGCAGGGCGCAGCTTGACACAGTAACAGTAACTATAATCGCAGCAATAATTTCGCCCGGATGCCAGGTTGGCAACTCTAAAGTTTTAATTGGAAACTGTCATACGTTGAAACTATACGCCATGGAGCGTGCGGGCAACGTTCGAGGGTGTACGAGCAACCAACTGGGCGATGGACAATAAAGAGGGTCGCGGGTCTCGTGCGCGTTGCTTCGCGATGAATTGTCTGCCATTAATGAGGAAATACCCGAGGAAACATATCGGTTCGCTTGAATGAAATGGTGCTTAATCAGGCCAAGTATTTTTGTTTAGAGGGTACGTCGGTAAACAGCGCGCAACACGAGTCGATTCTCTTTTTATTTTCTAATTAAATTACGCTGTTTAAAAAAAAAACGCCGGCAAATAATTAACAAGGGCCGTCCTCTCGAATGAACAGACATGCCTGTCACAGATTATATCCTCGATTACGCATATTCGATACCCGGTCGGGGAGACACTGAAATAATAAAAAAAATAAATCGACGATCGATACGTCGACGTACCCGTCGCGTCTCGATTGATTTTTTCCACAGGGGGTCGCCGGCACGACCGTTTGCGGGCGACGCACGTTGAACCGAGACGGACTAATTAAACTGCCTTTCGACTATACCATCGATTTCAATCGCTCTCCTTGTTCGGCTCTTCACTGCGAGCCTTAAGCATTTGCCTCGAAGTCGAGGAGCTTTTCCAGTCTGCACGCTACACTAATCGACTAGACGACATCTGTCCCTCGCCCTTTGTCCTGCCCCGAAACACGACACCACCCACCCTTCTGTTCTCACCACCCCGCCCCCTCGCTTCTCTATCTTCTTCTACTATTTTTTCCCCGCCTTTGCGGACACCTAACATATCTCATTAATTCGCGCGGCGGTGTCAAAAGTTACCGCGACGCGACGCGACGGCCGCGGTGTTAAATTAATCCCGGCAGGAGTCATTTCGCTGCCCCCGTGCTAATGGCCGGCTACAGGCGGCAGTGTAACGCGGTCGTAAATTAATCCCGGCCAGTCGTTACGTTGCCTTCGAATGGTGGTTCATCGCCATATAGGGACGCGAGGCGCCATAAACGGGCGGCGTGACGTACCCGTAATCCCGCCGGCTCGGTTGTTTTGCCGTTTTCAAAAACTGCTGACGAGCCGTCGGCGATTCCCGCGAGCACGGGGATACCCGCCGTCGATCTGCTTGTTTCGTTCTGCGCGGCTGCTCTCGCCAAGGGGGAGAGAATAGATGCGGGAAGACAGCCTGATCGAGGATTAGGGGTGCACCGACGAGACCCGGCTGCTTCGGACTACAGGGGCCGAGCCTTTTCGATCGTTCCTGGGTTCAGGGTCGCGGTAAACGTTTATCGATTGCTCCATTGAACGCCCGATGAACGTGTTTTCCTCGGCCGGAAGAAATATGACGGAGGGGCGGCGATGTATGATATTAGGGTGACGACGATTTCCCGAACGACGCGTTTCATTGTTTCAATCTCGTCTCGTTAGCTGAGAACGAAAGGGACGGGAAACGATTCGTATGCTTGGCTGACTACTTTGCGCGAAGGAGGGGCTTCCTCCGAGAGAACGATAGGGAGTGGACGGAAAAAAAAAAGAAAGAAAAGAAGCGCAGAGAGTGGCTTTTTCGCGCAAGGGGTGTAATTTATACCCGGCTGCATGAAACTTGTTGAAACGCGCGATTCGTTTTCGAACGTTCTTCGGGGGGAAAAAAAAGGAGAAGGGTCAAGAGCGCGGCGGAAATTGAAGGGAATCTTCTGAAAATCATTCCGTTGCGCTTTCCCCCGTCGCGACGCAACCAGATGGACCAAGACGGTAACCGAATTTTACTATCGTTCCCGTTCGTCGAATGGTTCCGTAAAGTGCAAGATAAATTGTTTACAGCGGACGATATTGTTCGCGTGGAATGGTCAATCTCTGTTCAAGCTCGTGCTTCAATTCTCGTGTCTCCCTCAAACGGCAAGCTATTTCACGGGATAAATTCGCCAGGAAAATAAGAGATGCTTGGTCCGCGACCATTACTCACGCATGTAAATATTGTTACCGCACAGAGAAAGGGAAAATGCAGGGAAAGAGAGAGAGCGAGGGAGAGGGAGGAGGGGCAGGGGTAGAGGTAGAGGAAGCTGGCAGGTATACTCTGACGGGCAACAATAAATAAAAGTTTACATCCCGTCGGCGACGCCGCGTATTGTCTCACCGGTGTTGAACATGTTATAACTCGTACACAATGGATCTTATGTGCTTTATACGCGGACGAGATCGACGAGCGTACCAGGGATGAAATGAATGAAATTAAAACACCTCTGTCAGGTTATAAAATTCAACCTCGCGAAAGGTATAATGTAATACGTATATCCAGGCACGAGTTACGAAAACGCGACGGCAGCTCGATCAGTGTTTTCTTTCCTGTTAAATCACTGAAGCAATTAATTAAGCAGACTCGACATTAAAGCACGGAGCAATTGAAAATTACGTTTCGAAGAAATTGTCGATATTTCAATTGTTCAACGTGCACAACGCCAATAATAACGCCAAGTAGTATCGTTCACGTTAACCGAAACGATCGAGACGTACACGAACCTCCGGTGTTCGTACACGAGGCAAGGGTCCGTAAAAATGTTCTCATAGCAGAAACAAACAGGGGTCGCACGCACACGGCCAGAAAATGCCGAGGTTGGGACGTTTGCATTACGGCCGAATCCCCTGAAATCCAAGGGACAAGAAGTTCCACGGTAGCTCGAAACTCCAGGGAAATATGCTTATCCCTCGGAAATACCGATCGAGAGATGCCGAAACGAAATAGGGCCGGTTCGTGTGTTTCACCCTCCCCCGCCGACCCCAGTCCTGTGCGGACCACGACGAAATTCGAGTCGTTCAAACTTCTTCTTCTTCGTGATCGAGCGATCGCCGTGAACGGTCGAGCCTTCTAATCAATTTGGTCCGGTCCGGGTGGCGAAGCTACCACCCCCAAGAGCTGCTTGTTTCTACCAGACCCTCGGCAAATTGGTTATCCGGTCAGCATCTTTTCCCGTTCCCGTCGCGGACGCGAAACAACGACTGACAAACTACCTGGTATCGATTTAACGTATCAATTGTTTTCCTTTTCAACGAGGGTGTAAGCTTGCGCAAGTTGCGCGCGATTCTCTGCGAGAGCAAATGAGTCACGCAATCGGTGGAAGCCGGGTGAACGCGTTTAACTTTCCCCGATAGAAGTAGATCGACTCGACGAGTGTGCGCCCGCGGACAGCTGCCAAGTTTCGAGATCGCGACGGCGCCACGGGTCTGTCTGTCTATTAATTCCATCGACGGTGGAAAACGTATTGACACGAACGGGACGCGACGAGCCGAACGGGGGACCGGAACACGCTGACCGATTTCCAGCAATGCTACATAATAATCTTACGATCGGTGCTCAAGCGTCCCGGAGTAATCAGCAGGCATCCTACTTGTCCCCGACAGAACTTTCGCGAACTCGTGCAGGCACGAAAGGGAGGGGGGGTCGGAGAGTCGAGAAAGGGGGACAAAAAGATTTTGGCGAGGGATGGCTAGATGCCAATTCCATCAGATATTAGCATGGAAATGGAGTGTGATTTGTGGGCCAGCTATCCGTGGCGTGGTCGCGTATTTTCGCGTGTGCACGTCCAGAAAAAAAATGCTATGCTGGCGTCCGTCTCGCTTCAACCGACGGCCAACCGCCGCTGGTAACAAAGTTACAGCGACGCCAACGGGGGGGCGGGACGACGCGACGTGGACGTCGGCGTTCTAGCAGCCGACTCGACAAACACATCAACGGGTGTATGCCCTCGGGATTAAGGGAGAAATTTATGACTCCTCTTTCCCGCGGATCGTATATCGATTCGACGCAACGCTGACCGGGAGACGGCCGCGACAGAAAAATCTCCGCCGCCCTCTGTCGCGTGCCCCGTCGACGTCGCGCGACGCGTGAAACGGTCCCTCCGATCGTTTAGCCCGGTTCGCCGCGAGACTCGGGGATGAATTGATAATTGGACGAGTTCAGTGTACAGAGGCACAAGTGGTCGAAGAAGTTTGGCGTTCGAGATAGTACACGGACTGCTTTCCGTTCGGCCGTACCACAATATCGGAAACTTCGCTTCCGGGGGGATTGATTTTTTTCCTCTCACGCACGCTCGAAGCTCTTCGAACTTCTGGCGAGCAACTCGTGCCAAGAGTCTCTTATTTTTCTTCGCTCCCAACTTCGAAAACAGCCGAACGTGAAACGTGTCCGGGAAACTTGCTATTTTGACGCGAGACCCGGTCGTATTGTGCCCGAACGAATATCTCGTAACGCTTCGACCGTTCTCCCTTCCTCCATCGATTGTGTAAACCGTGAAAAATTGATAGACCACCGCGATAACACCGTTGATTAGTCGACAGTCGTCTGTCCAAACATTCGCCGAACATTGATGGACAGACCCGTGCCGTTTGGTGCATCGCTTCCCCAACATGAAACAGCACCGAAAGGAAAGAAAGATATAGTCCTGTCGTCGTTCGGGACGCATGCAAAAGCGATCGGTACGAACGGTGTATCTTCGAAGGAACCACTACAGAGTCCCGTCATGTTCAACACGGAGCCAGGAAGCCGGTGGAAAGGGTAGGGTGGCATACCAACGAGTTCCCCGCAGTGTCTCGTCCCATGGACCACCATCCCTATGCCCCGTGCTTCGTGACGGCGGAGAGGAAGGCGGCTGTTAGCCGCCCCCGCGCGGCCCGTTAATATTAAAACCCTTATGCGCCGCTCGTGCAGGCTCCGCGAGCGGCGTGCAGATTTGCATAATAAAAGAAGTACCGCTGCGCAACAAAAGGAGAGTAAATCCTACGCGGGATTCGCCTGACCTAGAGCCACGTGAAACAATCGCCGGAGAAACCGTGCGGCGGATATTCTTGCGCGCCGTCCACGTCCCATGATCGATGGTGCCCCCTCGATATTTAATGGGGGCAGGAAGAACGGGTTAACTGATAGGTTTATTTGGTGGGCGGTTACACCGGGGCGAAGTTCCGATTGGGATTAGGTCTGGCACAGAAACGTTGTACAGCTGATAGCTCGTGGGAAAGTTTCGCTCGTCGATTTCACCGGTCGCGGTGCACAGTTTGCGGTTCAGGCTTCGTCACACACTTCGATAAACTTCTAATTCTCCGCGGAACCCGAAATACCCGGGGTGAAGTACGACTGTTGCGCGAAGTCTAACGAGTTTCCAGTTCCCCTAATGCCTCGCGGCGTCGGAGCCTTTAAGCCTGACGCGTGGCAAACGATCGTCTGGCCCTACGATTGACAGGCGAAATGTCTGTTTTATTTGGCCGGGGTATCTATATTTGAAACGCGACACGCACACGCGTGCGCATGTTGAACCGCCCCTGAATTATTTATATCGCGAAGTACTCCGGGCTAATAGGTCTGACGCGTGAATCGAAACAGGTTTCTAATGCATAGCAGTGGCGAAAGTAAAGTTTCATTTTTTTCCGTTGCGAACGCGACGGTTGCCGGCCACCTACGATTTTCGGTAGATGCGTTTTTTGCGCGCACGTTTGAATCTTGCTTCGTTTTTTTCCCTCTCTCGTTGCAGCCAACACCGTGCGCGCTTCTGACGTCGAATTGCATCACGTAACACCGGCCAGATAGGCGCGTGATTAATGGGACGCCATGAAAAGTAATATCATCGCCTGGTTCCCGCTCGGTCATTCCGCAGATGTACTCGCGGAAATGGCGGTTGCACTGACGGTTTCGCAATATAAACCCCGGCCACCTGTATCAATCTGCGTGCCGCGAAATATCCGACGCGCCCGGTGTTGATGAAATCCTGGAGAACCCGTTAAAGAAGCGCGGACACCTCGCCCGTTTGGCGTTCACGGAAAATGCCAAACCGCGTTTGGCGTATGAATGATTACGCGGGCGAAATATTTGCGAGCGCTACATTCTTACACACCGTCGATCGTATTTTTCCTGCGGTTCGTTGCATTCGTCGGATGCACCGGAGCACATATTGGCACGGCTGGCTAAAATGTATCCAATTCAATTTCACGGAAACTCTTTGGCCGTTCGAGTGGTCTCTATCCCGGTCGCGGGCATTCCGTTGCAAATAGCGGGCGACGGAGAGGCATCGTGAACTTTAGAGGGGGTCGTCGTATTTCTCGCGATCCCGATACCTGATCCGTCCCTGGAATAGTTTATCCACTTTCGGGGATTATATTCGCACGTCCAAGCGACCCGATAATGCGATAAGTCTCGATAGATTTCGCTGCTCCGCGGAGAATCGAAGCACTTCCCGGGGGATCGTTTCATGGACGGTGTACAGGTGGACGGTATTTATAGCGGCTGGATTAAATGATCGTATTTTTATGTCCCTGCCTTATCGGAGTTTTAATTAATTATCGAACCGAGGCATTTCTTTCTGACCGTACAGGTATACGCTTCCACGCGACAGAGGACGGTATTCAATTTTCGAGAACATAAAATTTGGAATGAGCCCACTACTAGATTAATAAATATTCTATAACGCACTAGGCGAGAAAGTTCTGTATAATTTGAACATCGTCACTTGCTATTCACCGTGAGGGTTTCGCAAGAACATTTAGATCCTTGCCCCTTTAAATGAACTGCCGTATCGTTCGTTGAATAACATTAAATAGCAGTGCAATTAATTAAATGGCAGCGTAATTAATTCAGTATGATTCGAAGTTAATCTTGCGTGTCGTAAATTTATCACGACCGGTTTAAGAAAGTCGCTCCGATAAATTTACAAAGTATACACAAGCGCGGAGAAGTTTCGCGTCTTTAGCATCTGCACATTTTTCCTCCCAAAACCGCCAAGGAATTTTCAACGTTGTCGTCGCCGACCATAGAGGCCCACAATCGTGAATTTGTGAGGCGAAATATCACGTCCACCCGTTCGCCCCGCAATGCACACGCGTGTAGATTAAAGACTGGGAAATAAGCTAGACCGTTTCGTCCAATTTGCATGGCCGGAATCGCAGCGGTACGTGCGCCAGGTGTATTTCTGATGAAATTGAAGGAAACGACTGATGCTCACCCGCGGCAGCTGCGGAAGCATAAATTCCACGGGGGCGTGTATGCACGTTCGTCGGGCAAGATAAACGCAAAAAGTCTATCCAAGCCGACGTAGAGGATGTCCAGAACAATCATCGCTGCTTAGGGGATTGCACGGCGCAAAAATAATTCCAGCAACCGAATAATAAATTCACGGGGTGCACCGGTGTCTGAACGGAGCGCAAAAGGGAAGAACGACGGAGTCTACCACGCTTGTTCGTGATTGTTTCAAACCTCTCTCTCTCTCTATCATCGTGCGGAAATATTCTCCATATTAACACCGGCGCGGGTCAAATTTGTGCCATGATTATGTACATTAAACGTTGATTCCTGGTCAGCAGTCGTGCCCGGTAAATTCCTGCCATCGCAAACACTACAGCACGCTCCATCGACGCATCGAGCCGACACTGAATAGCTGTGCCTCTCAGAGCTTGTCTCCAGTTTGTCTACCGTCTGTCAATATTGGCCGTGTTAACATTATTTTTCGCCAGCCGCGAATCGTTCCGTGACATTTCAACTTGCGGGAAACGTGCCACAGATTTTTGCCCCTTTCTTTGCTCATCTAAATGCGTCAATAATATGTACGCGTTCCTATCGGCCGCGGCGATGCATTTGAAGCAGAACCGAAAGCGTGCCGCCGAAAATTTACGAAGCGTGACACGATCGTCGAGACACGGTCATCGTCATTGTTTCACGAAGAACGACCGAGGCAAGCTCAACAGGCTGATGGCACATCTGTATCGTTCTTGTTTTTGAATTCATCCACAATTTATCGCGTTTGGTGCGCGCATCTAGCCGGGGAAATTGCCGGAGCCGTGCTTTTTTCCGACGTGATATTCGATTGGACGGCATAAAACCCCGGGCACGAGATCGAGATCCTAGCTTTGAGCGTTTATCGAATCAACGTTTGTTACGCAGCGTCCCGCAAACATGCCTGCACGCGTACCCTTGTCGCGTGGCGACTCTACGCGACAATTATTAGTGGTACGTTCTCCTCACAGGGAAATTGTTCCTTTTTCTCTGAATGCCACACAGGCACGTACGTACGCGTCCACTCGGGACATTCACTCATACTTTATTGACTCGGATCGGACATCGTTTGTTATTAGTTTGCTCTATCACGTCGTCGTTTTTTGGAGCGGGCCGGTTGCCCCGGGGAATTCCGTTGCGCGTGTATTTCCCATTTCTGCCAAAATCGATCTTTGCCTCGTATCGCCGCATATTTGTTTCTTCTTTTTTTTTTTTTTTACAATGAGTAAAGCGATTTCTGATTATCAGAAATAGAGCCGAAACTCCTTCGAACAAATACGAGCGCAACGAGTTTTGAATATTTTTTATTACCTGTTCGAAAACGCCTCGAGCGCTCGAAGCCGTCGAAAAACTTTACCTTTTCATCCCGATGAACTTTAAATAAATATCCCCGATGTGAGAGAAGTATCTATTAAGTCGAAGCTAATGCGTTAAGAGTTTGTTATATTCGTGGAACGCGGTGTTATTGCAAATTCTTAGCGCGAGACGAGATGGAGTGCCGTAAAGAATTTCGAAGGCATTCGAGCAAAAAATGCCAGCAATTTCCTTCCCAATTTGCTCGAGTTTTTTTTCCGATTTTCGTAGCAGTCGAAGGTCGGCATACGCTCCACTTTAAATTCATGCAATTAATAGGCTTTGCAGCGCTTTTGGGCGAACACGATCGGGCATCGAATATCCAGCGGCAATCGTATCGATCTCCTCGATCGCGCGAAAACGCTTCAAAAGGATGCGGTGTTAGCACGAGTTGTGATCATGCCCACTCGTAAACGAAAATTCCAATTCCATTCTGTGATTATCGAAGACTGGTGACGGGGGAGGGGGCAAAAAAATGGGAATCTCGTAAATATTAATTGTAACGAAGCGCGCACTTGAACGTTGGAAAATCGTTAAAGAGGCGATTTCCATAACGCGGAACGATTTCACCGTGTTCCGCCCAAAGGGCAATAACTTGCGGGACGGGATTTTAAATCGAGCAAATGGCCGGCTGAAATGATTTCGACGCACGGTTTCTGGTTTAAATCGAATACACGGGAGTCGGATAGCGATCTACGCGTAGAGAGCACGGTTTAACGTGCGACCGCGTGCGATAATCAAACGGCTGCAATTATGCAAATTGAAGCGCATCCAATTTACTTATTCCGGCTTCGACGCGTTGGAACTTCGGTCCCCTCCACGTAGAAAGGAACTACTATTCGATAATTTTTCGTCCCTTTAGCGCAACACAACGGACGGTGTTCTACCCCTGGATCGTGAATTTCAACATGCCCGAGGTTTCGCGCAAATATTGTCGCCAACGCGGAAAATATCCGCGACAGATATTTTGTTGCAATATTAAATTCAGCAAAAGAGTTCTCCATGGGATCTAGCGAATTCGATATTTTACTATCGTGACAGGCTTGCCAGAGAAACGGGGCTGGTTTTACAGTGTATAATTTCAGCGCACGTATTTTCCGTACGTGATTCTTACGGGCGGAGAGTTAAACCTACAATGACCTGGTTTTATCTGAACGTACATTTCGAGGAACTATACCTACGTGACGCGCGCCCGCTAAATTTTATCCTACGAAATTCAAGATTTCGGAAAATCGCGTTACTACGATGCATTCTTTCTACTCCCGTAATTCAGCGTGCTGAAACCGGAATCCGGAAGGCTCTCTAAATTATCGTCACATTACCAACGCATGCGACGTGTCTGAATTATTGTCGCCCGTCAACTTCGTTCCCTCGTGAATCCTTCATTCTTTTTTTAGTTTTTTAACGCGCCTCGTACAGGGGTTAATGAATTTGCCAAACGCTTCCCTTTCGTGCAAATATTTAGATATATCATTTCGTATGCTTTCACGCGAAAAGGAATAAAATATTTCTATTTATCACCGCGCAAACGCCAAGAAGAATTCTTTCACAGGACTTTACGTCACACAACATTTCCCGGCCAGTCCCTAAATTACAAAGTTAACTGATATACGGAGAACGGCTGGCGGATTCTTCTTCGCATTAATATCCAATTATCGCTAGTCGCGGGTTATGGCTGCTTGAACTTCCGGCTCTTGGCTGCACCGGTCCCAGACACTTCCCAGAAACTTTGCCGATATACGGGGGCCACGAATGGGTGAGTTTTCAGCGCCGAAGGGAACCCCTGTCGCTTAATGTTAATTCGAAATTGATACCCAAGTATCCGACACTACCGAACTTCAATTTCTAATGAAAATGTTCCCCCTTGCCCATTGTAACGGCTCTTCGATCGTTCGACATTCTTCTTCCCCTTTTCACTCGGTGTTGAATTCGACGGCAGCGAAGATTCGACGCGCTGTTAACTTTATTCGATCGTAATCGAGCACTCGAGCATGCCAGGCAAGGACCGATGCGTGTGCGTAAAATTAAGCAATCCGAACGATCGACCATTTTGCGCCGTCGTCTTCCATTTTTATCACGGCCTTATGAACGCGCCATTACGCCTTTAACGGCGTCGGGGAGTGCTGCAGGAGACATTTCGTTCTACCGTCGCCCCCGAAACTTGGCCAAGTCCCGATACCTCGTGCTCAAAGGTAAATACTTTCGCAACTTTTCCCCGACCATAGCCGGTTTATCGACGAACTAATTACGCCTGGACTAAGACGATTCCCTCGCAGGCTAAATCAATTTTCCGATCCTTCGTTTCGGTCCGCTCTCCTCGAGGCTCGCGCGAAACGTTCAATTGTAACCAACGTCGAGCATTTGACGGGATCGTCAACGATGTCATTGCCAGGAGAAGTTTTCCGAGGGATGCACATCGGTGTCTAGGGAACGCTTGAAGCGACTCCACCGGAAGATCCCAGTTCTTTCTCCCGGTAGAAACAATTCTATCAGCGAAACCGACGCGGCCTACATACGCCGGATAGAAATCTATTGGCTCTCGTCCCCGTTCTACATTCGCATTCCACCGCTAGTCACAACCGGAACAATGCCTCTCGCGACTTCTTTTTAATACGTCTCCTCTCCTTCACCCGTACCACGCTTTCCTGTACGCCGCCGCACCTCCGGCCATTCTGGAGAACTAATTTCGACAATGCTGCCACTGAAATCGGATTGCGACCTCCTTCGTTCGAATTACAGGGTGCTGCGAGGCAATTCGGAACCTCGTTCGATAATGTTCGTCGCTGTTCCGGCCGATACGAGGATTGTTGATATTTTAATAAATTATCGGATCCTGGTGTAATTATTCTTCTCGATCAAGGATAAAATCGCGTCGACAATCGTGGAAGTATTCGAAGATAAAGTTTGCATTTATCTGCCCGGGAAGATCTATTTTATTTCGCTGCCCGCCGTGTCCCTGCACTTCATTCCGTTCCATAGAAATTTGTTACATCCATTTCGAGATCGCGCCGTTAGATAAGTTTCAATCAGACCGGCCATAAATTTCTCCGGGCGCGGTGTCAGTTATTTTTGCAAATTTATCGCCGCGGCCTTCCGATAACTTTTGAAGCGTTGCTATCACGCCTCGAACTGGATTTTCCAATTATTTCCTTATTGAATTGTCCGTTTGAAGTGCAATCGACGGGCCAGCACCTTCTCTCGCATTCTTGCACCGTCAAATCATCGCGAAAACCGGGTCACTATTTTCGCCCAAAAATTTGCAATCGAATAGCGAAAAAAGTTATTCCACCAAGCAGGTGAGACGCCGTCGCCCTTAAAGAGCGACGAAAGTTCACCATCCATCGATTCATTTGGCAAAGGGATTATTATTGCATTATCATCATCGACACGTTCGCGTGTTACACCCTTCCGTTAGAACGACGACAAAAGCAACGACTTGTCTAATCGTGTTTTGGCAGCCTCCCGTTTCCCGTTGTTTGCCAAGCTCGGTCGTCACAATACTCTGACTACGTTCCTCTATTTCCCAACCCCCTGTACCAACACTGATTCTTACCGGAGCGAGAAATTTCGTTCCGCGAACGTGCCTCCGCGACGACGCCAGCATATTATGTTCCGCACGTATCCCGCAAGCCATTTCCTAATGGCTCGCAAGAAGGCCGGAATTGTGAAGAATTTCACGAGGACCACGGCCGTCGCGTTACACCAGCCGCGGTAGTTCTTCTTCGCGCGCCGCCTCTCGAACGAAGGCTAATCCGATCCATCGACGTGCGCCGTCTAGCCGCGAGAAAATATGATAGAATATAATTTCCTTCGTGCACCGCGACCGCGGCACCGTCACCCCCGGCTGTTGCATTATATTCGCGTGCATTTAACGCGGCCGCCATTCCGTACCGCCCTCTTCGGTGACAGAGGGGCGAGCGAAAGGGAAAGCGGGACGAAATTGCTCCGAGCGAAACGTCAAGGAAGATGATCACGAAAAGAAAAAAGAAAAAAAAGAAAGGCACGCACGGCTCGAGGAAATTTCACGGGAGTAAAATACACCCGGGGAGTACATAATTTTTTCACGATCCACTGGCTTTTATATCCTCAGAGTTCCCGTGCAGCTGTGCACCCGGCTGACATAGGAAGCGGTCGTGCGGTACACACCATTGGTCGCGGCGGAATACGAAAGGCAAAGTTACGGGCGGCTTTCGCGGCGGCAAGTCGCGTTAAAATTTTCCCGGGCCCCGGCGGATCGGGACGGTCGGTCGGTCCTCATTGTTTATCGCATTCCGGATGCGCCGCTTGTTAAAAAAGTTCGTCGCTATGAATCAGGACGGAACCCTCTGTCAACCGGCGTTGCGCGCCCGCGATTCCTCCCGCGGTGTCTGGCATTTTTATCCGTGCACCGCTTCCTCGGGGTCGCCGATGACGGTTCGGAAGCGTCAAGCTGCTCGGAGACAATTTTTTTCATCGACGCCGGCGATTGAATACTTATAACCGTGCGAGGAGACGCTCGTTCGTCCGTCGTCCTATCTGCGCCCGGCCATTTCTCACGGACGAAACGATATCCGATCGAATTCGTTCCGCCGACGATCCACCATTTATATTCCCGGAATCCTGATATACAGTGCGCCCGGAAGTGTCTTCATACGAGGCGTAACCGGCACGTCAGCCATCGACGCGTTGAAATCTCTGGTACTTCGAGGGAGCATTCAAGGCGGAAAATTAATCGTTCTCGGGACGGGGACCGGCCGTAAAATCGAAAAGTCGCTCCATCCACGGTATTAGACCGGCCTGACGTATTATTATGGAATTGCCGTCACGTGGCCGTCGATGGACGATCGAAAACGCATCAAGGGACTTCTCCTTGTCCGAAAGTTAAGTCGCCCCGACAACTTGGTAACAGCCCCTGTGATCACCTCTAATCCTAAAGACTTTCCAATATCTGATAGTCGAAGAGCCTGGTCCCTGGATCAGCGCCTTCTACTTAGCCCACTCCCTCTCTCTCTCTCTCTCTCTCTCTCTCTCTCTCTGTCTTCCGTTCGAGCAAACTTCGTCGAATGTTCTTTTCGTTGTTCCCTTTGTATTCCTAATCGATCCATGCTCCACGTGAACCGGACAGCAACATTGCCGATAAACGGCGGACTAATTGAGTGGTGTTTGCCCGACGCGTGTATCAAAGGGGATGATGAATTGGATTCGGTCGCGATCGATCGATCGTCACCGGTTCTCCGGTGACAGTTTAAATTATATGCGGATTAACCCAGATCCGATTGGTGATCGAGCTTGTTGTCAAATTTTTCCCGCGATTGTTTCCACCGAGATCGAACGCGCCGATGCGCTTGTTACTGCCAGGCCGGGGCGGGATTTTGATGGATGTTCCGGAGAGCGTTCAGGAAACGGCGGGCTTCCGGGAAAAAAGTACGAACGACGTTGTAATCCTTCGTGCAGATTTCTCCTCGCATTACGATAAATTCAGGCTCGTATTGTTCGCACGCAAGCATGCGCGCAGACTGTCCCACGAAATTAAAGGATCGCTAAACTTTCACCGAGAAATTGTTGATTTCTTTAACTGTTGCAACTTTGCAGGAAAAAAAATCGCAGAGAAATTTATCTGGGCTTATTTTAAAGCGCGAAGACTCTACTTTGACAGCGCCGAGCTCGTTTTCTTGTAAGAAATATTCTGCGTCGCGTGTGGGGACGGCAAAGCGAAGGTACGTTTTTTGCCAAATTTGTGCAAGCGCAAACGTCTGTACGGACCTTGAGAATTTTCTTTCGTGACTGAAATCGGCATGGATTTGAAGCCTGAAGTCTCCTCTTTACATCGAGCAAAGAAAAATTGGTGTGCGATTTTTTGGGGGCATTTCATCGCACTTTGAATGAAAAGTGAACCAGCAGCATTCGAACGACCTAAGGTACATCAAGGCCAGGTTGCACGGTTTCATTCAAAGTGCGATAAAATGGTAGAAAAAATATCGAAGATCAATTTCTCTGTGCTCGTTGTAAAGGGGAGACTTCAATCTTTAAACCCAAGCTAATTTCAGACCAGGCAAAAATTTCTCGGGGTTCGTATAGAGTATAGACGATTCGAAATTTTTACAATTTTTAATGAAAAAGCACCTACACTTATCCGCGCTCTACAGAATGTAAAAAAATCTGAATAAAAAATGAACGCAGATCTGTCGAAATAGAAGCTTCGCCCTTTAGAATCGGTCCAGTTGGACTGCGGTACGATTTTTTTTTTTCACACAGTTCGCAGCAGTTCAAATGTCGACAATCTATCGGTGAAAAATGTTCTAAACCTTTAAATTCGTGGAAAAGCGTATTGTGCCACAATTTATTGCGAGGTATAAAACGGGGTAATCGATCGCGTCTCTGGTTTACATCGGCCTCGTGCCACTTCGCTTACCTGTATCTTAAACGAATTACCGTTGTGTGTAGCTGAAATATCCATCACGTTGCACTAGACGTTTCTGACAACCTGTTCAAACAGATCTTGCAACGAACACAATCCCCTTTCCCTGCGCCGCAAGTATCTCTGTATCCGTGATAAGCTGGCGGTACACGCGGGTGTGGTTAAACTAGTAATTACAGAAGATGCCGGTAACCGGTGCAAGTCTTTCGGGTTAAGATAATTGTGGAAATTTATGGGGGCGGTTGAGCAACGAAGAGATAGCACAAAGCTTATTGGTGATCCTCCGACGGTGTAACGCGGCAGCTCCGAAGGAGAATCTCTTGGATCAGGCAGATCAATGGGTGGCTTGTGAGCCACTAGTTTTGGAACAACAATCTACAGCCTGTTTGTGGACTGCTGGCAAAGATATAGTTGCTATGGTTGTTCGCTCGAGCGAAACAGTTAAGATCGAATTTAGTGCAGTCGCCGATTGCAACATCATCGGCTTTATATTTGCAAATATAGTAGTATTTATTTCTGCATTCAGAACGGAGATTGAAAAGACTCCTAAATATAGTAGATCAAGTAACATCCCTCGGACTGCAGGGGGCGGCGAGATATCTCGAGACAACGGCTTCCTAGCGGCACGATCGAAAGAAATTGGTGTTCCGAAAGGTAGAGAGGTGAACGAGTTATACATATAGACCGGACAAGTTCGATTTCGATGAACAAAGAGAGGAAGTCGCCGGGAAACTCCTTATCTTCGCGATACAGGGAGAAACATTCGGGAAACGTTCCGTGTGATTTACTTTTTCTCCTCGATCCTCCTAAAGACCGCCCATTCGACGGTTCTGGATGTCATAAATTTCGCATTTGTAGCATCGAGGCAGCCTCGAAAGAGAGATGAGAGAGAGTGGGAGGGCCGAAAGATTTACCGCGACAGAAATGGAAATTGGACAGTGCCGTGAATTGAGTCGGTAATACGAAGCCAAATATTGTTTCTGACGTTAATAGTGTAGTTATCTAAAATCTATTCGGAATCGTTGGGATAAAGAAAACGGCCCACGAATCGTGAAACATTCCCCGAGGATTTATTAAATAATATCTCGGAGGAAATAATTTTTTCATCGCACTGTAAATGATCCACGTCGATCGCACGAATTGATTTCACTTTGAATAATGGCCGATCTTGTTGCCCAATCGTAGGCATGCTCGTTTCGCGTCCAGCGAGATTATATTTGAATTTTAATACGAGTCCACGTCTCGGACCCTTCGCTCTGCGAGCAGTATGGCCGATCTGCAGAAGCGGGCGAGTTTGATGCATTTATTCATGTTTGTATTTATGGTCCGGCGCTCCGTCGCGGCGTTCCGTCGACTTTACGACACCAGAATTCGCCAGGAATAAATTTTCGACGGGACCCTCCTTATTGTCCTCGACTGCGACACGGACGAAACGGAAGATCGACCAGCCAGTTTCGCGACGAATCGGAAATACAGCGCTGCGAACGAAGCGTTTTACGGCGCAGAAATATGTTTTCCAGCCGGGGACACCGCCCCGGTGTTCGCGTTCTTCGTGCCCCTCAAGAGAAATCACGGGAAATTGTTTCGATTTCTCCTCGCCGTTCGTCGCGGTCATTTCTAATAGTTTCAAGGTGTTCGAATCGCGGGATTGATCTCCGATCGGGCATCGAACTTTTTGTCCATCCACCGACCAATCGATTTTCGGGGGTAGCCTTGACTTTTTCCCTCCCGCTACTCTGACTCGACGGGGTAATCTTTTTTACAGAATCGGACCTTAATCCGATACCCCCTTTCTTTTCGCGGACTTACGTCCATCCATCTTCCTTGTACGTTTCACCTACAACGGGCTTCCAGTACACATACACTCCATCATTTCCAATAAGATAAAGCCTCGGAAAAACAGCAGGAATCACAGTTGTCGCGTCACAATATTTCAAGATATACTGGGGGGGGGGCCATAAATCGTTACACATCAAGAGCATTTTTAAATCGAAAGAAAAGCCCCACCCCTCGTACCCCTGCGGCGTTACCTGGACTCTTGATAAATTTATCAGGCATCCGGGACCCACGCGAAGGGGTCAAGACTCTTTGCGAAGCCCTTAGCCGAGTCGCGGGGGATTTCTCGTTCCACTGTGCACCGGAGTCGCGTATAAAATCACAATTTCGATTATACAATGCGTCAGTGGCTTGGTCGAGCGCGATTTATGCTCCGGGCCCCGTTTCGTCTGCGACGCGACGCCTGTAATTCCCCGCAGGATCTACCCTCGTCATACGCCGACGGAGGGTGAAAGTTCGAGTCTTGTCACACGCCGGTTGCGACGAAGACGCGACGCGTTTCACCCCGTAGGCAACCTCGATCGGACGGGACTTGTATGTGGCCGAGGAATTCCGACGTATTGACTCCGAACATGCGTACAGGAGGCCGATGGAAATTTGCACGCATCAGATAAGTCTAACAGCTTCAAGGAGATAATCGAGATGCAACGAACAACGATTGTACAGTTTCCCGTTGCAACAGCAATGATCCGTTCTTCGATTTAACGAGTTGCTATTTAATTTAAGGAGCTTGGGAGGCTTTGGAAGCGAGACGTGCAACGTTCGCGACGACATTCGCGGCACAATAGTAATTGCAGTACAGTTTGTAAAACGAGAGAAACTTGCAGGGTGTTCGTAACTTGTTCCGAGGACGAAGAGAGCGACGAGACACTTCCGGAACAATCGTTTTCGGCGAAACGGGCAACAGATTCGCGGAAAGTTAATAAACCCGTTGCGACGAATATCGTTATCGGGCTCATCCTTGTGGAAGCGGTGCGTTATAATTCGATCAGGTCGCGGGTCGTGGCTAATAGAGAGGAGCGGGGACGGAGAGTGGCCGAGATGGGCAAACAGAGACGACGAAAACTTTTCGACGCTCTCCTGATAGGGCAAACTTGTTCCACCCTCCCGTCCGCCCCCGGTTCCGATAATTGAGTTAGAAAAATGTGGTCCATCGTCGTCGAACTCGCATGAAACTCCGGCAGGCTCCTTAACTCGAACGTTCATCCCTTTCTTCTCCCATGTGTTTCCGTCGACCCGAACCAACTTTAAACTTGGATTTACCTCGAGAGCGACCTGTACACCTCGTTGGCTCTTCTGTGACTTCGGGCGGAAATTCTTTTGTCGCGCGTTCATTTGCGTTCATTCTACCCGCTGCTTCGAGCTTTTTTCCCTCCTCTTCCGTCTCCCGTTTCTTGCTCCTTATTCTGTTTGCTCCTTTACTTTCGCAGAGCCCTGTCGATGGCGACACAACGCCGCTAGTTTCCCCTCGTCTCGATAAGCCGTTGCCGTTTCACGAATCACGTAATGCATCCAGAATAAAATAGCCCCGCCGCGGCAACGGTTAAAGGAACACCCACCGAAAGGATCGCGCCAACATTGCGCGCGATCAGATCCGAGGGAATCGCAGAAGAAAGC
The DNA here is from genome assembly GCA_963667235.1 of Nomada lathburiana. NCBI lineage: Eukaryota > Metazoa > Arthropoda > Insecta > Hymenoptera > Apidae > Nomada > Nomada lathburiana. The sequence continues at coordinate 4,494,269 of OY763908.1, forward strand.
CACGCAATCGATAGCGTTCGTCCAGTGATTCATCGCATTGTTTCACGAACCGAGAGACCCGTTGGCACAAATAACACAGACAGGCCAATAGCGGCGCAACCATGTTCGATTGCCTTTTTTTCTCCCCCTTCACTTTCTCCTTACCTACTTGGGACACCATTCGAACGGGATTCCTGGCGAACTCGTTCCCTCTGTCGGCTAACCCCCGGCGTAAATTCAGCCTTCCATAACAGGCGACGCGGGATCGTCGCGTCGACAGATCGTGTCGTCCGGTGATTAATCGACGGGGCCCGTCGCGTGTATGTCGCGGCTGAAGTCAGGCAAAAACTGAATAGCGGTACATCCCGTCGTTTCCTTATAAAAGAAACGATTCTGCAACGATTCACCCGTGGCCCGTCGGTTCCCCGTTTCTATTCGCGTTTCTGTCGGCCGGCCGCGAACAGGAGCGACGGTCCCGACGAGAGCCTGCCTCCGGACGGTCGATTGCGACAGGCGGCAGCAGCGTAAATCGTTCGCCGGCGAATGCGTCACAGATTAAACACGGGACTTTTATGGAAACGAGATTGACCGATAGCCTCGAAGAAATTCGAAGAAGGAAGGGATTGCGCAACTTGATCTATCGCTGCTCCGTATCTGTATACCCGTTTTCTAAATAAAGCAACGGGAACCATCGGGTCGAGCAGGCGGTAATTTTTACAGGATTTATATTACTCGGTGGCAACATTACTCTCCCCGTGTCCGTATCGTTGTTCGGACCGGTGGTCGTGTAATTTTTCAATTTCACCGTACGTCGGCGCGGTTCGGCAGATTGGAGGACGCGAAATTTTGCGCCCACCGCGGCCACCCCCTCCCCGGTTGAAGTAATTGGATATCGTAATCTCGTTACGCTTTGCCGGCTGGAAGGTTCATATAAAATGTGCGAGGTGAGCTTCTAAACGAGATTAACCCGCGGATCGGCTCGGGCCAAGTCCGACGGAGTTCGACTATCAACCACCCGGCGTCCCGGGTACCAACAAATTTTTTTGACGCGATAATTGAAAAGCGGCTACGAACAGGTTCGAAAATTGCGGCAGGAGTTCTATCCTGATCGTTCGTTAGGAAAGTTCGACCGGGCGTAACTTTCTTACCTCGTGGTATTATTTTACTGGCTACACTTTCGCATCGTCGGGCCCGATGGCTCTCCATTGTACGGGTCGAGGTCTGAGAACTTTCGTTCCCTTTCTGTCTCGCGTTCAATTATTTCCCCCGCCGGGGCAACGAGTGTTGGAATAAAAGGGGCGAGGTAGTTTCGATCTGGAGCCTTTTTTTTTCTCCCCGTCCGACCTGAAACGAACGAGAATCCAGGCGCGTGGATTTTGTCGCCGATTTCTACGTTTCGATTGAATGACAGTCTCCTCTCCCGATATGTGTAAAATTCCAAAACGCTCGACAAAGCAGACGTAGCGCGACCGAAAAATGCAGGTGTTCCTCCCTGAAAAGGAGAAATATAAATTGGAAAATAAAGGGCGAAAGCTTTCGGGCCGGGCCTTTGTTCTCGGAAATGTCGATTTGAAAAAGCCGTTCTGCCGTTCGCAGAATGGAAAAAATTAAATTAAAAACGTTTCCTGGAAGTTCCCTTTCATGCGACCCGCGAAATATGTTCTAGTCAATCGACATTGTACAATCGTCAGTTGGATACCTAGGATACCTATGCTGGAATCAAATCTGGGCTCGCGTTCGCATGCGAAAAGGCAAGCTGAATTGGCGAAACTCCTCGAATGCCAAGCCGATTTCACGATAATCTTCATCGTCGTTCTTCACGGAACCGTGGTCGAAGTAACAGGACAATCCAACTGATCCCGTTCCATTCGACACAGTTTTCACGCGTTTCTATGGGGAAACGTTGCATCGATATGCCAGTGACAACGAAAGATGTTCCCGTTCGATGGAACGTAACGATAATTGCGCGAAAACTGCCAGCGAAGTACGCTGCAGAGATAATTGGTTCCCTTCCAGAACAAGCTGTTCCTTGCTCGCGAGGCCGCACGGACGAGGCCAGCACACGTTCCCTTCAAGCAAAGAATTCTCTCAATTTTCCGGACTACTCCATAGTTACCTGACAACTCTGGAGAGCGTCAAGTTTTTGTCGATAAGCGAACAGCAATTTCCGAGAATCGTCCGAGTCCGATTAGTCCGTAGAGCACTTCGAGAAGTCTCGTTGCTCTTCGAGCGATTCCGGCCGAACTTCGGGCAATCGAGAAATGATTTTGCCAGTCGAGGAAGAAGATAACAGAAGACGCAGTTTGCTGTTTGCAAATTAGCCGGCTCGCTTCGAGCCCCGAGCGAACTGCCGATGAGTAATTGTTGACGCGAAACGTTTCGTAGACAACGCACGGATACATGAAACTTTCTTCAACTTCGTCCGCTTTGATGTGTAACTTCGTTCGGCTGTGTCCCGTTGCCAATCTGCAGGATATCTTGCCTGAAGTGAAGTTTATTGCGTTCCATGCTCTTTTGTGTTCCGCCGTTGCACAATATGCAGAGGGATGATCTCCGTTTGAGGGACTCGGTGCGCGCCACTTTTGTTTGCCGAACTTTTATCGTCGCCCCTGGCGAACAACTTTTTCCTAATTAAATTCCGCGCTGGGCGTTATGCGATATCTATTCCGGGCCGTTCGTCAATTATTCGCGAGGATAGAACCATCGACGTCGACGCGAGTGGAAATCGAATCGACACCGTGTCACGTAACAATCGTGCCTTGCCCCTTCCAATCTCTGTCTTCTTTCGCAAACTCCGAAGATTCCGAACTGCGCCGAACCTGAATCCCCATTCTTCCATATGATTTTCTTTCTTTTTTTATCGGTGCTGAGAATAAACTGGTCACGTCCCTGGTCGCGGTTCATCCAGAGATCAAAGGCGAGAGATTCTTCAATCTAGGATCGCCGCGAATCGAGTTCGGAAAATATGACAGGATTCAGTGGAAGTCCAGAAGCTAACTTTCTGGCTGGTCTCGTGGCAAACAAGTCACGCGAGGATTCCTGTCCCTTTTACCTTCGATCCTTCCCACCTTCTTACCCTCGGCGACGCTATTCCGTTAGACGAGGCATAACCCAAGAGGACCTGGACCGATACCTCATCCTCGAGGAGACGTTTCAGCAGGGATTATGTTCCACTTCAGGCATCCGGTACAACGAGACAACCTAAAGGAACTTCGTCGGTCAACGAGCACGGGGAATTGGACAGCAATGGATTAATTGTGAGAACACGATCTTGTATAACGCAGTACACAGTGCTGCTGGGTTTCTGTTACTTGATATCGCGTCCGATAATAAATTCCTAGCTAAATTAATGTCGGAAAATTATGGAATTTTTTGTCGCTTAGTTTTCCCGATATTGTATACAAATTGTCTGATCATTCGATTGTCATTCTTTATCCATGGCTGTATTAGTGTGCCGAGCATTTCGTTAATAATAACAATTAATTGATGGATGGATTACAACAATTGTAGAACAATTGCCCAACCAACAGAATACGAATATATCTCTGTTGAAGATGTTTGCCCGGGGGGGAGGCTCATCGTCGAAAGAACGCGTACACTGTTTTAACCAGCGAACAACGATTCGAACAGGATTCTTAGCAGAGGGTTGAAAAACAGATTCGGCGCAATTTCAGTCGTAAGAGTCGCAATGCAGGAACATTCACGGCGACGTGATTTATTGTTCCGTTTAACTCGGCGAATAAATTTCGAAAAACCTTACGGTATCTCGTTGGGAGAACGCTCGGGATATTTTTTAGTGGCGCGTGTAAACACTTTCGGGGCGACGGTGATGTTGGAAATATGGTTTCAATTCATTGATCTCTCGAATTTACGCAGACGTCGGTACTCCGCGCGTTTCCCCCCCGGTTTTTCTTCCCCTCTCGAAATAGTAAACGATGTATATTCGTTGCGCGAAATCCGTGAAACATATATCGCCTGTTTATCCCCGAATTTTCGCCAAAGAATTTTAAGAAATTTGAGAGGAATTCTCGCGACGATTAAAAATTCGTCCGGCTCGAACGCTGCAATTTAATTTCGCCCTTACGATCGGCGTGCGTGCCGAGAAATCGGCTACGATGCGAGCAGTTTTAATCTAAAAACTTTCCTCAAGATTTAATAACAAAGTGGCTCTCGACGGAGGCAGCAAGAAACGAGAGAACTCCAGTCAAAGAGCGAAAGACGGCACTCGCGGCTAATTATCGCGCGTTTTTCAGCCCGTCCCGTCGCTTTTTCCAGAAACTTTTCCTCAAAGGACCGCCCTCGTGCTTCTTCGAGAACCGGGCGTTTCAGCCGGGGGGGAATGCGACTGTTTACGCGGTAAATTGCCTGGGTCGACGATTCACGGCCGTTCATTCAACCAGTAACCGGCGCAAGTGTAATCCACGTTAAAGCGGAAGACACGCGGTGAAAAACGGGCCTCGAGATCCCGCCGTCTTAAACTGACGCGGGCGACGGTGTCGGCGAAACGTCGGAATCCTTTTGCTTCCAATTCTGCAGCGCTCTTTGCGCGGAACGTTCGAAGTCCTCGAGAAACAAACGCTGGAAAAATTAGGGCCGTTGTTTCCCGGTCGTATCTCGCCCCGTATTTCAGCCTGGTGCGAATACATTTTTCGGACAATGACAATACCAGCCGGCTGTGGCCTCCGTAAATAATGCGCACGCTGTTACATGTAGGCGACGCGTGTGCCCCTCGTCCCCCTCGAACCGCCGTCCCAGTCGATGTCGATTTTTAAACGGTTCTCCCCGGATTCGAGAGAATATTGCCAGGGTGTATCAGAAAACATCGTTGAGAAATGACGTGCGTAACAAAGATCGACGTCGCACCTGCGGACGTTCACGCGAGAGAGATAAAGCAGCGCGGGTTGAAGCGCGTGGACAGGTGAAAATTGATTCGCCAAGCGCAGTGTCGCCGGCAACGAGGGCCCCTTCGTCGTTCGAAGAGAACGCTCACGTTTTTACCCTCTGCCCACCTTTTCTTTCTTGCCCCCTTATCTGAACAGTTCTCCAAGTTTTCACAAGCACCGCGCTGCTTCTGGCGCGTCCGCGACCATCAATCACCGGTCGACAATGCTGCGGGCCTCGCCGAATACCTACGGGGCCGCGCACTCTACCCGGGTACCGCTACGGAGCTCTCGCGGGAGAGGAAACGCTTGTCGGCTGACGAAAGTGTGGAAGAAAGCTGGACGTGGCCGACAGCGTCGCCCGTCGACGTGGTAGCCGGGATCGGACGCGGTGTCGCCCCGAGGATTTCATTCGCGGAGGCGGAGCGTGACATTCGACCTTATCGATCCATGGATTCGGTCGACCGCGAAGATTTTAAGTAATACATCTTTCACGGGATGAAAGCGGGCTGCCGCCCGTCGTGAATTTTCTCGCGGCGGGATTGCCCTCCGTTTGATCTGCCGCGCGAAATTGGCAGCGCTCGATCTAAATGAAAATTCTTGCAAATTCGTTGCCGCGTGGCTGAAATTTCAATGAAAGCCTGTTCGGGACGAACGAGGGTGGTCGCCTTCATTTTTGCTGACAGAAATTGAGCCGCGTTCATTCGCGCACGGGCTCGTGCAACTACGATCATAAACGTTCCCGTCGGTGAACAATGGGACCGGGCGAAGCTACATTTCGTTCCTTGCGCCGGATCGGCGGCGGACCAAGGCGCAACTTGCACGTCCGATTAAGCTTAAGGATATTCCAGGCGTGGCCGGGCCGATTTCACCGATTCTTGGCCCATAAATCCCGTGTACCTCGGCGGATTAAGTAGCCTGCTTTATCGCCGTCTGGCGTGAGATCTCGGCGCTGGAATCTCACCGATTTGGGATTACTCTCGGGGTATTAAATCACGAACCCGCGTATTGGTCGCGTGCCTTGGATCCCTGATTTCGAGGATCTTCTTCGCGCCGAAGAAATTTCCGTCCGATCGCGTCTTGGATATCTTTAAGTCGTTCCGGCCGTCGGGTTTCCATTGTCCCGCTTGCAAAGGGGAAACCGTCGCCGATTCGATGCACCCGCATTTGTTCGTGGCGTACAATGACAGCGGGGTTTTTATTTTTGTTGCCCGCTGTCTTTCATTGAACGCAATATCTCGTCGGTGCGCGGCCGCGCTGGAAATCCTTGGCGCTCAATCAGAGGCGCCTATAATATTATGAAATACCGCGCGGCCATGTCCGATCTCGTCCGATCGCAGGCCCGACGATCGTTCCGTGAAATATTGTTGAAATTGTCGCGCACTGCAAAACTCAATATACATGGTAATGCCGGGTTACAGGTCACGCGGTGGGCGCCGAGCAAAAACGTCAAAATTCTCTGCCGATATATTGACCGGGCGTGGCCCGACGCTTTTCGACCATATTTTCCGGAGGTATCGCCCTTTCAAATAAAGCAATCATCGTGTAATCTCCCGAGCGGCGAATACGCTGATACGCCCTTTCCCGTTTCTTAAATAATTCCACGACGCTAAATTGCTCGCCGCGGGCACGCATGACGAATTGAACATCGAGCGGCGCGCAATCATTGCTCCTCGGTCAGGCGTTTCATTTATTCAGCAGATGTGTCGAGCGAACTTTCAGATTAAAGCGGAGCTTTGCACTTCGATCCGCTCGCGCAGACGACGGTTAATAAACCAGGGGTCCCGAACTTTGTGAATTTCCATCTAAATCCGGAGTGTAACATCCGAAGAATTACCTATGCATCCAGAAATTCTGAGCCGGCTCCAGCCCGATCCAGATCAACGTGTGCTGGCTCGAAGAAGCCGTGCGCCCCTCTACAGCCGTGAAATTCATCCGTCACGATTCCCGAATTAAAGCAAGCAACGTTTCGAGACTAATAAGCGGGCCCGGAAAAAATACGTCGTACCTTCTTCGCAGGCCGGCCGCCGAGGAGGGAATTAGAATTTCATAAACGACCGCCGCTTGGAGAAATTTAAATGAGGCGATATCGACGGGACGGGCCATGCATTCCGAATCGCGCCGTCCATTTTGACTTTATGACAGCGATCTAATTTTACGGGCCTCGTTCCCTACGGCTCCGAGGTTTATGTTTCGCGGAATTGCACGGCGCGTCTAGAGGAGGCCGCGAATCACCGAGGTAAACTCGATTTGTTTTTCCGACGACGGGCACCGAATTTATTGTACGCCCTTCTAAATATGAAGCATAACGCCGCGTGTACGGCGGATCGGGGAAACGAGTGGAGCTGCTACCTTCGCGAACTGAATTCACTGCGAGAGGAAACGGGTCATTAAGTTGGAGAGTTCGATAAATGGAATGGCGAAATTAGGAAACGTTCCGTCTCCCTCGACGATTTCCATATATTTTTAATCAGCTGTTTCTGTTTGGCAAACACTTGCGAGAACAAACAATTCCAAGTCCTCCTTGCAAATTAATGCGATCCGATAACTGCAATCTTGTATCCTCGCGCGATATTTTCGCCGTTTCAACGAATTGCCGGCGCGATCGTAAAACACGGTTCCATTCTTCGAGAAACAGAATTCAGCATCCGGAAAACTGGTCGCGGATTCAACGACGGAACACGCGGAATGGCTGGAAAGAAATGAACCGGCTAAAGGGAAAGCTAGGAGCAACGCGAAGGTGGAGAGAAGCGGGTATAACGTATCGACAGGGCTTGGAACCAATAACTTTTTGCGTCGCCGGTTTGTGTGTGTGTGTGTGTGTGTGTACGCGCGATGGAAGAACACGATGGCAGAGAGAGAGAGAGGGGAGAAAGTGTGTTTCGGCTACGAATTTCAAAATTTACGGCCGCTACGGGCGAGATCGAGTTTTGATGGACTATGAAATCGCGATTTGGCCGGACTGCAGGCTTCGATACGAATTCGATTTCCAACTTTCAAGGTCGTGGCCGAAGAAAACCCCTATATTCTTTCCGATCCCTTTGCTTTCCTCTGTTTCAAGAATACTGGCAACGTTCGTTACGTAATACGCAGCCTGTTTTTTAGCTCGATACAGAAATTTTCACGAATATCTGGAGCATCATTCTGTCGTTCGATCGCGAAAGAAATTTCAATAAGAATCGACGAAATTCTTGCCTCGCAATTTGAAGGGCTCGAATGTCAAAGTAGAAACGAACGCCGGCCATGCGAGAATGAAAAATCGCGACGCTGCTTTCCCATTGAACGGTGATGTTTCGCTGCAGCCGACACAAAAAAAAAAACGAGAACTTGTCCACCGATTTCGCCGCTCCCATCGATGCCCTCTGTTCTTCCCGCTGCAAACACACCCCTGGCTACGTCCCCCGGTCCACCCCCCAAAAACGAAAAGGCTGGCTCGTCGCTGATTGCACCGCTGCGACCCATATTTTGACACGAACGTTTTGACGGAACGCATTCGGCTGCACTAGCAGATTGTCTGCCTGTCGTTCATTATTCCATTTCCACTTACTACACACCCCGGATCGTATTCGGGATTTCTAAACGAAGAATATCACCGTTCGGATAGTAATCCCCGTCCGAAATGATGCACAATGGAAACAGTTTTCTTCTACGGCGCAATAAATTTCCCGACTGTGCTGTTGCACAGTCGCAATGATGCAGGGAGTGTCTTAACGCTGAATTAGGAAACCCTTAGCGGACGTACACAGCAAATACTGCAATCCTGTCTATTCGACGCGCGACCAACACACCGTCGACGCAATTCCTCGAATACTTGCCGCACGATAAATCATGCGGGTTGGAACGCACGCGAGGTGTTTCATCCGAACTTTGGCTTTTATCTGCGGCAAATTGCACGGACCGCGCTACGTCGAGTGCCTCGATCGTTCTTACGAATTCGGAATACGGTCCCCCACATTGAGAATCCCGTGAACTCGCCGGACAATTTATTCGACAGGCTGAACTCTGCTTGTACGTTTGAAAGTTACCGGCTATCGTTCACGTTCCTCCGGGGTGAAGAGATTCGAGGAGGAACAGAATGCCATTGCAAGCTTCTCTGATCGACTTTACATGCGCCGGATCCGATCGCAGGGGAAACAAAAGAAGAGAAATATGAACAAAGCGGCATGTGGTAGCGTTACACAGGCGGCGCTACAACGGAGCGAAAGGATAGCACGAAAGCAATTAACACGGTCGAGCTGGCTCGATGAGAAAACGGAAAAAGAAGAAACGAACGCCAACCCGTCGAAATGATTGTTCCGTCGCGAAGACAGACACGGTCAATCGTTAAAACATTCTCCGCGCCAGATATCTTCCCTCCCATCGCTTTTATCCTGGCTCAGCGTCCGGACACCCTTCTACACGTTTGCATCTTCGAACGCCCACGAATTCGTTCGTTTTACTTTCTCACCGCGAGACCCGGTCCCGGATCTAACTTGAACAAAATTGGAAGAGCTTTGGTTTAATCCAGCCTCTCGGTCTAAATTAGAATTAAGCCGGATGCCCGGTTAGAGTGGGGTCTAGGTTGCGTTTGAATTAGATTCCAATTAGGTTAGAATAACGCGGCTGCGAGAGCGGCGCGCATTTTTACAAATTTCATAGCCACGCAGAATCGAGGGATGAAGGAACGAAAGGGTTGGAGGGCGGGGGCTCTGGCGGAGGGCAAGTTCATTGAGGTACGAGTGCCTCACGCTGCAAGACCCGGCCACCGCATTTTCTCCTATCTTCTCGTTTCCCTTTATCCCGGCCGGGCCGCAATTTTAATTAAATCGCATCGCGGCCCGGAATGAATTACAACTGGAGTTACATTTCAACATTTTTCGTTCATTCTTTTTTCGCCGTTTTCCTTTTCGAGGGTGCGCGTTCCTTTTTGAAAAGAAATTAGGGCGGCCGTTAAACCACCGGGGAGCCATCGAGCTGCGCCGCTCTAATTTTTTCCCCCTCGGGCCATGAATAGCGTCTCCTTTTCCTCGCGCATCAGTGGCCCGCGATATAATTACAGGCTAGCGTCAAATTATTCCGACGGGAGATAACGATTCTCGGTTCAAATAAGAGTCATTTTCATTCGCGATAGCTTGCCCCCGTCGGTTCCATTCCCTCTGTTCCCTTCGAATATTTCCGTCGCCTGGAACGTTCATTTGCGCCCCCCCGTTACGTATCTTCCTTCCAATGCAATTTATATATAATTACCAATAAGGTAATTACCGCCCTGTAACCCGAATAATCACCAGCCCCGGAAGAGCGAAACCGTTTCACGAGAATCGCGCGGCAGCAAGTAGTATATGTCGGCCATGCGTCAGACGCGCTCGCGTCGCCGATTAAATCCGCACGCCGCGCAATATTCATCTCGTGCATCCGTGCCAGTCCAGCCGAGACACTTTCCCGCCCTCCACTTTTCCTTTCTTTCTACATTCGCCCGCCAACATTCAACGCGGCATTCTACGGAATGTGCCTTTCTTCGAATTCATGCGGCACGCGTGCGACTAACACGGTCTTTCATCGCGGACTTGTTCAAGCCCGCCCGTGTCACTGGAATACCCACTCCATTGTGTTCATTCATAAATCCCAGAATGCCCCCGGGACATTTCTCCAAGTGTATTTTCCCCGTGCCTTTTACAGCCGTGCCGGTAGTCTTCATCGCTGGGAAGAAGCTTGGCCCGCGGCGCGAGCAACTGCAGCCGCGAGAAACGTGTAATTAGATAGTTTGTTCCCGTCTTCGCTACAGTTTGTTTTGTCTAACGCACCGATTCGTCCACTGGGAAGCCCCCGCGTAGCTAATGGTACCCGCAGCGTTTGAGTCCCGCGTCAGTTTCGAATTCCATCAACTCCGACTTTGCCCGCCTCCGTTCCCATTATCGAGCCAGCATCCAGCAACCGAAGGAATTACTTTGGCTTTTGTAGCTTCCCGTGGACCGGGGGCGGGTAATTCAAACTGTTACCCCAACTTCTACAGCCGCGGCAATGCGTGTTCGTTTGACGTTACCGAGCCGAGACTTAGTTTACAGCATCGTTCGTTGCGCGCAGAGACGCAAGAATTTCAGATGAAACGACCGCGACGTTTTCTGTCTTCCCAATTTGGATTTGGAAAACAGGAGGAAACAGCGGAACGAATTTTGATAGTCGCCCCGACGGCATTACCATATATCTAATATGAGACTCGACGCTGTTCCCCGTTTAAATTAAGAAAATAAAAATATGGAAAACGAAGCGGCCCGTTTTATATAAGCCGGAATTCTAGAGGGAGATGACACGGTAGAGATTAATGTACACGTTGGGCAGTTTGTAGAGCAAGCTTCGTACATGGAACACCAGCTCTACAGTTCGAGTTGATTTCTTTTTCTCGCTGGATATTGCCAGTGTTGCGTGGAATATTTAATCGGTCGCGATGGCTGGAAAATATTCTCGAATATGATCACGATTCATCGGCAAACTCTAAACTGTGTCACGCAGGCGTTACGAAATTTTCGGAAAAATTGAATCACGAATAATTTCGGCGGAAACGTCAACGATGTTTACAAGGGACTGTCGTGCTATCGAATACGCGGTGACCAATTATTTGGTCGCCGGTAGATACGGCGGAGAATTGATCAGATCGTAGTCAGGTAGGCAGTTAGGTAGGCAGGATCGGCGCAGATGCGCTCCATTGCGGAATTTATGATTCGTAAGTGCATAACTCTGCCATTAACCATGAAATAGTTTCCGGCTATCTGGTCCACACCATGCCCAACGCGGACCAAGCGGATGTGAGCTGACCAGAGCGCGAACACCTCTCGTATTTCCGTCCGGTTCACTTATCGGCACCGACATTACTCGAATTATTAGCTGGCCTGTATTATCCGTCGACATATCGTTCGGATGTTACTGTGTCCCACGGTAGCTTTTCAAATTATACCATTCTCGCATGTTCGTGGCCGTTGAATCTCGAAATAATTTCAATCGAAACTAGAGCTTCGTTAATGCAGTGAAATTTTGTATGAATCTCCTCTCGCTTCGCTCCCCAGTTAAAGTTCGAGGATGTTGACAGATCGGTTGCAGAGTCGCGTGACCTAAGTAAATTTCATTTCGCATACGCCGACCGCAAATATACAAAATTGCAATCGAACCATTCTCGCTCATGGTTCCAGCCTGGCCTCATTAAACAGCGGGCGTGTAGCAATTTCAATTCGAAGCGAAACGCTGACATTTTGCCACGATTCAACGATGATCGCTCCCTGTCGTCGAGGGCGCCTAATCGGCTCGATTTTTTACGCTTGATCAACGACGGGAGAGGGGAAAGCAAGTCGACGGTGGCGAATGCAGCGTGAAATCGCGAAAGAAGAAGCGGGCAATAAGTCTTCCAAAGCGGGTTAGAGCTACTTGAAGCTCAGGTATACTTACTCAGGAGACGATGCATCGAAACGGTTCAATTTCCCCACTGTTTAACTTTTCACTTCCTTTACGTACGCTTTCTCACACGACATTTCAATTGTTGTCACTTCGTGCTACAAATTGTATAATAATCCACCTGGGCTTCTTTTAAAGAGTTAAGTTTCTACTTTGACAGTCCTGTGGTCATCTTCTTTTGAGATTCTTCATTTAGAAATTTCAGCAAATATAAACGTTTGCACGGACCTTGAAAAATTTTTTTCCCGACTGAAATCAGCATGGATTTACAGATTGAAGTCTCACCTTTGCAACGAGCACTGAAAAATTGATCCACGATTTTTTTTTGCGATTTTATCGCACTTTGAATGAAAAGTGAGCCAGCAGCATTGGAATGACCTAAGGCGTCCCATGGCCAGGTAGCACGGTTTCATTCAAAGTACGATAAAATGGTTAAAAAAAATCGTAGATCAATTTTTCTTTGCTCGTTGTAAAGGGGAGACTTCAATCTTCAAATCCATGTTAATTTCAGATGAGGAAAAAAATTTCCCTGGGTCCGTGCAGGCATTTGAATTTGCACGAATTTCGAAAAAAAGTTCATTCCCTTTGCCACCCCCCCCCCCTCAAACTATGCAAACAAAATTAAAAAAAAAATGAACTTAGAGCTGTTAAAAGGATCGAATAGTAATTCGATGTCATTGGGCGGCTGGGATGTTATTGCTATCGCTCCAGCCGCTCGGTACATTTATTCCCATCATTTACAGACAAAAAAGAAAGAACACACGGCACAAAGAATGCGAAGAAATTTGTATGCAGAATAACGCACATAAAAGTTTCATAAAACATTTCGTACAGCCTTTTATTTATTTGTTTTTCCGTGCAACAGATTTAAATATTCCTTTCCGTGCATTAAATCACAGATTTCAATCTTGTTTTTTCCGTATCGCGTCGATTCTGAACGGGGGGGGGGAATATTTTTGTTGCGCGTCAAGCTTTACGAGCAGATTTTTGCCATCGAAAATGAATAAAAACACTCCTTCTACCCATTGCCAGCCTTCGCACAAAGGGACACCCTAAAGGGGCAGCAGGAAATATTGTGGCTGGAAAGTGAACGACGTATAATATTAATAGGTTCTACTTTACAGGAGAGCCGCAGCTCATAAAGCTTTCACACTGTTCGCAAGAATTCCGAGTTGTTTAAACACGGATGAAAGGCCATTCTCTGCCGTACCATTTCCATCGAAACCACTTTCTGTTGACAAATATTCATTTACACGCACGAAACTATTGCTGTTCCCGAGTATTGCTAGCTGTGACGGTAGTTCGCGTTAATGGACCGCGGGCGCTAGAAACAGGAAATAATGTGGCACGTTATGAGGTTAATTACACCGGCCACCTTGTGGCTACCTCGATAATCGTTGACCATCGATTCGTGTAACAGCTGGCCGAGGAAACCCGAGGAAACGGTGGACACGTCTTGGTCTGTCATTTCCTCGACCGCAAATTGTTTTTCTACCGTACAGAGGCACAACTGCAAGGAGGCACGCTCGGAACACTTCTATTAAAAAGTATAAATAACAAGCGTCGTCCCGATATCCCATTGGCGCGATAGCGATAGTCAAGCGAACTGACGAAGAGAAATGAACTTGCAAATTTTGTTCGCACGAATGAGAATTCTATTCTCTGTCATTCTGTGTGTGCGGAGAACTGACGATCTCCAACGAAGAGGAAAGTTTCCAATTAATAGAAACCGTCGAGGAATTGAAGCTGAACCCACCGGTGCAGTTCATTCATGTAACACAGTCAGAATCTTCTCTGGCGCATCCCACGAGCAATTTGCAGTAATCGCGCTCGTCTTCCTAGGGCGCTATTAGTGGCCACTTTCGCAAATAGACTAGCTTCGCAGTCGCCCGCTTCAAACGAACAAATCAGCTACACTCTGGCCGCCAATCTCCGTCCTTGCTTCGGGATCGATCTAAAGATAATGAGCGAGCGACTACTTCGGCTTCGATAGCGGCGCGACAGTAGATCGGTCGTCTGAGTTAATCTTCCATTGCCCGCGAGCATTTACCGCCGCCCCGTGAACGGTTCGTTCACGCGAACTCTGACGGCAGGACGAAAACAGAATTCTATAAAGTTCCCGCGTCCCTCTGGATTCTATGGCGGGGAACGGACCGGCGCAAATAGTGGCGAATGTAACGGGTCGTCTCTTACAGTCAATTTCGCAATGCCAGGTCAGTTTACCGGAGCTTAACGGAGGATCGAGCACCAGTGTCTGCCGATATTCCTGTTTGTCCATCGCCTGTGGACCTGTTCACAGATTCGCCCCGAAGCGCCGCGATCGGGAAATTGCAAACTACACCGGGGCTTGCCGTCGAACCCCGGCAAATACACTTGTGAATTTCGAATTGAAAATAGTAGCTGCGTCGCGATTTGAAGGATGTTTGTAAATGTAATTCTGCAATGCTGATAGACAACGGAATGGCAACTGTCGCACGAAATTTTTTTTGCCGCTCGATCGTGCGCGGAAGTTCGGCAATCGGGGCACGATAACGGCCATTTGCTGAATGCTCCACGATCGAATCAAGAAAATCGAATACTCCTGGAAGACCGAATGTGTATTAACTAGCGATCGATTCCGGTCAAGTGCGGCGGCAAACGAGAAGTTATCCCGTGCAGCGACGCCGTCTCCTGGATGTGAATATCCCGCAGATCCAACCGAGAGTCGCTCGGTAATTTCAGCGTAATGTCCGCAACCGCTTAAGTGAGCCGTTGTTACGGCCATAAACAAACTTGCGCGCCAAGTTGGCCAATTCATTGATTGCCCGATTGGCCATTTCGATAATGTCGAACAAATGATTATCGTTCGTCGGCTGCGGCAAACACTCCACACCTGGGCGCCGCGAACGATCCTCTGCCCCCGACAGTTCGAAACTTATTCTCGGGAACGTTTCCATAGCGTCGTTCGTGTTCACGTTATTCGTCGCGTTCGAAAGCCCGGGCCGCGTCTGAAATATAGGCTGCCGCCTGGAAGGCGTTCAGCTTATTCAGGGCCAAGATTAATATTAGCACCGCGGTTGTAGGTGAAAAGTGCATGAAGGTGGAAAAGCGGGTCATGCCTAAAATTGTGCGACACGAATCCGCGCGCCCTCATGATATATACCTTCCGTTTACGCGCAGAATTTTTAATCAATTCCCAATACGCCGATCACCCGTGACCGGGAGCCTAGAGTTTCTTCGTTGGGCAACATCCTGCTCAATCGAATGCCGGATTGTGCATACGTACGACATAGGCAGAACGTCTGACGGTGGTCGCCGATTGTTTGCTATACATAACCAAATCGTGGCGCACCTGAGACTGCCGTCTAAACGGAAATTAATCGCTGCGGGATCGATAACGCGGGCGTATATACGGCCAGCCAGTTCAGCGAACATACTAATCCGATCCTCTGCGATCTCTAACACAGAAGCGAGCCGACCAATTGTATCCACACACAGCTACCTGTTCGTTCTGTAGCCACCGCGGACATCCGTTAATCAGCGCCTAATTAAGTGCGTCAGTAAAGTCCATCGATGGATGCTTGAGATGGATCTGTTTGCCGCCCCGCCCAAGCGACGCAAGACGCTCCCCCTTGGAAATTGGATAATTACCTGGCACGTTGCCCGCTTGCAATTATGCTCGATTATCTCATCAAAATGCAGCAGGATTACGCGACTGGTCCCTTGAGCGCAACCGAGGCGAACAGATCTTTAAATCATCTTTTGTGTGCAAAGTTTTAATCACGCCAACCGTACCATATTCTCGTTTACCAGGAGTTTGTTACTGCCGCTGTATCGGAGCCATTTGCGACAGCGTTAAATGATTCTCGAGTGTTCTACGACCGTATTACACTTTGCTAATAACGATAGTCGAAACGACGCTGCCCTCTGAGCACGGGGAACAGGAAAGTGGTTGCAAATCGTAGGTGAACGTGGTCGATTGACCTCGGTTTAACACGCGGATCATCATCGTCGCTTGATACCCCGGGGCGAACGGGGTTGATGGAAAAGCTTGGCGATCTTCGAGCCGAAAAGGAATTGCGTCCACGATGAGAGACGCGCGGTACGCGTTAAACGATTCGACAACTAGCCAGGAGTGGAAACAGGCCGGGAACTAGTGTCTTGCGAATTCGCGGACGGCCAGCTTTTACGCCCGTAAATCTCATTGATATTTAAAGGCAGCCGGCACGCGAGTGTCCTGTTGTTTCGCTGCCGTAAAGGCGAAGCGTGAAGTTACTTATTGCCAATACAGAGCGGCGTGCTACACGGAAAGTAAAGGGTTGCCAGTAAAGTTGGATAGCCTGCCCGGTCGAATAACGAACGAGGGTCGACTTCTTTGCTCTTTAGTTTCTACCGGCTAAATGGCCAGCCCGGCCGGTAGTTGCAGGCTTCGGACGGGGATATATATACAACGTTGTCTCTGTTCTAACTTTGTCGGATCGGTGGAGGGAAGAATGGCGCCGGAAAGGATTAAAGGGCGAAGAGTGTACGCAGGGTATACGTTCGAAAGAAAAATCTAAAGTTCCCCTCGCGAACACGAAAGCTGCAAAGCAGCGGCCGACCCAAATTTAATTTCACTGCCACTTCGAATCTGCATGCCGGTGTTCGCCCCTTAACTTTCACCGGTGCTCCTCAATAAGGGGGACGCGTTGCCTCTGTCCGCGTTAAAGTAAACACTCGAACGACCCGGCCAGTGTGCGAACCCCGACGTCGGATCTTACCCGATTGGACTTCGCGAACGGGGGTTGAATGCATCGAGATTGGAGTTTGCGGCAACAAAGTGTCGCAATTAATTCCGCGAGACGTGTTTAGCAAAGAAAATCGAACGAAGTTCGGCACGGTCGTCACTAGAGGCGAGAGAAGAACGTCCAGGCCAACCCCAATCTATTTCTTGCTCCCCTGGCGGGCAGCTCCCTTTAATTCGATTACACCGAGGAATTTCCGGGACGATTAATCTGCTCGACTGGTGGATCTCGCGAACTACCCCCCAAACCCCCAACCCTTTCACCAACCCGTCGGTCTCTCGTCACCTCACTTACCTGCTCTCGCTTGTCCTGGGACGAACGGGCTTTCAGCAATAGATACGCGCTCACTTCGCGCACGATTTACGGGCGTCGTTAAGCACGGTTTACACTGGCTGGGCGTGGAGATGATCGAACCGGGCGCTGTCTTTCGCCCGGCGATGAACGCGTATTGGGAACGTCTGATCGTACTGTGGCACACGGGTCGCTTTGCAACGGAGCTCGTTACAGGCGACCCGACGCGACGGTGTTAATGCCGATCGATAAGCCCCCGCGATCGTTCTCGACTCGCCAAGAGTTTCGGGGACGAAATTGATCGGGTGGACGTGGCTTAACGCTTCGCCCACGCTATGATCGCCGATGGTCCACGGCTCAGGCTTGATTGTTGCAAATTTCGCGGCCGCCGATGAATAAAATATGATAGTTGGTCCTTGGCGGGGAAATTTCGAATGCTCCAAATTCCCGTCAAGTGTTCGGCGACGCAGTCCCTTTCATGGAATATTGTTGCCAAGGTGGCGGGACGAACAGCGTTTCGGTCGAAGAAAATTGTTTTCAATTGTACGCGATATCGTTCAATTTCCTTCGACGGCCGCGCGTACCATTTTCGGCGGAGAAACGTCCAAACGTAAGCTCCCTACTAACACGTAATCACGAACCAGCCGGTTGCAGTTGAATATTCCGCGAATATAATTCACGCGCCTGTCTGCACGTTTTTAAATTTTAATAATTAAAAACTTCCTCGCTGCACGGTGATTCCTTCGATAACAGAAACGGCAAGCAATTGTTTCATAACATCGGTTGCAGCGTTTCGCTGTTCGTTTCGCGAAAGCAATTCAACGGTGATATTTAATTGAACGAAATTATGACTTCTCTATTTACCAGTTTCATACGTCATTGCCTCCGCTCGCGAGCGCTCGATACACAGGATCGTGAATTCATTAACACACTCGTCAGCGCAGGACGCTAATTAGTCGTGAAGCCAGTGACCGAATGGTCCCGAAAGAGCCTTCTCCGTCCCCTGGTCGTTTAAATGCGACGAAAGCAGTACCCCCCGGACGAAAGTTCCGAACGCTCGGATGTCCGACAATTTTCCTCGCGTGCGATGCATGTGTCTGCCGGAAACCGGGCCCTTCCTCGCCCGGCTCTGCAGACGCGACCGTTCCTCTTCTCGCCTGGAGTTCCACGGTCTCATTCCCTCCACGGCGGCGGGTCTCCGAAAGCCACGGCAGGAAAGCAATTATAAGTGTCCTGGAAGTTGGAACGACCTATGGATGTTGTGCGGGAAATTGCTAGGTGCGACTGTACGTCCCACCAGCGGACCATCTTCCTCCTGCCACGACTGTTTCGAACGGCTGATACGTACGCGAGACAGCTCGGACACGCTCACGAGCGAGCGTTTGAATCCGCCCTGCCGTAGAAATCGCTCGCCGACTTGTCTAGGTGAACCGCGAAAGAAACGACGGGGATTACGAATTCGTTCGGCCGTGCGCAATGAAAGAACGACGAGCGGCGAACGGTTCGCGCTGCAATTGGAATTAAACATCGCGGGGTAAAACGTAATTCCGTCGACGGCAGTTTGTAGGGCACCGCGTGACGAGAAAGCAGGAGAATTGGGGGGGGGGGGGGGGAGAACGGGTTGTCGCCGGGAAAACGGGAAACTTAACGAAATAGCGGAGAGGGTGGTAACAGGAACAGGAACGGTAATTCATAAGCTGTCGTTGCCGGCAAAATAGCGATATACACGGGGGCGATTCTCATTCGAAATTCGTGCGCGCCCTCGTCCAGACTCTCTTCGCGCCGGGGCAAACGTAATTTATAAGCTGTCGCCGGCAGAAATCACTTCGCTATCAGCAGATTACATTCGGACGAAACAGGATGTTTCGGCGAGAATTTCGCGAAGAGGAATCTAGCCCCGTCCCTGTCTTTTCTCCGCGCCCCGAAATCCCGTGCCGATAGAACGCTGCCCCCCCTTGTCTTCGTTAAAAGTCCCTCGTCGTCCGGGCATAAATCCGTTGTCGGATGTTTCAGCGCACCGAGACACGGGCGCGTCGGAATTTACGCGACGACTCGGACGAGTTAGCTCAGCGTCACGCCGTCGATGCTATCGCTCACGGTGGAAACGGGATCGGAACTTAATTTGCGACCGTTCCCGATGATAAACCCGCAGCTTTTTCCCTGCGACCCGCTTCGCCCGTTCGACGAGCTAGCACTCGTTACGGTCGTGTCGCAATTTCGTCGCAGTCGCGGTGTAGCCGTTGCTTTTTCGCGATGGGAAAATTAATGGAAATTAAGCGTTCATCCAGGACGGTGTGAGAAGTTCGACAGAAATCTTCTCCCTCGACGAGGCACTTTCCAAGATGCGCTCATATTTCCCGATGTTCGTTCGCGGAACACGCGATAAATTGTTCGCCAATGGCATGACGGATTCCGCCGTTCGTTTCGCCGAGTATAAATCGTAAGCGCGCGTTTCGAGCCCGCGATCATTCTTATCGCGATTTAACGCCACCCGTTCCCTGTTCATCTTTCCCCGCCGTTACGGAGTGGCGTTCGAGTGTTTCAGAACGGGCACGCGCGCCGAATAACAAGCACACTCGCGTTATCCTCGCGAACGGGCCACGCCGTGCCGAAAGTTCCGCGCGGACAAAGTGCAGACGAGCATTACACTGCGCGCCCGACCGCGTCTGTATCGCTGCCCGCCTTGGGGAACTTTCTGAAACCCTCGAGAACGGTACTGAAAGACAGCTTTTCGCGGCGACGCGACGCGGGATTAAGCGGCTCTCCTCCAGACTAGTGGCGTGTAATCCCGTTCGGGAAATTATTAACACCGCACAATGGCCGGACTTTTTCCACGGGGGGATCATTGCAGGGAAACGCGAATGGATTCTCTTTCCGAAGGGTCGAGTCCCCGTTGAACGAAGCTGGTATTGTAAGGATACCTTCGCCAGAAAACTGAGTTACAGTGCGCAAAGATTTCACAACGGAACGGTGGCGCATATCGCGCTGTTCAATTATGCGGGCGGAAAATCAAAGTTTACAAATCTTCGGGCTCTCCGTGCGTTCCACGAGGCAGGTACGTGCACCGTGCACAGGGGGAATTTAATAGGAACACATCCGCCCACGGCGTATCCGCGGAATACAAGGCCGACTGGCGAGTTGCTTCAGTTATCAGTGGTTTGCAGCACTGCTGGCCTGCTGGATATTGGAAGAGGGTCTGACGGGCGACGCATTAATTAATTACCCACCGATTACCCAGACTACTGACGGTCAACACCCTATTTTCGCGACCTTCTCGCTCGCACGCGAAGTAATATTATCCCACTTAATCCTCTGGCAATTACCAGCCTCGTTTCCCTTGCCTTCCACGCGATGCCCTCCCCTACACGTTAAGCCCAACTCCTCGATGCGAACACGCGACTAAAATTCCAAATAAATCGGAAGGCATAAATCGTCGTTGCCTTTGCCGTTCCGTTCGAAATTCGTTCGTGCCCCGTTCAGCACCTACCTCGTGTATTTCCACGAATAATTGCTACCGGCGCTTAATCAAAAGCACCGTGTCTTCCCTCAGAAAGCATCCGAATTTAACGCCGATACGCGCGGGTGCCGCAATAAAGCCTCCTCTAATACTTCCCCCGTTTTCGTCGTTGCTCGGTCGCGTATTAAATTATTCCGTTCGGTGAAAGCAACCGTGCGCGGTCTCTTGATCGTCGTAGTCGTCCGCGGTGAACTTCTTCGCGAAGGAGGCTTCGCAGGGGTGGATTCTCGGCGGCGGGGTATCTCGAATAGCACGGTTTCGGCTGGGAAGTTCTGCAATCGGCAAGAATGGCGGGGCCACTTTTCGCTTCTGTTCGCGAGAGCGAAAATGCAGGCGGACCCGCGGCAGACGGGAACCAGACGAAAGTTTTCGCTCCTCCCTCAGACAGGGTGGCAGCTTTGTTTTGTAATTCGTTAAAGGCCCCCCGACGACGCCGCGGGCTACGGACCATCCTCTCGCCCATGGATCGAGATGATAAGTTGCGGCGCGAGAGGGGGACACGCTGTTATCGATCTTCGCTAATTAGCGTAATTGTTCGCGGTTCGCGATACCGTCGCGGGGCGGACGGTAACTTACAAACGAAACGAATTTATCGGGTCGCAAACGTAGACCGTGTCAATTATGCCCAATCAAATAGGCCGCGATTTAATTAATTCCAATTATAAATACTCCGGCAAATAGATACCCATTAGCGGGCTGATTTAAATAGCTCGACGCAAGGTTTGTCCCGATCGTTGAATTATTGGGACACGGGGGAGTCGTTTTAGAACGGATTAATTTAATGGGCGGTGAAACAGCGTGCAGGATAAAAATTTAATTGCAGTTGCGATCCTAGTTAGACGCATTTGCATTAGAGTTATCAGTTCTGTTTGCACGGTATCGGCGAAAGCATAAATTCGAGCTTAGATTAATCGGTCAGAAACAGGAGTTTGACGAACCCTTCTTCCTGAAACGTGCGACAATTAATTCTTGCACTAACGAAGGCTAGCACGTAAGTCGAGCGCCTCGTGGGTTTAATTAAAACCGGGGAAAATCGAGGCGGCCCGTTTTATCTAAGCGTTTCTGCTGATTTCTCAAGTAACAGGGACGATCGTCGGTCCGGTTGACGGAGATTTAAAGTTGGGCGTGTGTGTTCTGGGCTCTTTTTTCTCGAGTCCCACGACGGTAATTGCCGCTTTGCAGTTAGATTGAGTGGCTGCGGCGTGATTTACAGCCCTTCGGGGACGTCGACGTCGTATCTTCGCGGTGCCTCTCTGATGAACGGACCGGATCGTTTGCTCTTCACCCGAAGCGTTACCAGCCTTCGCGAATCGATGGCCGCACGCCGAAGAAAGTTGGAAAGGTAGGGGCAAGTTGTCTACCTTCTGCATTAATCTGCCCCGTTTTACATTATCGAGGGGATTCATCCGCTCTCGGGATGGATTATATTAATTCGTGTTCGATCGTGCCTCTCCAAATGGGAGTAGTCTCGCAATATAGATTCCACCGTCGAAATCACTGTAGGCCATAGAAATGGCCACAGACAATTCGACCGTGCCCGATCGCTCTATGATTCCGTAGATCGGCGTCGGAACTTTTCTTGGACGCAACGAGCCATCCAAGGTTTCATTGCACTGAAGGCGTTTAGTAAGTGCGAGGCGATGCTCATTCGCAATTAAGCCGGTTGTTTGAGACGGCAAGCCGCGACCAAGCGCGCCGCAACACGCTCATTGTGTGCGTTTAATTAAGCACAGCTGTTTTGACACCGGAACAGATAGTTTCTGCGGCTTGCTGTTCGAAGGTAGTTGATTTAACTGAAACATCTGCCGCATTTGCCGCGTTACACGCCGGCCCTGTCTCCCGTCGTTTGATTTAAAATGCGTGGCATTCGTGGACGCCAGCGTAAATGAAACATTCCGAAGAGAAAACGGATCCGCCCCTTCGTATATTCCGTTCTGCTAATGATTTCTAACAGGGAGGGGAAGTTATGCGTCGATAAATCTCTCTAGTGATTCTTTCTCGCGTTTAGCCACGGGATATACCGTCCGCGTGGCTTGCTTTTTCGGCAGCGCAAATTGCGTGACAACTTTTTCGAAATTTGACTGCTGAACCTCGATGCGCTGCAACTGATCGTCAACTTTATCGACACATTCGATCCACAATTCGACCCAGAGGAGTCACGAGAATCCAGTCGAATGTTTCGCGAACGTGGACCGAGTACGTCCCCCGTTGAAGCTGCGCTAACTGATGCTAAGTGTGATCTATACGCCTCGCGATACGTCCGGGAGACTTTTCCCCGCGACGCTCGGAAAACATTGCGGAATTACGGCGGGTTAAAGAGACGTTAATTTAAATGAACTACTGTAGTGCAACCGGAAAAAGGGGGTTGACTCTTGTTTTGCTTGGCTTTTTCCCTCTCAATTTAATCACCGCTTTAATTCGACGGTGTGGGAAGTTCGTGGTGCGCTTGTTAATGCACCGCTCTCCGCCCCTCGGACGCGAGTCTCCCGCGAACAAGCTCAGAAGCGACGTAAACGTGATCAGATTATGCTCGCCAAGGTGCACAGTTCGCCTACGATTCACCTTGGTGCGGGTTCGCGCGCATTTTACACAGATCTCGAGAAAGGGGGCAGAGTGGACGCAGGTGGCGCGTGAACTGTGACGAGTATTAATTCGCTGAGAATATGCGACCGCGGGTTAGTTCATCCGGGACTGTTTCTAATAAACTTGACAATTCCGCAAAGTTCGCAGAGCTTAACCCGCAATCACGGCGCCGTCGCGTGGCTCTACGCTTCTAACCAGACGAAATTTCCGCGTCCGACGAACCCTCGTCGCTCGTAACTCGCAAGCTCATTGTTTTGCCAGCGTGGCGAACAAGCTTGGCCACTCTGTATCCACGGGTTCGGTACTCGCGGCGCGATTTCTCCGACGCCACATCCCGGCAAAAAAAAATCTGCTCGGCTAAACGAGCGCGTCGCGACGACACCAGGGAATCGCGTTAAGAATTCACGGCGTTCCTCTGCAGATCATCGGAGCGGACAAATTCAAATGCTTCGCGGAAGTTTAACAATCAGACTTGTGCGCGTCGCCCGTTCCGTTCTCCTTTGTGGAGAATCGTCGTAGCCTTCGATGCTCTCGAGTGTAACAAACAAAATGCTTCAATTAGTTCCCCATTGTACTTATGCCTGCTCCGTCAACCTTTTGCGCGATTCGTTCAATTAGAATGATTCGTCAAACCGTCGTGAATGCACTAATCCGATTTAAATTACGCCAAGGTGTGTGTCTCTTCGGCGTGTGGCGCCAGGAAATTCAAGGCCTGCACTTGAACGCGGTGGCGCGGAGGGTGAGTCGCGGAGGTCGCCTTGAATGTTCCAAAAGCTCTCTTTAAGTTGGTCTCGCCGGTTTCCAGGGGCCGAGTGGACGTCTGAAGCGTCGTCTGATTAAAAGCCCTGTGCCAAATTAAATAGAGGAACTCCCAGCAGCCGCCTCTTGTCCCGGGGCTTGCCGTCAGGTCGCAGCAGGCAACGGGGCTATTGAATGAGGATCAGAAAGGGACCAACTCGGATTAACCGGCGCGAAAATATTACGGTAATTTGCTTGCCGATTGTTCGAAGGATTACAGCGGATTTTTCCCCTTTCGGGCAGCGAATAATTTCCAGACTGCGGGGAGGGATGGGTGCGGGGGCGATACGCGTTTCACCCCCCCGTTTCGACACCGCTGCACGTGGAATAAATTTATTGCCGGTCCATGGAATATACAGGTACGGGAACTCGCTCGAACGCTTCTCGACGTATTAGAGCGCGTTGAATGTTTTCTAAATTATTCGTATAATTTTGTAATCATTCTCTGACCTGTCGATTAATCGTGATCGGTCGATGATTCTAGGAGGCCCCTTAGATCATCGCGAAGGTGCACCGTTTCGTGTACCTTTGACGAGCAAAATTTTTGCGTCAGCAACGACCAATCAATCTTCCGGCCTATCAACATTCTCACAGCATACGGTGTAGAATACTTTCGACGCGAGGGGCTCGCGTGCATTCGATCCTCTCTCGATGTTCGTCGATGGAATTTATTGGATCCGGATGAAAAATACCTTAATCCGTTTGGACATAGGCCGGCACGCTCGACAAATGCAATATATTCGCCGCGCGAATTCTGCTGCAATGGTTTATCATCGAAATGCATTGAATCGGTCCACTCGAGTTTTCGCCGGGGCTCCGTGTATTTTTCACCGAGGCCTCGTCGGTATTCGTTTAAAGTGGTCTCTCTATCTCGCCTTCGCTCTGCGCTGTTCGATCGGGAACATTCGGCGTGCGGCGAAACGCGTTTCGATTTGAATGCTGGTCGAACAATTTTTCGGGCGTGATTTTTAATGGATTAAAGCTGTTCGCATGAATTATTGTTACATGGGCTCCAACGGCCGTGCGCGCTCCAAAGTAGGCCGGAATGGGGTGTAATTGAAAGTGTACTGTAATCGGAACGACACAATGCGCGGAAGCGCCCCATTTTATAATGACGCACCCGTGTCAGTCGACGAACATTTGTTCGAAATGCCGATAGAAGAAGGACGTTGTAAAAAAAAAAATAGTGCGCGTACCGCAGGGAACTCCAATGAACTTTCATTAAATATCGCGAACAGTGAAGCACGTGAAAAGACTTTACCTCGAAATACCGGTATTATACAGGTGCAGGCAGAAAAATGTCCGCGTGGAAGCCTTTCAAATCCAAACGCAAGAGGCCACGGAATTGCTGAAACAGTTTGCCGAGCGTGTGTTTCATTCGATCATTCGCCTCTGCGAGCGTTCAGCAAAAATGTGGCGTTTGTCAACCGCGAAAGGACTGCGAAAATCCTCTTTTTCAAACGTTAGCATTCCCCCGGGAAGGTATGCGTGTAACAACTGCGACGCACGCTAAATGCCCGTTTAAAATCCGAGATTGCACACGGCTGTGATTACAGAAGCAGAAAGGAATTGATCGTTAAACGTTATCTTTCCGTACTGCCCCATCAACCTTGATACATCGAATTTCCCTGGCGCGTAAGACACAAATTTATTATATTTCGTATTGTCTCGATTTCTCTGTGAAAAACACACAGCATCCCTGCGGTAGATTTGGAGTGTTCAGGTATCCTGAAAGGTCGTTGAACTTCCGTCTGGCATTCTCGTTCTTAACTCAGCACTTCAGGACGCACGAACCCGTAAATTTCACTTGAAATCTCTTCCTTTGCTCACAACCCACGCAAAAGAGCACCCCCGCCTGTCGCGAAAGTTCACCGCTTTAACTCTGTTTGCGCGTATTCTATCCAGTAAAATTCCAATTTATTAACGACGGGTCGAACGGGCTCGACTGTACGCCAGTAACGTTTGTAACAATATCTGTTTGCAAATTCAAAATTGTGCAAAATCGAACTGCTGCACGGACCCGGGTAAATTTTTTTCTGGTCTGAAATTAGCACGGATTCAAAGATTGAACTCTGCCCTTTACAACGAGCACAGAAAAATTTATCGACGATTTTTTTTAACCATTTTATCGCTCTCTGAAGAAGGCGAGCTTTTTGTACAATTTTCGAAGAAAAATCACATTAACCTGCCCGCCCTCTCCCAGCCCTCAACATAATGTACGAAAAATCTCAAGAAAAAATGAGCTCGGGTCTGTCTGAATAAAATGAGCCTGGGTAGACAGTTGTCTGATTTTCTTTCACCTAGCTACAGCAGCTCAAACGTCGACAGTCTCGCGATCAAAAAGCGATGCTCCAATTTTGCGAGGGATCGCAGATAAAGATGTAAAATAAATTACGTTAATAGCAGTTTCCATCTTCATGGCGCGAGTTGCGATCTCGGTGGGGCGATAGACAAAGTTACTGTGCATGTACTATACCGAGCAGATCCTCAGACGGAGGATATTACCCAGCTACGTAGCCATTGAATCCAAGTTCAATCCAAAGTTTCGAAGACCGAACTCATTATATTCGCCTTGCGATGCATACATTCGGCACAGTGGATGTATTAAATGGATACATTAGAGATCTCGGACCGGCCAAGACGTTGGAAGTCCGAGCGCACACTTCGACGACGAAGTGAATTCATCGTAACCATGGTGAAGTTCGACGAGACATTACGCCCCGCAAGCACTGTACTCGCTGACCCAGAATTCTGTACCCCCAGGTGCGTAACGTTTCACCGATATCCCGCAGCAAACCACTTCGCAGCACGCCAGCCACAGTACCAGCGGAGACCATGCCGCGATTGTTTATCGCGTAATTTCATTCGACAGAAATTCATTCGCGCAAGCGTTACTAGACAATGCTTTTAGTTCTATTATAATCTACTGCAGCTTCGCTGAAAGATGCAGCGACGATTTGCAATTTCAAATGCCTCTGCTAAAATATAGCGATTCTAGTTGCGATGCAATTGGTTAGTCCGTGTCTCAATTTACGATCGTTTCTCTGAGAAAAAAGAAATTGGCCATAGTATTGTTTAATTTATAAGCTTTCGAAAAAATTTCACCGCGGAACGATCATCAAAGTGGAGTTCCAGTTCTAGAGTTTCGCGGTTTATCCGGTCAGTGTCAGGACCAATCCTATAAAACTCCCTTAATCTCCATCAAACTCTTAAGGAAGACCGTGGTCCAGGAGAAACCTCCAAGCTGGAGTATCATTGGAATAATGAACCTTTAAGTGTGTGCCGTTCGGAGAGAGGCGTTTGATAACTCTGACGTGCCCATCCCTCGGCTGATTTCCGGCTACTTCCATTGACCGCGACGTACCAATGCTACCTTTCGGTTCCCCTTTGAAAATCTCCGCGACTGTTTGCAGGGCCCTCGTTACCACGGCATTAATTATAGCGATCCCGTTGGTCCCAAGTCGAAAGGTCTAAAGTCCTCGCCGCTCTGAAGTTCTCGCCGTCTTCCACCTTCGGTACGCGTATCCCGTTTCACGGCGTTTCATCTCTCGTACTACTTTCAGTTAGTTTGATACCAGAGACGTGTAAAGCTCAGCTATAAATTGTGATTTAAATTAGCACAGTTTCCGCCGGCGCGATTACTGGTCGATGATTAAGCGGAGGCGGTCCTTTGTCAACGCTCCGGTGCTTCGTGACATTTTATTGAAATTATTTTGTCGGTGTACTTGCGAGAAAGATAAAGGGGGCTAGTAAAGTGGCGTGACAGGCGTTTTTCCTATCAACATATTTCCGATCCACGTCCACCTCTCTTTCTCTCTCAACCCTCTCTCTATCTCTCTGTCCCTGTCTAGTGTAATTAATTAACATTCTGCCGCGATCATAAAGTAATTAATAAACTAATTTGAAAATACGTGCGGAGTTTTGTCGCTTAATTAATGCCGTAATTGATTGAAGCGGTATTTTATGTTATTATGTTTGGGGCGAAGTTGTCGGTACAAATGAAGAGCCTCCCGCCTGTTAGCAAAGTTCTGCCAAGATTTTTTTTTTTTTGCTTTTTAATTACGCGTTGGTGGAAGCTTCAAGCACAGAGGCCGCGTCGGTGTGGGTGGCTCGACTCAACTCGGTGTATAATTACTTGACAAACCTCGCTGAAAAACGAGGGGGCAATGTTCATTTACGATGTAACAGTCAATTCACAAGTAGCTACGTATTTATAGACCAATTCGAGAACGGACAAATATATTGTTCCATGTTTCCGTTAAAATTTTTATTCGCATTTTCGTGATACAACATTGCCCTCCCTCGTGCCTCGAACCTTTATTGCCGACCCGTGCTACCGAACAACGCCGAAAGAATTTCACCTCGTACAATCCATCCCCGACGAGCTCATAAATACTAGTCGCAGGATAGATCGTGTCAGTTTCATTCTCTGAACGCGCATCTTTTGTCTCGACTGTCGGGGCACACGATTCTCCCCGACGGATATCATTCACTTAACCCCGTTGGAACGTTGTGCGCGAGCTCCCTCGAAATATCGAGATCGGTCGACACTCGTCAACCCTATTTACTTCGTTCCTCCAACGATGGACAAACCGGTAGAGCTATGCAACCCCGTTGCCCTTCCCGGACCGGCGGATCTTAGACGAGCGTGATAAAATATAAAAGCGAAGCGTATCTCGATTTTTCCGTGCTCTCTCTTAGATTAAACGCCGCCCCTCCTGGCCACCCCCGTGATTCCTCCAGGATCCTACTTACCACCCTGCTCTTCTTATCTACTCTGTGTACCGTGGACTTTACGCCCTGTCGTTTTCTCCTTCATCCCCACCTTCACCGTCCCCCCCGCCCTTTCACCCTGTAGGCGTCTTTGACGCCGTGTACCAGTTCCATAGCCCGTGCTCAGCTTTTTAAGGGTTCAATTACCCGTGGATTCCACTCTCCTTCCCGTCGTTCTCGTGCTCGTCGTCGACGTTCGTCGGAGAGAAAAATGTCATACTACCCTTTTCGTGCGACGCCCTCGAGACGAACCCCCGGCGGGATGCGACACGCGTCCTCACGGAAATCGAGGCTTATCGCAGCGGAAACTTATGGCGGTTCGTTGATTAATTCGTCCGCGACGCGGGTCATCCTCGGCGAAGCACCGACGGCGATATTTTGTTGGCGTCGCCCTCTCTGCGAGGGGGAAAAAAAGAAGTCAGTTCGCGGGATGTACGCGTGGAAGGCTATGCAAAGTCGTCAATTATGCTTCACGCGTGGCTTCAACTGCCTGGGGTTAGGTTAAGGGCGGCCTTCTATCTCCGGGTGCAGCTGCGGTTTCTCCTTCGTTGTGTTTTAATGCACCCATGGAGAAAATGAAACGGGGCGGGGACTCCTTTAAGATGCCCCGGTGGTAGAATCGTGACGCGCATTTTATTTCGCCCTACCTTTTTACCATCCAGCTTTAATCCTTGCCGGGTAAAAGAAAGAGGACGAAGGAAGGCCGACCACCAGGCTGATACAATAACAACGGGTTCGCCGGGGAAGCGTTTTAAACGCAATTATCTGGAACACGGGGTAAACCGCTGGATAAAAAGTATGCAGGTTACTGATTTTATTTCTATTTCTTTATTTAAGCTTACGAAACGAAGTGCCGTTCGAGGGAGACGAACGATTCGCAAGGCTGGTTGGTCAACTCGTTTAATATTCCTATCGACATTCAACGCGAAACTAATCTTGTTCCAGAAGTTTATTGAAGTTTTTCGAGGCTCATTACACGAACGGATTCAGTGTGACAGATTTTTTTTTTCCCCCGGAAATCTGTTTTGAAGGATTTCCCGAGGATGCAGCCTCATATGCGCCTTTGAAACGATTTTTCCCCGCCAGTGTCTAATTAATATTACACACCTCAGCTGCGCGCACGGATCAGGGGAAGAGAAGGAGGATTCACCGGGGCGAACGGTGAAGGGATGTAAAAGCGACTCGGAAACGTGGAATCTAGAAGGACGGGGGTAACACGCAGACGATGAAAAATACCCTGCAGCCCAGGATTCGCCTTCAGTTCTGGACGGGAAATTTTCTCCGTGATAACTTTAATTACTTCCCGAGAATTCATGACTCGATACTAATAGACACGTGTTCCCCCTCTTCCATTTTAATTTTTTAAACCCGACGACAGGAATATTACCCTTCGCATACCAACTTTATGCCGGAGTATGTTATTTAGGAAATATTAATTCACCGTTTTATAGTTGTCGGAATGAGAATATCAGCGGATTTTAAATCAAATTTAACGAGTGGCTCATTGTCGGACACTGAAAATTTGAGGGACCATATTTGTATCTGTACGCATGATGCATTAGCGTGATGCAATATATCTTTTTCATGATTGAATGTTCTATTAGATTTTATCGGTGAAGTATTGCCAATTAATTATCCAAACCGTTAGTAATTACTGTATCGACAAAACACGCGACTCTACCGCATAGTAACACATGAATATCAATAACTGAAATGCCGATTATTTTGCCGCGTAGAACGAGAGTTTATGATTTCCGTCCGTCGAATTGAATGGAGTACGAATTCAATATAATCGAGTACGTTTAACTGAAGAAACAATAGCCACATCTGTGCGATATATAAGAACATCTACGTCGTGTCTAGGTAAAAAAAAAATGGTCGGCCTGCCGAGGAAAATAAGTCATTTTGAATCTGTTGAAAAGGAGGACCGCGCGCAAGTAGAATAATGCGTCGTTAGTCAGACGTTCCCGTTACGGCCACACTGTGAACACTCGCGACTATTGTTCCAATGTCGCAGGGTGAATTTACATATCTCCATGTTCTCAATGTAATCCATCATGGAGGAAACATCAGTTTTTCCAATCAATGATTCAGCGCGCTGGTGCCTTCTCGCGATTCTCGTATTTTCCTGACCAATAAAACTGAACGATCGAACGGAGTACGATGCGTTTATTAATTTCTGACCGTTCGACCATGAAGTATTGTACACTCCGCATTTGCA
Organism: Nomada lathburiana; assembly: GCA_963667235.1. Classification (NCBI taxonomy): domain Eukaryota; kingdom Metazoa; phylum Arthropoda; class Insecta; order Hymenoptera; family Apidae; genus Nomada; species Nomada lathburiana. The sequence continues at coordinate 4,525,493 of OY763908.1, forward strand.
TACTTCGATAATCCGTTAGTCACCGAGGTGTAGAGTTATAGCAGCGAAGCCAGTGCCTAGCAAACCGCAGGATAGATCGATCGATTTTCAATTAGCTTCAATTAGACCCGCCGTGCCAACCGGAAATTTCGTATAGCGAAACTGCGAACGCGAAATGTACGTCTGGTCCGCGGAACGAAAGCGCGACGGGCACAAAACGCCTGAAAAAGAAGCCATTGGATCACGTCGGAGTGAACGGGTCCACTTTGGCCAAGCGATTTCCGAACAATTATCTTTGCTCGTGAAATTATTTCCGGAATTTCATTCCCTATCGATTCGCCGCGGTTTTCGCGGAGAATATTTTCCTTGCCTTTCATGGTTTTTTCGGTTCTATTAGAAACTTTTGGGTAGAGCGGAATATTTATTCACGTGCCAGCGGACGAGTTTCAGCGTTCGTTTTGTCGGTTCGGTGTGTCCGGGTCTTCTACGAAAGCGCTGCTCTTCGCAACACAGAAGTATAAAGAATTTAGAATTAAAAAAGTGTGGTCCTGGGCAAGTGCGCTACGCAGCCCCTTTGATTGTCCTCACTGTGCAACGTATACTCAACAGCCGCGCAGCGAGTTAAAAGTTGCAGCAACGTAGAAAGCCGACGTAACACGAGCAATTAAATCAAACTAACTTCCACGGTTCGGGACTTTGAAACGATCAAATAATTATACATTCAAAACTAGTGGCCGCCGATGGTCAAACGAAAGTGGCTGTTCGTTAAGAGGGCACAAGTTTGTTGATTGCTCAAAATTCGACGCTTCGAGCAATCAGCATTATATTGAAGGGACAATGGATTCCGGGGGATGGGCGGGTGGTATGCCCGAGCCAGGCGAGTGGTAGTTATTCCTAGTTCGATGGAGGGTCGGCCGAAGTGGCGTACTGACTGCAGTTTAGATAATGGCAGGCCAAGTTCATTAGCATGGTCTGGTCTAGAGGGTCCTATCACTGTTCTCACGAAGGCCTCTGTCTCCTGCTATCGTGTACGTCGAGTGCGGGGTAACCGTTCTTCCTATCTGTGCCAATAACGAGGCGGTTGTCATCGAATATCGTGAACGGTTTCCGCGTTTCGAACGTTCTACCTTGTCCGCCCGAATGAAAGATTCAATCTTCGCTTTCGACGGCAGGCCTGATGTTTTATGCAGGCGTCCGTGGATGTTGCGCCTTAGCATTCCTTTTGAACCTCGCTAATTCGTCGCATCTCGCCGCAATTTCGCCTTCCTTTCCGAGGAACTGGGACACGAGGTTTGGGGATTACAGATGCTGCACGGGGACAGGATCAGAGTTTTTTTTTTTTTCCAAGACGGCGAAGCTTACGGAAAGACTGCGCCTTTACGATTCTATGCTTCATCTCTTTTATAGAAATCGTAGCACTCATTAAACGACGATTCTATGGAGATGTTACGGAACGACGACCAGGCGGGTTAACGAAAGGCGCTTATCGCCTTTACGCCCCGTCGCGGCCCGTGCTTTTACGGTCGCTTTCGTACTCTCAGATGCATTCCGCACGGCGCACTTACGACTTGTTAGGAGCTTTTTAGGCATTACGTCGCATTGTGACGTGATTGTCCGCCGTGTGCACATTATTGGCGGAGAACAATGGCCGGACCTGGATAGAGACGGTTTAACTGAAACTTCAGCCTGAACGAGGCGGAACGCATTTATCTGATATTCCCGCGGGGAACGTCCCGGAAACCTTTTTAATGACAACGATGACGATACTGGGCCGGGCAAAAAGTTTTTAATCCCAACGGCGCTTTTTAAGTTTCGCTCAATAAATTTTATAGCGATATCGAAAATATATAAAGAACACACTAGGCGTCGTATAATTAGATACCTCTCTTCTCGTTATATTCTCAACATTTCATTGCCTATTTTCTAATGTCGAATTGACCGTACATTCTAGACAGCCCTGTAGCACCGTGTCGTACGGTATAACAAGAAAGGAAATCGTAGCGGCGAAACACGAAGACAAATATCGCCGAGCACGCAATCGGTTCGAAGAACCCGTTTAATGAGGATGTATAAGCAACGCGTGACAGCGTGTATCGATTGAACCTCGGGCCGCTCGAAAAAAAAAAGCTCGCGACGTTTTGCAAGCCGAACACGACAATGCCGTCAATTTGAATATTCATGCAAGCTAAATAATGATGCGCGTGTATACAGGAGTTGCACCGTGGATTCCTCGTGGCGGTAGAGCCGCGCTAAATATTCCAGCCTGGTATGCCGCGGCTTCATGAATGGACCGGTCAATTCAGGCGGGTAAAAGCTTCTGTCAATCCGGATTTATCAGTCAAAGGAAGCGTTTCGAATGTCTTTGCGCGGGTACAGAAGCATACGTTGAATGGTCTGGTAACATCACTCTGTTCCAGCCGCATTCAATCCTTTCATCGACCAACTTTGGCCGTCCCCTAAAACAGTCTGGACCTGATTGAAGCGTACCCGAATGTGGACAAAGTTGGTTCCCTTTAATCATCTGTTAAATCATCATCGGTAAATCATTCGTCGCGTCTCGAAGAAAATTGAGGAGAAAGATTGAATAGCTAAACTGGACAGCTACGCGGAAGCTGTACGGAACAAATATACAACTGGAACGTGTTTCTGTTGGCCTTCGTATCCATGAAACATTTCGACTAATTTCAATTAATTAGTTGCTATATTCGAGCTAGGCACGAGGGCAAACGCATATACGCGGATTTATCTAGATTGAATTTAGCGTTGCCGTGACGCTCGTGGCCAATGGCGATTTGCATCTAGTCGAATCGAGCGAAACGCCACGAATCATGGTGGCGAGGTATCGTATCCATGCACCATTATGGCCGCCGTGAAATTACCAGCAATTGAGCGAGAAATTCGTCGGCTGAAATGAACTGTACCGATGTACTACTACTTCACAGAGAGGAAGAAAAAAACGAATACTCGCCGCCTCGCGAACCAAGACTCTTCTTTAAATTCATCGTGTCCGAAGTTTTCGCCGCGATTGTAAATTTCCATACGTCCACATTCGACGTCGTTTCGTATTAATTTCTTATCTCCAGTGACGCAGGCTCATTAGAGCGTGTTCTTGTGCGGCGACTCCTGCGAAGCTGGTGCAAATTTGCCGAGGACAATCAATCCTCCGTAACTTGGGCAGAACTCAATCATGATTTTTTTTTTCTCGTGCTCGCAAAGTCACGAGTTTCAATGAACCAGGTGATCGATCATAACGCGGGCCAGCCGTCTAATTCGTAACTCTTGGTCCCCTGATCACTCGTCGTCTGCGTTCAGATACACCTTTTCATCAGGCTCGGATCGAATCGGTAACTTCAATGTGTCCATCCTTACGAGCGGGCGTCACTCTCGCACAAAGTTTCCACGGGCCAGACGACATGTCCCTCCTTTAATTGCATTTACTGGGGAAACGGAAGCCGCGACGCAGACCGTCCGCCAAGAGGTAATTCGCCAATTATTAGCCCGAATGTTGCACGCTCCCGTGTTCCCAGCGTCAGAGAGTAACTTCCGCGGACACGATTAATTAACGACAAGGCTATCGATCCATTACCTTCATTGGATTATAATGCAGATGTGCTCATGCGATATTGATCGACGGGCAGCAACTATTCGACCGGTCCCGACACATCGTTGCCCGCGCCACTTGAACACTGCACCACCTCTTCAACTTTGCGCAGCTCAAAGTTCGCGCTGCTATCGGATGCCCGGGATGCTTCAGAAGCGTATGCACCGCCAGCGCTGGGGCTAATGAAAATTGTGATACAAAGCTGCCCGTATTAACAATGCACCAGTATTTCTCTCGGATTGTTAATACTGAATATAATAATTGTTCGTTCTAACTGCAAAACGTCACGCATTATATATTCCAATTCCAGTGATAGCACGCTCAAAATTCCTGTATCATTAATACCATCGTATCGTCGCTGTCAAACGCACACTCGATCTTCCACGTTACAAATATTCCGCAATTGCAGAGCAATGAGGCGCTCTGTATTGAAGCGTAACCACCGTTTCCCCGTACCGCACTTCTTCCATCTTCCCCTCGGAACAGCAAGGAGTTTAATTTGAATTAGATCCGCGGCAATGCTGACAGACGCGCGAAAGATCTGGCAAAGTGTGGCTCAGTGGTTTGTTCGAGCACGATGCCGGCTGCCCTCCCCCCGGGTAGGATAGCAGTTTGATAGGTTCTAACGTAGGCAGCCGGCCGTCCGTGAGCTTGCTCTACCTCTTGAGAGTTTCGCGATAGGATGCGGGCTTTGATCTTGGGCTTCCGTGTGAATGCACTTTTCGGACGGACGAGAGAGGCAGGAAATAAACGATCGGTGACGGCAGGCGGCAGGGAACGTCAACCGTGGCGCGGCATAGGGAACAGGGGAGTTCTGGATGCGAGCGAGCGAAAGAGCCACGGAGATATCCGTTTGCCAACGGATTGCCGATCGAAGGAGGGGCGAGCGAAGTGCCCCGGGTCGAACCGCGAAGCGTGCGGAAAATCGTCTTAAGCGCCTCTGACGCGCCGCAAATTGCAGCTTGATGAGTAATCCGATGCGCCGTGATCGGGTCCGATTAACGTGGACCACTTCCGGGTATGTTTCCCTCGATCTTAGACAGCCTCCTCTGGGGCATTTTGAGGCGCTTGGAACATCCGAAGGAATGCGTTGGCCAGATGTTCGATGTGTCTGATATCGTTGACCTGTGCTACTTGCAACTTCGACGAACGGCGATGCTCTTCGCGAAATAAATTTGCCCGCTTGCTTGCGCCTGCCGTTGAAGGAAAGCGAAGTACAGTCTGTGGTATTAACAGCGTTAAAGTTCACCATAAGTGATGGGGTATCGTTCGACACCGGGCTGAGAATTTCCCCGTCGTTTCGTCGAAAGCGAACGCTTCGAGGGACTTATTCCTCGTCGATACGGGTGACGTAAAATCGAAAGGATCCATCTGCACGCATGCTGTTGTCCGCGGAACGAATACGCGGCGAACCGCCGCGTTCTTGCCCGTGCTTCGAAATTCTTTTAACGCGAGGCCACGATATGCATATTTCTTTTCGATGCGGCAGCTTTCGATGGGCTTCTCGTGCTTCAAGAAGCCGGGCATTTAAAACGAGGGCATCCGGCGGCTGGTAAGTTTCAAACTTTCCTCCCTCTATCGCTCAGAATGAATGAAAAAAAGAAGAGTGGACAAATTAAGCCTCGGTACGAACGGAGTCGCAGCGTGAATATAATAAACAACGACGTCGCTTGGGGGAGGGGCGGCGAAGAACTTCGAGGTATCAAGGTGCGAAGCAACAGCGGAGTCACCTGGTGGGCTATGTGTGTCAAGATATAGGCGCAGATTAACGAAGTATTAAGAGCGGCGTACTCTGCGTAAGCCGGGGATATGCGCGATGGCGCATACAGATGCGATGCAAATTAGCGTTTAGTATAAGCCGTGCTAACCTTGCCGGCTAGCTCCTGTTCCGACGAGCCCCATCCACGACTTTCGCGATGCCTATAGCCGTTAAGCCAGTGTTCGAACCTTTATGGCCGTCCCGGCGAGGCCGGAAGTTGTCTGTCGCTTCCGGTCGCGCGAATTGAAACAGAATATGCTGGCTGGTTCCAGTGGCAGTTAACACGTGTAGAACGTTTGTCGGGACGGAACGCCGAACGAAGGATGCGAATTCGTTAACGTATCGCGCGTCGAATGTAATCGAAGTTTTTGCACGCTTTTCGAAGCGCGCAGCGACGAAATCACTTCCGGTAAGCTTTTTGGCAGACGATCGGGGAGGAAATCGTGAATTTTTTAAGCTAAGCCAGGATGAAAATAGAACGATCCTTTTACTCGGGAATTTATCGCGAAAGTTTCACCCGTACCTATCAACTTTTCCTACTGCTAAATTCGTTCTACATCGCATCGAAAGGGTTGTGAATTTTTTACACGCTTTCTGGCTTCTCGTGTTCAGGCGCGCAACGCGTGCAGTAGAATATCGATGCATCCCGCCGCCGTTGCTACGGAAATCTGATGGCCCCCTAAGCCAATGGGAAATTAAATTGCAACATTTCCGTAATATCGACGCTTACGCTTGCCAGTATAGATGTTAATAGGTATTAACGCGCGATACCGTGGGGGCTGCGGCTCTAGCGAATTAATGTTAATCCAGTCACACTAATGGCTCGGTTATCATATGAATATGTGTCACGAAGACTAGGTCAGCCCCGATACCTGGTACCTACTATATACCACGAGCTGCGTTGGTACATGGGAGTTACTGCTAGAATGGGATTGCATTTGCGTAACATAGACACGTGTCAGAAAGGCCCGGACATGCCACTTCTGCGACTAGATTCTGGTACAAAGGAGATTGTAACGCGCTGATCCCGACATGATTTATACTAAGAACAAGGTCCCTGTTGGGCATCGATCAAATTACTAATAAGACCGTGTCTCGTGCAGTGCTTGCACCGAAATCAACAGAATTAAATGCCAGCACATATAGGAACCGCCTGTTCCCATCGACGAGCGGAAAGCTTCGTACGCGAACGGGGCATTGGAGTGGAAAAGGAACAGAAAGAAACGGGCATCGGTCGAATTCGGGATTGTAAACGTACCGTGGAAGAGGGTCCAGGCAGAGAGGATTGTCTGACCTCTAACCCGAAAATATCGCGAAGAGCGTGGCCCGGTTCGGGAAGGCGAATATAATGCAATTTGTTTGTCCCAGAGACGGCGGTGGACCTTGCAAGTCCTCGCGATATAAAGGAGACAATTCCGGAATATCCGCCCGACTACATCCGTTTCCTTCCGGGTTTCGGGACGAAGGGTTGGGCGAGAAACGGTGGACTTCCAAAAATTTTCAGAACAAACGCAACGCTCGTTCGTGTTTGGATAAAATTTTAATTCCACGGATGCAGCCATGGCCAGTGCAAACCGGGGGAGAACTTTTTCTATTTCATCGCAAACACGACCACCGTGCTCTAAATTCATAAATTCCAGCGGGTCGTCGAAGTGAGTACTCGGGGGAGCAAAGGGGGGAGCTTCTGTGTAAGCACATAAACCTTACGCACAACGTGAAATTACATGGCGCGGGAAAACGACGTGTGCCGAGCTCGTGGAGGCAAGAAGCAGCCGTCTTTGATGTTTCCTCCCCTTTGACTTCTTTTTCTTTCGCCCGTCTCGCTGTTCGCCAAGACGAATCGACTTCCAGAGCAGGCCGGGAAACTAAAGGGAAAGAGAGGGTCGCAGAGGAAGCGAAGCATATTTGGAAGGAAAAGGGGTTCCGTCGTGACGAACGACGAGGACGGAGGCGGCTTTCCGTTCACGATTCCCACAGACTTCATTTCGATCGGTCCGGTCAGAGAACGCGTTCACTGCGGCTGAAGGTGCATTCCACTTGGAAATTGCTGTTACCTCCTCGAGAATTGGCTCTCTGACGAATTAGATTGGCAAGTACCTACCATTCCTGTCGCCAGTCAACCGCGGCTCTCCGACCCTCTCAGACGTTGCGTTTCACGCGACATAACAATTACGACCGATGCCGGCAAACATTTCTACGGAAATATAATGAGAGATACCGCTCGGGGAACTACAGCTCGGCGCGGATTTGTTTCCGGTCGTAGTTCCTTTCGGATTTACCGCCGACTTGGACCCTGGGGTGTTGTTATTTTAGCCGCGGCGCAGATATTGCTGGAAAGATTGCTCCGCTTTTGATTTATTCGACTCTGGACGGGAAATAATTTTTCCTCCCGAAGAGGATGCTACAGTAATTAGAATGCGCCGAGGTTTAGCGTTTCAACGGAAACATCTCCGCGACCGAGGTTTTTTGCCGCGGCCGTGACGCAGGTTGCACATGTCATTTGAATAATTGAATGCGTGTAATTTATTCCGCCGTAAGTTCGCGGTTGCATTGCGCTACGCTTGTTTTTACATTGGACGCCGTACAAATTTTTCTTGCATCTTGATGAAAATGGAGGAAAGGTAGGGAAACGCGACTCGCGTTTCAATGAACGGAAGGTGCGCGGGTTTGAAGTAATATATTATGCAACGAGTCTACGTTAAAGTGCAACAAATTTACTATACGGAGGAGTAATTAAACGGGGTTTAATTACGATCGATACTATCATGTGGCGTAAACATTTTCTCGGAAATTCTATTTCAGTTTAATCCCCCCCTCTACAGTTCGGCGAAAATTGACGCATCGTACGCGATCGTTCACATTCGCTTTAATTAACCGATACGAGAGGGGCGTATTAAAAATAATTCATTCGGGTAACATACAGAGGGATTAACTGGAATATTGCTTAAAGATTACACAAAGGGATTACCCATCGTTATCTCTTTCGCGTCGCATTATACATTTTGCCCAACAATTTATCAGGACCAACTTTTAAAAAGTACAACCGCTCTGCCAACTTTGCGAGCATCAAGCGCAGCGACTCGGCGTTATTAAAGATGAACAAAAACAAACAAAAAAAAAAAAGGATAGAAAATATCGCAGCGACGTCGTCTTGAGTGCATAAAGAAATACGGCACTCAGCTCGGGACGACGAGACAGCCGCATTATCTCGCGGCACGAGCGTAAACATTGACACGAATTTTTGCAAGCTCTGCCGGCAAACGGCGAGACGGAACGGAAGTGCGGTAGTGGACGTGGCGGTGCAAGATGCGAGGGCTGCGGTACCTGAGTAACTCGGTTACGAGCCATCCATTACCTTGTTCAACTTCACTGGCAATACTCTTACCCTCGCTGACCGAGACCCTCACCTCCATGGCCAAGCCTGCGTCTAACCCCCGCGCCGCATAACTCTGCGAAGCCCCTAAGTGTCCGCCGCGAGGGTCCCTCGTGCACTGTTTGCAGAGTTACCCTTCAACGGCGTCAAAGCATCCCCTGCAACGATGTCCAGCGGTGTCACGCACAACCAGAGCTAGCCGGCCGTTCCATTGCTTCCAGCAAGATATCTTCGCGTCTTTAATTTTCCCTCGCGGCCCCGACCGAATTTTACTCCGATACACATGCCGCTATAAATTCATTTCAGGCCAGATTTTCGGTATAGCAAACGGACAACGGCGGCCCGATATCGCCCAGGGTTTTCCGTTCCAATGTGGATATAATCGACGATGAAGCAACGTGGGGGGGCAAGTTTCGCGGAGCTACGGGTTGGCGTGAAATATTCACACGGCGCTTGGCGAATCGAACGGGCAGCATTCCGTGCAGGGGCAAATTCTACGTGAACGGTGCAGGTCTCGAGGTCAGCTTGCTTACCGTCTCGGGGATCGGGCCATAAATCAGGATAACAAAGTGATTGGCCAAGGAGGCGTACCCAGCAGTGATAAGGGAAATAGTTTGGGGATGTTTCGAAAGAATTTGTAAACTCTCGCTGGGGCTGAGCTTTTTCAATTTGCCGTTATTAATCGTAGATATTTCGCGTAATATTTGGATCGTTAATGGAAATCATGATTATTCAAATAGTTCAGGTGTAACTAATTACTGTATTATTTGATTAAAACACGAGTCACTGCATTTCTTCCTGTTCGGAACAATGGAAAGCAGAACGCGCAGAGAATAATTTTGAATGCATAGCATGAATACCTTGCCGACTTGTACAACGTTGTTAAATAATACGAACCATTTCCCATCGAACATTGCCAGCTTAAAACTGGCAGTAGAATTATCAATTTTACCCACGAATGTTCCATAGCGCGTGGTATAAAAACACGCAAAGTACTTTTAATCCACCCTGTTCTCTGGAAGCATGCTGATGTTAATTTGCAACATTATGCGAATCGTTAGCGGCACAGCGGGGTAAACAAACGTCCATGGTGAATTTCAGAAATGTTGAAACGCGATGGGACTTTTCATACGAGTAACGGCAAAGCGCTGACGGAAACCGGATCGGAAAGGAGAACGGGAAAGAATGTGACGGGAAATTAGAATAAGCAGGAAAAGTGGATTAAGCGTTGGGCAGGGGGTGAAACGTTGGTGTGGGTGCGAATGAGATGAAAGGGTGACAGAACAGGTTAGAGTGTGATATACAAAAGGGAGGAACGGCAGCAAACTAAAAGGGGCGGATACACTTGGGGGAGAGTAGGAAAAGGATCGAAAGAGCGTCCGAAGGGACCACGGGGCACCTGTGGCAAGACAAAGAGTACGTATCGAGGGTGAAAAGAAGCGGCGGCATTGGAAAATCAGAATAAGTAAGAAGAGCCGGGGGGGAAAAAGTTGAGGGAAGCAAGGGAAGCTTAAGAGAACGAGGGCGGGGCGGAGGGGGCGAAAGGGAAGGTTAAAGTGTGACGCAGACGGGGAAAAGATACGAAGATCCGGAGCGAAAAAGGTGGAGAGCGACGGAAAGTTGGAAGAAGTATGAAGAGCGAGAAGTACGGTGAAAAACAGGCGGGTTGCTATGGACGGTGGAAAAAGGGGTGACACGGTGGCAGAAGGGTGGCCGTCACGAGGGAAAGAAGAGGGTCAAAAATAAAAGGGGCAAGGGAAGGATAGCGACGGAGCACTGACGGGAATAAGAGCGAAACAGAGAAAAGCGAAGGGATCGCGGCGGCAGTAGTATAGGTCGGCCATTTCTCGGACGAAGGAGCAGGGACTTTTAGCCCGTTAATTTTATGCAGACGGAGACCCCTCCCCCGTTCGATTCGACACGGGCTCAGACCACGGAAGGGTGGAATGGAACAGGAAAGAGCGAGCAACGCGGAAAATGGCTCTGACCACTAATCCAATCGGCTTTCGCGAGAATTAAGGCTGCTCTTTACCGGAGTTGCGCCTGGATCCAATTTGGCACTTAGCTAATTAACGCCGCCTACGATGCGACCCGACAACGAACTTACGCCGGTAATTAACGCAGCGTAGGCTCGAACGTCGTTGCATTAACGCAAGGATCACGGTTTCTTCGATGGGGGCGCGGCGGAAAGTTTCGACGGCGGGCCGGCGAACGATCGACGGATCAGCGGAAATTATTTGAGGATCGTCAGGGTGTATCTCCGTCAGCGCGACGGCCGCGAATTGCCGGGAATTATTCGGGATTAAGCGACGAACTTTTAATTGTATTGTATTTGCCGGCGGAGGGTTTAATCAGCAACGGGAAAACACGGAACAGCGGCGCACTTTTCATCGAAGCCCGCAGCTTTCGGTAATGCGCTTACCCGAAAGTAATCAGAAAGCACGATGTGCGTTTTTGTCAACTTTTCCGCTGCCTGCTTGATACGCAACACTGCGAGCTCCGTGCATAGCGGTGTACCGCTATAAAATTTTCCCAGGAGTCCCGGCGCGAGAAAAAAGAGAAAAGAAGAAGGATGTTTGATGGGAAACCACTGCTTGTTACCGCCGATGGCCAGCAACTGCTGAGCATCTGATACTTTAAAGGCGTTGTTCATGAAAATTAAGAGGCGCGTGCGCGCAATCTCGAACGTATTACATTTTGCATAATCCGGAAAGATTTATAGACACATCGATCCCATAATAAGTTCCAATCAACTCGCAGTTTCGTACGAGGACAATAAATTTGTTTGCACGCGAGTACCTTTCTGACAACATATCGGCGCGCTGCACATCTGTCAGTGATTTTATTATTGATCGAAAAGAAGCTTCCTGTTTGCTCGCCCGCTATGCGTCGGTGTACGCTGCGCGAGAAAGCTCGAAGCAAAACGTCAAACAAGGGTAAAAGTATTTCTCCCACTTCCTGCCGAAGACCACATCTCCTTCACTCCAGTCAGCCGGAATTTTTCTTCCTCGATACCTTCTCCTTCGCCGTACAAAGCGTTCGCAAACAAAGACGCACACGGCTTCGTTCGAAACGTTCCTACAGCCCCGGCTGTAGGCTCGGTTCGAACGATTCCAGAACAGAGATGCAGAACGATGTGCACATGAACGACGCACAGAACTCGAGCCAGCCAACCAACCATCGCGCCACCGCGTAATTAAGATTTCTTTATCATCGCATTTGAATACAAGAATTCCCGACCCCGGAAACCTTTGTTCGTACACACGCCGGGAGAGTGGCGTTATCTCGCGGCCGCTAAATTCTCCTGAGTTACAGTCGCGAATTCAGTCGGGCCCCTCGTTAATTAGCGACCGAAAGAAGAATCGCCGGGGGGCTCGTAAATCAAGAACAATGCAGGGAAATAGCGCGGCCGACGGCGGAGGCCGTGCGACCCTCCACGAACGCCAGAATATTCCACCTGTCGCCTTCCCCTCTTTTTCTTCCCACCCGGTATCCGTCCCTCTCCCATTGGAGACGGTAACGCTAGTTGGCCGGGAGGAAGAAAAATTTCCCTGGAAACTGGGAGGGCGTACGTCGATCGTCCAAGGAATTCTCGCGGCCGGCCGTCCGTCCGCTATTTTCGGATCCGTATAAAATTTAATGCGCACTTTTTAGCTTCCACCGTGACACGGCCGATCGATATCTGCATCTGGCCGATCGACCGGAATAATCCGTGTCGGCCGACAGAAGGGGATTTTACGAGCTGGAAAGTTTTGGAAAACCGCGCCACTGGGGCGAACGAAAATCTGCCGAGCCTTGATCGAATGTGACCAACGGGAACCGGAAACGGAGTGTCCCTTTCAGCGATGCACCGCGTGCGCGTGACAGACTACAATTTTCACCGACTTTGAAACGCTGAACGATCTGTTCCCACTCGCGGACATCGATTAGAAATTGGACAGACGCTTTTCGGATGCTTCGAAGAAATGGTGAATTCTACAGCGCGGTCGAAATTCTACCGAACTTCGGGCAACTGTGTAAATTACCTCGACACGACGATTTCTCCTATTTCGTGCGGGTCCTCTTCGACCAACGCTAGATAGTTCGTACTGTGCATCATTTTTCAACTGGCTATACCGTGCTCGTCCAGCTGTCCAGCGACGATTCGATCACACAGGCGAATTCGATTCCCCGTGTAATCGAAATTCCATTCCTTCTAGGCAAAATTCGAAACGTTAATGAACGCGTTGATTTCCATAGTTTTTTTTTCCTTTTTTTTTTTATTTTGCGAACGTTGCACTGCAGCACAGCAAATTCATTGCCGATTCCTTCCCGAATTTTTCGGGAACTCGTTGATTCCGTGGATTTCGCTGAATCGTTCCGCCGTTGCTCCGAATCCGGTCAGAGTTAATTGAACGTTACAAACATAATACCGAGAAATGATGCACGCAAATAGCCGCAAGATGTATGCACGAATAATTGGAGCAACAACGTTCCCGAAGAGTCAGTTCGTATTGCTTCGAGATTCGTCCGATGACCGCTTCGAGATTCAATTCCCGTGGCCACGAAGCGAGAAGGGTGTTGTATTTGCGGCGGTCGTGGAACTTCCATGGTGCATTTTAACCCTTTGCACTCGAGGCCTTTTTCGCTTGCGCGAACCAGCAACTCGAGACGATTTCGGCCAAATTAGGGATACATGTTATAAGTACTTTAAAATCAGTTATAAACCAACAAACGTATACAAGTAATAAAATTTCACTAATTTATTTATTTTTATATCGAAAACAACAAAATTTGATAAATATTACACTCTATAATTAGTTTTTGTGTGATATCTAATAAAACAATACCCAAGATGCATCCTAGGTTTATCAGGACGCGTATCACAATAATATGTTACTTCCCGCCTACCTCCAGGCGTATTACGGTCAGAGCAAACCTTGCAGTCCCTTTTTAGCCCTTTTATTACAACGTGAAGCTTCCCATTTAGTCGGATTTCATCGGAACGCGACGTAGACGCTTGCCCACGATGCTGGCGATATGATCCTCTCAATTGCTCGACAAGTGTTATAAATCGAAGCCGAGCCTAGTCCACGAAAGTATTTCCGAGAGAAATATCTTATCACACATCGTAAGTAAGCAAATCGAGTAACTAAAGACCGTAACGCCGTAGCAGCGTCGCTCGAGTTGACACTTAAAACAAGCCGGGCGCCGCAGCGGCGCCGCTCGAGCGCAAAGAGTTAAACTATCCTTCGCGTCCTTTAATTAACGCGCGTTTCCATTCCACCCTTAAAACAGTTTCCTGCAGTTCGCATCGTTCGCCGATACGAAATTAGCATTTTTGTGGCTTCAAGTCGAAAGTAGTTTATTCTATTGTCCATTGGAATTTCGTTTCATTCGTTTGTTTCATTCGCAAAGGATTCTTTGAAAAAACAGTAATATTATAGGACTCTGAATGGTGTTAATCTGTTGAACGGCATCAGATTATTCTCGTTGGATCTTGAACCAGACAAAAACAAAGATGATCGGTGCGAATACGCGCAATTAGCATCACGCCTAGGATGCCCGAAAGGCACTGCATTATTTGTGCCCTGCGGAAGAAGTGGCTGTCGGAAGCGAAGGTTGGATGCAAGCTTCATGGTGAAATATACATCGATCCGACCGCAGTTGGATTGCCAAACCACCGACTGCAATGCAGCCGTCCATCGGGCTGGTACACGCGTTGACGCTCGTGCCGTGCTCGCACCATGGGAAATTTAATTTCCCAGGCTACGACACAGGGATACACAACCACTGCCAGCAACAATCGCCGCTCCGCCTTCGTCTGCGTGCGCAAATATTTGGCGAAAACACGAGAAAAATGCGCAACGATTGTAATGATTCTGGCTAGCCTCGTCGTTGCTCGTCGAAATATATTAGGGAGTATGGTTGTACATTTTTAGGAGCCTGTTTGTGGCCGCTCACGGATTATCATGTGGGAATAAAATATTATTCCATGTGAAGTTCATTTGTTATAAACAATTAAACAATTAAACAATTAAAATTGTTATTACGGCCAACTGAATGTAGTTAAAGCGACGGGGTATTTTTTGTCGTGTAGCTTATTCGTTTCCCTTTCATTTGACACCCCATTTATTAACAAACAACCACCAGGAGCCGAGATAAGAATTTTTTTAAATTTTATCCCTAACGATATGTCGATAATCGTGTATGTGGCGCCATCTCGCGTTTGCGGCCTTTTTCGCAGTTTGCCGCGCCGTCAAAACCGAATTCCCGGATTACATCGTTAATTTAAACAATTGCGTTTTTCCCGGCTCCTAGTGCGTATTTTTTATCCGGACTTGTCTTAAATTAAAGCTACGAACCGTCGCTATCTCCTCCAACAGTTTCAACAATATAGCATTTGTTGCTTACAAGTTATTAACAATTAAAGAATCGGCGAAAATGCACCGCGGGTCGTTTCAATTATCTCGACTTCTGGAGGCGCTAGATTAATGATCGAGTGCTTAAAATAATGGGAACGGATGCTGCTATACGACAATTAACGATTTACAAATGCTGCATGCGCTGTTTATTGTTTATAAACAATTAAACTATTCGTTAGAGAATTCCACAGTAACTATACATGAGGGTGGGTCTCAAATAGGTAGAGATCGTTCCTTGAATCGTGAGCTTTAATTTGAGACGTTGTTGATTAAAATCGGACCAGTAGAACGCGAGATAATTGAATTTGTTTAAAGAAATTATAAACAAATGCCATTATTTCGACTTACAGGCGAGCTACATCAATGATCAGAGGACATAAATTAAAGCTTGATGTATAAGCTACCGTCTCCAAGAGGTGTGAATACTATTGCATGTGAAGTTCATTTGTTATAAACAATTAAACAATTAAAATTGTTATTACGGCCAACTGAATATAGTTAAAGCGACGGGGTATTTTTTGTCGTGTAGCTTATTCGTTTCCCTTTCAATTGACACCCCATTTATTAACAAACAACCACCAGGAGCCGAGATAAGAATTTTTTTTAATTTTATCCCTAACGATATGTCGATAATCATACATGTGGCGCCATCTCGCGTTTGCGGCCTTTTTCGCAGTTTGCCGCGCCGTCAAACCGAATTCCCGAATTACATCGTTAATTTAAACAATAGCGTTTTTCTCGGCTCCTACTGCGTAGTTTTTACCCGTACTTGTCTTAAATCAAAGCTTGGGACCATAGCTAGCTGCTCTAACAGTTGCAACAATATGGCATTTGTTGTTTAAAAGTTATAAACAATTAAAAAATCGGCGAAAATGGCCTTTGGGTCACTACAATTATCTGGGCTCCTGGTGGTTATTTTGTAATCTATGTGGTATCAAATGAAAGGGAAGCGAATAAGCTACATAGAAAAGAATATGCCATCTCTGTAACTTCAACCCCTGAGCCGTAATAATTGTTTAAACATTATATTTGTTTATAACATCAGAACCTTACATGTAAGAATGTTCGCACCTATTGCAGATTGTAGCTTATGATTCTAGCTGTAATTTATGTCCTTTGATCATTGCTGTAGCTCGCCGGCAAGTCAAAGCAATCGCATTTGTTTATACTTTCTTCAAACAAATTCAATTATCTCGGCTTCTGCGGGACCGATTTTAATCAACGACGTGTCAAATTAAAGCTATCGAATCAAGCAACCATATCTACCTATTTGAGATCCACCCTCATGTATTCTTATTGCGTAATTTTTAAACGAATTGTAAAATTGTTTATAAAAAACTGAAAAGTGCATGCAGCAGTTGTAAATCGTTCATTGTCGTGTAGCAGCACCCTTTTCCTTAATTTTAAGCATTCGATCATTAATCTGTCGCTCCGGGAAGTCGAGATAATTGCACTGACCCGGAGTGCATTTTTACCAATTCTTTAATTGTTAATAACTTTTAAGCAAGAAATGCTATAGTGTTACAACTGTTGGATCAGATAGCTATGGCTTATAGCTTTAATTTAAGACCAGTCCGGTTAAAAAATACGCACTGGAAGCCGAGAAAAGCGATATTGTTTAAATTAACGATGTAATCCAGGAATTCGGTTTTCCCGGTGCGGCAAACTGCGAAAAAGGCCGCAAACGCGAGATGGCGCCACATGTATGATTATCGACATAACGTTAGGGATAAAGGTTCAAAAAATTCTTATCTTGGCTGCTGGTGGTTGTTTTCTAATAAATGGGGTGTCAAATGAAAGGGAAATGAATGAGCTACACGACAAAAAATACCCCGTTGTTGTAACTATATGCAGTTCCCCGTAATAACAATTTTAATTGTTCAATTGTTTATAACAAATGAACTTCACATGGAATAGTATTCACACCTCTTGCAGACGGTAGCTTATACCTCAAGCTTTAATTTATGTCCTCTGATTATTGATGTAGCTCGCCTGTAAGTCGAAATAATGGCATTTGTTTATAATTTCTTTAAACAAATTCAATTATCTCGCGTTCTACTGGTCCGATTTTAATCAGCGACGTCTCAAATTAAAGCTCACGATTCAAGGAACGATCTCTACCTATTTGAGACCCACCCTCATGTATAGTTACTGTGGAATTCTCTAACGAATAGTTTAATTGTTTATAAACAATAAACAGCGCATGCAGCATTTGTAAATTGTTAATTGTCGTGTAGCATCATCCGTTCCCATTATTTTAAGCACTCGATCATTAATCTAGCGCCTCCAGAAGTCGAGGTAATTGAAACGACCCGCGGTGCATTTTCGCCGATTCTTTAATTGTTAATAACTTGTAAACAGCAAATGGTATATTGTTGAAACTGTTGGAGGAGATAGCGACGGTTCGTAGCTTTAATTTAAGACAAGTCCGGATAAAAAATACGCACGAGGAGCCGAGAAAGACGCAATTGTTTAAATTAACGATGTAATCCGGGAATTCAGTTTTGACGGCGCGGCAAACTGCGAAAAAGGCCGCAAACGCAAGATGGCGCCACATACACGATTATCAACTGCTTGTGTGACTCTAGAGCTTCTGTACCATTTCCATGTCACTGACAACGTTACCGACATCTTATAAAAGGTGATGTTAATTATAAATTTTATATCTCGGCTCCTGATGGTTGTTTAGGATCGGTGAGGTGTCAAATGAAAGGGAAGAGAATAAGCTACCGAGGAAAAAATATCGCGTTGCTGTAACTTCATCCCCTTGCCCGATATTGCAAAAGACGCCTACACGAACTGCTTGAAATATTCGCTACTTTTGTTTCGCTGTACCGAAAATTAATGCTAAAACATTGGATAATTTTTCTACTTAGGGGATTCTTTAATAGGATGTTTAGCCAAGTTTTCTGTAAAAGAACAAAATTGCGCTTTGTTCGGAGAAATTTGGGCCAACAAGAAAGCGAGACGATAGTTTCGTAAATGAAGTATTCTTAAAGCAGCTTATTCTAAATTAAAATGCCTCAAAGTAACTGGTAACCAAAAGCCAATAAGTCTCTTCGCGGAAACTCGCATCTGGAGCAGCAGTCTGGAGAAAAAAAAGGAGCAAGCGGTTAATTCAATGAACCCCACCACCACCCCCTCCCGGGAAAGGATTAATGAACTATACCAGAATTTTACGATCGTGGCGGCTCGACCTTACAAATGAATGAAATTACAATCACCCTCCAACTACCCTCACCGCCACATCGACTCGGTTTTTAATTCAATTTCAGGAGTGGTCCAGATGAAAAAGGACCAACGAAGTGGCATTAAAATAACGAGCTATCCCTCGCCGGTCCTCGATAATTGCGTTCCACCTGGTGTATTATGCAATACGATCGCGTCACCCCGTGCATGCCACGGCAGACCGGGGGATAATTTGATTTTTGGCCCCGACATGGGGGTGTAAAAATGTAAAAATGTGTAGAAAGGGGCCTTGCGGTTTATATCCCGGAAATTATTTTCACCCCCGTGATGGAAAGGTGTTCTGGGAGTCTTCGAAATGAATTATTTCAGATCTCCGCTTTAAAATCGACTGAAAAATGGCAGCGTCCATGAAAACGCGAGTGCCTCTAAAGCTTTCGTTATTCGCGCAGTGTGATATTATTTTTTCCGTATAACAGAATACAATTGTCCCTGTTTCGAGATAATAGAGGGACGTGTGTTTGCCGTTGCATAAAATTTGACTGGAAATGTGGAATATGTCGGATGGCAAAGTATGACAGAAATGGTCTAACAAGGTATTTGTAAAAGCAGGTGGCACGCGCATTCAGCAAATCAATTTCACGTACCGAGCCATCTTTTGTATTTTCGTTACATTTTACGCTGCATTAACAACGTAAAGAGGAAGCAAATCCTTTCATACTTCCAGAGATTTCCGCGGATGCTTTGCAACTTTAATGCATGCCTGTTCCAAAGGAACTATTGGATCGAAAAACAGCCCTTAGCAGTCTGATATCAAAACAATTTTGACGTAATTTTATACCAAAGTTCGGATAATTCACGAACAAAACGAAAGTTTTATTCCACAATGTTCGAAGGAGAGGCAGCTCCGACCCGTTCAGTCTCCGATGAATAATATTACAGTTTTATAAAATTACACGACGAAACTCAATTACGCCTCCTTCAACGTACAGGCACAAGCCAGCAATTCAGTAACGTAGAGACTGCACGTGCAACCTCGTCCGCAGCCGCTGCTTTATGAAGCACTACCGTTGGCCAATTACGTCTGAAAAAAAACCTGAAACGTTATTAGTATCGTGGACGGAAAAGAAACTCAAACATTGTCCGCGATTTGCCGGCCAAACTTCTAACGAGGCGTCCAACGTGAAAAACAAATGTTTCGATGCTGTACATTGTCGGAAACATTGGATAACTGACGTCAGTTATTCGATCCCCTGTTGGTTACTTTTAGCTAACAGCCAGGCATGTCATCGGGTGTATAGGATTGCCGCTTTCAGAGTTGCCGTTCGTTTCTTGACACATCGCTCCACTCTACCCTCGATATTACTTTGTCAGGGAAACGGAAGTCGCCGAACGGAAACTCCAAGATGTGCCAAATTTTTCGCGGAAACTGTCGATGTCGCGTAGGCCCTGTCCAGTAGAGTGAGATACGAGCAGACGACGAAAAGGCACGTCGATGAAACATGGTAGGAGGATTTTCTGACGATTAATTTCTAGAATTGCTACGATATATTATACTATTCACAGTTTATGGAATGAGATACAATAGTATCGTAAACTGTATAGTAAGGGTTTATTTTTGTTTGTATAATAAATTAAATAATATAATAATACCATTGGCAAATTATAATAATTGTTAATTTAAACAATTTTCGTAACTTCCGAAGCATTCGTGACCCTAATTTTTAATTTTATTTAATAACCAGCATTGAAGAAAAGCACCGCATACTGTAGAAACGTCTGTACTACGTAAGTTCCACGCGCAAAGTAGTTCAAGTACAATAGTCCCCTCGGCGAAGTGATTAGTGTCTGCTTGCTAATCCAAGGGTCTTGGGTTTCGAGTCTCAGCAGAGTCTTCAAATTTTTCCCCCGGAATATTAATTCCAAAATTTCTTCGAAAGTTCTTTGTTCTTTTACGCAAAGTGTGCATCATTCGCCGGAACTCGAAATTAAAAAAGAACTCCTGGGGGTTCGTTGACGAGCTTTCACATCAAATGAACAAGGTGCAATTTTACTGTCCATGTTAATTTAACTACATCCAGCCCCTTGACCTGATAATAAAAGTTGCCAATATTTCAAGCAAAAATCGTACACAAAAAGTGGAGCAATATTATATTATTTAACCGCTGTTGCATTATTTAATCATCATACGCCGTAAATATAGTACAATATCCGTTACGCAAACGTACTCTACATTCGAGATGTCTTCATAAAAGAAATCGAATAATTCATACTCGTTAAAAAATAAAAAAAAGTGTCGACTTTAGAACCCGCTATGCTGCTCAGAATGGAGTTCACGGAATGGCGATCTTTCGCAAGCAGCCACGTGTTATTACTGGAAAACCTAAATGCGTCCACTAGGCGTTAAAACGATCACTCGATCACTGAATTAAAGATCCATTAGACACGCGTACCGTCGAACTAAGCGCACACCGACGTGCAACCGATAGAGCTATGCGCCGCGAATATTTCTGCCCGCGGTGCCTTACATTCTTTCCAAATGTATTCGGAACGTGGGCAGTATCAAATTGCCGGACACGAAGGCACTTGAATCACAGCCCAGCGGCACGAACTTCCTTCATTGTGGGCAACGTAGAACGGGAAAAGTTTCGCGGCAATGGAGAGGGAAATTAATACCAATCATTATCACGCTTTCCCGCGATATAATGCGAAATGCAAACGCGGCCCAGACGAAGCGATATTCATCACGACCATGGGGCAGCGAAGTTTCTGCTTTGTGCAGCCACGCAATTACAGGAACGGCCATTAACAAATGGACGAATGAACGTTATTAACAGGAACGATCCTGGGCGCCTTTTCCCTTCATAAAGGCGGCGAAGAAATTTTAAACCTCGGCGTTCCAATTATCGACGCGGGGACGATTCTTAAAGGTCGCCAAGGATACGTAAATTTCACGAGACTACGGTCGCGCCGCGTAGAAGCGTGAAACCGTGTCACGATGCACGACCGATTCGCCTTTATGCAGACATTCTATTCCCATCGCGAGATTGACGTTTTTCCTGTAGCACGGACTTAAAACTAGGCCACCGTGATATGTATCAGTTTACTTATTCCACAAATAGTTCTGTCGAGATGCGGCCGGTCTGCCGTCAGACTTGAAATCTCGTTTGCGACCGGTGCCTACCGTCAACTCTGTCAACTCCGACGCGCGGTCATCCGAGAGACGCGAAACTTTCAACCCCCAACACATCTCGCAAATTAAGCCCGCGCCGGATTCCATCGCGGGAAAACTATTTCCCGACCGACAGATTCTCGCGGCGATACACGTGCTGAATTTCACGTAAACGGTACCAAGAGAAAACCGGTCAACCCGTAGACAAATTAATAGAATCACCTAGACTTTCATTCAACCACGATTGAACGACACCGAATCGCGCCACGGAACCTCGAATCTCATCGACACATTTTCACCTGCGTGAAATATTACGAAAGTGGCAATAAGACGGTGGCCCCCAACCCCCACGGGAGAGGTTATTCTCAGGAACGCGGGGCCACGACGAGTCCTGGGGTGGCAGAGACAGAACGGAGATAGTGTGCTCGCGGGGAAGACGCCATTCTCTCGATTACTCGGCGCGTTAGCGTGACATTTAATCTCGCGCAAGAGCTATTGACATTTCGATGGCCGACCCGCCGGGATATCTGGTATTTGCGTTTCCGGCGTGCATCCCGTCGCTGGAGAGGATCGTCCCGGCAGAACGGGCGAGCACAATGAATCGCGTGAATCACTTCCGAGTATTTAATTATTCAGTTCACGTGTTCGCAAATAGGACCGACCGGTTTACAGCAATCTCTGTGATCGTTTTTCACCGCCGTTGCCCGCCCGAAATTTATACGTTCCTAGATATCAATTGGCCGGGCCTGGTTGCGCGCGTTATTGTTCGATTTTACGCTGAACGTGGAATTATGTGGCGGCTGAAATACGTCGCCGCTGTGTATTTGGATCGGCGCGGAGACGTCTCGGATGAGATTACTTCGTTGGGACGAACGAAGCCGAGGGCTGCTGAAATCTTCGTCTCTCAAGCTGTCGCGAGTGTCTTCATTTTCACGTAGAGAGGTATATATTTTTACATCCGTCGTTTTTATTTTTAGTTCGACACTCGTCGGAAAATTGTTCGGCTGATATTTGGTCCCGAACGAAAATCGCGGACCGCTATAGCTCGCGTACGAGCCCGTTTCGCGCTCTATTTTCCGGCGCCCGTCAAGCCGAACTTTCAAGCGACGAAGGAACGTGCACGCGTAGCTACAGGTTCCCGATTAATCGGAGTGTCGAGCAGAACATTCCCGCGGGACCTCTTTCATTCGCCGCCGAGTACATTCTGTGCCGCGATCAAGGATAGAACGACGCGTTTTCAGAACGGCGTGCACCCGACATAACCCGTCGGCGGTGGTTTAATTTTTCACGTCAACGGAGCAACTATTGTCCCCGTTTGCGTCTGAAATGGTCCATACTCGTCGCGATTGAGATATCACGCGGATCTCCGAATTAACGAGGTACAATCGGCAAGGAGGATTCGCTTGTTCCTCACGAACCGGATCGATTCGAGATACATATTGCCAGTTCGAAGCGCGACACTCACAATTCGCGCACGTTTCGGTCGAAATCTATTTCCGCAAAGTTACTCGCACAGCGACGACATTTTTTTTTTTTTTTATTGCATTCGCCGTCACGATCCACGAGTTCCCATGCCGGGTTCGTGTCTGAGGAGAGACAGGGAAAAGGCAACGTGTCGTAAACATTTTTATCAGTCGTCCCGCCGCTTCAGTTTCCTCTTCCTCACGGTCTCGACGGACGACGATACACATCGGAGCACCGACGCCAAGTGGCCGCCTCGAATTGCTTCCCAAAAGAGATGTCTGCCGGCGCACGTCGTCGCAATTAAGCCACTTGCGCCGAGGCACGAAGTAAGTAGCACCCTGCGTCGAATGTGCTCGGTCCGTGTTGTCCCTCTGTCTCGCGAATCACCCGCCGTTCGTTTAAACGCGACCACCACGGACGCGATCACTCATTGTCGCAGGAAATTTAATTATTATAATGCACCCCTCGCCGCGGTCCTTTTCATCCGTGACTCATTCACGATGGCGGCACATTCAAAGCCTCGAAGGTTCCGGCGGCTCGCGGCACGGCCGGTACACGCACCTTTGCCTTCCGTGCCTTTCATTAGCGGTGAAAAAGCATCCGCCGTCGACGCTACCACCGCCGCCACAGAGGATTCTGCAATTACTCTTAGACGGTAAGTGCTCGGTGCAATAACGAGTGCTTATCCCACATATATATATGTACACGTGTAAAGAGCACGGAGAAAGCAAAGTTCAGAAGGAGCTTTGTGGTGGCGTCACTCGTCAGAAACGGTGAAGGAGGAGTTCCGCGACAATTCTTCCCTTTGACGGGGTTCCAAGCACTCGCGGCCGGGAAGACTCGCGGCGAAAGTGGTCTGTCTTCCGAAAATGTTGAATCAAGCTGGATCACCAGCGGCCACCATCATATGCACGTTGAAACTTCTTTCCCCGTCCCGTTTCGTTGATCGCGGTATCCTTCGACCAGACGGCTTCTCGCGAGTCTCGCACAGAAAAGGACAAGGTGGCTCGCGTTTCTGCAACCGATCACAGAGCGGGCGCGTTAATTGAAGCAGCTGTGCCAGCTACGCAGCTTAATGAGCCGGTTCTATTAACTGAAGCAGCCCAGTGTTCAACATTTATTTTATCGTTTGAAGGATGCGTTTGTAAAGTCCCGCATTGATTCGCACCGACAAAGTAAGGCGAGTGTTGACATAGACACTTTACAGAAGCACGCTGGTCACATTCCAACTACAGTTGAGTTTCAATGGCGCTCTGAAAATATGATCATAAAAGGAGGAGATAGTGGTGGAATGGCGAGCAGCCATAGGTGGAGAGGTAGTAGAAACGACGAATTAAAGAGGAAAGTTGAAAGGGGTCATTGGGAAAGCGGTTTTTTAGGAACGGAGAACCTTGCTCTCGGTTGGTTTCAGGAAGAATGGTAATTAAGCGAGGTTTCGAGGTATGGTTTTCTCATATCTACAGTTCGCCCGGACTCATCAGAATCGTTTTAATTAGGTCGAAACTTTTGACTCCACCCCGCGTACGGTGAGGGGCCAGCAATGTCAACGATCCTTTCGCTTTTACGATTTACGAGTGTCCGACTCAAGCGGATCGATCGTAGTACACATTCAGAAAATTGTTTTTAACAGTCCGACGGCACGGAACCTTTCCACGATTCCTAGAATGCCATTATAAAAATGCACCGCTGCAGGAAATTAACGGTTGACCAATCTTTTCTCAAAATGCTGCAACCCTGTGGAAGAAAATCGTGCAACCATCCACCCTGGACTGATTTTGCAGAGTGAAGCCTCTATGTTTACGTGCCTGTACTACATATTTTTCGAGGACCATATAATTAACAACACGGGGTGGAGAATTGAAGTTGGTTTTTGTTCCAAAATATGTTACAAATTCAAACTCCGAAGAGCGTGGAAAATTTCTTTCGCCTTTGTGAAGGAAACTCTCCTCTTCACAGCGACGGCAAAAAATTGTTGCACGATTTTTTTTTCACAAACTTACAGCAGTACAAAAATTGGCAATTTTTTGGTCAAAATTTGAACGGTCCTCTAATTTCACCTTTCAGTCGCATTAGTTTTTCGTCGGTCGTATCTCTTGCTCAACGAACCTGAAGGAAACAACATTGTCCCTCCTCCGACTGGACGTCCACAATAGAAGAACAAACACTTCAGCGGCTTCCTTTCTTCTTTCTCTGTTCGGCGATAAAAGGTGTACCATTCTTCGAACACGTGTCACGAAAACTCGCGAGCTTATGGATTTCGTGGCCCTTCTTTCCGGTGAACTTCCGCAGAAAACTTGCGCCACGCTTTTCCATCTCCTCCGCGATATCGACCTAGAGTGAGAGAGACAGAGTGATACAGAGAGAGGGGCGAAAGTTCGAGAGCGGTTCTTTCCATTCGCGAGATTTCCATGACCTTTGAGCTCGCCTCGCCTCGTAATCTCGCATAGTAGTTTTCCATTTCCCCCGTTCGAAGTTCATCGAGCCGTTCCCTTCGTTCGACGTTTCTCTCGAACGCTTAACCCCTCGCTCTTGGTTTATCAGCCGCTCCAAACTTTTGCCTATTACTGACTGCTCCTTCGTCCTTTTCGTTTTTTTTTTTGTTTTCCTTAATTGCTTCCCGAACTCGGTCCTCGTCAAAATCGCCCCCCCCCCCCCTCCGAGCGGGCGGAATTTGACAGACCTGTTGGGGTAACGGAGAACCATCTTCTCCAAGCGAATTCGACGCTCAGATAAATGAAACAGGGATAAATACTCTTGCGGTATTGAAACCGGAACCGTCGAAACCGCCTTTGCACGATACCCTGGTCTATGCACAGAGAGAGAGAGAGTAACCGTGGATAATGCACGCCCGCTTGAACGACTAGAATCCTTCTTCTGGTAACGTTTCATCCAACTACCCCGAGGATGATCTGTAATCTGTGGAGAACGGTCGGTCCTCGAGTATTCATCAAAGGATATTCCAGTGTTGCACGGAGCCTCGTGAACAGTTATCTGGGTAACTATATGCCGCGAAGTGGAGCGTGCACTGGATATACAAAGTTTGACGCTCGTGGATACGTTAATGGCTCGGCTGAAACGAGTCTCTACCGCGACGATAACGCGGTTCCACTTCGTCTCGCGCCGGATCATATCTCGCGTAAGGATCCCCCGTGATACGACACTCTACGCGTCTTAAGCAAGTGCTGGCAATCTGTACAGAGAGGTGCACGCAGGTTGATCAAGTTAGAGACAGGTGCAAGAGAGGAACAACCGCAGATTGTTGCTTCCACTTCACTTTCATTTCGTGCTGCGAATGACTCGATTGCTGTTAACGCGACACGCGCGGATAAGTGGTCTTTCTAGGGTGAGGATCGTGAATCGAAATGTTTCGGAATATGTTAGGACTTATTAAAGACGTATTAAAGAAGGTGCAGTTCGTTTCTGAGGGCAAAGACGGTTCCGCGAAGTTCCCAAGTGCTCTCGGCGATGTTAATTACGCTTTGCAGTCGTCTGAAACCCGGCTATCCCTGTAACAGCTGCAGTAGCCATTATCGTTTGGTATCACCACGACCAAGTAATTCTCGTTGCGGTTGCGAAATCGCCGAACGATGTACCCCGAAGTCATCGCCATTGAGGTTCAATTCGGCGACGCACCGTCTGCACGCCAACAATCGGCGGCAATTATTACTTTTTACCGCTTGAACATCCGAGAAAAGTCTCTCTTGCCAGAATTCGTTTCCCACGTGTATTCAATTCGATGCCTTTGTTCCGTATTCTTGCACGATGGTCCCGCGTAACTGGCTCGCTTTCCACCTATGGACAACATCAAACAGCAAACACAATGGACGTGACCAAGGGTCAGAAGTTCGGATTCGACCATGGGTCTCCTTCTTCCGACCGCCGAGCGTTTCCTAGAACGGAATCTATTTCCTACGTTTCTTTATGGAGAGCAGTTCCGAGTCCGCAGCAATAAAAGTTGAACACCGTATGATATCAAATGGATTCCGAACACATCTGGACAATGTATCCCGGGGAACGCCTGTGCCATGCTCGATTGTTCCGAATCCAATACCAGCTGGATTTCTGCATACAAGTGTCGCCTCCGCGACAGACATCTCGTGCCACCGTATTGAAAACGATACACGAAAACATATCCAGGCTAGAATATGCTCTTTATTTTCCCCTCGTCGCGCTTCCAACAAATTCTCACCGCTTCAATTCTCGAGAGTCTAAACGGTGTACCGATGAATATCCAAGAGGATATTCAAGGATACAGAAACAACGACGCGGATGACGAGGCGATCCTTCAGAGTCAACGACGCATCGCGAGCCTTTATTCTGGTCTCTCCAAATACCAGGCAAACCTGTATGCAGTCGTCAGATAGCGTTCCCTAGGAAAAGCCGGTAAACCAGCGTAAGCGTTTGTCCAAAGTGTTCGGGGGCTCGGCTTATTTTCAGCCAAATGACCCGCTATTAGCGCAAACTACCCCTCGAAATACCCCTATACGCATCTTAGTTCACCCGTGGGCATGGGTCAGGACCGCTTGCGAGCGCTCAGATAAGAGGAATTAAATAGATAACAGGTGTATCGTCGGGCGGGACTGAAGGGGACGGAGGGGTTCTGGCGAACCCGGCGCGTCACGTCCACCGTCAGACGATCCCGTCAGCCAGCCCGATCGATTTCCGCCTCGCGACAATTACAGTTCATTAAGCCGCGCCGTCAATCGTCGCAGGACCCCGCTCGCAATTTAACTTCGCTGACCGTCCCTTCTTGAGTGGCGGCGCACATTGGGATTTGCATCTCAAGGAAACTTTCCCGGAAGCACTTAACAGCATCGTTCGGTGGCCCTAGCCCTCGGCGAGGGCGAACGGACGGGGCTCGTACTTTCGCCGCTCGACGAATGTAAATCGCGGGATTCGAATTCGACTGATCGACGGCGCCGAAACTCTGACCGACCGGCTCCTCTCTGTCTTTAATAACTTGCTGAGGGAGGGCCAGCGACGACGGAAAGACCGATCTCTTTGCCGGCGTTATTGCATCACGGGAGGGGAGTCGAAAGTTTGTATAAAACCGTCCTTCAGATAGCAGCTATCTCTTACCGTTCGGAACAGGACACTGATCCATTTTGCTGTCGCAGAGGCGATCTCTATTGAATAAAGCGATGCTGATTTTTTGAGGAACTTTTGCGAGCGAATATTGATCAAAGATCAATACAGTCCGGTGCAATGCCGCGACACTCGATCCTCGATTCCCGATCTCTGGACGAAGAAGTAACTGGATCGATGCTCCTAAGTAGGAGAAGCGATCGGATCCGACTCCGCGGAGAAAACGGGGAGATTGGCGTCCACGGAGCGTCCTGTGCATTCGTACCCCGGCTGTCGGTAGAAAGTTTGTGTTCATTGCGCCGAGAATTCAATTGGACAAACCGATTATGTCGGCAGCTTTGACTCGGTGGAAACCGTTCTCCGCGATACAGATCTGTTCCCCTCAATTGGTAGCTTTTTCCCCCCGGCGTTTCGATTGGTCTTATACGAAGCCGATTCTGGGACGCGTATCGCGGCGAAAAATTGAACTGATTTCGAGCAGAAGTGCTTTCGATCGCCGATGCCGAGGGGGTGTGTGCATCGGGCGTGCGCCGCTGCAATTTTGCGCCCGTTGCACTCGAGCGATTGTTCGACGAACATCAAGTGCGTCGTGAAAATATAATAGGAGATAACGGCACCGTCAATATTTGCGCTCCTATCATTTGTTGCGCGATGGCAAATAGACGGACAGGTTGTGCACAGCACGACGGCGATGATTCTTCGGCAAACACCACTGTCCGACGAGCACGAAAGTTCTGTGCGCCGAGGCGTTCTTCTCGCAAAGTCTCTTATAAAAAGAAGCGACGGCGTCGATCGGCTCTCGCTGGCAAATCCAGCGCGAAACTCGCGGAACATTCTAGTCGAAAAACGTTGCACACTCCTGAATTCGCTGATGCAGCGGCCTGCATCATCGATCTGTCTCTATGACAGCGCGATAAAAACTCTCAGCCAGAAGGGAGCGTCGGCGAAGAGAGTGCAGTTCATAAACCGATCTCCCGTTTACAGTGCTTCTTACCCTCGATTGCACGTTTCAGCTGCTCCGCTGTCATCCGCCGTGCTCCTCGCTCGAAACGAAACACGTACGTGCGTTCTCGACGTAGGCACGTCCCTTTCATTCGTCGCCCATTCCTTTTTCCCTCCGAAGATATCCCGATAGTTGTAGCTTGTCACCAGACCGTCGACGTGACGAGCATCCAATTCGCCGCCTCTGTCTCCGTTCTCATCCGTCAGCCGCCATTCCACGGCGCGAAACCGACGCCCGCCTCTAAATCGTCGCGACGTTCTTCGACGCGGCGCGACGCGGGTCCGAGCTTCTTCGCGGACCGGATGGCGGGTGGAAAAAAAAAGTGACTCGGACTTTAGCCGGAGTACGGTACCCGCCGGTGGTTAATCCGTGCTCGGCTCGAAAAAGTTCTTCTCGAAGGCTGTTCGAGGGGAAGCGGAAACTGTACGGGCCGATCGAGCAGCGAGAGGTCTTTGTTTCCCTTTTAATTAGCCGGCAGAAGAAAATCGACACCGACGGGCACGCGTTTTAATTGAGAAAGTTTTGCTGATCAATTGATTGAAACCGGGATTACCAGGGGTACGATGTAGCGCGAGTGTCCCGGAACTCGTTCAACTGAGGACGACGTTTCTGTAGACAGGAAGAAAGGAATATTTTTCTAAGGATAATTCGGATACCCCTTTGCCGCGGAAAATCCAATTAATTTCCCTTCGAGTATACCGCAAATATCATTTCGCGCCGAGCCAGATAAGGAAGCGGATGGCGAATCGCAAACACAAAAGTAATTACGGGCAAAGTTTTGGGAAAGCAATTAAGGATGGCGGGTACACGCGCGAAGCTCAATAACGTTCGCAAAATAGAAAAAAAAAAAGAACGAAAACAATAAAGAAACGCGGCGGCGTTAAATATTGCGTGAATAATTTATCAAGCTGACGGTTCATTAAACTGGGCGAAAAGAAAGAAAAAAAAAAAAAGGGAAGAAAATGGTTGAATATTGATTAATTTCGTCGAAGGCTGCACACGTTCGACATTATCAACGGCCATATTGAATGCAAAGTAGCTGAATATTTTCAGCGGGCGAGGCGCGTCGCCGGGCCAAGTGGCGCAAAAGGGCGATGGAAACGCTTTGATGAAATACGTAACGTGCTGTCTTCCAAAAGCATCCTTTGACAGGCATTTAGAAGGCACTTGGCGCAATCCGCTGTGATATTGATTCAATTCTCGCCCGGGTCCTTTCATCCGCTTGTTAATCTCGCGCCTCCGGATTACACAAGATGAACCAGGACGACGTTGTTTGAAACTGAATCTCTTCCATCGTAGACGGCCGGGCGTTTCGCGCGGGGACTCACGATGGCTGTTTCATTCGACGAAATTTCCATTTCACGCTGAAACTTGGGACGCGCGATTCCCGTTTGCGAAGTTGCACCAA
This sequence comes from Nomada lathburiana, assembly GCA_963667235.1. Lineage (NCBI taxonomy): Eukaryota > Metazoa > Arthropoda > Insecta > Hymenoptera > Apidae > Nomada > Nomada lathburiana. Next base: position 4,555,927 of record OY763908.1, read on the forward strand.
CGAGAACGTCCGTCGAAGGGCAATTTAATTTTATTCGGGATAAATCGTACCCCAGCAATAACGATACGTATTTCATTGGCATAATAAGACGACGATCACCCGCCCGATCATAGCCACCGGGCAAAAGTTGCAGCGCTTTCCATAAAATAAACAACGGGCGCGTTAAGCTCGCGTTGGGAGCCGGCCGATTTAATTGGAACAGGGAATTCGAACATCTGGAGTTAATGAAAGTTTCAACTCTGGAATACCAATTTGTGTATGCCTATATTCGCCGGTAATGGCCTGGGACTTTGCGAACGGGTCAATCGTTCCCGGAGTGTTCGGCTGGGGTGAAAATAATTCGCCCGGCGAATTGGGCACGGCTCGCAATAAATATTCCCTTCTTTTAAATTTGTCGGGTCGCGAAGAAGCTCGGTGGGGTACAGCTCCTTTTACAGCCGCCTCGTTATGTCTCATTTATACCGCTCTTGTCTCATTTCCTTCTACGCCCCGTTATTTGCATACCTTTCCTTATGTCTCTGTACCTGGCCGTGTTACCTTTTCGCCTCCCTTCTTTTACTCCCCGTTCCCCTTCTGTCCTATCCGGCCGGAAAGAATTTAATGAAATGTAAACCGTTAACGCCTTACAATGGCGATTGTAGAATGCTAATAGATTGAAGCCGGTATATTACGTTTATCAATGTTTAACCGCGTTTCAACGAGCGACGCGCGTCCGAGAATGGGTTACGAAATTCTTATCGCGAATTTCCACGGACCATGGACCATCGTGAATCAAGCACGTGAGGCACAATGTCCCAAACTATGTATTTCCCGCAAGCCGTCGCTGATTTTGGATTTATAGCCTGCACGCGTCTTTCCCAGGGAACAATATCGAATCTGTTGCGCCGACGCGACGCGACGTTTTCCTCAAATACATGTATCCTCGCGAAATCTTTGCTCCAGACAAGCGAGTGCACGGGGAATCGGCGGGCAAAGATTTACAGCACGAGAAGATTTTATTTAGCAACGGCTTATTGGGAAAACCGTATCCGGATTCGGAAAGGAGAGGAAGGCACGTTTCACCGTACAGGAACGTTTAATATTGACAGAGACAGCTGACTGATTGCTGTCTGGCGTAGAAACGCGACAAGGGTGCACAGCATTGCGGAACATCATAAACAGTCGGCTACGTTTTGTTCACCTGTCTCTTTTCTGCGCCCAGGTGCACACGGTGCGTACGCTTTTATTCGCGAACGTAGTTTGCCTGGCCCGTTGCGTTTCATTCGCAACGCGGCCTCTGGAGCAGGCCATTCAGGTTCCTTCAAACAAGACTGCGAGTGTCGTCGGGATTGCTTAATGTAACCGGTGTTGGAATTGTGGAACAGACGCAGGAATGAAAATAGATCAGGTAGCTGCCCTTTTTTGTACAAAAGTGAGAGAGTTTTGACTACGCTGCAGCTTCGTTGTTATAAAATCTCATTTGTACCTGCAACTCCTTACCCTTGAAACTTCCTCTTCTAACTGCCGGGTCCAAAAAAGTCAAAAATTTCAAGCATCTGCGTCTCTGTGCTCTCGACACCATCGATTCATCGTTTATCGACCTTTTAAATTTCAGAGATTATTCACGGGCATTGAAAATGCCCCGCTACCATTCTCGAATCCCATTCGACCGACAACCCTTTACACCTTTCCGACCTCCGGAAAACTAAACTATGTTCCCCGGCTAATTCCCAAAGCGCGCCCCGTCAAATTCACGAATCTCAGCCATACACGTTTCGCGCTTTCGGCAAATTATGAATATTCATTTCGTGGCAAGAATAGTGGAGCTCCTGTCAGCCCCACGATTCTCAACTTCGAACGACCTCAAGATCCGCTCTTTGGCTTTGACGCGGCTCGAACAGACAGAGGGGTTTTTCAAGCGTCGAAAAAACACGGCGAACGATCGTTCCCCGAAGCATCGGACGCGGATTTTTATTCACCCGGCCGTCAGCCGTCCGCGGAACAATGGCACTTCCTTCCCTGTCTTTGTCCCTCGCTTTCCAGATGAAGCGTTCACCTGGATTTATCTCTTCGCCAGTTAGACCGGCGCGAAAAAAGACTTGGACGTACAGATATCCGGCGGCGCGCACGGAACCGCAAACTTTCACGAAACTTTTTCCAGCCGTCCCCCGTCCCTTTGTCACCGCCGTTTCTGTCCCTTCGGAGCACTGCGCGCGGTTATTAAACGCTCGACCGACAGGTGAATTGCGATAAATCGTCTGGTCATTCCTTCGTGGCGCAAACGGTCGATAAATGTTTGACTGTGAACGAACGATCTCTTTGCCACGGGTATCTCAGTTCTTTTGGTTCCCAACGGTGCCTCGACCAATTGTTATCTCGCCTCGATAGTCTCAATTTTCGTCTTGATTTTCGTTTCGTACGCCGGACAGTTTGGAACCGCTTCTGAATCGATGCACAGTGCTACGGGAAGATGCATGAGTAATACGTGGAACGCCAACCCGGTGCACGATCGCGCGCAGGTAGCGGCACGGAAAAGAGGGAAAAGAACAATCGATGCGCGACAATAAACTTGCAGGATGGGCCATCTCGCGCGGGGAAAAAAAAAAAGGAAAAGGGAAACGGTGGAAAATTAATGCCCGGACGTGTATATCTGTGCCTCCATGTCTTTCGAAGTTGGCCCCTTGTATGCGCGACACGGCCGTGAGTACGCGGATCTTTTTCAATCAAGTAATAAAACAGGAGAAACGAATCGGAAGGAGATATTTCTTTCGGGCGACGTGGAAATCGTTATTTCCGCGGAATTTGCTTCCGTTCCTGTTGGAATGCGCGGGCCGATACGAGACGGAGAAGAAACTCCGTCGCAGTGCGACTCTTAAATGATCGCCGATCACATAGCTGTGGGACAAATTGATCATGCACGGTGTATTATTTAAAGACACCTGCGAGGGCCTACATGTTATTAACGCGACGAGCTTGATTTAGTTCACGGACGGAAGAAAGGAATCGAGCTTCGTTCTCGATCGTACGAACTCGATCGACGGCTCGATCGATGAGGGAAAAGGGCTGACGAGGAAGGTAATACGACGCGAAAGTCAATCCTTATCCCGGGTTTCGCAGAAACGGGGCGTCCTGTCTTGGAAGCTTTTCATGGATCAAACGGATAAGTCGGGACACGTATCTTTCAGAACAGAGGGAGGATATCAAGCGTATTTACCGCCGTAGACACAACCCCCGACGCTCTCAATCTATACCACCGTTAATCCCTGAAACAAATCCTCCATTGGTCTATGGTATCGTTCTACATCGAACACGTAATTCATTTTGTTATACAAAATCGGACGACTATCATTTATCCGCCCTCTACTCCGAACGAGTATCTCCGATACGGCGAATCAATGTTTCATCGTGGATTTAGTATCGATGCAATCCTTATATACTCTGGGGGGCCTTTTCCCATGGTTTTATTATGCCCCTCCCCAAAGACGGAGCGTCAACGCCGCCATAAATTTCATTGTTTCCACGCGCAGAGATTGCGGGACACTGCCACCGTAAATTCCCCGTGCCCATCAGAAGAACCTGCTGACAATGACAAGGGTCATCCGTCTTCGACCGTGGCCCATCGCGAAGCATTCGTTCTTCGCTCGATTTATCGAATCGCAGATACCTAGTTCGTTTTTGCAAGCCGAACTTGAAGTCTGTTCTGAGAAATTTGGGCGTCCCGTTGCGCGGCTCGCGCATCGAAGACTTGCAAGGTGGGAACATTCGAGGAAAGAATTGCACGGTGCGCGTCACAGTTCCGGCGGGCATATAAGTCAAGTCACGGGAAGAATTAAGCAGGAGAAAATATCGTCCGGGTCGCGCTTTCTGGGAAAATTCGATGGTTACGCCGAGATTTCCCGAGGGAGAGCTTGATAAGCTTTCGCAAAGTTGCGCGCAACGGTAATAAGTCTTGGCCGCTTCGGCACAGGGAATTCCACGGTTTTCGAATGGAATTCAACGCACTATCGACGGCGGCTCGAAATCTCGATTCGCAAACGAAACGATTCATCACCGCGGATAAAATAGTTGGATCGTTCGGTCGCACGCCCCGCCGAACGTTTTCCGCCCTAGTCTTAATCCTGTTACAAGGGGGAGGCGCGCGGAAAATATTCGACCGTCTGCGTTCCCCGTAAATAATACAATTTCGCAGCGCGATCCATCACCCCGTGAAACCAATAAACCGCAAGCTAATTCTCCGCCGTTAATTACTCTTTGTTCTCGTTCTTCTTTTTTACCCGGCCGTCCGTTTTCTGTTTGACCGCTCATGCCCGTTCACCCTCTCTATCCAGCTTCGATCATGGACTACCGAATCGAGTTGCTGCCAACGAACGACGCCTCCGGCCAATTTCCCAGTGGCCCGCTCGTAAAAGATACAGGAAGATATTCAGCTCTCGAGATTTTCCCCCGAAATTACTCGGTTCATGAAATGTAACTGTCCTAAAACTTCGATGAACGCTCCGTCCGTGACAAAGGATATAGGATTTACCAGAGCTTCGCGGATTGATATAATATTTTAGTGGCTGTAGATAAAGCTGATAATTCGGAAAAAGCTTGGGGATAAAATATTGAAGGGAACTGCTTTCGCTCTCTCTCTCTCTCTCTCTCTCTCTCTCTCTCTCTCTCTCTCTCTCTCTCTCTCTCTCTCTCTCTCTCTCTCTCTCTCTCTCTCACTCTATACACTTGGCGTTTTCGATGATAAAACATCGGATTAAATGGAAACAAATTATCAAGGATCGACGGCGAACGAGGAAACTGCAGGAAAGTGCGACGAATCATCGCGTATGCAACTAATATCCATCCGCTTTGTCCGGATTTTTATCTCCGCGGGAAATGGCGGATCTTTAATCTCTGTGACACGGGGACATCGGACGTTGAAAGCTTTGAACGCGGAACGTTGATTGTATTCGTCAAACTTCCACGCGTATCCGTTTATGGCTCGTGCGGCATAGACACTTCGTTGGATAAGCGTTCAGAACGTCGCGTCCTGGGGAGGGGGATGAGGCATTACGGAGGAAATGTTCGTTCTATGGGGGCTTTCATTTTTTATGCCCCATCGAAAGGAGGCATTATCGTTTAATACCATCCCTGACCAGGAAAATCTCAGATAATTCCCAAGCTGCCATTTCATTCAGACCCTAACGGGTGGTTCAAGTAAACAGCATTTTATAGTTTGATTAAATCCGACGGTGAATAAAGAACATCAGGATCCGCGGCATCGAACGTCTAATACGTTACTCGATACGAGCTTCAATGGGATTAATATTCAGATTCACCTGGATGAAAGCGAGATGCCCGCCTGGTCGGGTTGCCATGGCGAGACGTGGGGAACGTAGCACGCGGCCGGCCTGCTCGGTCTCCCAGTAATATTTGATGTACGGCGCCGTGGTTGTACGGTTGCCATATTTCTGCCGACTTTGCGCGCCGTTTTAGTTTTTCGTGCTGGTTGGAAAGCTTCCAGTAGCCGGACGCGGCGAGAGAACACTCCCCGTTAAAATATACTCCTGTTCAATATGTGTGAAAACGTACGGCCGGCCCGTATGTTGCTACGTGCCCGACCGAAACCACTCTGCACACATCCACACACCTGGCCACCCACACCTGCACGAACGTGGTCCCGATCCACCGTCCTCGTTGCGCACATGCACGTGTATTTGTCCACGTAGTGACCTCGTTTGAAGGGACGTGACACTAAGTCCGTGCCAAAACCTGTTTCCCCGTCCTTCCCGTTCAATGGCCCGCCGCGCCGCTAAACATTTTTCCCCATAGCGTCCCATCGACTTCCACTCCGATAGGGGTAAGTGTAAGTTCATTTGGAGAGCTGACCGTGTCTCGGCAAACTTTCTTTCTTAATGCTTCTGAAATTTGTTTCTCGTTTTCCTTCTTCTTCTTTCTTTTATTTTGTTCTTTTTTCCTCGTCGCTGGCCCGACTACTTGGACCCATCGTCGGGGAACGTATTACAGAACGTTTCCCCTTTCCCTTTTCTCTCACCGACCCAGAGCTTTTACCCCGGGGTAAATTAGACGCTCCATCCCGAGACAGAGGATACACGATTGTTTCACGCGAACGCTCGCTTTTCTCCGGAAAAACATTGCAACGACACGCAACAAGCCATTCTACTTCGCGCTGGTTCAACCCTATCGGAATCATTAAAGCACGATAGTCGGGGGCGATAAGTTAAGCAACAAGACATACCTGGTGTCGTCTGGCATTTACATCGTCGATCTGCATATCGCGTTAGCATCAAAGGCACGTCTTGCGTACGTTTCTCTCGGGCCTCCGAGAGCTTATCACCGCCTAATAACGACCGTACCATTATCATCGGCTCTCCTCTCGTCAAGTTACGACCCCGGGCTCCCTTCGATTTTCTCGTGTTTCGTGGCAGTTAGCGGTGACTCGCTTCCGCAACAGGCATGCCCGGAGTAATCGTGTGCCACGGGGCCCATTTTTCTCGTGGCGAAGTCATCGATCGATGCCTGTGCCACGGTCTTGTCAGGATCGTGCATCGTCGATGAGGACGGCAGTGTCACGGATGCGCCCGGTGCAACGGTGCACCGGTCGTCACGATGTTCGACCGACGAGTCTGTTACTCTCTCCCTGTCCGATAACTCTTCAGGAATTTATTGAGACGCATTGCGGGCTCGAACATTTCGACCTGCTTGCCCCGCATCGTTGCGTGGTTATCGGCGACAAAATGGCCACTCGGTTATCCGCTACCCCTTTTCCATCCCTCGTCGTTTCTTGCGCGCAGATCGTACGCGTTGAACGGATCCGTGTGATACGAAAAAAAAACCCTCCGCCGCGGTGAAGATGAGTTCGACGCCGGTGTCGAATCTTTTTCTCGAGCGTACCGTCGCCGCTTAAAGAACTGATTAGCAACGGAGTCAGTCGGTTTCTTTAATTATACGGCTCCGGAACTGCCGGGGGGGGGGGGGGGGTCGTGCCCCGGTACACTTTGATTCCTCGGTAACTTTATTTAATTGGCAAACTTCGGCCAAAGAAGTGGCCCGGTAAACATAATAAGCAACCGGGTACGTACATTTCCGTCCGGAGGATCACTCGTTTTGCAAAGAAACCACCGTGGTACATTCCGCGACCAGATTCGCCGCCGCGAAAAATAAATTTCATCCAACGAACGAATCGAGGCTGAGCGTAATTACGCGTGGTCTAATTTAAATTCCGGCCTGTTGCCGGAGCGACGCGTACGCTCGCGGAGAAAACGGACGCGCGTGTGCGTTTACGGTTGAGGCCGTGGTACGGCGTCGCGGAAGTTGAAATTTCACGGGGAGGCGATTGGTTTGCGGAGGCGGTCGGAATGCAGGCTGCATCCATTATGGTCCGGGTACACGTCTGGCCCGATGCGACGGTACGAATCCTCGAGCGAGCAGACGGATGCGGCGTCGTTCTATCCTTAAGCTTGCGAAACCAGGATGGCCTGGTTCCGCACGAAGGCATCCGTGCACGCGGCACGTTCCCCGGCCGTTCACCGCCGCCCCTCTCGTTTTCCATCGGGGCTGCGCACCGAGGAGAGTCCCAATTGTCTATCGGAATTTGATAATGGCACGCCGCGGCCATGTAAAATTCATGAGGCGGCCACGCCGCTGTAACGATCAAATATCGCCGCGGTTTACACGCCTGAACTTGGGCTTCGTCGCGCTCTGTGGACCGTCTTCGATTTTATCGTTCTCTGTCGACGAGCCGGGTGACCCTTTAGCTCCTATAGCCGGTTATAGCCGGCGACGTTGTCAAGTAATTTATGCATAGCAGCGCATCTTGCGAGTTCAGACCCAATTACTTGACAGAAGGAATAACCGCCACAAGCGGAGTCATATTTATCGATCCTCCGTTTTTGGACTTTGTTTCGACTATCGCACAGCAATGCATAGTTGGTTAGTGCATTGATGGCGCGGGGTCCCGTTCAGTGGCGAACGTTGGATGATATTCCGCTTTGTCAGGCCTCGCAGTCGGCGTGGAACGTTGATCAACGACGATTATCAGTTGATACCTAGGAGTGTGGCGTTCGGTCGAAGGTGAAGTTAACGGGGAAACGATGCGTGGTCATCGAGGATGGATGGCGAAAGGTGCGGCGACTGTGGACGACTATGGGACGACTATGGGACCGGCTGTGGTCGAGGGATCGGTGGTCGCAAGGCTGCAGTCTCTGAAACGGTGTTGTTTGCGGTCGTCTCGGTTGATAGGGACAAAGTTTCGGTCGTTGGGGAAATATGGTTGGCTTTATATCGGGCGATATTGTTACCACTATTTCGTGCGAAGCTTCGCCAGTTAAATTTCGTAGGCGGAACGTGTTGGGTAAATATAAGCAGGCAGGGACTCGTCCAACTTGGACTTTGGTCTCGTAAAGATCGAACGTACGGTGTGCACGATTGGGTTGAGAATAAAATTTCTCGTTTAGCTTCAAACTATCGGTTGCGGATTGACGAATTTCGTTTCATTAAACGCTCGACTCGAGCACCGATTAAGGTGCAGGTTCTTTTCTTTTTTTTTACGATCGTCGGAGATTGAACGTGTCGCCGACGAACGTGCCAGTCGAGTTTTCGAGGAAGGAAATTCCATTGACGTCTTATTCCGCGTTATTGAATCGGCAACTTGAAACGTTGCGAGGAGAAAAGTTCGCCGTTACGGTACATTTCCGCGGCCTTTTATCTTTTCACATTTTGCTGCCAGCTCGCCGTAGTTCAAATATGAAATTGAGAAAAATCTATCGCGTGTTATTCGCTTTCAAATACAGAATCGCGGCTGCTTCGGGTACACGCGAAACGAGGTTAACGCCGGGGCTGGATACAAGGTGGGTCGTACGCTTTAAGAAACGTCGATTGCGTTTGATAAATTAAAATGTCGCGCAGAACAGAGTCGAGCGTAATTCCTTTTTGCGCCGTCGACAAATGCAAATGTTTTACGCTCTCGATTTAACGTCAACGCATTATTGGCCGTGCGCATCTCCTCAAAATATCCATGGCTGGTGCCTTTAACGAGGTTGGGCAAATTTTATCGAAATCCGTGCGCCGGTATCGCTCGTTGAATACGGATTGTTCGGCGTTTCTCGCGTTCTCCAGCGGACCCGCTCACAAAACAACGAATGAACAATCTTGATGAATAAAAATCAGACGCGCCAGTAATATCCACGTGTGCCAGTCACCGTCACCCGCTTTTCCCTCGACTCACGGTAATTCCGATATTCGTAGCGCCGCGTTGTCGCAAACAAAATTTGCATCGAGCACGAGCGAACAGTCTACGAATGTTGCACTACGACGACACAAACATTCCGCGTGATTTTCCAATCCGAAGCAGGCTGAAGAAAAACATTTTATAACTACGAAAATCTTCGGGTGAACGGCGGAACAAATAACCGAGCGGGCATTGAATACCGTGGCCGTTGTTCGCCGCACGGAAGGCATTCTGATTGTTGCTCCGTGCTGGAAGCGGACCGAAGAACCACGTTCGTTCCTCTTCGCTCGCGAAAGAGGGCTAAAATCGAGGCGGAACAACGAAGACGCGGCCTGATTGAACGAAAGGATCGGAAGAAGCTGGGAAATTGCGCCCGGCCAGAGAAGGGTCTCGATGTGTTAGCGAGCTGGAAATAGTGGGAATACCAATGTGCAAAGCAGCCAGGAGCCGGAACATCGGTTTCGAAGACGCGAACGAGACGTTGAACAGGCATTCGAGACACGTAGGATGCTGGAGAAATAGTCCGCTGCGAACGAGACGAGGAATTTGGCGGTTTCGCAAGTCGTTCTGCGGCAAGGGCTGGCTCTTCTTCTTCTTCTTCTTCTTCTTCTTCTCCTTCTTCTGCTTCTCGTCGTAATGGTATTCTGCCCATCGGTCTTACCCTTTGACCGCTCACCCGTGGATCATCGTTTGAGCTCGCCTGCGAAGGGATCATCCCGGTCCAGGAATAAATTACAACAGGTTGCTGAAAGCGGGTGCTCGAAGTGGACTTCCCCGAAGCTGCTCCCAAAAATGTATCGCTCGAGCACGTAGAACAACGCTTGGGGATTGAATCCGATTGCAGCCAATTGCATCCGACGGTGCCTGCAAGCAGACGGTAATTCGAAGCGGGTCGCTGTGAAATTAAATCGCTCGCCGATCCACCGGATGGAGGATCCTCGTTTGTAGGATCAGTGTAAGTATTGCCGGATTCATTTGCAGCGTATCGCGCGTATCGGGCCGTGATGCAATTAGTGCTTCATCAAGGTATCGCGATTCATTCCATATGGATTGTTCGAAACGAGTTCGATCGAAGGGCGGCGTCGAACGAGCCGGACGAAGAGGTCGCAGCGATTGATCGACGAACGCGGCTAATTGGCCGTGGAGTTTTACGCATATTTTAAACAGCCTGCATTATTGTCGAGGGTGTTCGGGCCGCGTTTCAATATTGCCCGATCGTTGCTTGGTCGCGTTTTCATCCGGCCACCCCGCACAGACGTACTCCGTATGGCGAGCACAATTCACGTCTCGTGAAAGCGTTGCAATAGTCGCGATTGAATTCGCGGGACGCGCAGGAAAACGGGGAGCAGCTAATTTGCGCGGGGCGAATGGCAGAATTCGCCGTAAAAGGGAGAGACACGGCTGTCGAATTTACACGGAAGCGAATTGTCGACGCGGGACCACAGTGAAATGATGCCCGTTCGAAAGTATAATACGATTAATGCCGTGCTGATTGTACAAATCGTACTTGTTAAGCGCAATCGTAACTTCGTTCTGATACCGTCCGTTTTCGCTCGCGCACCTCGAACGCAACGCGCGTAAATCGAATCGGGATAATGCAGCGGCAATAAGTGTGCAATGTGGCAAAGCAGGCAATATGGGTTAATTATTGCTTAGAACGGTAGTTCTAATACCACGGGATACGGTAACCGCCCGGGGAGCCGACAGCGGCGCTGTTACGATACTTCGAATGTCGAAGTTGTAGCCGCGTCTGACCGTGGCCGGGCTATACTACTGAACTTCCTTCGCGACGATCGGCCGGCAAATTAATCAGGACTGCGGCTCCCGTTCGACCAGCTCACATTAACGAAAGCCTTCCCCGACAAGAGCAGACGCGCGAACAATACGCCAGCGACATTACTTGAAACTGAACGTGGCATTCTCCGTTTCGATATCGCGACGCTATACCGCCGGATCTACAGTGCCAAAATCGGTTGCCTCCGACGAAAACCGATGATCACCAGCCGAAACAAAGGTTGCCCTTGCCGTCTGCGGTTTGCGAGGAGCCACGCAGGTCCCCGGGAACATCGGTTACAAGAGAGGGAAATACGTGCCATTAATCTGGCTAAATTGTCGCGCGTGCCTGCGTGTATTCGACGGCCGGGTATCGCGATCGGCCAGAATTTGCCCTTCTAACGTGCACCCGAGCGACTGGAAAGGGAGCGATCCCTCGTTTCGGTTAAGTCCGTCTTCGATGGATAAGACCGTTGGTTTCGATGCGTGCCGAATATCGTCGGACCGCACATTGGACCGACCATAATCGGCACCGGGATCCCCTAGCTGGCAACCGAGAGAAGTTTCCGTCGGATTACCAGTACAACGCCGGATCGGAGATACCGTTGAAGCACATATGTGCATAGGACACTTGGTGAATCTTCAATACGACGGCTGGGTTAAGCGGGTACTTAATTTGCAGAAAACTCGCCCGGGTGTAAAGGGTTGGCGCGAGAATAATTAGGGGCGGCCGGGGAAAAGTCGTTCGGCGGAAATTAACGTGAGATATTTATTGCGCCTTTCAGGCGCAAGGAGTTTCGGCTCGTTCGATCTCGCGCAAGGGGGACTATAGAAGCGGTATACGTATCGCTCGTTTCTTGGCGAACTTGGCCATGTTGAATGCGTCTCGGTATTTCGTTTTAATGACCAACAAATTAAATCGAATTACGGGCAGTCGGGCTCCGGTGTAAATCAGTGGAAAATTTATCGCGACTGCGCCGAAGAATTTAGGCTAACAGAGGCGAACGGAATGAGCGACAACGTTAATGGGAATTTTATGTAGGAATTCAGCGATGTTTACAGGAGCCTTAATTAAGCTTCGCCGCAACGGTGAGACGTGTTGCACCATTTATCGCGGCAATGAACAGTTTCCAGGATAAGTATTATGCTATTAAGCGACGCGGGCCAGTCGAACGAAGAAGGCGGGTTTAATTTAATCTTTTCTGCCCATCAAACTTGATGTTACCGGTCCGGTAAGAACTCCGCCGGATTAAGGTAGTTTTAATTAATGGCCCTCAAGACGGTAATTGACCTACTGTCGGCACTGATTAATGCCCGTCATCGCAGTCTCCTCGGTATTTGAGAAACGAGGCAGGGACGAATCTGATCAGGTTAGATTAAAGACCTATAAATCCCTATGATTTCCGTATTACACAGAAATCGGCTCACCCAATTCCATGAAGTCGAGGGCCGTTCGGTTTTTACAGTCAATTCGCTACACCTTTTGCTCCCAACCTCGGCATCGACACGAACGTTCCCTCTTATCTGCCACGGTGTTACGCGATTGCTACCCGCCTCAACGTCTAATTAACCCCCGCGTTGCACCTTCTTTTGATATCTTGCCTGAATTACGAGCCCAACTACTCGAAGCAACACTCTCCCGCAAATCGATAGCTGCAACAACGCTTCTCCCTCGTGATATTACGCATCGAAGAATTTCCCAGGGAGATTCGAGGACCGAAAAAAGGATAGAGGGAACCGGGAAAACCCGGAGAACGGTTAAAATTCGTTAGATTCAATGTCGGCTAAAGTGTTCGCGAGAATTCTGACTCGTCACGACGAGAAGTAGCTCGACGAACGTGGGAAGAGAAGAAGGGCATACCGTCTGATCAAATCCAGGACACCATTCCCCGTAATGGACCCGGGCGAAGGAAATAGAAAAGGAACGGGGGTTCGACGGCGGCGGGATCGTGTGAAAATAAAGGATCACGGATTGCGTTTACGGCGGCGGAGAGTGGAGAGAGCGTGTAATTTTTCGATACCAATCGCATGGCTACCTGGGAACGGTCATACGTGTCAGTGGCCGAGGATGGATGCGAATGAGGTTAGCCTTTGCAATTCAATTTGAAGGGTAATTCCGCGCGAGCCAGGGGCATTCACTTAGATGAAAGGATCGCGTTCATCCTTCTTCATCCTTGGCGCACCGTCGAACGAGACGCTTCTTCGGAGGAAAGGCAGCCGTTCTGTCCGTTTCGAGGCTCACGCGACGCGACGGGACAAATGTTTGTTTCATGCAATCGACCGAGGACTTTTACGCGGGACTATGCAGAATGGCAAAATGGTCTATAAGACCAATGGAAAAGGTCTCGAACAGTCGCAGAAGCTATTGATCTTCTCGGTTGTCTCCGTTTATCCATAGGAGTATCGTCGACGACGTCGAGGAATTTGGCTGCGACTTGGCACGGACAATTCTGATACCACTTTACACGTTTCATTTTTGTTCCCGCGGACTCGACTTTTACTTCACTGGTGGTAAATAATAGTCCGCGCGTTACGGTCTACGATAGGATCGTTAATACACGCGACAGACAACCCCGGATCGTATCAAATATTTCAAGCAGACGTCTCGCGACAGTAATAGAACCGCGGGTAACATAATCTGCCTTCATTACCGGCACACCTGATAATTACACCGATAAAATTGTTACGCGACTGCGCGAAGCTACGGCAACGTCAACGTTCCGCGGACAAAGCTATTGCTGATCGATGATACTAGCCACCCTCTAATTGACAGCATTATCAAATGTCATCTATCGAGGTACACGTTTAAACATGGCCAACTTGGACCCTATCTCATTAATCACCACTTTGGAAGCAATGCATTCTATTAAGTCGACGATTGAAATGAGGGATACGTGTTCTCGTTTTTCTTTTCTTCTTAATACATATTTGCCGAAATAAAATGGCAGGTTCATTTCGATCTTCGAGACGCATAAAGACATGTAGGGACAAAGAAACTGGGGCTGCCGTGAATTGTCTCCGGATTTCTGGTATAATCTCGTCACTTCGTGCGTATTTCAGTTTGAATCGCGCGTATAATCACATCACTGGTGAACGGTGCTGTTCGAGCTTGGTTTCAATACCGAACGCACTAAGCTTCTCTCCGTTTAAATCTGCTTAAATTTCAGGCGGGTTTGTCAGATCAAAGGTAACCCTAAATTCGAGATCCCGTTGATCTTGATGCCAGGACGATTCATAATTAATACTTTCATTAACATTCGATATTCTTAATATACCCCCGACATTCTTGCGCCTCGGAACTAGTATAGAGACGAGGTTCGATTTTATCATCGCGTCTTACATCGCAGCAGTGCTGTTAAATTCCAGAAATAATTGACATAGCCACAGACGAGGTATAGGAATAGGCAAGTCATCCAATGTATTTTTTCGTCCAGCATTTCTGGGACCGCGGGTTCCATTAACATTTCCGTGTCACTCGAAACGTTACCAACAGATTATAGAAAACGATGCGAAAATTAAATAATTTTAAAGAATTCTTTTGTTCTTTGCCGCAATGAAAGGCGACAAAGGATATCCAACACTTAATGTTAATTAAAAATCTGTTAATTAAAAAAACACATTATTTTCTGATAAATGTCAATGAATGATGTACAACTACTTACAAAATTGCGCTTATAGTTGTATATTTTTTTAACACACAAACAATAAAGTTGCCCAATAAAAAAGATAGTGACGATAATTGTATACTACAATTGTTAATTGTACAGTTCACTAAGGGAGGAATAGTAATTTGAATAAAGTTAAGGCAAGACAGATATTTGTATGATGGAAATAATTTACTTATTCTATAGTGTAACAAGCATTACAAACATTTCATCACTCAGATGTGTTTATTAAAACTAATAAATATATTTGTATCCCACTATTCGACTAGTATCCATTCTGTAATACTTGTAACAGAAAATATGCAGTTCGGCACGATATTCAAAAACACCCGCCTTAAAGAAAGAGCAACACTCCCCCATTCCACCCAGTCGCCAGCCAATTAGCGCAATCTATTTCAACAATCTGCCTCTTTCGCCCAACGGATCTCGTAGTGAATAGACGTGCTCAGAGTGTCCGTCGTATTAAGGTATGTCACATAGTCTAATATATTCTCGAAAACAGGAAATCGTATACGCATTGGTTTCATTTCCCTGTCTTCCAAGTTTTCTGTAGTTTCTTTGCTAATATCAATGAATATTTTGCAAGAAATGAAGGAAATATTATGTAGTGAACGGAATCACACCGCGTGGCGTGCATTTTCAAATCGGCTCGAGTATGCATATACATACGTATTGTCTTTTGCGTATGCGTATATGTATCTCAGCTCAGAATTCCACTATCTTGCAGCAATTCTGCAGTTTCTAGCAATATTACTATAATATTGGCGATTCTTAATACATTTATTTCAAAATTCAGTTGGATTCTGTTTAATGGCGTCTTTTTTGCTTGCTTTGAATCAGAAATGGCGCGAACGCGACACTTTTGAACGGGTTTGCGCAGGGGCAGAGTGACACAGCGCCATATTGTCAAATCAACTTCTTGCTGACAGGTAAGCGTTCTTCAAATTTCTCATTGTAATAAGTAGAATTTTAGCAATATACCCCTATTAAATTATAAGTCATACCACGTATAATACTTGTATGATATAGAGTCGTGTTGTAGATTAATAGTAACATAGCACAAGCAATTATTTGCGAGTATTTCTTGATTGTTTCTGCCTGTTGTCACGAAGTTTGTTTTTTCCCGAAAACCCCGTTAATTTATCGCGAAACATAAAGATATACTTAGCAAGTAATGCATACCCCGAAATAATGATAGGAAACACAGACGATCGTGGGCAAAAATAGTCATTGTCTTTAATCGGTTGTCGAACATAACCAAACGGCAACGAACGATGACGAGGGTTCTCATTCCCCTACTTGACGCCGTGCTGACGAAACATATGGAAGACATCTCAGTGAGGTGCGTATCGTTGCCTATTTGTACCGCGGCGTTTTGCACTCTATTGTCGCCGCTGTTTATTTAATACGATTCTAATTACCACTTCGCATAATTTTACTGGATTAGGTTAAAGCATATTCGAGATCTGTTGCTTTCATACTAAATCTTTTGCTAATATCGTGTGCGTATACAATTGCAAATCCAATATTTACATTTTCTACGGAATTCGAGGTTAATTGTTGCTTTAGTATACCACACTTATGTTTACTTTCGTGCACTTGTTTTATTTC
This sequence comes from Nomada lathburiana, assembly GCA_963667235.1. Taxonomy (NCBI): domain Eukaryota; kingdom Metazoa; phylum Arthropoda; class Insecta; order Hymenoptera; family Apidae; genus Nomada; species Nomada lathburiana. The sequence goes on from OY763908.1 coordinate 4,572,178, forward strand.
TTTGTTATTCTTTGGTACAGGAGTATGGAGAGAGCTGATTACATGGAATGGACTAAAGCCAATAGCTACAATGAAGCCCAATAATTCAATGCGGCCTGTGTATGTAAGCATTTTAATTATATATTCATATTGGTTTTATATAATCTGTGACTTCTACTAAGATGAATCAACAACTGTTAAAATATTTATAAAAACAATTAGATTTTCTATACCAATTCCAATTAAGTAATTGCAATTGGAATAGCATTTTTTATTTTGTACATTTTGCATAATGCATATGTTTTTATGTTTTATACTTAAAAACATATGCAATACCTTACTGTATTTGTTATTGCATAGTTAATCTTGCATATTTGCCTATTATTAATGCACACTTACATATTTTTCGTGCATGCTTCCATATTTTTAATGTATATTTATATATTTTTCATGCCCACTTGCATGTTTACATATTATTAATGTATATTTATACATTTCTAATGCATATTTACATATCTTTAACGCATTTTTACATATTTCTAATGGATATCTACATATTTTTCATGTATAATTGCATATATTTAATGCATATTTATATATTTTTAATGCATTTTTATATATTTCTAATGGATATCTACATATTTTTCGTACACATTTGCATATTTTTCATGCATATTTGCATATTTTTCATGCATATTTTTATATTTCTAATGCATATTTTCATATTTCGAATGCATATTTACTTATTTCTTGTGCACGTTTATTTTTCATAAATGTGTTTGATAACAAACATTCGATAGTTTGAACATATTTTCTTTCAGAAAATTTTGTGACCGCGCGCAATGCGGTCGGTAGAGTCAGTATTTGCTTCGAAGTTTTCTAGCTTTTTCAGAGCAAGTGGCTCTGCCTAAATTTTCGTTCACACTTTAGCTACACGCGATTGTGGAGTCAGTGTTTTTCACGTACTATATATTAATACTACATATTATCAGAGCACCGGTGCTCCTTTTCAATTATTTCAATCGCGAAAGTAGCGTCTCAATTTGTTCGCCGATATATATTGCGGTCGCGTTCATATCTTTTATTTTTATTTTTTTCTGATATTCGCTATCGGAAGTAGAGTCGGTGCATCACTGAAGGGGATTTTTTAGGCGACACTGATAGAGTGAGAAATGTAAGTATCTTTTAAACAATTCTCAGTTTTCTATGAAGAATTAAACTTTGTAGATTTAACAGTAGATTTTAATGTTCTTCGCTTTCCTATTTAGTTACAGTTTGCATACTTGCTGACGATTGAGTTCAATTGGGATGCATCGGTGACGTTCTTGATGTCTTCCACCAGCACTTCCTCTATTTTTGCAATCAACGAGTTGGTGAGTCGCATGCGTTTCGATTCCTCCGGTCCCCAATCATGCCGTAGGACGATTGGTCCGAAGCGGCACGGGTGACTGGTTGTATTTTTTAGTCATTTTGCGAGCATAGTGACCGCCATTATTTTCTTGTGTATTATTTCTTATACGAGGTTAGATCTGCCTTCTTGTACTCCGCGTTTTTTAATATAAAAAAATTAAGAACCATTGAAATATTTCTTACTCAAATAAATATTTGGTCAAATAAGCACTGTTCACGTAGGTTCCTCTATTTTCATAAAAATATATTACGACATTAATAAATACGTTGAACAAATGTATATATACTGAGGACCTTGTATACTAAATTTGTAATTGCACTTATAATCTATTGAAATTTGTTATCACTGTTAAGCAGTGCAGAAGTCGGATACCCTCCGTCTTCGTTACTGCAGGTGTTTCATGATTATAGTAATCGTGCATTGAAATAAATAAATATAACGATACGTATATTAAAATCAGGTTTAAATATGCGTAGCCAATGATAGCATTTAATATTAATTTTCATATGCTATAGTCGAGTCCTTTTCGTATGAAAATTACTCATTATCTACAAGAAGGCACTTTGTATATGGGTAGATTTTTAAATCGGAGTAGCTATCTTGAACAATTTACTTCGATTAAGGAATCACCTGAGGCTTATTTAATAGCTTGTCAATTTTTCAAGTAAATATTTAATTACATTTATTTCTTAATTACAAAGTCGAGTCATTTTTAAACAGATTGAAAATAAAATATACTATTGCAACTGTACGTATACTAATCATAATTTTAGATCAGGATTTTCAGGTTTAACCCCTTCCGTGTTCATTGCCAGGAACTCACTCACGTGCCCAGGTGCTACTTGGGTGAGCGAAAGGCAATGGGCACGATGATCATATAGTCTTTAAAATAACAATGTTTAGCGGCTGACATTTGCTAGTGCACCGTGCACGACGTATTTTCCACATTGTGTGTGTGTGTGTGGTTAGGCTGTGGAATTGCGTCGGCTCGGGAATTTGATAAGAAATAATAAACGTATTTAGTAATATGTTTTACAATTGCATATATACATTGAATACCATACGAGTTATGAAAATATGGCAAACAATAGAGTACTATACCAACCAAGTATACTTATTTGAAAGAAAATCAATATTTTGCATATACGTTTACGCATATTTACGCAATGGTCGCTAGCCTTTGTCAGCCGATTTCAGGAATTGGTACGTACCCTTAGAGTGTGAATGATTGTATGCCAAGCTCGGGTGTCGGAGGCGTCCCGGGACGTCTCTCTAGTGTAGGCCCTTGCACCCGGGTGTTTGAGTGAGAAACGTGGAATGAGGTGTGTTTGTGTGAATGCTTTGCCATTTTTTAAATATAGGTCTAGGTAGGATAGGTAGTTTACCTTCTGGTGTGCCTGATAGACTTAAGTAGGTAGGGCCGGGCAGGTTGACACAGTCTCTGATCGGGTAGGCAATATTTCGCGTGTTCAACCTGTTTCAGGAAATCTGATTTGAAGAGTCGACGGTGAAGCTGTGGCGCGAACGAAAATGCGTTCGCCTCTGGTTTTGCCCATCGATTTTTCGAATTTTTCGCGGTCGTGGTCGCGATTTAGGCCCCGAAACGAAACGTGTTACATTATGCTCGAGGCTGCACGTGTAGGCGAAGATCGATTACAATTTTAACCGTAATCTTTACGATTTTCCATAATCGCAATTTTTACGATTGTATTTGATCGTGATTCGTACACGTGTGTTCCGTTTAGCTACGCGGTTTAGATTTTTATTTTATTTTTTTGTTCGTTTGCGAATAGAGTCTCGAGCCTAGACTAAGTTTCAGCGGGCATTGCGCCCGAAGAAAAGAAGAGGCTAAAAGCCGAAGAGGCCCGACAAACTGTCTCTCAAGAGGGCAACTACCAATGGCTCTGCATCCTTTGGATGGAGAGCCATTCTTTCTTACTATTTTGTCACTATGCTCGCTTTTGTATGCTGTAGTTGTAGTTTATTGTTTCCAGCACTCATCATCGTATCGGGCAAATCGCGATTTTTATTAGCGTCGCGTACGATTGAATACGATTTGCATTAGAGCTGCGAATAAAATCAAATCGCGATTTCAACTAGAGTCGCGATTAAGTATATCGTGGTTTGAATTAGAGTAGCTTTTATATTAAATTATACTTGCGATATGTACTTGCTTTTAGCGTTGCGAAAATAACTTTCGTGTTCCTTTTTTACACAGGTTTTAATTAGCATTTTCAGTACCGCGATATTTTTCCATCGGAAATATTTTTATTTAGTGTTGCGATTATAAATGATCGCGATTTTAAAGTAGCGTTGCGATCACAATGAAATGCCCAACTTGGTTCCTGAGTCACCAAAGGCAGCTATTAAAGCTGTATAAGGCTACGGTTACAGTGGATGCGTATTCGGGCGACTATGTATTTTGCATTTCTATGTTGCACGCCGTATAAAATGGACATGGATTTGGCTAATTATTATTATTTTTGGGACAATCTTTTATTAACAACCTTGTTAACAAATGAAAGATTAAAACGGGGAAATTCAATTTTTCCGTTTACGGTGTATAAATATTTTAGTACAACTAAACGTAAATTGACTGTCGTGATGATCGCATTTTGCTAAATGAAAATGATTAAAAACTCAATTGCAAGTATGATTCTGACACGTCATTGACTTCTTTAGTGCACAGGGTCGTAGTAGACTAATTGAGCAGCTTCGAGTTTGCCAAATCGAAACGGTTGTTGTCATGCAACAATTGTAATTTTTTCTGAGAATACGTATTGGAATCTATGTAAACAGATATTGCATTTATTCAACTTGATGTTGCACCCCACTATAATTGTTGAAAAGAGTTTTCATTTGTATCCTACAATTTCCGTCCACTATTATATTCTACAATGTATTTTTCAGTAAGCTCAGTTTTTCCCTAGCCCATTATGATAGCTCCGTAACTTATGTACTGAATTTACAAGGTGAGGTTCCTACTATTTTACTCCTCCTGGGTAATGAGTTTTCGTTGGCTGGCAAATACTACCCTACTAAAGTTCATTATATTGGGTGCCTACAATTATTTGTTTAAATTAAATTATTTACTTAGTAGACGGTTTACATTCAATTAGTTTGCACCAAAAATTAGAGCCATGCATTAATTTCTGTGCGATGAAAAAATTTGCGAATAGGATCTGCTGCTTAACGAGTATAGTGCTTGCTTCTTAAAACGAGCTATACATTTTGTGGTAAGGTTCGCTTCATACTAACGTGACAAGTTTTTTATTTATACATGGACTGCTAATTATTATATACGATTTGCAACAGTCAATCCTATTGTAATTGCGCAAAGCTTTTGATACATTACGCTCGCATGTGAAGAAAGGTTTGCGCAAAGGAAACTGACAATTGCACATCTTAATGATAATAATGACAAGTTCGGGTATTTGCGTGCGAATTAAAAGGGAACTGACATGCTCAAACGCGTACTTGAACAGAATACATATGTATAGCGCGCTGGAAAGCAAGCACTATGTTCATGCTTCTGCATGTTTGAATCTTCTTCTGCATGTTTCAATCTCTTCCTGCATGTTTCAATCTTTTCCTGCAGTCCCCTACTGGCAACTATTTTATAATATGGAAATTAATGAACCGTTCATTAGTACGACGAAAGTTTACATCCGCAACTTATTTTATTAAAAAATATCATGCCAATTATCAATAATCATAGACACCTAAAACATATGTCAGTAAATTTAGTACGACAGTATTTACCACTCTGCAAAAACTCATTACACGGAGGGAGAAATTAGTGGGAATCTCTTCTTCCTAGTGGCTTTATTTCATCATGCGATAGAGTCAAACTCTGTTTTTAAGTCGCTCACTTCTTCGTTTTTATATTCTTACGACGTTTTATTATTATTTTGTGATAGAACCAGTTGCTCTACTGTTTGAAATGTTGTTCCTTTAAAAGAAAATCTCGATATTTTCAGTCACCAGCAAATTTTCTTGCTAATGTTTCTTATTGTACGTCACTTGTTGTTAGTTCATTAGACAGTCCCGACTATTGGTACGAGGGAAACATATTTATATTGGTTGCCTATGACTATAAATTTGAATTAAATTATTTAGATAATGGAACTTGTACATTAAATTAGTTTGCATTACAAATTAAAGATAGCATTAATTCTTGTACGATAACAAAATTTGCGAATAGGAACTGTTGTTTAACGAGTAAAGTGGCTGCTTCTTAAAGCGAGCTATACATTTTGTGCCCAGGTTCGCTTCATACCAGCCATAGCATGCCAATTTTTTTATTTATACGAGGACTTCCAATTATTATATACCTCATGCAATTGTCAACCCTATTGTAATTGCGCAGAGTTTTTTTTCGATAAATTAAGCTCGCACGCGAAGAAAGGTTTGCGCAAGGAAAATTGACGATTGGACGCGGTAATGATGATACATAATTGCAAGTGCTTGTAGTTTGGTGTGAATGAAAAAAAATTGACACGTTATAAAGCTTACTTGGCCACAATGCATATGTACAGTCTGCTTGCAAAGAAGCACTATGCTCATGATAATCTTTGTTTGCAGTCCTCCATTGGCTACTATTTAATAGTATGGGAGTTAGTAAATCGTTCATTAGCACGAGGAAGGTTTAGAACTATCAATTATTTTATTACAAAATATGTAAACTAGTAAACAATCATAGACATCCAAAATCTATATCAGTAAATTTGGTGAGGCCCTCAGACTTTTCGATTCAGAATAAAGGGAAATTAGGGGGAACATTTTTTGAGTTCTTTGCCTACTGCTTGTATGTAATCATACGACAGAGTCAAACACAATGTTTAAGTAATATCAATTTTCACGACGTCAATTTTTCGACGTTCTTTTATTCCTTTGTGATAGAGCCGATCGCTCTACTCTTTGATTTGTTGTCGCTTTAGAACGAAATCTCCCTAGCACATCTCGTTATTAATGTTTCTTATTAAACGTCACATATTCCATAAGACAATGCCGGGTGTTGATAAGGTGAGGACGTATATATTTCGTCCAAAAAAGTGCGATTGCATGTACAACGATCGAATGCTGTTTCACAGCTGTTATTTGATTTTCCTTCAGAAAGCCAAAGTATCTTATAAAGTGTATATACGCACGGTGTAAAGTTCCCCGAAAGATTTCGTCCCATGGTGAAGGCGAAACATTTAGTTGTATTAAAATATTTATACGCCGTAAACGGAAGAATTAAATTTCCTCGTTTTGTCGTTTTGTGAACGATTGTCGCAATAATAATAATAATTGGCCAATTCCACGTTCATTTTATACGGCGTGTAACATAAAGATGTGAATTACATATTCGTCAGAATACGCAGCCTAAGGTGATTGTTTCGATGGTAGTCCTGGATGCGATTACCATGACTTCTTCGTTATTTGTGTTGCGAATTAAAAATGATAGATGCAGTGAATGACTATTTTTTTTTACATATACAAAATACTAGATTAGAGATAACGAAGCACCATACACGATTGACTTTGCAAGTAATGCAGTAAATTATTGTTGCGAGAAAAAGAGATAATCCACTTACAGTTTTCAATCGGGCTTATGACAAGTGGACGATAATTAATAGTGGAATGCCCCTCTGGCTATTTATTATTCTCTTTTGCCTCTCACCTTTTTATTAACGCTAAAAACGAGTTGTTTCATCTTAGTATCCAAGTAAATGTGTTTATTTGTAATTCATAATTATTATGCAGCATATTTGCATTTTGGAAGAACATGCTCCCTTTGTACTACTTTACTATTTTTTCACAATTACTAATCTCATAAACAAGTTTGTTACAGAATTATTAAGTTAAAGAAGATGTCAATATAATAGAACTCAAAGGGGATGCCGTATGGATCAAATAAATCGAAGGAAATCATATGATTCAAAGGAAATGGTAGAAACAATCGGGCTATCATACCTAACAAATATCATTAAATTCTTATAAACTTTGATGTGTTTCAGGTTGCAGGATCACGATTTTAGTGAAAGAAGGTTCGTTATAAAATATAGCTTTCCCCTTTCTTTATATCCCTTTGGGTTTACAATCAGGCAGGCAATTCTTCAATTAAATTAGCTTTTCAATTAGGCAGGCAATTCTTCAATTAAATTAGCTTTTCAATTAGGCAGGCAATGTTTAAGTTAAGATAAATTTGTAGTCTGGTTAGTGTTTTCGTGTATGTCAGGTGCATGATCAGAAAGATCTTCAACATTCATCATGATTCATCATATTTCTAAATTTGTTAAATAGGCTGGCAATTTCAAAATAAAAATAGCTTTTTCGTCAGGCAGGATGTTTTGAGTTAAGATTTAATTAATCTTAGGTATATGTGGATTTATTTGAACTACGTGCATGCTAATTTCTATTATAATCTTTATTCTTCAGTTTATGTCAGGTATGGCAGTCACGTTGTGCCACGAAAGTCCATAAGGTGATTTCTCTATTCATATATCTCGCCTGTGACATAGCTCTAAATTCGAAAACTAATAGGCAGCGCCTTTTCTGGAAAGATATTCCGATCGGCATTTTCTGATCGCGAAAGTAATTTTGCCTGTTCTCGTCAAGTGTCATCCGACACCAAGAAATAGCTTTAAATGAAATATCGAATTACCTCCGAAGATCGTGCAAGTGCCGTCGAGCCAGTCCGTCTGTATAATTACCTCGTTGGAAAACTTTTACCCTGCGGAAATTTAATCCGGAGTGCTGCAAACAGGCGGGAACAAAAAACCCACCAATTTGGGAGGAAAACCGCCGTAAGAGAAACCCGATGTCTTTTTGAAGTAGATGCATGTATCTTGTCGACCCGGGATCCACTTTAGCATTTTCTCCGCGAGCAACGCGAGAGCTACGTATATTATACGGACGAAACTGCACAAAAAGGTACGGACCGGTAAATGATTCCCGGCAGCCCCAGAAATACATGCTATTTTTGCGCGATTTATTCATTCTACCGCGAAACTCCGTTATCCGGAATTCAACTTTTTCAACTAGCTGCCATTTGTTGCTCATTTGTTTCCCGACGCGTCTTCTCCCCGTATTATTAGTGAAAATAAGGGGACGCGTTAGTCGGCCGGCAAGAGAATTAACGTCACTTAGAGACGTCGCCCCTTGAAATATTTAATAGGTACGAATAAAATACTCAAGGAGCAAGCATTTTCCTCCTTTTACGAGCAACAGTCCGCGCCATGGTGGAGCAGACAAACGAAGACATCTCGCATTTCAGCGCTTCCACTCCCGGCAACTTCCGGCTTTTCGATCCTCCGGCGCGGCTGGCGTTCCGTTTCTCGCTTTCTCCGTTTCCGTTCTCTTAAAAATTAACCTCCATCCCCTTGGATGCAACCGTTCACCTCTGGTCCGCTCGCTTTAATTAGGGATACGGGCGCGCTCGTAATCGCATCCATGTGCTTGCACGCGCCACCGTTGTTTTTCCTTCTGCTTTGGAGAGCCCTGGTAATTTCATTCGTGGGCGAAATGACGCGTACGAGTTGTCGCAAATTGCAGGTGGCAGCCTGAAAATTGCGAGAGAAAACGTGGCATGCCGCTTTAACGTTACTGGCCGGGCGGCCTCCGCGAATTTCTGTCAGTTTTTCGACCGGTTGGCGAATTATGCTAATTACGCGAATCCACCCACCTAACATCACTACGATTGTACGGATCAGTGGGCTCTGTCTTGTGAAGATTAAAAGACGAGCAATTTACCTGGAGAAATTGAAGGGACACGGTGGAGAGTCGGTTGGTACTGTGCGGGATACAGAGGCATATGATTAATATTTTAAATTCTACCCGGATTCTGTGTGACTTTTTTCGTTATTCTTCTCAGGGGGAGCTGCTAAACTGTGGAAAATTGCTTCCAGGCGTTTCTTTTCATACGTCCACATTGTACGGGTCAGTTCAGCTTTGACAGCCCCCCGGAACTTTTCCATAAATTGCATCGAGTTTGCGACTTTGAACGAACATTATTTGCGCTCTTTTTTAATCAGGAGCGAAATTGCCGAACACCCGAGAAAGACCAGAGCATGGGCAATTGAAAGATGAAACGTCGCAGAAATTTAATCGTCGGGGAATGAAATAACGTGCCGCGCGATATTGTACCGGTATTGTCTCTTTTACCCCCGTGTCTGACTCGCGCTTACGCTCCGCGAGAAATCTACACGAGCCTCGGATACCTTGTCATTAATAGGAGGTGCGGTAGGTTTTTCAAAGCACATACGTGAATTCGAGCGGTCAATCGGATTGGACGCGTCAGATAGTTGGCAGTCGTGCGACAAGATTTCAATTGCTTGCACCCGTACCGTAGCCACCGATCCGCGTAACTACACGAAAATAATATATCATAGTCCTTGGAGTGAAGGTTGAGAGGAAGGAAACTTCTCATGACCGCTCGTGTTCCAGAACGTTACACGCAGACGTAGAAAATATCCGTGTGTAGCGAGGCTCGAAAAGTTTCGAGGCAACGAAGACGGTACACAGGAAAGTACGAAAGGAATACAATAGTTCTTCGAATGCGTTGCACGATAAATCAGCGTTGCTGGTAAAATTATTCACCAACACGATTCCGTTCCGTTGCGATTGTATTATCGCGACAAATACGCTCGTCGGGAAATATTAATTCACGGTGAACAAGAAACGACGCGCTCGGAGCTTGTTGTTCGTTTCGAAAAAATTATCCTGGACCCGCGCGACTCGGCTCACACGCGAACGAACTGTTGGCACGTTCGTAATTAAGGATTAATTTCCGCGTTGGCCCGAACGCAATTGTGGAATTATGAATAAAGTTGGTTTGCACAAACGATCCCGTATTTTCCCCGATGTACAAAAGAATTCAAGCACTGTGGATGGTTTTCGAGCGCGCGTGCCTTTGTGAGGCAGCAAGTTTCGAGGCAAGAAAGAACGCGCGCGTCTCGCGAATCAGGTAATTACACGGGCTCGTTACAAAAGGCGGAACAGGGGCGTTCGTGTAGCAAGAACCCGTGAATCAAGACGCAAGTGGTGAAATTTGCACCGGCTGAAGGCGCAGCTTTAAATTTACATTTGGAGAAATCTCTGTCGCGCGAAACGGAAGCCAAACGGCAGAGCACGTCGGCCAACTTTTCCGCAACAGCGGCGGCCCGACGTTTGAATCCCAGACAATCCTGTGTAAACCCACGAACTACTTTCCCTCGGAAGAACTCTAATACCCGAAAGACGGCGAATTGCTAAACTGGCTGTGTACTGTAATGAACCTCGCGGAACTCACGGCCGACTTCAATTCAGATTACCTGGCTGGAACGCCGGTGATACAGTATCAATGGGCCAACTGCACATCGAAATGCGCGGCTATTAAACGCGGTTGATTCTTAATTGGCCGGCAGTGTAATTGAAGCGACGCGCCTTCCACGATCTTGTACTCTCTGCTGCATCGGGACGAACGAAACTTGAAACTTTTCTGACGAGCTCTCGGCGAAGGGCGGCGAAATAACTTCCCCCGCGTAATGTTATAACGGCGGATAATATTGTATTACCAGCCCTTGCAGAATTTCATTTTCCTTATCAGCATTCTGTGACGCAAAGTCTCGGCGATATTAAGGACAAATTAAAGTAGCGTACTGCCGTTTCCTCAATTAAAATCGCCGAGGTGTCTAGTACGGTAACGTGTCCCCTCCCTTGAACCAAGGCTACCGCAGGTATTCTATCATTCATCACCTCATAAGTCTCTGTCGCGACACCGCGCAGCGAGCGAAACAAAAACAATATTCCCCGTACTCGTATACGCAACTCGGGCGATTGCAAAAAGTGCGCGTCCAGCGTTCGTCAACGTGAAACCGGGCTCGCGCGGAAATTTATTTCGCAACGAAAATCCTGTACACGCGATGTCATGTTTATTGCGTGCCCGTTTGGACAAAGTTCGAAAATCGGCATCGTCCGGGGTAGTATCGTTACTACATACATAGTCGTCCTCGTTCCTGCCGCTGCCTTCGACTGCGCAAAGCAATTGCGCGCCGTAAGCACGAGTCGCGTGGTCGAACTTGAGAGTTAGTCGCCGCCACGGCCACGTATCGCGAGATACTCTTATTGCCAGGTCACCGAGTTTCGATAACGATCAATTTGAACGATTGTACCCTGAACGAGTCGATTGTTCACGCGTTCGGTACAGTGGAGTAAATGTGGTGGGCATGTGGTGCGAGCTTTCGACGAGTTTCTTCCTCTACGGGCTTAACGCAGGGGATGATGGTTAGCGCGGGTTGAACATAGTGCAAGGGGATATCCCCTTCGAGAGATCAACTTGCCTTTGAGCTCCTGGATCGACCTGGCCGCTCTTCAGCGCACGGTGAGCGAACGATAATAGACTTTAATATATTCCCCTGCAAGACAAGAGGGTCGCAGAGGTGGTTCCTCGGCGGGGAATAAAAGACGCGTCGCGTTCTTTCAACGACGTCGCTTCGAACTCGATAATTTGTATCGATTCAACTTCGCCGTTGAGACAATATTTAGCGAAGAGGCACCGGTCGCTTCCTCGACGGAGCGTGCCCGCTGGAAGTTCAGGTCGCCTCGGTGAACAATCGTGCGAGTGAATTCAATTTACGTAATGCTCGCTTTGCAGGTTCCACGAACAACTTTCTTCCGGGTACTCCGCGTTCGCGATTATTTCGAGCGTGATCTTCGGCGGCCGGGTCCTCTCACGGTTACCGTGACGCCGAGAGAATTCGTTATTGTATCTGTCTTCCTTCAAAAGTTTTAATTCAGAGAAAAGGAAAGAGACGCTGCACCGTTTCTTGTACTTCAAAGCCCGTTCCCGTTTGCCTTTCAGCGACAAAATTTCGCGACCTTATTATTAGCGTCAAGGTGTCACCCATGGAGGCGCTGAATATGAGACATAATTTCGTCAGAAGATATGGCGCAGAGTAATAGAAACGGATGAACGAGAAGGCGAGGAGCCTTCAAGATTCGGCCAATTCATAAGCCAGTGTTACTCGGCGCACCTTTGACACGGTTGCACATTATGCCGCATAGCTGGATCCGTACTGTCAGCTCGCGTTAAACCCCCGAGACCGTCCCGTGTAGCGTCGTCGCGCTGTCACTAGGGATTCGAGGATATGTAGTGAGATGTGTAATGGAAACGTGCGAGGGAGAGACGGTGGTAACGTGCACGAGCGAGAGAGTAGGGGACGGGGGAAATAGATGGATTCATAGGGGATAGAAAAGGTGTATCGTGTAAACAGCAACGAATTGATCGAATCGATGGTTCACTTCGCCTACTTTGCGGCTAAGTAATTAGGCAGGCGAGTAAACGAGGCGCGGCAAGTATGAACGAAAGTGTATTAATGTTAAGCACCGGATGAATGAGCCGCGGAGTGAGCGTGCTTTAAACATGCATTAATGGTTGAATAGAATGTGGTGGGAAGGTCATTAATGAAATAAAGGAATGCGGGCTGTATTACAAGGAACGGAAATCAATACTGTGACGCAAATGAAGCGGGGGACGAACGAGTTCGGTAGCTAATGAATGAGAGACAGAGAGCCGGCTAGGTAGGGAAGTCTCATTCTAATATCGACAATACGTACTAACAGGAATATTCAGTTCCGATTTCAAATTGCGAAACTTTGAAGAGCTTTCCGTCCTTGCCTCGGCACGCTCGATCGGCTCGCTTTGCCTTCATCCGAGAACTCGAGCTCAAGGTGTACGCCCGCGACGTGGTGCGCGATTTTGAAAACAATCGCCGCTGGTAGCATTGCTCTCCAACAGAATTGAATGTATACATTACGTACGGGTACAGTATCCTTTCCTCTAATAACCGGGCGTTCACTATATCGTCAGACAGAAACAACCCCCTTGTTAAGGGTGGTAATTGTAACTTTTCTCATCGCGACGATGTTTCAATTTATACGGAAGAAAGTATTTAGTTGCAGTAATTTTCCAGATATTAGCCGCGTCGCTAACGAGTTTTATTCCCCTGATCGATTAATCAATCAACGTTCATATAGCGGTCGCCACGCGATGTCTTAATGCGCCTCAGCTATCGGCGCGACACGGTTGAGAAAAGCCAGGTGTCAGGGAAATCTATCTCTCTGTTTAAAGAGCCGATGGGATGAAATATTAACTCGCGATCCGAACTATTTGACGATTGAAATTGTAATTGGCCGATCGAGAAAGGAGAGTAAGGACTTCAAGTTCACTGTTTGGTTTGCTCGTCCGAGAATCCGGCACAGTTCCTTCTCAAGTACTCGCGGGTAATTGCAGGCTGCTTCGGGTGTCAGTTGTTCAAACACAAAATTGATAAACATCAGGGAAACGGGGATTTAGACAATTTTCATTCACACTCGACGTAATCTAATAATCTAATATCGTCGCGAATTCTTTCCTCGTACATTTAACTACATGCGATCCATTCCGTCCATTCTTCACACAGTTTGTTAATTGTACATTCGTTAAACCAGTCTGCGTTCTAACGATATAATTACTCGGGCTGGGACGAGGGGCAGGCGGATATTTCTTGAACGAAGTGTCGTTCGCGAGGTGCAGTCATTAAAGCGTGCGCCAAATCCTCGTTATTTAAAGGTTGTAACAAGCGAAAATCGTGATATATTCGGCTTGCCGGATACGCGATTCGTATGGACAGCTGAAAATATTCCACGACCGGAAGTTATGCACTGAGAACCGTGATTTGATAATTGGAAGCGCCACGCGAACATGAAATCCGTCTCGATGCGACAATTATCGAAGCGGGCAGAGGGAACGTTGACGAAAATTGGATGACCGGGTTCACGCTTTTCCGAATGTTCCGTTTTTAGAATTTTCGCGCTGCAAAGTGCGCTCGGCTAAATTGAACGAACTTTGCAAGGGAAAGGTTAAGTTCTCTCGCACGGAGGCTGTACGCCAACAATGGAATTTCAAATCGACGAGTCGCACACGGTCCCGCATCTCGCGTCTCATGAATTTATTCAGCTGCTGGTGTACAAGTACGATTCTTTTCGGAACAGGGCAACTTAGCTTCTTGACAATGATAATTACGGTGCTTGGTACCATTGGGACGTTCCAAAAGTTTTGACATCTCGCCTTCATACGATAAAAAATGATCGAATTAAATTAAATCGACAGCAGCGAAGAATTGCGCGACAGTGGCAACAGATAAATGCAATGAAAGTACCAGTAACGATGCCACGGTGCTATCGAATATTCTGGGTCGTCTATAGACCTATTAGTCTAGCGCCGGTAACACAAAATCATAACCCACTCGCGATCAATTTCAAATATGCACGCTTTGACTACTACATACGTACATTTCAGCCTGTCAATTGTCGCGAAAAATGTCGATACTCTACAAACTCTACAGCTTCGATAAGTTTATTAAATCGCAACCATGTCCCTCAAGTATCTTACTGAATTTTTTTGCCAACCACCGTTGCAAGCCTTTCTCTTATGAATCGGCAAACTGGTTCCCAGGAAGATTTTCCCTCGACCGCGATGTCCCGATTTCCATCGAGGCTATCGACATCGACGTGGCGCTACTTTGCACCACCATGAATAATAGACCGAGAACCATTCTCACGTGACTGCGGAAATAGAAGGAAAAACGGGACGAGGGGATCAAGCGTTGAGTCGTCGATGAGGCGTCTAGGAAATCCCGGCGAATTTCCGGAAATACGTGCGTGCGCCGTCCTCTTTCTGCGCTCGTGCACTCCGTTTCCGACTTCAGATGTGCAATTCGATTCACGGCACATGAATCGTCTGCGGGAAAAAACCGCGAGGCAATTCGAGGCGAAAGCTAAGGCACTCGTGCCCGCGGACCCCGGCAACCGAATGCCGACTGGATTTCCGGTTGGGGCTGCCAGCCGGGGCGGCGATAGCGTACCCACGGAAATGGGAAAACTTTTAAGGTACCTCGAAACACAAAGTGCTACCTGAATGCCGTGCGGCTTACGCAGCAGGTGAACACGCTCTTTCCAGGCCGCCATTTCGATTGGTAATCCCCGGGATTGAGGTGGGCGAAACTCGAACGGGATAGCAGACTGAAGAAATCGTATGTCAGGTGATTCATTGAGACGGTACAGTTCGTTCTCTCTTCACAGACACGTCGTTGATACAAAGAGACAGAGAGTAACAGTTGGAATTCTGATTCTCGGCGGTTCGCGCTGCCTTTGAAAACCGTCGATCAATGGCTCTTTATATCGTGCCTCCCTCTTTACCTGTTTTCTCGCTTTGATTTCAATTTCACGCTTTTTTCCCGGCCTCTCGTCAATTCTGTACGAAACGCCGCAACGCGCCGCGCCGCCTGCACTCGTGCACGGCGCTGTTCACCTGAAACTCCGCGTTGCTTGTCTCGCCTCGTCGCTCTCGCCCGGTCACTTTTCGCATTCATACGATCTCGATGGGCCGCGAATTCTACACGTCCAGGACGACACGCGGTTGCCTTTTATGAGAAATATTTTCATCGACAGATTGATTTATTCCGGCCGGGTTACACGCTTCGCCCGTGCCTCTTATCGATTTTGCGCGTCATTCGTCTAGCTGATCTGGGCTATCCTCGTAATTTTCTTCGAACGAGATGTCGCGATTTTTTCCCTAGTAAATGTATTAATAGAATTTTTCGCTGCGTGTTCGCCGTAGTCGCGATGCAGCTGCGAGTACCAATGTATGAATAATGGAAGATCGGCGATACACGCTGAAACGTATGAATAACGGAGAAGGACGTAACCGGATGAAAAATTTAAAGCCACCGTCCGGGCGAAAAGTTTGGCCGACAAGCGATAAACGAAAGAATGCATTCCGGGGACGAGACGCGATCGGTGGTTAACGAGCACTCTTACGAAACCCTCAGCGTACGTTCACGCCAAACTTCGAGTGTCCCCCGTTACTTTCGACCAGCAGCTCGACGACTTCAACCAGGAGACGCAACTCGGGCACGCTCTGCGTTTAGTTTCGCCGTGGCTCGTGAGAAACGTGAGCCCTGCAATTGAATTGAAAATAATGCAAGTCCGGAGACACCGAGACCGGCAGTATCCGAATATTTTTCGAATATTCTTATTCGACTCGACTTCATCGCTTTCGAGCAGACACCGGCGGAACGAAATAATCGCATAGATGTTTTAACGAACCGCGGCAACGTCTGAGGAGTACAGCCGGCTATTCGATGGTGGCTTTCAGCGACCACCATAAACGTTGGAAACACGAGCGCGCCTTAAATTCAGCTCGCGAGCTTCCAGGAGCTACTCTCGTCCACCTGTACTCTTATTTTGCCTTTTTCCAGGCTTCCCTCCGCCCATTTCGTCTTTTACATCGCCAAGAGATCCTCGCCAGCTCGCTGAACCTTGTAACGCCTGATTTGTTGCGAAGTTTTTCGTCTCTTATCGTCCAGCAGACTTTTTCCCCTCTCCCTCTCTCTCTTTCTCTCTCTCTCTCTCGCTGCTCTATTTCTTCGTATGTGAAACGTCGATGCTCCTACGATCGCGGCGAAGTTTCTCGGTTCCGCGACTGCACAGAGGGCCACCTATCAAAATGAACTCTGCGCCGATCTGGACATCAAAGGAAATTCGAAAAGAGACAGGAAAATGAAAAGTTTCACCCGGCCGTATAACGAAACGCTAGGCAGATGGAATTTCAGGAACGTTTTGTTCGAGCCAGGCTATCCGAGCACGCGGTTTCCACCGCTTCCACCGAATTTCCATTCGACGTTGATCTCGTTTTTTTTTTTTTTTCCCTCTCGCCGCTCGAACAATACGGGTGAAATTGTTAATAGGTTCGGTGGCCGGCGGTTAAACCCCAATCGAATTTGCCGGGCCCGAACAGTTTTCGTTGAAATTCGATTTCAAACGATTCGCGGCCAACAATAATTTGGAAAACCTACGTTTGATCTTTGTCGCCGTTCTGCTTTTATTGCGGCCAAATCGTATAACGGCAATCAAGTTCCCATGGGGCAGAGCATCACTTCTTTACACGTCCGACTGTTCTCCCGCGCGCTTCTGCAGTTTCTGTCCCTTTATCGTCTCGGTGCACTCGCAATTCTTGCCGTCTCGCGATCGGCAACGAGTATTTTTGTGCCCGTGAATATGGAAAACGTTCGGTTTGCCCCTTTGACGTGAGCCCCAGAACCTTCGTATCTGGTGAACATTTAATGTCGTGCCGCGTATTCCAGCACGTAATGCAACATTAGAGAAGCGAGGACACGAAATAAGCGCATCGATATCTACTTGGCAGGGGCAAAAGGGAAACGATTGCTTGCGGGTGAAACAGGGCTGGGAGCGGAGAGGCATTTCATCCCCATCGAGTAAATATTTATTCCGCGAAAAGACGCGCTCAATGGTAGGAGATGAAAATACATTCGTGAATAATACAGCGTGTGTTTTTCGTGCAGCCAGACGCGGTTTATCGCAATCGATTTCGTTTCGCGGACATCGCCCGTTTTTTTTTTTTTTGCCGTCGCCGAGACGATGTTTCGTATCATCGCTCAACCCTTTAATGGTACAATTATATTTTCTTGGTCAATTCTATTCCTCGCCCGATCACTCTTGATACTGCAAATAGTGGACTGCATAATACTCGAATAGTTTATAAAACGCGAAGCAAAACGGAATTCGAAAGCTTCCCTTGCCCAAGGAAACTGTATTACCGAGCAAGCCTAATTAAAAATATATAGAGTGTATTATAGAAACGTCTGCCCTCTTTATGTCCCATGTACATTGTATCGTTGCGGGCACAAACAGAATAAATTTATCAAATGGCCCGCGTAAAAAACATCTAAACCTCGAGCGATTCGAATCTACATCACAGTGAATATAAAATAAGCGTCCCGCTGACTCGGCCGCGTTCGCGAAGGTTTGATCCTTGCATGGAATAAAATGTGCCCGCGAGCGTGTGCGAAGCGTGGTGTATGCACTTTCGCACGCGTAAACGACGGCACGGGCTTGAATCACGTTTCATCTCTGGCCACTGGCGTGCATTGTTTTGCAAGTGAGAAAAACGGTTTATGCACTTCACGCTAAAACACCGCCGCGCTCGTCCCGGCGAACGACACACTTTTTGACCTGAATTATGCACGTCTGCGCTGCGAAAAACGAACGCTCTTTTACGAGGATCGAATAGACGCGACATAAAAATCGTTTCGCGTTAGACCATCCGTGCGACTTGCGTCGTTTCCACCGCGGATACAATTCCGATCGGATGGATCGCCCGTTTCCCTATTTGCACGAGAATTTTATTTGTCGACGCGAAGATAAACGTAGACACGCGTGAATTTGGTTTTTTTTTGTTGCGTGAAAAGGGGTAGCAGTCCACCGGCGGCAAATAAAAGTTCTATTTGCGTTGAAATTGTTAATATTTGACCGGGCCAGTGCAGCCCGTTGCAATATTGGTCAGACGCGATTTGCAGGTGTTCAGAATTTTTCCGCGTTGGATCCGTTACAGAAACGATGGGGTTTCGTTTAATGGACACGTATAACAGACTCTGTAATCTCGGGGAAAGCTTAATTTGCCACGACGGAATGTACAAGCGGCTGAATTGAATTTTGAATTCCATTTTCGCTAATAGGAAAGCTCGGAATGGAACTGCATTCGGTGGAAATGTTGCCGACGAACAGCTGACTGTTCGTCTGCTTCCCTTTCTCGGGTAGCAAGATCGCCGAGCGTTTACGCAACGACATTTATTTCACGAGTAATTGCCTTGCACGCTCGACTCGCGAAACGTAATTTCCACGAGTCCCCGTTCACTCGGAGACGGATACGTCGCTGCGCTTCACAGTTTGACGCGACCGTGGTCGCGTAATTCTCGAAAAATTGGCCCCGTACATCAGTATTATGTAAAAGACGACGGCAGAAACTCTTCATCGTTTAAGGGTCGTTTCTGTGCGCGTCGTTGGCCGCGATCCAGATTGCGTCTTGAACGGGGGACATTTCTGACGAGGTAATTGCCCATCGTGGAACAAGAGGCCATTTGATTTCGAGTGATATGCTTCTGGTGCATCGTCTATTCGATGAATTAATCTTCCGAGGAATATCGGGTATCTATGTCTTTTAGTAGACACTTTTCGACCGGTCTATTATCTCCGCTCGAACGGCACTGTTTCGAGCGAGACAAATCTTTACACGCGCGCGTCGGGAACGCTTCTGTTTCCTTCGAGGGAATCGATGAAGTATCTGACGAATCGTCTCAAGGAAAGTGTCTCGTCGCCTTCCGTTCTCTCAATCTGAAAAACGCGTCGTTCGCGACGCTCAATCAAGAACCCGATCGCGCGTATCGACTAACGTTTGTCAACTCGCGAAAGAGGTCCGGTTCGCGTATCCCCGCTGGTTTAGTGACAGAACCATCATCGACCTGGCTCGCTTTACAAAGATAGATCGAACCCGGCGAACCCGAGGGGATGATCGACGAGCCGTCCAACATCCTCCGATATTCTGGTGGAGTTTCGGTGATGTATAATACGCAGGGAGAACAAGGACGAGAGAGAGAGAGAGAGAGAGAAAGAGAGAGAGAGAGAGAGAGAGAGAGAGAGAGAGAGAGAGAGAGAGAGAGGGAAAGTAGAACGTCCATAGGGGAAACGAAATCCTGGAACGGATGACGTATTCTTGTCTTAAACAGGACAACGATTCTCGTATCACATTTTTCGCACGAATAATGGCTGTCTCCATACGTCGAACACCGTTGACGAATGTTCGATCAAGTCTCTCGACGGAAACAAAGCTGTGAAAGGGTAACGTTCGCACAACCCTCTAGGCTAACCCGATACTCTCGGAGATAACGCTTTGTGTGCGGGATGAACGCGCGTGTCACGCTGATTGCGTCATTGTTTTCTGCGACTAGCGATGGCATTATCGTGATCGTCACCGTTTTTGGCTGCCAGCTTTTTCCCCTTTTTGTCGGGGCACAGAGCGACGACGACTCTTTTTTCAAAACTGCCCCCGAACGACGGCGAAATTAAAGGTGCCAGAGCTTCGCTGCCCGTGGCGTTGCTCGTCGACGCGTTTGAAGTATCGACGTGCCACGGTGTATCCTGCAGCATTCTACTGTTGCAGTTCGGAAAAATCGAAGTGATATTTAGTGCACGGGAATGCACTATATTTATGTGAGCTCGCTCGATCATTCGTTTTCCTATTCGCCGCATCTACGCTCCTGTATCAGGCTTCACAGATTGACAAGTGCCTTAAAATTCTTCAGTACATTTAGGAATCCGATGCAGTCGCGGGCTGTAAGAATCTCAATTCGATTCCTAAAGCCTGGCAGTAAGTTCGGTTGAAGTCGAGATACTCGGTGCTGCGATTATTATTGGGGACGGTGCACCTATTCGCGCACCTTTTTAAGTTATTTCTCGAAATAATTGTCCTTCGTATATTGTCCAAGTCGGGGGGGTTGTAATACCCGCACAGTGATCCCCGGGGGATTGGTGCCGTTTCACGCGACGAAATTCACTTCCAAGTTCTTTCGTAGGTAGTTTCATAGAAAATTCAGAGCGTGCCCCACCTCGTTTGCTATGCCTTCTAGCAAATTTTCCCGCGGATTCCAACTCGAGATGATCAAATTTCACGTTCTATCCGGTTCGTTGCAACTTTCCTTCCAGAAACAGATTTACCTTCGATCGCCTCCGCAGCCGCCGTGCTCTACTCGGTCTGGAATTCGCGTGTCGCCAAACGAGCCAATGGAGAAACGGAAATCTCGACGAATTCAACGCCGTTGTGCACTCTCGACCGCGGGAATTTCGCGTGAGAAAGCACGAAATAGAAAAAAAAGACAAAAACGGAAGAAAAAAACCAGAGGCTCCTCGCCCAGAGACATTCATTATCGCGAGGAACGAAAGTTGGCGTGTTAGCGCAGGTGAACCCATGCGGCGCGATTAGAATGCTCGGCAGTATTGTGTACAAGCCAAGCGAAAATGCTTATTGCAAAAGATATGCATCACCGAGTCGGTGAAGTGCGTACTCCATCGGTCTGAAAGCTGCTGCTGCTGCGAGAGGCTCTCGACAGAAGGCTGCGGCCCTTCGGAAGTTTTGCGAGCACGTAGCTCGCTCGCTTCCGTCGTGAATTTCCACGGATTTCTCGGCCGAGCGTATTCAATTTGTTCGTAAAAAAAAACAAAAAAAACCCCCCTCCCCAAGAAGAACGCGACAGCCAGGGTCGCGATTGAAACAACAGCCGGAATTTTTGCGCCGGCATAGAAACGTGCCAGCTAATAAGTAGCGTTCGAACAAAATCACGTCTGAACCCGTAAATGGTCTCGTTCTTCGATTTGCTCGCAGCTCGACAGATTTTCCTCGAGAATAAGCGAGAACTTTCGATCCCCGCGGCGCTACGGAAATGGAGAGAACCGGTCGACGCTATTCGATTTCGAATTTTCCCATTTCCCCTTGGGATTTATACAGGCCACGTGGCTGCAGCGAATTCCTGCTTGTCGCGATAACGAACGCTTAGAACGTAGGTCAAGAATTTCCTTCGGGGCTTAGAATATTTTTAAACGATTCAACGTCTGGTTGACGACAAGAACCCTTTCTGCGCCGTCTATCGACGGTGTTCGAGTCTATTCACCACCGGTGACCATTCAACCGCGATAAAATGACCGGCCACCTGCACGGCAAGTTTGCACGAGCTGTTATTTACGAGAGTCATTAAGCAGCCACCGATAGGGGGTGAACGAAGGGTCAGGCGGCGACTTGCCAACAAGAAATTGAATTATTTCTCGAAGGAGGCTCATTCGTGACCATAATCGTGCATGCTTCGCTCTGGTACGCCGTTTAAAGGTTCAATCGAATAAACGGAACAATCGTGGCCAAGTTGCTTCCGACGCGACGACGCGTGAAACTTCTGGCAAACAGTTCTCAGCGAGTGAAGAAAGAAAAAATAATGAAAACGTCTCGCTCACGGATACGTGGGTACACCTCGACAGATAGTGAAAGGTGTAATTTGCAGTTACCACGAGGCTCTGGAACGAACGTCAGCAGTTTGTCTGCGAATCTACTTCTCGGGGGAGCTTGTAAAAGTGGATTCCACTTTCGGTCGACGCCCTTCAATTATAACTCTGAAACGAGAGTGAGACACGTACTCCTGATCATACGTTTACGTTTCTCGAAGGTATCATTTCTATTCCGAATGATTTAACGCGCGTTCCGTTTTGACAACAACGAACGATTAACGAATCGTTGAGATTCGAAATGCCGTAAGAACGACAGCAGAAATGATTCATTTCGAGGTGGTTCGTGTGTATTTCTGAACGATGATGGAGCAGCGGCGAGATTATTTAGGAGTAAATTGGCCCGGCCGCCTGTAATTTCAGCAATCAATATAAATAACAGTGTCAAGCTGTACAATTTGAACGCGAAGGATACAGTAGCGCTTGCTACGGCGATCCAGCCGATAACCGAGATGATAGATGGCCTTAAAAGTTAGACTTTGCTGTTTTCCAAAGTGGAAAAAAGGGATTCCGAAACCCAGAGCTTGATACGTATAATCCGGCAACTCGCGAATTGGCCGGTTGAGCCACGGGTTAGCCTGTAATAGACTCGCAGTAGTAGCGGCCGTTATAAATCAGCCGCGACAAGCTGCGCACCAGTTCCCGGTGTACGAGATACAAAAGAAAATCATCGCGTTCTCCAGCTTCGCGTTTCAATTCGGGTGCAAAGAACGTTGGCCCGTCGCCGCAACGATGGCCGATTTTAATCTCGCGGATGGAATTACCGAAACTTTGGGGCAATTACATCGCCATCCAAGGATGTGACAAATTGTCCTACTTCGAGCCAGGCCAATAACTTACAGCTCCCCGATATAACTCCATTAATAAACCAGATTAGAAGATTACAAGTTTAACCCGACCAGCACGCCGTGCCGTGCCGCGCCGGTGTGTAGCAGGGTTTGGCGCGAGACGTGAAATTTATGTACCTGATCGAACACGTGTAACCAACGTTCCGATCAAAGGGCTGAACCGGGTCGAGGCTACAGAGAACGTCGACGCACGAAATTGTTCTATTCTAAATCGGGTCAAATATTACAAATAGAACATCGCGATCCGATACGAATCCGTATTGTCGATCCTTCGCCGTCGAATTGAACGAGTCGAACCAGCGCGAGCGGCGCAGACATTTTCCCAGCTAGGAGTGGCGCGACATTAATTATCGAGTAATGCAGTGTGACACATTAGCGCGTAAAGGGGAAATTATGGGCATGAAACGGCGACGACAAAAGGGACAAAGGGCCGAGCGACAAATATTTTCGGAGGTCCGTAGCACCGCGTGAACCAGACACGACCGATGAAATGACAGTTTCAATGAAACTCGATGACCGACTTCCGGCTCGGCGATTCGCGGTGCGCGTTGAATAAATATCCAGCAAAACGATTCCCCCCTCTGTTCTTCCCGTTGTCCCCGATCGCTGACAAAGGGGAACCGGAGGAAACGGGGCGAAATGGACAGGGACCGCGGGCAAATATTATAATTCATTCGTCACGAAACACCGTGTGCAACGTTCGCGTTCGTCGAACCTCTCTCGTTAATGAGTCACGTGCTGCAAGAGAAAGGGATGGGAAACGGTCACACGCGGCCCGATTTTATCAGCCTCAAAGTGTTCTTCGCGAATTAGAGCGATTCCGGATAATTAAATAGTACGGGACGCCACGTGACGGTATTCGGGATAGTTACATTCGCGAGCACGTTAATGCAATCCTGTTGTCCAATGCTAATTGAGAGGGACGCGAATGAAAAGAAGAAAGGATAATTGCCGGGTAGTTGGGGAGTACGGATAAAGCTTCCCCGGCAGACGTGTTACAGGTTAACGCGAAATCGCTCACCCCTTTATTTCACGTGCCGCCCGTAGAATTAAACATTGTAAACGCAGCGGCGTGTCTTTGCCGGGCTGGCGGAAAACAATTGCACGCGCAACGTGAGGTGTGTCAGATTGTCCTACAAAGATAATTGCACGGCGGAATGGTTAACGAGCTCGTTCAATGTTTCATGGTGATGCACGTAAACGCGACGACGTGGTCTTGCAAATGATATATAATAAGATATCTTTTTAACGCAGCCCTCCGTGTTAACGCTGCCCCGAACCTGTTAAATTAGAACTGTCAAGCTCTCCCATTAAACACGACCGTATAATTTAGCGATTCCAATCGACTTTTAAACCCTTGACAATGAAACAATAGTAATTATAATGGTCCGCAATAATCGGTGGATCGCGCGATTATGACACGAAGTCGCTGAAAATACAATTGAAATGTGCCCCGTCCAACGCGCACCCATACACAGACAAGGGAGGGTATTATTCCAATAACAAGCGACGCTGAGCAAACGTGTTGTCCCCGGTTCGGCAAGGGGTTTCGAAATACTACGTAGCAGTCCGCGCATAAATACATCGATAACCCGCAAAACTCACCGCGTTGCAATCTGACCGGAACGGTATATCGAAACGCTGCAGTTGTCAGATGCAGAACGTTTAATCGGGGCACGCGAATGCGTTCCCGATGGCTGATAAATTATCGATATTGTTCTACCAGTCCCAATCGTCGGCGTTGTACAAATAAAGATAGAGGAACGAAATGGTGCAGCCGTGGACAGGATGGGGGACGTCAATTTCACGCGGGCGTTGTAAATGTCGCGTGAAATTTTTATTTCGCCGGAAAATTTCTGCAACCCTTTTTAAATAAAGCACTGCAGACCAGCAGGCCGCGTTTCGGCGCTCGGGTCGCGGTGATAAGGCAGGACATTTCGTCGACGTGACCATGCACCGACTATTAGACAGGCCGTGCGACTGTGAAAGTCTGTCCAGTCGGGAAAATACCCGCGGAAATTCGCTTGGTCGTTGATTTATTTATTCCCACCGCGGTGCTTGCAGTATTAAATTATCGCTGTGTCCAACGAGCCCTCGTTAGGAGAGAGAGAGAGAGAGAGAAAAAGGGGAACGAGAAAAAAGAGCAATAAACCGAATTCCCCTGAAGTTCTTTAGAGACAGAAGTCGGTGGAATGAACGCGTGCCGTGTTCCATGCACCGACCGATCTCTGGCGGTGAGCACCGGACGATATATCATTCGGATCTAAATTAGTCTCCGTCGATCGTGAACGAGAGAACGTATTAGCGGGCGAGGCGAGAAATTTCTTTCGGGGACGATGTAAAAACGGTGGCAGCCCTTCGTGGCGAGGGTGTGCTTCGCAATTAAAGATTTTATCGAGATCCAGGCGGCCTGAAAAATTGCAACCGGGCGTGCAAGGAAGAGCTCTGGCAGGAAAACGCTGAAACAGAGGAAGGTAAAAAGGGGCTGGTAGGTTGGAAATTGAGCGGCGAGATAAGGTCGGTCGGTTGGTCGGTCGAAGGAGAACGAAAATCGTGGCGGAATCGAAGGAACACGCGTCGACGTTTTATTGCGAGTCGTTTCATGCAATGCACCGAAATCGTCCGGCGCTCGTAATTTACTGCGGCGTTCGCCGACGCGCGTGTACCTACATACATTGAAATTCGTTGGAAAGTGGCCGGCTGATTTCCACGAAATGCAACGGTCGTTTCGCCCCGTTTTGAGATCATGCCGGAATGCGCCCATAACTCGGTCGCCTAACCGCGTCTCACGGGAAGGCGTATTTCATAGTTCACGTGCGCGCATTATATAATGGAAGGAAGCAATCGATCGAGATAAGGCGAAATTGTATTGCAATAAAGAACGTCGGCTTGCATAATAGGTGTGGAAAAATATTCACCGATGCCCGGACGTGTGGTACGTTTCTACGTGAAATTGCTGGCGGTGCGGATGGTATGCGTGCCGGATCATCGCGCGAGAAATTGTAATCTTCGAGTACACGGAGACGTGAGACTGCCGAGCGACGGGAATAGTGTTCCACGCGGCCGAGAATAGGAACGGAGGTATGAAAGTTGTGCGTGCTTTCGTCACGGCTCCGATGAATGTTTGAACAACTTTGTCCTTCGTATCTCTTTACGGTGGTAAAAGTTTTAACGTTATTTTTTTGCGAGGTTCGGCGCAGGGATTAAGGTTCGCGCGACACGCGACCCGTTTCTGACATTCGGGCGATACTATCGGCCGGAGAGTAACGCTTCGCCGCGATATCCTTTCCATTAAATTCGTCGAAACGAGGTAATTACCGAAATCTCAGCCCAAGGCTGAGAGGCAGGTTTCAAGGGAAGAGCGGCGCGATGCTCTCAGAGATTAATGTTACATTTTCAAAGTGATGAATTCTGTGTAAATTTCCCGTGGGGTGCACGACCCAGTTCAACCGGAACTTTGATCAAACGGTTTAGCCTGCAACTATAACGATTTTACGCGACTTAATCTTTGGATAGCTCCGAAACGAGAAACGAATCTATTAATTGAATGCCGGGTATTGCCCAGGGACAGCGGAGATCCTTGAATGGAGCGTTAGAAATCGCGAAATAAAAAAGAAAAAACGATTTACACGAATGAACTTTCGCCGAATGAGCTTCCCCGTAACAGGACCAACGAGCTTTGCTTTTTTGACGATTTTTCGGACAACAACGGGAACAAACGAAGTTCGAAGCAGCAGGGCGCCATACATACGACTGTCACGACGCGGTAAAGGAACGACTAGTGGCGGCGTAACTAGTTTACTAAAATTAACTAGTTTGCAGTAATTAGCTAGTTTGCTTTCCCTTCTCTTATACATTAACTAGTAATTAACTGTTTTACGGTTCACGGGTTCCCTGTGCCAATAAATTCTTTGCTCTCGAAACAGCACGACGTGCGAGCGTGTTTCTCCATGCCGGTGATGTTTATACGCCCTCGAACCCCTGCGTAACGAGGAAACATTTGTCGTCAAAACAGAGAGGAAATTTCTTATTAAAACACCACTGCAGCTAATTATGGTGGCAATTAAATTCGGAACATTTCTGTTCAGATTTAATTAATCGGGCGTGCAACGATGGCAAATACTCGTTTGTGCCCTGTGCAATTTTGCATTGACCTGAATTAGACGGGAAATAAAGGAAACAGGTGAAATTGTTCTCGTTACAGCAATTCCTTCGTGGGACGACGATAAGGAATCCCGTTAACCTGGCGGAAATAATGATCGGTCGAGTCCACGTGTGTTACAATAACTGCGGTCCTCGTACCTGTTCGCATTTCGAAATAACACAGTCGCCGGGCGATCGTAAATTGAACGCGTAACCTGGAACAATAATCAGAAGTTGTAAAAAGGGGGCTGTCATTACCCGTGTTAAAACGGGGTCGCGGCGTGTTCACCTTATCGCGTTAATTCGCAAATCAAGCCCCCCGCTTTCGGGTTAATTATGGGCCGAACTACCACGCGACACGATGCACACACAACCCCTTTCTTTTTTTTTTGTTACAGAATTTATAAACGTAATGCATACTATTCGAACTCGTCAGCTCGCGTTCTGCTTGGCGATTTCCTACGATTTTATGCTGCCGGTTTGAGTTAGCTTCGCGGTTATTATAGCCCCTTATTGGATTACTTTGGTCGCGGAATTTTTTTCCAACGAGATTGGCCTGAATTGTTGACCCTTCGAAATGGGCTCCGTGGTTCGTAAATTGTGCAGCGGATTGATATAGCGCCGGCGGTAATGCCAGTTTTCGCGGTGCACCGAGATTGGTGGTTAAAATGAAACGAATCTAAGATAGCGCTCGTGATATCGTTGTGGAACGTTCTGAATGGTATCGTAGAATGACAGTTTCTTTTTACACTCGTCTGCGTCGAATTCTCGGACGACGTCAAGAAACCGTAATAAATAGGAGGTTGAAATCAGGACCTAGGTTACACGGCGTTCGAGAGCAGAGATGCTTGAAACAATCAGTGGCCCCGGTTTCGCTGCAATGAACTGCGGATATTGTTCGGTCCGCTAGAACATCTGGTTCGTGAGCTTTCGTTCGTACTGTGCGGTCACTGTTTCGGTTCTGGACGCGAAACTACAATTGATTTCCACTCCTCGTGCCGGTCACCGTGTGCACTTGACAGCTTCGGATTTTTTGGTTTATTTGGAAATTTTACAGCTACGTGGTCACACGCCTGCTCGCTCGCCTTCTGCACTCGCAGCTCTCTGCGATAACTATCGAAAGTAAATTGAAGATCGAGCTAAGCGCCGCGATAACAGAAGTTCTGCGAACTGAGTTCTTTTCTGTCTTGGAACTTCCATCGGCGAAAAGGTATGGGGAAATATTTCATTCGAGTTAGCGTCTCGTGGCACCGTTGGATCAGAGTAAAATACAAGTTTAATAAGTTCCCGGTGTAACTGGAAGTCAGCCCGCTTGAATAACAGAGAGCGGTATTAAATACGCGTTTCGTCTTCGGCGAACAATCCCGCGAACGTTTTATCGCGGACGAAAGTCCCGAAGGAACCTGCGAGTGGTGAAATCGCGTCGCGAAAGTATTAAACGACAAGCTCATCCGGTCGTCCTCCCTAATACGCTATCTAAATGCTGATTCTTTCAAAGGTTCGTTATTTGCTGCAATTCGTCCCTTAAATTGTACTTAGAGCAAGTTGAATGCCACTCAAGCCGCAGCGCATCGTTTACCTTCGTCTTATCCTGCTCCGAACAATGAACGAGTGTCTACTATGGTACGAAAACGATATCAATCATCGACTGGCGTTGGCATTGATCTCTGAGATCGCTCCCGATATTAGTCAATCGACGTTGAAACTTTTGTTGAAATGTCTCGATGCGTCTCTTTCATTCATTCGCGAGGAGGGCAAGGAAAATTGCAGAACCGTCGCGAGCAAATACGACGATCGACGGGACCGCCGTCCGTAAATACAGGATCGATGCAACGTGGCGCAAAAAGAAGAAAAAAAAAACGCCGAATCAAAATCTTCTCGTCATGAATGGTGGGATAAATTTCCGCGTCGTTTTTCCGGGTCTCAAGGGTGACATAGAAGTGCCAATAAATGCATTTACCGGTCACGGGGAGAAAAACAGAGCAACGGAAGCGCGTAATTAAAAGCAGAATTAATCGAAACGTCAAGCACGCCGGCCTGCTATTGATCACGACGACGATACCGTTTATCGGCTACAGACCGGAAACAAAGCGTGCTCCCATGATCAGTCCCGGACGCAAGATTAATTTGTTCTACAAATGCCCGCGCTTTATTTTACCTCCCGCGCCTCTCTCTCTCTGCCTGACTCTTGTGTCACTAAAATGCCCAGAATTATCGTCTATCAGTATTTGACGTTTAATCTCGCTTTTCGATTTTCAATCAAAACGCCTGCCTACCGAACACACAAATCCCCCACGACATTCGTTTGTTATTTCTCGCCTTCAATCGCGCGTGAAAGCTACGCGACGAGGG
Source organism: Nomada lathburiana (assembly GCA_963667235.1). Taxonomy (NCBI): domain Eukaryota; kingdom Metazoa; phylum Arthropoda; class Insecta; order Hymenoptera; family Apidae; genus Nomada; species Nomada lathburiana. The sequence goes on from OY763908.1 coordinate 4,601,818, forward strand.
AGAGAAACGTGGAACGCCGTTACCAACGCGAAGTTTCCCCACGATATTGGCCGCACAATTTTCAACGATTTACATCCCACGGGGGTGGCCAATTCGCCTGGTCGTCTCGGGAAACAGAGTTCAATATGGTCGAAATGAAAATTAATGCTCGGGCAACGTCGGGCTGCGCTCGCGAGACGCCGCTCGTGTTTTAACCGATGAAACGCGAGTCCGCTTCGGTAACCGAACTTTCTTCCGCGCTAAATATTTTTCCCGAGAATCGCCGCGCGGTTGGAGCATCGTTTGACCTGCGGGAAATCGTATCTCGCGCGACGAAAATGGTCAGATCCCTCGCCAACTACAGCTTCCCCGAGTTTCCCCGAGTTCCTGCACCGCACTTTGTTCTCTGTTACCCCGAAATCTCACGAGTTTCCGAGACAGACGCGGACAATAGGTTCTCCATGACTCGTCGCTAGTTGGAGCGTGCTGAGTGCTGATTATTTTCCGCGATATCGCGCGCGTCGAAATCGTCGCTTTATCGGGGAACCTTTAAAATCAAGTGCAGGAATATTGGACAAGCTCCTGAGATCCGTTTAATTCATCCGATAATGATTATTGATTAATGATTAGTAGATTTTAGATACGTCTGGTAATTCGATGACGTTGTACGTCGCGTCGTAGACGAATAGTCAGGTCGCACGGACGGCGACGTTTATCATTGATTAATCGCGTCTACCGAGCAGCAATCTATTTTCCGTCGGCAGAACGGAATCGCATTTATAGACAGACAACAGTGAATGGAATCGCTCGTGTATGGAAACATCGCAGAAGGAGAATCGGGTAACTTGGGCGACGTGTCTGGTAACAGCGGAAACAAGTAGCTTAAGACGTTGAGAGCTCGGTTTCTATTATTGCCGTGCAGACTGGCAGCTTCTTGTCGCCACGAGACGCCGGCGAAACCGTGCTCGAAGCGTTATTCGCTCCCTCGAAATGTTTATTAAAGTCTCGATCGTTGTTTACACCGAGGTTAGCCGGCAAATTTGTAACAGCACATTAATTGTTGCATTCGCCTCGTTAATTAAATAATGTTGTCCCTAATTGGGGGATTATAATCGACGCCGGTGACAAAGCACAATATTCCGGCGCGTTTGTCACCGTTTATGGAAAACGTAGTAATGCATGCCCCGGCGATGAATGAAATTTATTTTCCGTTCGGCCATTCGGGTGTTCGTTCTCCGGCCGGCGGCGGTCGTCCGCCGTTGCGTCGCGGTATCAATTTTCGTTCGCACGTTAAAGTGGCCGTAACGGCTCGACGTTTTTTTTCTCGCTTTCCCGAACAGCTTGTCTCGCCATTGTATTTTAATGAGCAAAAATTTGCCCGGCCTTGTGAATGTTTTAACGATGAAAAGCGCTCGCCCAATTGGCAACCGGGCCGCCAGCTTGAACATTTTCAGACACGGTGCGCCGCATCGTTTGTCGCCGTAGACTGGATGTTCCAACAAATATAATCTACCGTCCCGGAAGACACTTTGCGCTACGCGTTTGATACATCGTGCCCCGCTATATCACAGAGAGGACCGGCACATTGTTTCGCGGAGAGGCAGGACGTTCGTAGACAGTACTCTACTTACCGTGCACATTCTTGCATTTACCTCTGGCAAGGAGCCGCCGCTACCAAAACCAACAGAGGATCGCGTCACAATTGTCCCGGGTGGAATCATGACGTTTGCGAATCCGTACATTTCATCAAGCTTATTACGAGCATTCTTGCATCCGCAATGCACGACAGACAGTGCATTTCGTTGGACTCCGTGGCCCGGTTGCGCAAGCTCGCCTAAAAGTCGGGAAGCTCGAGTGGAAACGAGATAAGCAAACAATCCGGTAAATAGACGCTCCGTTGGCGGCACGAATGAAGCGGGAAGAAGGCTTCCTCGTTGCATAATGCTGCGACATGTCCGTGCGACGTGTTCGATTCTTTTTTCAACACAAAGGGATCTTCCATCGCGTGCCCTCTGAATGGATGTGAACGACGGACAGGAGTATCGAGGAACGACATGGGATGGAAAATGAGGGATTCGGGTGTACGGAGATTAGATAGCTTGGTCACGAGCAACGACGCCATCCATCGGGATCAAGCAACTCGTTTTACGGCTTATCTTCGAGGGTATTTCTTGCGCATGGTGCTTGCACCCTGCGTACGAGGTCCGCGAACAATCGAGCAATACTGGAACGGAGATACTTTAAAACTCTGATATTTAGTCAATTTTCGGGCTCCGTTTGTTTGTCTATCATTTATCAGAATCAACGACAACCCTCGGCAAGAAAACCGGCATTCGATTCTCCCTGCAGTCGAGCCGTTTGTTACACGGCCCCGTTGCTCCGTCCTCGCGAAGGAAACGCATGAATAACGAAGGCCAACGGGCTGCAGCAAAGTAAACCGGCCCGAAAACTCGCGTATCGCGACGAGATCGCGCAACAATAGCCACTGCACGATGCATGCACTATTAACGAGGTAACCTGGGTCAAAGTTCCGCGAAATCGTGTTTATCCAGCGTCGCAATCGACCTCTCCCCCGGCCAGCGTCGTGCTCCGGCTCGTGTGTATTCACGGACACGAGGAAAATAATGCCTCGCGACCCGTCCGCAGTGTAGGGCGTGCTACTTTCGCGGCATTCACTCCGCCTGATCGATCCGTCGGAGGCCGTGACACTTAACGTGCAAACCCTGGCGCCGAGAATCGTTTCGCGTCCACCTTAAGAAACTTCGCTCTGCACCCTTTAAGGCGGCGCGAAACGCCGCGAAACGCCGCGAAACTTCGACAAATTCGTATTTCGTGCCTCCGACAATTATGCTGCGCCTCGACGGGCCCCGGTGACACTGCGATTTCGCCACGGGCTGATTTCGAACGAGTGCGCAACGAACGCCACGTTGAGGACGATCTGCAGGCGTAAAACGCGGTTCCACGCCGGACGAATGACCGCTCGCGGGTACGCTTCTTGTCTCGGTGTAATAATTAAATAGCGAGAATGATGGGAGGCACGAATGAGCGCGATCGTGCGAGATAAATTGATCGACCCATGGTTGAATTCTCGCCGGGATTAACAAGATTATCGAAGTTCGTCGTTTAAATCTAATTTGCGATAAAATGGCCCCGTCGCGCGTTAATTCTCCCGCTCGCCTATGCCAGACAGGGTCGTGAAATTGCCAGGGATGAAAGCGATTGCAGAGTGTGAACGTGATATTTTATTGCCTCCTCCCACGCCCCCTGCCCCATGGTTTTTAACTGCGAACGATAATCCCTTTGATAAAGCCTGCTTGTGAGATATTGAACGCTCCTCGCGCAAGCATCAAATGTATACGCAACGTTCCCTATATAATTGTTATTACTGTAACGCGTTTATGGTGTCGCTCCGCGATACAATTTTTCACGCGGTATACCTCGTACATTTCAATTTGAGTGATTCCGCCCCCCCGATGAACGTCTATACATAAATTTGCAACGATTTACGGGCACCTTCGAACACGTCCATATCTAAAACTTCCATTTAATCTCCGGCGTGCACACGATTCGCAGGCGCACGAATTCCACGCCAATTAATTCAAAGCATCCAGAACGCGGGGACACGGGAACATCGTCCGATACGAGGCAACAAAACACACCGGGAACATTTACGAGCCCGTGCACCAGCTGCGAACTGGCAAAAGACACGCGGACTCTCCAGGACCCATTAAATACCGCGAACAGGTCGTAAACTTGAAAGCGGCCTTTTCATCTTCCCCGTACGATCACGGGGCGAGGGTATAGACCGGCATTCTCTCGTTTTCTTCGGCATCGGGACACCCCTCCAGTTTACCAGATAAGGTTCAGAAGCCGCTTGTCATCGGCATTGTAGAGATATTTTTTCGGCGTCGTCTGCCACGAGATACCGGCCAACAATGCGGTCCCATTTTTATCGTCCCGTGTCGCCTTAGGAATCGCTGCCTGCCCACCCCAACTCGCCCCACGAGCTATCAGCCACGAAGCTCGTATCCCTCTTCCAGGCATCCGTGAAATTTACCGGCACCCTCGATACCAGTGTAGATTGTTCTCAAAAATCGATTAGAGGTCGCCGATAGAGAAATCCGTAAAGCAAGACCGGTAGACGAGAGCCAACTTTTCTATTATACGTTCTGTTAAATTCGAAGGGGATCAGCGGTCTCTGGGAATATCGAGAATTTATCAAACAATACCGCACAGTGTTCAGACAATTCGAAGCAAAGGCAGGAGATCACAGAGCCACGGATCAACTCGAGATCGGCCCGCGAACGTCTCATTCTCGGGATAGCCCGATGCAAATCACAGAGGCGAACTTATCGGGATTCACTTTGTGGATCGTCGGGGTGGAATTATTGGAAGAGCGCGGTTGGTCTACCGTCGAGGTTAATATCTGTCGCGCGTCTGAAGCTCCGCGAAAACATTGGCGAACTCTACGGACCCTGCAGCTCGATGCTTTGACACCAAAGAATTACCGGGCTTCACACGGTTACCGAGAGATTACGATTTACGATCGGCCCGGCTTTGCGGTACCAAGCGAATCCCGATTTTTGCTCGTTAAGTCGCGCACCTTGTTTTACGTTCCACTTAAAGCGGAGGTGTTTCCGGGTTTATGGTGGCACCTACAGCCGGCCTCGTTGTTGTTCCGCGCTGCCGCACGTATTCGGTTAAGGAGCAACGCCAGACGAAATCGACGTAAAGTGCTTGTAATTGCCCGGCATTTCACAAGGGGCGAGATATTTTCTCGACTTCATTCGCACGATTCACGGAACAACGAGTAACGGGGATAAATATCGTTGTCTGTCATTTATGGGGAGTATCTCGATAAAGGGAGCATCGCGTTCGATTGACTATCCATCCCCCTTTCTCTCCCTCTATCTTCCTCTCCCTCCGGTGCGTGTGTTTCAGTGGTTAAAGGTGGTACGCGAGTGTCGCATTGCAGTGCTCCCATCCCTAAAATTGTAACTTGTGTGCAGCCGAAATGGCACGGCCGCTGAGTACATCGGGCGTTGCGTCATTCTAACCCGACGTCGCGATAATTCATTGTAGTTTAAATAGAAGATCAATTAATTGCGACTGATTTGCATGAAACGCGTGGGGGGGAAAAGCGAACTCGCGATTGTATTGACCGTCTGATCACCGCGATTCGTAAAGAAGAGTAAAATTGCGCGTGGAACGTATGAACAGATGGTATAAACAAAAGGGAATACTAATTAAGAAACTGAGTAGGAACGTTACACGTTTACTGGAGAGCGTTTTTCTCACTTCGACGAGTGCACCTTGTTGACGGTGTCCATCAATCTTGATATTATGGCGACCAAACGTTTCGCTAATACGGTTACTGAACGTAAAGAACGATTCAAAGGTAGTGAAATAAATAGGTCCTGCCGGTAGGATAATTTCTCTTTCACGATGTTGAATAATCGATGCTTAACAGTGTCTGGAACAATCTGGACATTCATCGAGCAGAAACGCCGTGCGTCCTCTTTTCTTTTCTTTTGTGTTTTCTTTTTCTTTTTTTTTTTTACGAGGCAGTCGCGCGTGTACGTGTCTTGTACAGCGCGAGCCGAATGGAAAAGTGGTTCGCGTGATTTACAAACGAGGCCAATTAAGCAACTTAGCACGCAAATTTGTACTGCAACCTGACTGGCAAACAGCGAGGTCAAAGGTTTCTGTGAAAACTGCGGGAAATATGATCCGACCTCTTGTAGACTTTAAAGAAAGAGCAAGTTTGTTCTACTTGTTCTCTTATTAATCTTCCTCGGCGAATGGGGAGCAGCTGCCTTTATTGATCGATTACTTTGAAAGGACCGCAATTTTCGAGAGCTTAGACGATTTCTGCTTAACCGCGTGAAATTGCAAACTTCAAGTTTCCACCGATTCCTTATGGATAAGTGCCTGATGTTTGAGTAGCTGTAAGTTCGGGACCACTAAAAAGTTTGGCCGAGGAGTTAGAGTTCCAGCGATAAAACAAGATTCGTTTTCTGCGAGTCAAACATTCGTCGATGACTGACTGATTGGACGATTTTCCATCGAACTCTCCGGCAACTTCGTTCTTGTCTTTTATTCCTCCGCATTACGGGGGAACACGGTGAACGTTATTGATCAAAATTGACAAGAGATCTCGATCGCTTCGCAAATATTATTACCGTGCCATTTGGTGTATCGAAGTGACGTTCGACGATGCAAAATTAAGTGCAGAGAAAGGTCAATTTCGGTCAATTTCGTGAAGACGCAAATGCCAATTTGTAATAATTGTAGCATGCATTTTCCAGAAAATTGATCCCTTTGAATTGTTGTTTAATCAATTCTTTACCGATATCCACGTGCATCCGAGGCAGTCAACGTCGCGCTGATGCACTGTTATATTCGAAATTTCTATTGACGATCTAGTTTGGCCCGTCAAATCGGCACACCCATTTCGTAATCTCGCGTGTACATTCATCTATCCACACTTACGTCACTCATCCCTCGAAATTCATTCGCACGTGACAGATTCGGGATATCCGTTTCACAGCGAATGCAATTACATGCATATGGAAGGTGATTAATATTAAATCGTCAAACATTACCGTATCCGGGCTCGGTTGATAATAATTCGTTAAACAAACGAATTATTAACGTAAGCTCTCTGCTATTCGGTCCTGCGTCGCGCGGATAACCGAATTTCGAGGCTATGATAGATTGGCGCTCGCTTGGAACAATACTGAGCAATATCCTTCCTTGTTGCTTTTGTTTTTAATCCGGCGAAACCTAGTATGCGGCCAGTTTGATGATAATTACAGTATCGATGCTGGGGGCAACGCGGTTCGTGCAGTTTGTAACCATGCCAGTTAATTGAAATCCGTGCAGCGTATTAATTTACGACGCGAATCGGTACACTGGAAAAAATTGAGTCAAACGATCCGTGATTATTCCTTCTTTTGCGAAAACCAAAGAATAGGTTTTGCGTCGAGTACATTATCCTGCTGGAAAAAAGAATCAGACAGTCCTTTCTTACAGTACGGTGAAACTTTCGAGAAAACAGCACCAGTAGCTCGAGTAATCTACGAACTTCTCTTGAGACTGTATATCCTCGAAGTAAGAAGATATTCTTGGAACAGACTCGGCTCAGAAATAAACGCAAGGGCAAATTGTCGTATTCGAGGAATTCCTTGCTTCTTCTATGCGACCGGCAAACCAATTTGCGAAACCGCGATTGTCTTCTCCAAAGTAAACTCCTTTGTGAATCGTCACTTGAATAAACGAAGCAATTCGATCCCATTTATAAAAAACTTAATGCAACGTTATACATCCCTCCTCTGCGAATATGAATTATGCTGCACATATATCGGTTATATACAATGCGGAGAAAGTTGCGTGTTGCATCACGAGCACAAGCAGAATCATTCGCGGAAATCAGAAAAACGATAAGGTTTTTAGCGCCGTCGTAAGCAGAGGCACCCCCTTTCGACTCAAAGACTTGCGGTTTATTTATATGCGATAGCTGAACGTGCACGAACTGGCGAAACAGCCGGGTTTGCACAGTTTCCCGTAAAGCGGCATTGCGGAGAATACATTCGCGGATATGTAACGGAACGAAAGTACGTGGTGTTGTGCGACACGTGCTCGAAAGTTCGAAAGCTCGCCGCTCTCTTTGGGTAGAATATTATTGTCCCCGGTTCGTTCAGAGTGTTTTGCGGATGCAAACGAAACTTGAATCGTGACGCCGTTAGAGAACGCGGGGATAAAATTTTAACGCGTTGATCAAAGCGTTTGATCATCACGCGAAGCCATTTCCTCGTTTCCTTTTATGGTCCGGCATCCGTGAAAGCTCTCGCGGGCTCTTTAATTGAAATTCGATGGTTTATTAAACGGCAGCTTGAGCAGCCGGCAACGATGCCGGAATTTTTATCGGCAACGTCAGCGCACACGGCTGCCCCGAAAGGGCGCTATCGTATTACTTGAGAGCACTGTGAGATTAGGCCGTAAAAAAGAAATTGATAAGCCTGCGTGCAATTGGCGAGTCCAACGATATTTTCGAATGCACACCCACACCACTTCGCGAGTACATCGTGAAGGTAACGTGGGGGCGGATCATTATACGGCTATCGAAGTGTTCCCCATGGAGAGTTGGCGAAGGGGTGATAATTAATTCGATGCCTTGCTCGTTTCGCCAAAGGGTTACGGCGATGTTTTGAAAATTCTCCGATTGAGAGTCGCTGGTACATAAAATGAAATCTGTGGTCCAATTAAAACCGGACGCGTGCTTTTACTTTTCATCAACGAGACTTACTGCCTTAACGATAATCAGGTATGTAATTGAATTCGGACTTTACCCATTCTGCGGGAAATCGAACGCCAATTACGGCCGTTGGTTTATTAATTCGCCCCGAATAAATTCGACATCGCAACAAATAAGAAATAAATTGGTGTCGCGTTAATTAATATTCATAGGTAATGTGCAACGTCACATCGTAATTACTGGCATGGGTCTTGAATCGATTCGATTGTTTACGCATAATGGCCGGCACAATAATTACGACAAGAATATCTTCCACTGGATGATCGCGGGTGTTCGAATAATGCTCAGAGCAATTAATTTTTTCCTTCCCCATTGTCTTCAACCCCGCCTGAAAGAGTATCATTATCCGCGCCGCCTTTCTTTCCACCACGGAATGGAATATGCTTTCTTCCACTTCAACCGACCCCTTTCACCGTACAGTCCCATGGTGAAAGGCAGTTTACCGCCATTAGACAATTCGTTTCACATGCGGAGACGAAAGGCCGAAGACGGACCCTACTAAATTTCAACCCTTCCATCGGGTTTTTAGTCTTACTTTTTCTTTCGTCAAACGTCCGACCGTAGTTTCATTAGCTGGCTCATTTCGTTTTCCAATTTCATCCGACGTTTTACTCGTAGTTCGATGGCAATTGCTTGGTAACGAGTTACAAATGACGAGGGGGACAGGTCGATAGGGTCTCCGAAAAAAGCTTCTCTAAGCATCGGCGACGTACGATGGAAATTTTGGTAGGAGTTCTAACATCACGAATACTCCTCGCTCGTTTTACGCAAACACGATTGATAGCCATATTTCTATCCGAATTATGCTTTCGACAACTGGAAACTTTCTGCTCCGGAAAAATCACCTTCTATTCCCCACGCGTGGACGGTCTAAAATATCTGCGGGCGCACAAATTGTTAGGAACGGGGGCGAATGTTCGGTGATCGATTTCTCTTATACCGTGCGCTGTCTAATATTCAGCAGCATGAACGCGGCGTATTTTCGAGGAGCTTAATCGGAGGGCCTGCACCTTTCCAACATCTATTCTCTAGCTCGAGTAACTGGAGCATTTCCATTCTTGCGTATTCACGGACGTTCCTTATCAAATTTACAGCTGCTCAACATTTACTCCCATCTACCTCGACGCCGTTAGAACGATAGAGACTCACGACCCATTCAACTTCCACGAATCGACGCTTCTTTTTCCCCGTTTCTCTTTCACTGGGTGCATCGTTGTCGTTTCAAGTTCCCGCAGAATCATCGGGGTTTTTCTGCCGCCCGCTGTAGTTTGTACACTCTCGTTTATATCCAGACGCTCGCCGAAGAAAACAGCTTTCCCCAGGCGACGCGACGCTGGATCCGAGAGCGACAAAGTCATGTGCATGGGCGACACGTAATTGTTCGCCACGACGCACGACGTCGCTCGTTCGCGCTTGGTTTATTTGAGTTCCGCGCTCGATCAGAGCACAAAGCTCTTACAGATGAGCCCGAGCTACTTTCATTCCAATCGACGCCCCTGTTAATTCGCGAACGCGCCCCGGACGCCCTCGGCTGTCGATATTGAAGCGCCGACCCCGTTCCGCAAAAAGTTCCGATGCGCGAGAATACCACCGACGACGATTTTTATTAATTAACTGCCTCCCCATTGGGGACAAAACGCGGCACGATTGTTCCCGCCCCGACGCGATTGATTAGATATGCGTGGCGGATACATTGATAAATGAAACACGAGGCAAAATAAGAACGGCGCAACGAGATGCTTCGCGGGCCTCTCATTCGTCATTAGTAAAGGTACAATTAAATATAGCTTTATCTGCGGAGGGCAAAAATAAATGATCCGACTGCGAGCTCAATTGCTCAAGGATTTCAAATAATATTTGCTGATGCATTTTCAAAAGGATGCAAGCGGGACGAATTTATTCCATGGTCGACCCAATTCGTCTGATTGTCAAGTAGATTGCAGAAGTTCTCTTCGCGGTCTGGTGTATTGTCGCGTGGCTGTATCGATGGGTGATAATTAATTGCGGTCGATTTCAATCTGCTGTCATATATAGATTAGCGCTGCTTCGTTCGTTACAGCAAATCAATTTTTCATCCCGCTTCTGATAAATAAACAGGTCCGGTTAATCGCAGTGGCATGCATTAACGATCTGCCGGTCTCTTTGTTTCCACGCTGTCACGTCGAACATTTCTCGCAACGGGTGTTCATTTGAAAGACACTCGAAATTTATATCCACGAGTTTGTCGAAATTGTTAATTGCAACTGCACGAACAAGAATACCACAGAATGGGCCTGAACTCTACGGTAATTGTTGACACACCGTTTATTGGTAGAGGAAACACCAGTGCAGTGCTTGCCGATACTTTTCGCCTAGTTCGAGTTTTCCGTCTACCTGTCCAGGTGTAAGCGAAGAGCGAAACAAAGAGCAAATAGCGATGCTTCTTAAAAGTTTGCGGGACATGAAACAGCGACCGGCGACACGTACAAACTTTTCAGTGTTACAGATGCGTGTTTAATTGTCGTTCATCTGGTCGGTTCTAGCCGCTCGACTCTCGAAGCCATCCCCAAGGAACACGAAACTCGGGACTGCAAACTCGTGCCAATTACCGAAAGTCCCGGTCAAAAGGTGTTTCCCTCTATAGATGGCCGTGAACCTCATTCCATTGCGGTTCTCTTTGGCCGAGTACAATAACGAAGTTCCAGACGCGATCGCCCACCTCCACCGACAGAATTATAGATATTAAACGCGGCCAATTACATGCGCAGAAGATATTCTTGTTTTTCCTGGACGATGCCCCAGAGGGAAAATGGAATCGCGGAGAAACCGAGTGGTTCGAACGACCCTCCAATCGAGCGTTCCTTCAATATCGAATAAGCTGGTCGCGTGGAAATTTTGATCCCGCTGGCACATGTATTGCTTGTTTGGAAAATAATTTGCCAAAGGTTGTCCTGTTGGTGTTTTTAACTGAAACAGGAATGCAAATACAGGGACGAATCGTTTCGTTTCCGACCAGAAACGGGCGATAATTTCCATTTCAATCGGAAGAACAAAGTCGCTAACTCGCTTTTCGGATAATCGAGCAACGGGATCAAACAGTGAACGATATCAGCATGCAGGATGGATTCTGCTCCACACAGATAGCTGGTTCCGCAGTATTTACCGAATTCCATGGAGCACACCGTAATGTCGGCGCCGTGGATATGCCACGACCCGAGTATCGAATACCTGTCTACACTCGAGCTACACATCCAATTTTACTGCGCGTTGAGTATCGTCTATCCATCAGCGGTGTAACGCACTTACAGCACCGATACTTTGCCGAAACTTTGCGCGCATTTCACGACGACACGTGTCCTCGAATCAGTTTCGGCATCGATTAAACGAACTAAAAGATCGCGAGACGATTCCTGAGAAGACGCACGGTGCGTCGATTTCATCGCGACAGTTTTGTCGCCGTCTGCTTGTTGCCGCAAAGTTCCGGCACCTCGTTTCCCAGCAATATCGTGAATCGAAATCGAAAGGGAGCGTGAAACGACCGATCCGAACGACAGGACTGAGACCGCAACGTCACCCAAGTCTGTTCATCGAGCTGATCGAAATAGTCGTTCATTTCCCAACAGGTGAACGAGTTTAACGAGTTTTGCGGCGTGCTCACGCGCCGTTCGATTCCTCACTCAACAGTGGAATAAAATTCGCCGCTATCGGCCGGTCGAATTTTCCGCTCCCAATTTCGTTTTTCAATCTCGTCGCCGGCGATCTCGCCTAGGATCCTCGTTTCCACGTACGTCGAAAAATCTGTCCCGGTCGAGAGCCCGGAACGCCAGATAAGACGTTGGCCCGATGGCTGAATCAGATTTTCGGTAATCGAATTATAGAGTCGTCGGGAATGAAGATTAATCGAATGATTCATGGAAGTTGCGAGCCTTCGTCGTGCTAACTCTCCGAACTGACTTGCTGACTTGGGCCGTGGCAATCTTCGGAATGAATTTCCGTGCTAGCCCGAACGACCGGATTCTCCTTTCGATATTAAAAATTCCGTGAGAATTCTGGGTAACTGTTGGTCCACGTATTACTCGAACGATGAACTTCCACGTTGGTGCAAATTTTTTCTGCGAAATCATGCTCCACCAGAGAGGGCCGCACGACCCCGAAAATAAATGTCGCGGAAGTGTCATCGGTAAAGCCCCCTGGAAGGGACCGCACTCTGGAATATTCATGAAATCGAGGTGCACTTCGCCGGCGTACGAAAAGAGCGGCCTGTTCTTTTACGTAACTATCGAAGGAAAATTCTAATTAGAAAGAAGAAACGGGAACGTGGTTTCACGGAGTTACTTTTATTTGGTTTCCGTGGTAAACGAAGTAATGAATACGCGCCGGTTTCCCAGGGTCGGGCGCAGCAACGTTTAACTGGCTGTAAACCGCCGCAATGCGATGTCTATCTACGAGATAACAGCGATCTTTGGGGCACTGGTCTCGGTTAACCAGCCCACTGGCCTCGCGCCAGACACAAGGCACGGCCGGCGAAGAATTCGTAACAATTTAAACACCGGGATATTTTATTGCGGTGCAACGATTTTCAATCACGCCTTCCCCAACGGCGCACCAATTAATCGTTCGCCCTTTTATTTCTGATTCCGCTTGAGCCGAATCTAAGCGACGATTCCGTTATCTTTTTGTTTCGCTCCCTGGGACGTTCAACGCCCGCAACACGCGTGATTTGGAATTCACCGGGCGAGCCAATCTGGGAACGGGCAAACAGGGCCAAGTAAGGGCTTATTCGGCGCTTTTTAACGCGTATGAATACTTATAACGAAGCACGAAATCGCTGTGTTCGCACGTGGCGCTCGTCCCGGTTCAACAAGGGGTTCCGAAGTTGCGCGATTTTGCATAACTCTGTTAAGCAAATGACCAGAATAATAACTCGCTGCCAGGCATATGTGACATTCAGGGTGCGCGCGAGGGAGAGCCGAACGGAACTCGGTTTCGCAGTTTACACGGTGATAGCGGAATAATTGTTGCTGGATGAAGGCCTGCGTGCAACTCGCTACCACCCAAAAACCCGCCCCTCTCGGCTACCCTTGCCCACCGATCTCCCCGTAAAACTGCTTTACGAATTGCTCTTAATTGAACGAGTTGAACAAGTTGGGTGCGCGAGCGACACAGGCCTGTTTGAACTATCAGTTGCGCGGCTTGGTTCACCGGTATGCGACAAGATCAATTTGCCCCCGCCGAGAGGAGTGGCCGCGGTCGTGATTAAAAGTATATTTAAAATACCAGGTCCGCGGGCTGAATTTCTGTGCGCGCATAACAAGCAGAGTGCGGGGCCGCAAGGTTCTCTGCGGCTAAAATCATGGAAAATCTGAAGGGTGTCTGGAAACGTGGGAGGTGTGGCAAGTATTTGAGATGCGACATGGCGGTACTACAAACGACGAATAAGAGAGGTATGACGCCAGAGAAAATGAAGACGCGGCATCGTACTGAAAAGTCATTAGCGGTATCGTTTCGGTTCACGCAAGCTGCGGATAGTCGTGCGATCCGATAACAGGGACGTTTATTAAAATTTGTCTGGCAGATTCAATTAGTCGGGGAAACGACGACGGACGGGAACGCGTCGCTGATTTAAAATGCATCTCGTGAAATATACATCGAAGCGAGAAACGCTCCACACGTAACGAGCGTGAATTAATATCGTGCTTTCGGTGAAACGTATCACCGTCCACGATTCGGCCCGGTTCTATTTTATTTAACCGTTCCTATATATCATCGATCATCAACGATAGAAATAAAAACTGAAATAAGGTCTGCTTTAACGTGTTTATGTTTATACAATGCTGCCAGCAGCTAACAGCGTTTGTAGAGTACGGTGAAAACTGATGCGACGCTGCAGTGCAATTTTCTTAGGCACCCTTGAACACTGTACGGGTCGCATAACGTGTGCCAATAGTCTGAGCCGTTGACTTATACTACTTGCAGACAATGTTTTAACACCTGCATCAGTAACCAAAGCGATCGTAGTTGTTCTACCATGAGCGGTTCGATTGTCCGTGTATAATTGACCTGCACTACGTAATTTCACTAATTTAGATTCCACTTAATTTGACTATTTCATATTGAAATAATTTTAGCGGTCATGAAAATGTAACTGGACCGTTTGTAACGTACACTCGTAGAAGAAGCATTCTTGCTGCAGCCGGCTTTGTGCGACCGAACGATTTTTGTTGTGGCGCAGGAATGATTGATCTATTCTACTGACACGCATAGATATTCGAATTTCGGGCGAAAAAAAAAAAAAAGAATGCGACCGTAACTACCGCGATCGAAAATTTTACTAACAAAAGCGTCCACCGACGCTTATTTCTATGCAAACGGAGTGTCTTTCGTGCTTCTATATGGAGCTTGTATTATTTGTGGCGCGCGCATATTTCACGTGCATCAATAACTCACAGGTATTTCTTGGGGCACGTGGTGTCCAACTTTTTGTTAAATTCGAGCGAACGTTTACACAGGCGCGAGCATAAATATGGATTAATTCGAAACGGCGCGAGCAGGCTCGTAACATTTATACAGTTTAATCAAGACGGGATTGAAGTTTACAAAGTATTATTGCTGCTCTCCCGAGTTTTCATGGGGCCGTCTTTCAAAGGCGATATTACTACGGACGGAACATCTCCGGGCAACTAACGACACCTGACCAGAGAGATAAGTTTACCCCGTGCCTAACTTGGGACAGCCCGCGAACGGAAATATAAATTCACGTTTATTCTGTTATCAATCTCGAACGGGAAATATAGAGTTACGCTCGCGGACTTCACAATTACGCCAAACAGTAAATCTGAGCATCGGTGAATCAATGAACTTGTAAAGAAGTTAAACTCCGTAGTAACTTCGAATCGTATATCTTCTCCGCTATCTGCCGGGAAAGTATCCTTTTCAAAGGAGTCTTTGATGCGTTCCCGCGACGAATGTGGGTCCCGTTCCCGTAGGAAATCCGGTCGATATGCATCGTTCGTTCCCAGTAATCTAGCTGCTGCTACGACTTTTCGAAGTTCGTAGAAGATTCTCGTCATCGGGTGGAATTCCAAGTTACAACTCGGTTTAATTGCTCGATGCTTCTGAACACGGTTATAAGTCTACCCATCCCATCGTCCAGAAACTTTCTTCCAGCTCGACGCGATAAAACGTATCGTCCCAGCTATTTCCTCCCCCCCCCCCCCTCTCTTGGTCTCTTAGAAATGCGTTGCCAATGTTTGTCGAATCCAAAGTGATCTCCAACCAGGGTAACTATTGTTTAATGAATTGAAGTTTCAACTTTACGCGTATTCTTTTCGAAATTTGAATGTGATTTAAATTCGTTTGCATTGGCAACCCTTCGAGCGTTGTCGAAAGGAACAGACGATGCCATTATGGAAAATTAATTACAGGGTGTACGGAATATTGAGCCTTCTGAATGTAGCTCGCAGTACATCGCGGGAATGTTTAATTAATAGCGTTTACCCCCCTGACTCTTCTCCGAGTTCTTCCATTTCCCAGGGTAAGAGGCTGCAAACGAAGACGAACATCTTCCACCTGGCAATTATTAAATTATGCACGGTAGCTCGACGAGAAGTAAAACAAAGAGTGCACCTCGACCCTCCCCGACTCTAGCCCTGAATAATAGTTCGTTTCGCGATTAACGCTGCCCTCCGTTCTCTGATTTCGTCGAATCGATTAAACACTATTTGAGCGGAGCGAACGTTTACGTTTCGCAGCCGCTTTTAGATACACAAGGTACACTGTCGAACGTATTAAAGCCAGTCTCCATTAATGTATGCACGTGCTGAACGTTACCGTTCATACGTAATTAATTCTTCGTAAAATTTTCTCCGAATCTCGTAATTCATTAGTTCCGTACAAATTTCCTGGAAATTACAAGATCAACGAACCGTCTCGGGTTATTTCAAATTAAAATCTCGTGCGAAACTCCCCCCCCCCCCCATCGCTGTAAACATTGCCCGTTCAAGACAATATTTGTCCCTCGAATGCGATCAGTTATCGCGAAAGCTTCCGTACAAAGGGTTGAAAGATTCGAACGCTTTCAACTGATTTCAAGTCCGACTTTTTTCACGCTCGAAGCATCGTCTCGTCAGAGTGTGAAGTCGTCCTTCCGCGGACGCGTCGAACACCCCTTCCTGGTCGTTCGCACTTTAACGAACCGAGCTTCGCATTACCGTGGAAAGTTCAGATAGTAGGCACACGGCGCAGGTACGCGTCAGAGCTTGGCCTACATGTCGAGGTCGGGCCGCTCATTATAGCAACCCCTTGTGACGCCGACGCTGCTGGTCTGTCTACATATATCATTTCACCGTGGCGAGTACAATGTACACATTTCTAGAGCGAGCTAGTTCTACTTTCGCCAGGTCTGGGCCGAATATCCACCGTGGAACGTTCACACCGAGTGTCCGGGAAATCGTGTACGTGGATCCCGATGTAAATGGTTTGTCGCGTTTCACGTTCAATCAATGCTACCGTCATCGTCTTCTGCCATACTTTTCAGCAACGCGCGGTGTCCGAAACACGCAAGCTGTAAAATTTGCCCAAGACGATTCTACAGGTAAATCGTGGGTAGGTAGTATCCTGGCCGGCTTGTAATGTATTTTCGAGCATCCTCTGGGAACGTGTTCGTCGGATGCACGGTGAAAAATAGCCGGGGAAATAAGAGCAAGAGTGTCTGTCGGGGCGTCCGCGAGGAAACACGCGGCTAAACGATGCGCGATATTTTATTCATACCCTCGGAAAAGCGATCAGAAAAATTGGGAACGTCGATCACGGCTGCTCTCCGCGTGATGTATCTATGAAAATTGAATTCCTGTCGAACGTGCGGGAGGGTCGTAACGGGAAGCGTCGCCTCGTGTTTCGCAGCGCTCGAAACACGTAAGCTCGAAAAGCGTCGCGATCGCTACGATACGCACGGCGTGCTCCTTTCCCTGTGTGGATTTCCCTGTGCGAAATTTTTCCTGCGCCGATTTTTCCGGTGTAGATTTTTCTGCCACCGATATACGTCCGTTCGCTGGGTGGAAGCGTACGCGCGTGTCCCTTGTGTCGTCTGCTCTTCGTTGTCGTCTCACGATTGACGCGATATAATCTCGTTGACTTAATTCGTACGAATTCGGAATTTGTATTTGCCCTCGAAATATACGGAGTCGTGCAGATTCGATGCACCGTTTCATTCGAAGGATAAACAATCAGCAGGATAAATTTAGAGGATCTGGATTGTTAGATGAATCGCATCTTGGATGCATCAGCGCATGGAGGGATGAAACAGTGGAAAATGGTGGCTCGTAGTTAGGTGGCTTCGTAGTAAAGTTACTTTGCAGGAAAGCTGATGCGCAAGCCGTGTTACGAGTTCGATGTTTCCCCCTTTTTTCTGTTTTTAGCACGCAGATTAGACCAAGGGAGATTATAATTAAAGGAGATCGACAACCGATATGCAAATACATTAAATGTATTCGTTAAGCAAAGCTTTCTCTACCACCCCCGCGTGAAGTTATCGTTCTCTCAATTTAACAGAATAATAGTGATAAGAAAAAAGATATTAGAATTGTATCGTTACCCACGCGAGTTCGGCTGAAAATTATTACATTACACGGTATTATTATTTTCGAAAATTGGCTTCAAATTTATCGTAATTGCATCGGCGTGGCCGGTAAAACGATTAAGCTTAACTCGCGACATATTTAATGCAGGCGACCGCGTTGAATGTCGACCGATTCGTAGATTCCCGAATAATTGGTCGAAGAACGGTTCTAGCCATGGTAAACATTTCTCCGGGACAAATTTCCCGTTTGATAGACGATTCACTTTTATAGCATCATAATTGACGCAGCACTGGCAGCGCGGCACGGGGCACCGAAATTATTTATCTCTTAATGAAAATTTAAATTTGGGCTTCGCGGAAATCACGCGTTCAAAAATAGAGTCGTGACGCTGAAATTGTGGCTCCGATTGTTCCCAGGCAGAGCAGTTAATGCTTACCCGTGATCGTAACCGTAAAAGCGGTTATTTTCCCCGCAGTAATTTTCTTTCCCTGCTGCGATGAGGTCGATTCCGGCCGTACGCTTCATTCCCGTCCTCGGCTCTCTGATACATAACTTGAAGGGGCCAATATGGATTGGAAAACAATCGAAACAAACGTAGTTTACGGGTAGACCGGCGTGTGGGCCAACAGAAGACACGTAACCACCATAAATACAGCGTAAACACCGCCAGGGGAGATGCTGAAGTCATTAGGCCGCCATTCAATTTGCGGCGTACGCTCGAAAAGGATGAACTCAATTTGGATGGTGCAGCTGGGGGCTGGATACCATCTGGAAAAGTCGGGTTTCGTTGCACGGGCGTAACCGTGGTCGCAATAATGCGAATTGCGTTTCACAAACGTGGACAAGCCGAACGAAATGCACCCCAGGTAGCGCGGTTTATTCGATAATTATTCTCATCGACAGTCGTGGCTCATTAAACTGATAAAATTCGAAGATCGTCAATTTAATCGGGACGACTCGGTACATTCTGACGAAAGAAATATTTCTTACCGTGAAAAGTACCATCTTCCAACGCAAATCTAAACAGTGGGTTGACCCAAATAACCGCCCAGATATCCCGGACGATTACCGAATAATTATTTCACCGCTCAACAAATTGAAGCCGGTACACTTGAAAACTTCCACTCCGCTCCACCCTCTTCCAAAAGAGGACTCTCGACTACTTTACCACTCGCCTACTTTACCCTCGTTACGCTTTAATACCGCGTACAATTTCGCCTGCTGTTTCGGAACACCGAATATGGCTTGGCCAAGATAATAATTAGACACCTCTGACCCCACTGATCGTTCGTATTCTTCTTTTTTAAAAGATACTGCATCCAACGTCATTGCGTTCTAACGATAATAATTTCCACGGACGATGGCAGATGTTTCATTGTCGAAACTGATCGTGCCTGTGATCGCGTAGGCCTCGTGACGTATTTTCCATGTAGAAGCGATCCATCGATGGTTACGTTGGGTAAACTGTTCCCAAGTTGCCACATGTAAGTCGATCCTACCGCTTCGAAAAGCTTCCTGTGCGAACGCAAGGCTGCTGCAACTCTAACACTATCTCGCTAACCGCGATGAGGGCCACTGTTTAATAGTGCAAAGGTAGTGAACGTCTCTTAAGAAATTCGCAGGAAAATTAATGGTGAAACAGAATCCCTTGGAGCTTCGAACATACTCGAATGTTAGGCGAAACTTACTGGATAGAATAGAACGAGTTACTGGTCGAAGTTTTACGTTTCTATTACACGAGCTAGCGTGACTATTGGGAAATATTTGTTCGCAGCGGGAAATAATAATTTAATTGAAATACGAGAATCAAAGAGGTGAATGACCTACAGGCCGCCAGCTCAAGCGTCTGGCAACGAGCTCCACACTTTACCGCGATGCGTTTTGCGAAATATTCAATTACAGGCTGATGAGATCATCGAGGAACACCGAATCACGATACCTTTCAATTACTGGTAATGAAATGAACTGAGCACCACGCGAACCACTTATTTCCGGCCCCTTTCGACTCGATTCTGTAGAGTTCTGTGGTACTCGTTACGTTCGGGTCCGCTGAAACACGTATGATTTTTGCAACGAGGAGGTGGAGGAGCCAGTTGGACCTGGTAATGACGGAATTGAAATTTCTCGAACGACGTCGACAAGAATTCCTAGTCGTATCAAACGAAAGCCCATCAAATTAATTTCGTTTACCGCTCGATGATATTTCCCTACATCGATCGATTTTTATTCAACGCGATCCTCCTTCATTGTACTCTTTATTCTGCATTCCGACTCCGATTATTTACAGATTGACGTTAAGCGTCGACCGTTCATAGAAGAGTGCGAGATACATAAAAAACCGAATCTCAATATTAACCGTCGACCGGGGTACAGAGTAGACTGTCGTGGGTGAAAGTTACATACCCCGATACCGATGTCGCCAGTATGTTCCCGAAAGCGGGAAACCCCGTAGACCGAGATTTTCACCATAAAAGGGCAGCGAATAAAAGTACAGCGCGGCGGAACGCGTCGCGTCGACGGGGCGCAGCTACGACAACGGCGCTCGCCTTGAATTACCCCTTTCCAACGCACCTGTCGCTCGCCGGTTCGCTACACGGACAATTCCTCTTTCTCCGTGTTTCCGTACGTTTTATTTCACCCCGGCGTTTTTTTCGCCCCCCCCCCCCCCCCCCCAGAAAATCGCTTTTCCGACCACTCGCGTCCATAAAACCGAAAGCATGTTGCGCACGGGTTCCATCCCCCGTGGGACGGGGGGTTGCGTGGCCATTTTGATCGCGCCAATTGTCTAAATCCGTGCCGCATTGTTTGCAAAGCTTTGTACCGTTCCGCGAAAGCTCTCGCCGTGTCCATCCATCGTTTCCCGTCCCCTTCGAACCCCTTGCGCGAGTCGCGCCCTTCGCATCACCCCCGTGCACACCCCGTGTCGTTCCGACTCGTTCGCGTCACTGTCTTTATCTCGGGCCACGCTGTTTCGCGACGCGGTCGAAAACGATGCGGCGAAAAGGGGGTAGGCAGATAACTGCCGGTGCTTCGGGTGACCAGCAAGGGGGTTGCCAGTCGACGAACGAAATGAGGGGGTGTGGGTGGAGGAGCGCCAGAAAGTGGCGTTCGGGACAATTTCGCGGTTGGATAATCGCGTTTTGGGTCCCCTTGTTACTGCTAGCCGCCGCACTGTATCCTTGTACGCCCATCAAACCCCTCTAGTGGAAACCCTTTAGCGCGGAGACCGGGGAGCATCTGGGAAGCACTGGGGAATAAGTTTGTATATTCGCGTGCGATCATAGGGGTCGGTATATATGTGGACGAGTTTCATGGGGATTGTTTTTAGGGAAATGAGGAAATATGTCGACGGGGATGATTTCGGGATCCGGCATATCGGGTTCGGGGTAAAATTTATAACACGATATCAACTTGGAATTGGATAGATTAGGTGGCAAGATTGATGCGTCGAGGTGTCGACGAATAACCGATCGCGACCCAGTTTTCCAGAAATTCCCCGTTCGATTTCTTGCGTCGCTGTTTAATGAACGCGTCCCGAATCGATTGGCTGTTCCCGAGTGCTCGTGTCTAATCTTCGTATCTGTCTTAACAGCCGTGGATAATTATCAATTAATCAGCCTTCGAGTCGCAAACGGTTGTCGGACTGCGGTTCGTGCGACGGAGAATCGACTGGCCGAGTTCCGATGATACGTTGTCGGACAAGTTTGTCGGTATTGCACGTTAACGCCACGATATTTCCCGCAGCCAAAACATCATAGCGGGAAATAGAAACGGTCACGAACTCTGTTCACGGAATTAGCGATTCCAACGTATCGTACAAGCCGCGCACTCGGTTCCCCCTAAATTGGTTATCGTTAGCAATTAGACGGGCAAGGAGGAGATATTATCACTCTACTGCCAATAATCTTAACACGTGAACAGAGTTTCCGCGGGTACACCGCGGGACCTCGATTTCCCGTTACGAACCCGACGACGCGGACGCTAATTCGTTACAGACGCGACCGCAATAATGATCGATAACGATTAAGAGCGCCGATCGGAACGTGCATTCTCCTCGCCGTCGGCAAACACTGTACCAGCAGCAGGGCAACACCGCTCATCTTGTCGAGTGCAACGCACTGGCAACCCGTGTATACTTATACGAACATCGGCCTTCGCATGATTGATGACGCTTCCCTCGGTACCCTATCGACGATGCGCTTGCATCCACTCCGCATTATTATTGCGCACCACTTTGGGACCATCCCGACGAATACGATCGCCCTGGGAAATTGGGACCATGCTGAACGGCCCTCGTGCGACTGCGTCCGTACCAACCGCCACGCATCGGCACGAATTCCCCCGTCGAACGGAGATATTTAAGAAACTCTTAGGGGGAGGTAAAATAGCGCCGGCAGAAATTGAAAGCCAATTCGAACCATTCGAATTTTATGATCCTCTGAGGTGGAGAATTGATTACAATTTATTTGTCAATATTGAACCGTGTAAATTATTCCGCTATTATCGACGATGATGCAACGAGTGTAAACGAAACGAAAGTGCAAGTATTGCAAGCCACTTCACTCACGGCGTTCCCCGGGCAATTCTGTTTATTCAATTTTCCATAATGCCCGCTACTCGGTGGAGTCGTCGGGAGTGAGATAAATCCAAGGAACACGGAAGTTGTCGGCGGGAACGCGGGTGTTCTTTTCCGGAACAGTGTCAAGTAATCAGGTGTAGCTGTCGGAATAATTTGAAATTGGCGAAAGTCTACGAAATGTATCCCCGCGGAGGATGGAACGGCGGATTTACTCCCCGGCTAACCGTTCCACCGGAACTAGAATAGCTCCAGAGCTATCTATCCAACTTGGCGCACGATCCTTAATTTAGATTCGCGCCAGATTAACTTCCAGCCCGCCACTTCGAGTTGGCCATTCTCTTTTCTTCACGCACTTCTCCGACTGACCTGCCCTCAGTCAGCTGGAGATAACACGTCGAATCGTTTCCTTCTTACAATTCGTTTCTCTCCCCTTCTTTTTCTTCCATTTTACTTTATTTCGATCCGTGCTGTAAACGAAGAAGGAAACACAACCCAGGCACCCCGGAAAGCTGGGTTGCACAAGCGTGTTTCCGGTTCGGCGTGAACAAGAAAAATCAGAAACAGTCGGCGTCACGCGATCGATCGTACAAATGGATTAATTAACCCCGCAATGGTCGCGTGCGTTTTGTCCAGCTAATGGCTGACGGTAACAGTCGATCCTCGCAAGTTTTATCGCTACGTCGATAACAGAAATGATTTCGGTAAATGAAATGAGCGCAGATTTTATGAGGGGATTCCCGTTGAGTGTCTCCTTCGTTAACCGAGCAACTTCCGAAAATAATGAAACAGAACGTTGCCCCTTAAAACCGCCACCATTTGATGACTGTAAATGACCTGAAATCCACCCAAACCATATCACGTTTCGCGCGATTCGGAATCGTCGTTGGTTCAAAGTAACTTCGAGCAACGATAGCTTACCGAGTTGTAATATCTTTGCGGGATAACTGACGACGGGGGTCGAACAGGGAACTTCCATGCAATTGTTACCATAATTCCTCCTATCGAACAGTGAAATGGGAATCGAAACTAATCAGCGATCGGTTGTAACGGGCTTTAAATGACAATTCAGTCGCAATTCCATTCGAATGCGGCAGCCAGCTTCGCGATGTATCGTGATTCTAGAATATTCATGATTCTACTGTTCCTGCATCTTGAAGGAGCCTCGCATCGCCGTTTGATCGATCTCGCGCAACCCTATCGTTATTAGCGTCGAGTCACGCAACGCATTAGAACTTGTTCGAGGTTATCGGTGACCGGTCTCGGGCCGTAATCACATACTCTGTCAACCCTTCGAGTAGCAATTTCACTTGTGACCACTTTATCCCGGGGAACTCCGAGCTCGCGTAAATATTTCATCGGGTATTGTTATCAACGAAGTTCAGAGCTCACGCTGAATATCAATAACGAAGCGTTTCGATTGACACAGTGGCTGAGAATGAAAGGTAAATTTTAAGGCACCATCCGTCTATCGAACGAAGGGAACGAGGAAGAAGAGCCCGGGTCCGTCGAACAAAAATTGACAAGTTTATGGAGAATGTCTTCCAGAGATGGCGCGGAAATTAATTCATTTTACGTTGACGAGTTTGTTCCGCCGGTGGATATTAGACTTGCCAGAACTTTCGACTGACAGGGCATCCTCCCCTTTCAATTAACCTTCCAGGAGCCCATCTCGCAAGAATCCCGAGCTGGGAATGGACATCATTTTAATCGAAGAAACGATAACCTTCGTTCGGCGCATCCTTTAATGTTCGTTCCCTCCTATTTCGTTCAACTGTCGTAGGTAGATTGTGCGCACAACTCTTCGATAACATTGCGCCAATATTTGATAGAATTTTATTCGCGTCGTTAAATAACCTTCCGGCACTATTAATTAAGCGTCCGTGTAGGAGAGGTGTTTTTTTTTTTTTTTTTACCACAAACCATATTTTCAACAGCGTGGAATACAGCATTGACCGCTAGTAATGGAATCGAAAAAGCGTTTCGCCACGATAACGTTCTCAATCAGTTGGTAGAATTTTTCTGCAGCGTATTCGACACGTTCGACGCTGGACGTGTCAAAAATCGTGTTACAAACGCGAACATGAGAAGCCGGCGCGCCAAAAAGGAAATGAATGGAAATTGCGCGACGAAACAAAATGTTCCAAGGGATAAACGAATTCGCCGGACATTTTCCAAGTCTGTCGGCAGATAAATTGAGACCGAATGCCCCCTTGGTAATTTCTGGTTGATCCCTTCGTGTTCGTTGCACTCGCAGCGCGTCAAGTTTATTGTTTCTAAATATCGCCGGAAAGGGACCTCGGCGTTGATATGCGGCCGTGAACAAGATCGTTCCAATGGAAATACTGGATTACCTGCGTGAAAGATCATTCGTATGGCCAGTCATAAATTGACAGAGCCGCGCAGTGAATTACTCATTCGGCGGTTTTCGCCTCGGCCCGATGAGTGTCCTCTAATATTCGTACGTCACTCGCATGATCGAAACGCTATTAAATGTAATTATCTGTATTGGCCGCGCGATCTGCAAATTTGTACTGGCCACGATTTATGCGACGAGTTTCGTGTCACGGAAGGCTGCCCGGCGCGATAATTCATTCCGCTTTCGTTAACTGTATTGTTTTGCAACTAATTAAATCGTTAACGAACTTGTTAAACTCGCGCCACTGCTATAACCGGGCTGCGGCTCAAGGAACTATTGCTAAAGTTCAGGAAACGAACTCCACAACTGGCCGTTCATCGCGCTTATCTATGCAAATTGTTTAAAAATATCCTCGGATTAATGTTTTTTTCTTCTTCAGATAATAGAGTTCGGCCATTGCATTTGCATTCCAGGTGCTTGTTCCGCTTATTCCGCGGCTTGCTTCCGTACATATTTGATAATCGGGAATCATATTATTCACGGTTCCCCCAGATTCCGATCGTGCATCACTGAGTTCGTTTATTGCCGCGAGTCAAGATTCAATGGGCTCCCGTGCGTCGATTTCGCACGATCTTCCCCGGTTCTTAATTCTCAAGAAAATCCGTTCCGCGCGATCCGTGGAACAATCTTCCCCGCGAACTTTACGGTTCTCGAAACACGCTCGAGGAACGAATTAACGAACGGAGAAGCACGTCGGTCCTCTCGATTTTCTGCCGGTTCATCGGATCGTACGTTTGCCGGATCGCGGTGCACGTTTCGTCGAAATCGAACCGACGCCGGAGGACGGGCGGGAAGTGGTATTAAAGGTGCCCGGGGCGTCGAAGGTGGAAAGTCGCGTTCACAGGGGAGACGCAGCTCGAATCACCTGGCGGTTGGAATCGCGCGTGCTGGCTACGCGAGCGAAATCGTCCCAGAAACCCTCGACTACTTGGGAATCCGCTATTTATGGAGGCGTCACAATTGCGCGATCGTCGACGATTACCGGCTACAGCCGGGTCGTCGAGATTTCTTCTCTGCCCCGTGGATATCTAGTGGATTAAACCCGCGTTCGTCGTCGAATTGCAACAAAATTTTTCGCGACATTGAAAGCGCGACAGGAGTTTCTTCTCGAAATTCAAATTTCGTTCGCGATAATTTTTCCGTCATAATTTGGCGACACTTTAATTCTGCGCGGGACCGTACGATTAATCACAAAGTATATCCGCGGGATGTACAATGGAAGTACAGAGCGGGGCAATAAATATTGAAAATGATTATTTAAATTCTGCTTTGCGTATACAAATCAATGAAATGTATTCTGCATGGCTACAACCCGCTCTGTTTTATTTATACGCCGCTAATTGGTAGCCGTGATTTGCGTACAATCGATACAAAACCAGCTCTCCGATGCGCCGTTACATTTTCCGGTAATAACCGGCATTCGTTGAACGGCAGAAAAACAGAAGCCTGAGGGTGCAATCGTGGAAGAGCATACAAAGCGTACTCGTTCCAGGGAGAAACGAATATCATGAATCATTGAGATTGCCCGGAGAATGAAGAACACGATGGATGATCAGAAGAAGCAGCCGTGCAGCGCAACGTTCTTCTGCAATGTATAGCGGCACGAAAAAATCGAAAGAAAAAAGAAACAATAGCAGAAGGAAATCACCGTTCAATTCTTTCCCAAGATGTGCAGATGGAAACGGGACACGGATTCCTTGGTGTATTTCGTGGAACTGCCAACGTCGACTGTAAACTTCTAATCAGCGGCGATGCATAAATGGTGACGAGCGAGAAGCTGTAAATCATTTACCAATAATCACTGAAATTCCTCCGGTAAATAGACCCGTGGCCGAAGCCTCGGGCACCCGGGCAACTTGCCAAAGCCTCGCAACCGACGAAAATCTTTCCGTGGCAACGATTCCCCGGTATAGCCAGGTTTATCCGTCGTTTCGCGGTTGCACCCCATTGCGCCGCCTGGCAAGTGCAATCGCACCCCCGGCAAAGAAGCGACCGTTCCCGGCGAAGGGGACACGAAAACGTCGGGGAACCCTGTACCTGAATAAGTCTGCTTCAACCGTCCGTGTTCAATCCTGGATTATCGTGGAATTTAAATCCGTAGCAGACAGTCGCGTTTTAAGCCGTGAACTTTGGTGCGCCCTTTGGCGGGCATCGATTTTTATAATAATAATTCGCCGAACTGCAACCGCGTTACATAAATAATACGCTCTCCTGTAATTTCCGGGACGCTGGAAACGTTGAAACGTCAGAATTCGTAACGAAGGAATTCCTAAACGAAAGAAATAGTGCCGTGTATTTCGAGGGCTCGCGGAAACTGCCGTACAGAGTATATCTCGATAAAATTCTGTCTCGAAATGAGAACAGGTCTGGCTGATGGTGGCCGGTGTATCGACGGCAAGGAAAATTCCAGATTCCGCGAGTGGAATGTTCCACGAAGGAAACGGCATTGCAGGACGATGCAGCACGAACGAGGAAGGGGAAATAGCTTTGAAAGCTTAACTTAGCCGTACATTTTGATTCCGGCCGCGTTTCAATGGCGGAAACGATATTGGATGATGCACGCGGAAAAGTGAATTACTTTTACGGTGTGTATTATGGCCGCTGCACGCCTTCCCTTCGGACGACTACTTCCAATGTTACGGTGTTTGCACAGCATGTTCGGCGAACGGTGCTCGGCGCGCACACTTGGAAACTTGTGCACTAATCCCAGAACAGTTTCCTCTTCCGCGAACACGAATGCCTGTTCAGTTCTGCTCGCTGCAGAAACGGAACACCGCGCTGGCAAAGTATCTAGGAGCGGGTAGAACTTAAGTTTTACTGTTTATCGGAAAATTGTCTGGCATTCGGAGGGAGACCTATATTCGGAAGGCGGCCAATATTTAATAAGCAATCTTCTCGCTCGTCAATTGCATCAACCACGCGGTTTGCCGATTATACATGCCGGTAGCACGTTGTACATGGATGGCTTCATGAATATTTCATCGCTACCCCGTAAGACTGTCCATTCCGGAACGTATTGGTACTGTTCCAGTCATTAAAGTTATCGCGGGCAATTATAATCTGTCTCCGTTTTCGTGCACATCAAAACTTCGTCAGCCGTCTATATCTTCGGTGTGCTCTCAGTCAGGAGATTTCGATCAATGATACAAGGTTCTCGGATGGGAACAGATTCCAGTGAAATCAACGTTTCCTTGCTATGGGAGCGAAAGATTAATAATTATTGTACATGCACGCGAAGTCCGTCGTACTTCGTTCGTCGCGAATCAGCTGCAAAATCGGCAGCGATTTCCTCGTAACCCCGAGTGCAAAAACTTTAATCGGTTTACCGAACGTCAGGGTGAACCGATTGTGGATAATTGAAATCCGCACTGAAAGCTAGAGCCCTCCGGAGATTGCCATTAATTAGAGCCATAGATCATTCGGCGTGGTTTGTGACAACCATCCAGATCCTCGACCCTCTCTCACGCTAGCCTGCACCCCGGCTCGTCTTTACCGTAACTCTGCTTATGCAACTAGTATCCACGTTGCCGTCGCTGCGACCAGCACCTGTCGACCGATAGCGTATCTGCTAGGATTGCATAAGCTGTTCGCGGTATCGCCCGAAATGGATCTTGAATAAGGAGTCACGCCGGCTACGAATCAGCAATAACTAGCTCGACTAATTGCCATCGATTCGTTCGATAATGTTGGATCGTCTCGTAGCAAACGTATTACCAGAATCTTGTACATCAGAGGATATATACGTATACATCTGGAAATGTGAATCGAAACGCTGAACGAATTGGATATTCCATTTCATACGTAAGCGACGACGCGAAATAATTCTTTCGTCCCGGTACTTTACGCTACAAATCACCGTATGCACTTACGGCTGCAAAAACTGCCGCGAATCTTGCCAATTACAGGGGCCGCGGGCAATTTCTGTAACGGCGAATAGCGAACGGAGCATAGCAAACGGCTGTTTGAGCACATTCGTCATTAGAGAAGCGCCGTTCGATTCCGCCGAGGAGACTGCCTACCGTATGTCTTCCTTCGACCAAAACAGATCCTTCTCACGAGTCGCTACCCTCGGGCCGGTATCGATAACGGTTGCACGTATCAAGGGGGACGTTTCTACAGATTTTCCTCCCCATGAATCACTCCCCTGACCGATCCGCCACCGTGAATTCACGCCCAGGCTTGCCCGCGTTGATCCGGGTGGCAGCTATTCGCGACGACGATAGCCGCGCGATCGTTTGCTAATGGAGCGAGGTTCGAAAGGACATCTGCCTTTTGACGTGCCTCTGACGTCTCTATGCGGCAAATATAATTCACGCGAAAATATTTTTATCAACGCGGTGGTATTCGCTGTCGCAATCGTTCCCTGAACGTAGCGGGGAGTTTCTCTGGCGCGCGATCATTGTCAACGGAACGATTCGCTCATTGTTTTCCGCCCGTCGCTATCTGCGAAACACTCTTTCACCGATAAGTGCGCAAGGGCGACGGGCGAAAAGTTCACGGAACACCGTGGCTGATACATCTACGGCTGGAATAAAGTCGCTGGCGATTACAAGGGGGGGCAGCGAAGAATACCGAAGGAGGGCGGGCGTGAACTTTGCATTCAGGATAGATCTTGTAGAGAAATCGCGACGGTGCCTAAAGAAAATATTCGTGGAAACGTTATACGGAGATAGGGTATTCTGACTATCGGTTCGACCTCTCAACGACAGGAGAAATACGCCCGCAGTGTATCGGAGTATCTGAATATATTCATCAGGCGCTATAAATAGGGAATGGTACAGAATACGGGATGTCGGTGGTGACATAAGGCGGGAAAGATGAACGGGATACAAGTAGCGATAAGAATAGACGAAGGGGGGGGGGGTTATTTCGCGTGGCGGATGATATATAAATAGTACGGCGGGAAGGGAGCAAAAGAGCAAAGGGGAACAAGAATGGGAGCCTCGAGGGAAAAGTTACAAATAGAGAAATGAAAGGGAACTGTCGATAGGTATAAAAGAAATCGCAAGAAGAAACGAAGATACAGAGAATGGTTGCGAAGGATACTCTCTCTCTCTCCTCATCCTCCTCCTCCTCCACCACCCCGGAAATATCCTCTGCGAAAACAAAGGCGGATGAAAAAAGCAAACGCTGCAAGCGAAAAGAGGGCAAGAAACGCGAAGTAACGGAGATGTTTACAAAGTGAAGCGTAGAGGAAGCAGATTGTCGAAGGGAATGTTAAACGAAGAGAAAAAGAATGAGGGGAACTCAAAGAGGTCTGGGGAAAGCGATCCGTCGAGGAAGAAAGGGAAACGGCGGGGGCTAGGGGCGGGGGGGGACGAAGAAGATAGGGTCTCGAGTAGCGGCAGTCCTATGGAAAAGCTTTTTTCATTAAAGTACGGAAAATCTTTTTAAGGGATATAAAAGTCCGACTCGCGGAATTCCTTTGGTCGACCCGAGACCGGCCAGTGAAATTGCCGGCGCGATACAGGGGAAGGAAGCGGCTTGATAAAGGGAGAAACAAAGCCAAGGAAACAGCCAGGCAGGAAGGGGCAGCGTGAAGTGGCGTCGTGCCACGAGACAGGGTGGTAAGTGAGCGAGGAAGGGTGGGGAATAAAGAGCGATTTTCATTGCTCTGACGAAATTTCGTGTTAATGTCGTTCGCGATCAATCTCGCGATCGATATACTCCGGCCAGGTGGCACCGCTTTCATTCCATTTCATTTTCGAACATCCTCGGCGGATCTTGAAAGCACCTTTAAAGTTCTGTGCAGCGTTTTTAATACTGTCTTCTGTTATATTCAGCTTGTTACCGGTTAAATCATGCTTAATGTTTAGATTGGTTTTATCAAGAGACACAATTTTACCATCCGAAAGATTCGACATTAGATTGTCCATGTAATTCGCTATTTCTATTTGTTCTTGCCGTTTAGCATAAGCAAGAGTTTTCTTCGGAGCTCTATTAAAGAATAAATTTCGCGAGAATTAGCTCTACACGTTTCTGGCGTTCTGACACGGCAAAGAGTATCGAATGACTCGCAATTACCCCGCTGAGGTATTTTGAGCTTCGTTACAGCCCCTATCGTCGATTCGTCGCTCAAGCGAGAGAAGAACGGTCGGTGATTACAGCTTGATTAGAATTCTATCTAGGCAGGTGTCCGAGGTGCTCCGAAATAACTGTGCTTTTACTTCGTCGTTTAATCGGGATCAATAGCAGATGAGCTATCGACGTGCAAGGAGAGAACTCGAAAAGCGAATCAATTTTCGCCTCGTCGCTCTAACAACCGCCTTCGCATTTTTATACGGGGATTTATAATTCAATGGAGCGAAAAAATAACAGGGCCGTCGTTGAATATTTTCTCCTTTTTTTCTTGTCGCATTTCCGTGAACATCCTTCTCGGGGAAGCTGCTGCGAACATTCAGTTCGTATCGCTATCATTCGTAGGTAAACAGAAAAAAATTGCTCTGCAAAATGTATCGAATGCGAGACTCTGCCGCAGCAGTCGTAAATCCCTATCGATCCAGTATTCCGTCGATGGTTCCCCGATCTCGCGACAAATTTCTTAATTTACAGGCAAGAACGAATGGAATATTCGATGGAACGTAGTTTCAATTGAAGCCGCCCTCTTCCCTCGTCGATACCATATGCAAGATTAGCTCGGCGCATGCAGACCCGTGGTTGATGGAATTAATACGAATAAAATATCGCAGAAGTTATTAATATTCCTTTATATCGCCGTCTGAACGCTTCGATTTCTGTGGACAGAAGCGACTGGCAGCTTTACGAAAATCGAATTTCCTGAGGGCGCCAGATTCTGTACAACTTGGGGAAGATCGTGCAAGAGTATCCGCGAACACGCGTTTCGGTCGCGAGACGTCGAAACGCAATTCCTTTTTATTTATTTTCTCCTTTTTAAGTGGAGCGACGCGAGCACGGAGGTCGATAGATGACGTCGAGAAATTGAATCGTCCAGATGGAAATTCGCGTGCACATGGTTGAATTCGTGGTGTGCGCCTTTCAACCACGTTCACGACCAGCTCGGACTTGTGTCCGTGCGTATATCGTTCTCCGTACACGAGTGCCCGGCAAGTTATAGAAGTCCGACGCGTACGATTCGAATCGTAAAGCCTCTGGACACTGAAAATGGGATTGGGCGAGATGACAGACGGAGAAAGTTTCGACTCCGCTCTAAAATAACGATTCGCTACGCTCTTATTTCCTGGACGTTCTTTGATCCGACAGTTTGCCCCGCATTTCTATTTTCTTTCACCTTCGGTTCTGTCACCGGATGGGAAGATATTTCGGGAATAGTTTGCGGCGATCCCGCGCGACAATTCTGTCGCGTCGTTGCGAACAGGAGACATTTCGAAAACTATTTGCGAAATTTCACGTAACGCTCGATTCGAAAGGGCATCGTGGAATCTGACGTTCAGACAGTCTGTCAGCGGGATCGTGATGGTTTACGTAGCGCAAAAAACATGTAAACAGTGTACAGAGACGCGAAGAGTACAAAAAAATGTAGTGGCGAGGAAATTTCATGAATAGCTGTGCAAACGAGGGTAGATGCAGAAATTCAGAGCTGTTTAGACGAGCTTCGGTACGGAATATCTTCGCAGGAATCGCTTCTCTCTCTCGTGAATGTTCCCACGGAAATTCACGACCAACTCACGTAATATTACCGGGAATTAGTGATTAATCGGTCGAGATGTAGATTTCAGCGAGGGCAAAACAGAACAGGCTATTCCACGGGACGGTTTTGTATGAAACTTTTGTGCGAAACTAAGTGTGTACTTTGTGGAGTTCTGTCACAGAGCAATTACAAATGGAACGAAACATCTACGAACAAGGAGGGTTCACGCGCTCGTACGCGTCACAATTTTATGCGTAAGGGGGGCGAAAAATTATCGCGCGATTTGACGAAGCAAATGAAAACTTTATCGCGCCTCATTTTTCCGGCCAATTAAGGCTGCACGGAATTGCCAAACTCTACAGGACAGCTGCGAGTGAAAAGACACGCTAAACGCGGCCGCGTACAGTTTCGTGACACGTGCTACGCGACACGCTAGAAGGCCCGGCAAAATTCATTCGGTGGTATATCATTCGGCAGTATATTATAGCTTCACACTTCATTATACGGTGATTCACGCGTTTCAGATATTTCACCGTAGCCACAGGCCGGATTTGAGTGGCCGTTCGGCGAGCGAACGACCCTAGAACTTTTTACCGAGCCACGGATCGCGTTAAAGACGTCGTAGATCGTGCGCCCGAGATATCGGGGTCGCGTCGTAAAAATTACTCCGCTCCTATTAGTAATCTAAATGCGATCTTGACGAATGGTAAACGTTTTTTAACGCTCGCGGCTATTTAGCGCAACCGCGACGAGATTGAGTCAGATGGTATCGCGGTAAAAATTTAAAAAGTAAAATTTAATGAATGCACTTGTCGACTGCAGTACTTTTTTCATTCGATTAATTTTTCATCGGGCGCCGCTAGTATATGAGTAGATGTACAATGCTTAAAGGATTAGAGGCGACGACCATTCTTGGCGTATAGACGTAGGTACATGCGAATAGTCGTTATCTACGACCGGAAAGAACATGCAGTCATAATTGCTTCCTGTAATACACCGAAAGCGTCGGGGGAGACATCGAGTTTCCCGGGTCCGTGTGCAAAAGCAATCGTAGATTCCCGTACATCACGCACCTAGCACTAGCTACACAATGGCTGGAAAGCAATCTTACCTACCTGCACGCTCGGAAAGATTGTATCATGTTTTTTGAATAATTTCACGATTACCGCGGGGTCGTAAAGCTTCTAATTTTTCATGGAACGGAAGATGATTAGTTGAGTACGCGGTGCAGCATCTGAATACGTTTAATCAAATTATTGAAACAGGAATAAAAATCGTCCGAAAGGCTAGAATTCTCAACGACACACCTAAATCATTATTATGTTCCATCGTAATGCTTCACACCACTGGAAGGTGTAATAACAACGACCACGAATACCAAGAATCAACGTGATCCATCTACGCACGCTCACACTCGCATACGTAAGATGTCGGTCAACCTTGCACCTAAGCTTACATCAGAATAGAGACACGTAGGCGCGCGATACACGTCTTACATCGCCAAGCGGACTCTAGCACTCTAAGTGCATGTGCACGGAATGCATGTGTGCACGGACGGGCATATATGCATTTATCAACGGCCAGTGTGGAGCTCAGTAGACCAACCAACCACGCAGCAATGCATCAAGCCTAGTAATTTATAGCTGGGCGATTAACCCCTTCGCATCCGTTGCCTCCCTCCAACGGGAGAAGATCTGAAAGTCAGATCTGCCGGCTGTCTCCCTAATATACACGCGTCGAGATATACTTGACGGGAACCATGATGAGTATGCATCCATATTGCATTATTTTGGGCAATTTTTGTATCACAGAGGGTCAGATATTAATCAAATACATAAGGGGGATTAAAAGTTCTATAATTCAGGGGGTAAATAACTGGGTTCGATTAACAAAGGAAAAATGCAACATAGAGCGCAAAGAATTTGCCGTATTTGTAGGGACAGTGGTTGCGCATTGTGAGAATAAAATTATATATCTCGTCTGTTTTACGATTTTCGACAGACGTTTTGATTGCCAGGAATAAATGGCAATAAAATCAGACGCCAGAAAAGCATGTTCTATTACTCGTAGTCTTCAAGAAATCTTTGTAGTGTTAAAGGGGCACATTTAAACGCAGGGTATCACACGGATACAGAAGAAAGCGCGCTTCCATAAATATGAATTATTATGATTGTCGTACTCGCTTTGTCGAAGAGCAGTTGCATTAACTACTCCATTTTCACGGCTGACCGATCGCATTAAGTAACTTGATTGTCAAAGGGGCCGTCCTGCTGGTTTGATCGGTCCCTCAAACAGCGATGTAATTGTTCGAAGTGATCAGTAAGGGCAAACCAGCCCGTTTCCTCTTATTATCGTGGTCGTTCGCGCATCGTTGTCTTTAATTTAGGTGGCCGACGAAAATGCAGAACCTTGTCCCGTCATACGAAATGTACAGCCTCTACGAAAGTCGTTTCGATTGTTCTCTCGCGTCTCTTTATTGTCGCAATTCTGGTCCCAGGAATACCGACAAGCACGTAAATTACTTCCTAGCTCTACCGACGATGTATCGTTTGCATCGCGAACAAGCATCTTAATAAAAATTTCACGAAAGCCATCTTATTCGATTCTGTTGACTTCAGCGTAGAAATGTGAAACATATTAAAACAATAATGATTAGCAAAGGAATAAGGAAAGAAAGGCGTGTACGAGCGATTGGAATAATCATTGTTATATGAATTTCACGTACTCGTCGCGAATTTCATCTTTCATTCAGAGCGCACGTAGCCAAGTTGGTGCTTGCGAAGAGCCATCAAAGCTTTTACATAACAAAGTAAACACAGGCGGAACGTGTAGGTGGTGCGTGCGTATCCTTATCGCGACTGAGTCGTGCCACGACATCCGGTAATGCAACCCCTTCTGCAATAGAACCGGTCCGCGCGTACGTTTTCTCGTAAAATTTTGTATCTCACCGCGCGACGACAGCGAAAGAGCAAACACGGCCCTGAGAGGCAGGGAAATGTGAGCACGTGGAACTGAATGGGTCGAGCAGCACATACACTGAGACACTTGCCAAGCTGTTACATCGGCGATAGTTGAAAGATATTTGAATATGCCTGCTCGAGCTACTCCATTCCTCCCTTCTTCGATCACCTGCAATTCGAATTTTTCCTATCGATTGAAACTGCGTGGCCGGAGCTCAATTATTTGTA
Organism: Nomada lathburiana; assembly: GCA_963667235.1. Classification (NCBI taxonomy): domain Eukaryota; kingdom Metazoa; phylum Arthropoda; class Insecta; order Hymenoptera; family Apidae; genus Nomada; species Nomada lathburiana. Next base: position 4,637,463 of record OY763908.1, read on the forward strand.
ACCAAATGTTATTTACTACATGGGCTCGTTTTAATGGGCGAAGTGTCTATTTGAACAACCGTCAGTTGATTTTTTTTTTATAAATCTTTCGCTTCACGTGGACCCTTCTTTCGAAATTAGTACAAATTCGACCGCCTGCGAGAACCTTGACAAATTTGTTTCCCGACTGAATTCGGCATAGATTTAGAGACCATTTTTATGAGGCATCGAAAATCTTTCGGCGAAAATTTAGTGATCCTTCAATTTCGTGGAGGAGTCTCGAATTACACCGTTACTAACTTCATACATTTTCCTTCGTCATAGTTCATCTCGTGTTATCAAGTAATGGAAGTTTTTCAGCAACAGGCTTTTTGAACGGTGTCTTTTGACGGCCAACAATGAACCAGCGATCTCGTGACAATTATTCAAAATGAGGCCTGCATGCATGCAGCCACCGTTGCATAAGGTTTCTCACAATGCACCAGCAAAAAACAATGCGTTGCCTGTATTTTTATTCTTTTTTTTCAAAGCATTGCTCTCTTTTCATACAGCTCCGGCGATGAGAATGGCCAAGATCCAATGTATTCCGGATTGAAACAGCACACAATAAAGTATATCCGGCGCACATACTTTCCATATGACGAAACGGGTGTGCATCTCTTGATGCTCCTCCGCTGATTGCCGAAAATAGAAGGTGGACATAAAGCTAAATGGCGGGCGTTCAGAGATTTGAAGATCCAACTATTGACGAGGAACGGAAGGAAGCGCAAATACCAGGCCGTTACGTCCAAAAGAGAAGGGCGCCGAGAAGCCTCTAGTGCAAGGGCGGCAATAACAGGAAAAGGTACTAGCTGCGGCTGAAAATCGAGGAGATCCGAGGCTTCTTCAAAATGCCGGCCACGAATTTACCCTGACCGCAAGCACGCTGGGAAATCAAATCCCGGCGGAGAGTGGCGGATCCTTTTTCGTCCATCCTGTGCCGGATACTTTTGCCAACGCGAGCGAAAACTTTCGCTGGCAGTAAACGAGTCAACCAAACTTCCGATCCTAGTCGGGGGGCGGCCTTAGAATTGTGGCGATGAAAAAGAATACGATATCGCGCGCGAATATTCGTTTAACAACGTTTCACGTTTAGATTTTTACGATTTCGCCGATTTATTGCACGACTCCGAGACTGGTTCCGCGAAAACGTTGACCCACTATTTGGAAATTGAGATGCTTCTAAATTCTCCTACGACATTTATAGTTAAACCTCCGTGAATTGTTCCTGTCGTGAATTAGTCCAAGATGAAAATCGTTGGCGAGGAACTGCAAATATTTTGAGCCAAAATGCGGAATGTTAATTTAGATTAAAATAGGGCAGGAGGGTGGAATTTTGGAGCGCACGTCTGAAGTTAATAATGTAGTGTACGAAAATGTTGCCTCGACTAAAGAATAAAATGGCAACGATCTTCTCGAAGTTTCCGGTTACTTACCAATGACATCCATCTGAACAGTGAGCGAAGTGAGAAACCGAATCCTACTTTCATCCTGAAATAAAGTGTCACTGAGGTTGCAAGCAATTACAGAATTGCTCCGTTGTGAAACAGTAGAATGAAGCAAACGAACAGAGGTCCTGCAGCTCGTATCGGCTGAATCGAGGGACAAGTCGGAGCAATAATTGAATTGCACCGTATGTAGGAGAAAACAGAAGTAGCAGAAGAATTAAATGAACCAGCTCTGGACGAGCTTATTCTCGAACCGCGATACTTACGAGTACCTTTCTCTCTTTCATCGAGTACACGTAATAGCGTTACAACCACGCTCGCCCGATATTTCCTAAAAGTCAAACGCGGAACGAAATCTTCACAATCAAAAAATCGAAGAGGAATCTTGGAAATTGAATTCGATAAACCCAGACAAGGACTGTACTCTGGACAAAATTTCTTGTCGACGTTCTCGGTCGGATGCGTGCAAGCTTCGTGCTAAAGCGACGAGAAATAATGTGCAAAGAAGTCGGCACGAGTTCGTTGATTAAATTCATAGTGGCACGGTTTATCGACAAAAATTTGAAAGATTATTTTTACTAAACACCGTACTTACCTGGGCGGAGGGCAGCACGGAACGGCTAATTGCCCGCTGCATAGTCGTAATCAGTTCGTCGATCGTTCACCTCCTGGTAATTCTTCTCGTTCGATCGATGATATTAAATTATTCTCCGCGGTTTCGTGCAGGCCATCGGTCTTTCGCAACTATTTCCAACGTGGCTCGCGGAGAAATGAATGCTGATATTCTGCATCGCTCAAAGAAGCATACTGACGAACCGCGGAAAAAGAAAAATCAGGCATCCATTTCCCAAATACCAGCCAAACTGGCCAATCAAAGACACAAACGACGAAGCAACTCGCCGCAAGATTACCGAAACAAGTTTCTCGAAGTTGTACACAACCCGACGGAATGTTCGAGAGTCACGAACCACCAACGATGAGCATTCTTCCTCGGCGTTCCACTGCAAATACAAAAACGCTCGGGGAAGGGTTGAGCTGGAGAGTAACGGAATAGGAGCGTACCGATGCAATTTCAAGGATGGCCGTACACGTGTCCTTGACGTTGCGTACCAGGGCTCACGAATCCTCAAGTCTAGTCAAAATTTCGCCTCTGCGCCTCATGCATATACACGAGAAAGGCTGGGGTACGTCGGACGCCAGATGGAAATGCGTATGCAGTGACCGTGCATGTGTGTGTGTGTGTGTGGTATGTACGTATGGGATCGGCGTCCAGGTTTCTGCCGCTTACCGGACCTGTTCTGTATATCCCCACTGTGGAACACATTATGTACAATCTCGCTACCGAATGCATGGTAAATTGTTGCGATGACGTATACACGGAATTGGCACGTATCCTTGACACCGATACCCACAGCGAAACTCAAAGAAAATCGTTGCTCCTGGCGAGCTTTCGCCTTGAACGCGGAAGGCTTTTTAAAGAGGAAAGGTTGCACGAAGACGGAGATAGAGGTTCTATAATATTCAGAGGCGTATGCTGTATATTCGAAGGGTTTCATGAATACGAGAAATGTTTCAAGGCTTATATCTTGAGGCGTCAAGATAATTAAATACGAAGAATAGTTGAATTTCATTTATTTAATTGCGTGGTGCTTTACACTTTTATTGGGAAACTAGATCGATGTTTGGCGCACGGTAATATTCTTGCCAGCAACGTCACTTAGCCTGACATTGCAGTCGGCTCCGTCAAGGTATGCACTGACAAATTGATATCCATCATGAGTGACCAGAGTTATGCAAGTGATCTGGACACACGGTTTACTCCTGAAACAATTAAGATGCATTAAATTGGCCGGGAAATCTCATCGTTGCATTGCGATCCTGCAATAGTAATCATGATTTTCCGAGTGCAAAAATCGTTGTTCAAAACTGAAACGGCATCGAATAGAATTTACTGCTCTAGCGTTCCAAAGCACCAGTTGAATTGAATAAAATTTATTCGAACGGGCATTACAATTTCCATTTGGAAACGGGAACACCCTCGAGTAGTTGTAACAATCGAATTGATAGAATTGATAAATTGTATATCTTCGAAACATTTTCCTAAATTCCGTCATTTCGGGGTATTATGTAAATGAAATTTCGAGCAACGCTGCTTTCGATATATCGAACGATACGCGGGCCATGGCGAGCGCACGCAAATAGAAAAATTGAATCGACCAAAAGTGTCTGTCTGTTTCCCGAATTTCATGATCTGGTAAATTGAATTAGCAAATATAGAACATGCGTCTGCGGGGAGCAAATATCAACCACCGTTATTTATTTATTACACGTTACTACGGCAATATTTTTCAAGCATAGTGGCTGGTATTTTCGCAACCTACACGCCATTTCGCTAACTTCTGATTGAAGTGTAAAATTTCCTTGCTATTTGCGTCGCGTATAAAAACTTCAATGCCAAGAGAACGGTAACTGAAGAGAGAGAGACGCCCACGAGAGACGCGGGGAACAATGAAATACATTTCCCACTTGATATTGGATTCATTGTTATCCCCGTTTCTCGTCACATTGCGGAACGTTTCAACAGCTTCCTTCAAGACGCGGGGATTTTGCTGGAAAGTTCCAGCGTGTCCGCTAAAAGCATACTAAATTAAACACGAATCTTTAAGCAGACCGAGTCACAAAATCCACCGTTAGCTAAATTTCCCAAGTGTTTTCGATGCAGTTATTTGCCGGATCGTTGCAGCTCCAGCAGAATTTCGCTAGGTGAAATCCACATTTCCCAATATTCGTTGCATTAAAATTAAACTTTATCTACGCGGAACCTGGTTATCTGTAATGCACCGTGCGCACGTGCACCTCGGAGGAATGTAACAACAAACGAAGGAGTTGCACTTTAAAACTTCAACAGCGGTACGAGAGCGAAATTCCGCTGAAGCGAAGGTAAGAAATTCATAAGCCACAAAATGAAACGGGGCGAAAGTATAGCTTGTAAAATTGGGGGCGATAAATTATTCGAGAAGAAGACAATCAAGCATCGCGCAAACTTGTATCCTCTTCGCAAGTGCTCGAGTCGGACTCTACATAAACGATTCCCTTGATTCATAATGATTAGTGTTTGGTCCCAGTGTTTGCATCTTCCAACGCGACAGCGATTAAACACCTCGTGTTTCTGTCCACATTATATGTAATAAGAGTTTGGTCCCGGAATGAATGGAGATTCCCGAGACTGTATTCGATTTGCCTGGGGTTGATTTACGGGACAGTGATTTTCTGTTTCCATTACGATTACCTTTACCGGGCAACGTTTTGGAATTTTCCTAATAGAGGAAGCGTACCATGTAACCAAGCATCGAATAGTCGAAGCTTTCGGGTCAATCGTCGGCTCAGCGTATTACGCTCAGAACGTATCGATAAAATAGGCATCCCGTAGAGATATTTATCGGTCGCAACGCGCGAGTAAATACAAGCAGGAGCTGTTTCACCTCCAATAATCCTCAAATATTAATTAAACCGCGGGGCGTGTCAATTTTCCGCAATAATAATTAGATTGATTAGCCTTAAAACGTAGACAAAGGCTCGGCGAAAGATTTGCGCTCATCGCAGCGCGACAACTTTTATACGCGTATTCGTTCGGTTCCAAAACGACGAGAGGAAAGCAAGCACGGGGAGGCAGGCAACAAGCGTGAATCAACTTTTTAACGAGTCTCGGGCGATCCAGTTCCGGCCGGTGGAACTAATGAACCGAAGTCGGCCTGGTGATTGCCTTAAAGCTCGTGCAACCCGGGCACATAATCCTTCCTAGGCCGGTTGTTTCGTGTCTTAAGAAACAACCGTCGACGTAGCAGAGAGGATGGCAATCGATATAAGCCATACGATTATCGCAAGGGGTCTGCGAGCTCAATTCATCGACCGATGAATGGAGAGACACGAGCAGCTGTTTTATAATGCTCCCGATGTCGCCGTATATTTACCACTTTCAGCTCATTTTTTTTTCTCTCTCTCTCGTAGCTTTTAGAGACACGCCGCTTTGAACCACGCCAGCAAAGCGAACCCCCGACTCGCTCAGTTGCGAACGAACGCCTGCAACAAGAAACGATCCCTTCCAGCTCGTGTTTCGCTCTACCTGGGTCGCGTTCAATGCGCCAACGGTGCTTCGAGGACGCATCGAATGTTTTCCTCGGAATTAACTCGAGTGTTGAACGATCGGTCTGTCTCGTTCCACGAATACCTGACGAACGCTGGCTAATTAATCTGTGCTCTTGTTCATATCCCCATCGGTGGGTCGTCCTCTGATCCCCCCCGTCACGACTTATTTAATAATTGGCAATACACTAAACGTCGCCGTATCAATATTATACATTGTTCTGGTGTGCCGCGAGCCGTGCCGTACAAATGCTCGCAGATCGATAACTGCGATCATTGTCCGGGAATTTCAGCGGCATTTCGCGTAATAAATTGAGAAACGACACGGCAACAAATTGTCAACGTCACGCGTACAGGTTACGCTAAACGCAGGTGGTGTCCGACCACTAAAAGCGTTCATAGGCGATATGCATATTCTTTGTTCGAATTTTCCCGCACCATACGTTTGAACGAAACGGGATACACGCAGGAACACGAACGATTTTGTCCGCATGCCCTGGCACATTCAGCGCGTGATTTGCCAGTTCAAAAGACTCGGCGAAGCTTTCGCCCGTCCAATTACACGCACTGCTTTTGCAAGAGATTCTCCGGGGCTCGTTAAGCATTTTCTTTGCGTCTTACCCTTTGAACGAGTTAAGAATTATACAATCCAGCAATTCAATGAGAGAGTTGTATATTCGATGTAGCGATTCTGACAATAAGTCACTGCGTCAAAGGAATTCCAGTGGCTGTATAAAATAGCAGTAGAGTCGACAAGTAGTCTGACGCCGCGCGTAGCCAGACACAATAACGACGCATGGTCGGGTTACTGTACCAACAACAATTTTACGCTGCAGTTATACGATACACGGCTGAAACTCAACACACGCTTAAGTGCTGTATCCACGCGACATTTGAAAAAAAATATATATAATACATAAACAGTACGAGTTTAAAAACTCACGCCAAGTTCGATGACCCCAATTTTACTTCAGCCATTCCCCTTTAATATTCTACTACGGTGTCCATGTCAAACGCGAGCTTAAGCCACGATAGACCGCGTAATTAGCCGCGGGTCGAACGCGCGAACAGGGGTTGAAGGGGTCGTGCGGACAACAAAGCTCGTTCACCCTAAATGAACGCGTCAGTCTATTCTAATCCGTGTTATTTCTCGCGGCGCTATTCTCGCCAGATTCGAAACGAACCGAGTCGGCTGAACAGCAGAAACTGGAATCCTTCTTTCCTCGAATTCACGTGGACGTAAATCACGTGTCGCGCTTCCCCGGACTCGCCTCTGCGATGATTCGTATTCGTCCACGATATATTTTCGATCCCCGCAATCCCCAAGGATACCCATTAATTGTGCCGCCGCGTGAGCGAACGTACGATGCGTCTGCGTGGCTCGTGTCCCGGACATTTGTCTCGCGGCGTTCATCGTGCAGGTCGGAATCGAGGCGTTAAACCGCGCTCCTTCTTTTGTCCCGTGTCGGAATCCCCGACTGATCGCGATCGCTCAGAAAATCGTCATCGAATCGCCGCGATTTATGGGTTCGGTTATGCTTGTTGAACAAAAATTGACTACTATACGCGCGATCATACGTACAGATCCGGGGATGATTTAGACGTGACACGATCTGACGGGCTGATGAATGAAAGATTAGATTATGGTGCGGGAAAAGTTGGGTACGTTTGAGAAGCCAGGTCTATTTCGGTCGACGCCAGGCCGTCAACCTCGTATAGCTCCGCTGTCATTATACTTTCACGTATTATGGATGCTTCATCGATTGCGCGAAGCAGCTCGTAATAACATACACGTAGCCTATTCTGTTCCCTGTAACGCACGGGGAAAAAAATATCCACGACAATCGTTCGAAAGTGCAATCGGAACACGACGATTTCGGAGAACAATCACGGCTGTAACATCGACGTAAACGCACGCGTGCTCGTATCTTGACGGGCGAGGCTGTAATATTCATGTTCATCGACGGACACCGTGAATTCGCATGATAAAAGAGTGCACGCTCCATCGATATGCTCGGTGTATCATAATTGCACGCTGAATATTTCACGATCCTTTCCATTGATAATAACAAAACGACGTTTCGAGGCTGTTTGTTTTGTCGGATCGTTCGTATTACCCTGTCTCGTCTCCCCCACCGACGAATGGGATTCGTCCTGATTTCGATCGCCCCGTGACGAGATTCACGTAAAAAAACGCTGCAACGGGACGGTTTTATCGTCGGGGAATTGAGGTTTAATGCAGGATCGGGGATGTTAGCGACACGACGATTATATCAATAACTTAGAAGAATTTTACAAGCTCGCGTATAAATATAGTATTATGCGTCGGACTTTGCCTCTGCACCAGTGGCTATTATTATATATAATTTTCATTAATTTCTAATTTAATTAATTTCCATTGAAGTCGTGTTCAGAAGAGGAAAATATAACATAATAATAATATACTGAAACATATTCAATACATTCGAGTCCAAGCAGCAATATTCATTTCGAATTTCGACGAATTATCTCTGCGCAGTTAATCAAAACTCAAACAAAAGGAGCAGAGCGTAATTCTTTCGCTCGTTTGAAGAGTGAAAAGCTTAGTAATTGTTTCAGCGCGATTCCCTGTAATACTACGTTATATTGCGGCTCATTGTGCCTGTTAGTCGCGAGGCTAGGGGTGTAGATAGTGCGATAGCCAACGAAGAAAGTCGGCAAGCGAGCTTCAAATAGATTCAGCAACAGTTAGGTGAATCCGTACGATTCTTCGTGTGCGCGCTCGTTTAGGTGGTTCAACGTGGAATGAATCTGGTGAATAGCGACGTTGTTCAACGGTCCGGTTGGACCCGAGGATTACAGAATTTTGGAATAATAAAGGGGGCTGAGTGACAGAATGTGGACAGAAAATTATGTTACTCCAAGGGACTTCAAAGCAACGGGAATTGCAAGTTTGAACGAAGCCGGTGCACGAGACAGGCTAGTTTTTATTGCACGCCTTTCTGTTCCGTTGCACTGTACGGAGTGGAAAGGAGGACCTGTCCCTAGAGAATTTTATATATCACCCGGAGGACTGTTGCATCCCCACCATAAATTTGGCGACGAAATTTTCAACCGTGAATAAATAATCGAGACGAAACTGTGATTCACCGTGCCATCGATAGCGTGCAAGTTTAATTAAATTCCACTACCAATAACTTGCATGCTACTTACAAAGAGGACGACTGCAGCACAATCTGAACGTTCACTTATCACAGGGAAAGTTTCAACAGCGTGAATGGAGCCCCTATTAATGCAAGCTACACTCATCATCGCCGCAACATGGTCGAAATTTCGCAGAACTAAATTCCAAGCTGCAGCGAGATCAAAGTACCGTCAAGCCGATTCAATTGTGTCGAGAAACATATGTCAGATGCGTAACGAATCGAGCGCGTCCTTTGACAACGATCCGCATTATAATGCACGATAAATCTTGCGCAACGAGGAACGAATCTCCGTCTCTTTCTACGCAATCGATGCATCGGGTCGGAACGTTCGTTGTTAAAAAAAATTAACAAGGACGCACGTCCAATATTTCTTTAGCATTGAACCAAAAAGGAACTACCGCTCCTGCTCCACAAAAAAACAGGCAAACGCAGAGCCACTCATCATCCCGCAAAAAAAAGAGGTATGAAAAACGAAGCACGGTGAAGAATCCCCATCGAATTCTCCGGACGGCAGAGAGATCCAGCCGGGTCTCGTCAAATCGAACCGAAAAGTTTTTCAAACGAACTCGAAACACAAGCGTGACTATAACATCCCGGCTTTGCAAAAGGAGAACAGGGGGGCGTCGAGCAACAAGGGAAAGGGTTGCCCCGGCGAGCGTTCCTGCCGTGCAGTCAGCCATCCACCCCGCCAACCAGCCGGTCGGCCAACCAAGCAGTAGGGAGAGTCAGCGACGAGTCAGACGGCCGACCGTGCGACCGAACAAGCGCCAGTCTAGCGTGGGCGCACGTCGCGACACCACGTGCATTCTCATCGTGAATCTATCCGTGAATCGACCCGGTTGCGTATACGTTCGCTCGTCGCGGAAAAGAAAAGAAAACTGTAAACACACGAATGAAATTGAAAAGTTTCCGCCGCGTCGTCGAACGATCTGGAATTGAATATATTTCAAGTGGATGGTGTTGTGATTAATCGACGTGTGCGTCCAACAATTTCCCTTTGGAGAGGAAAGGATCAACCGGAGGTAATGGCACCATTCGACGAAGTTCCGATAACGTATCCGGTTTACGGATTCTTTTTCGTAACGAGTCCGGAAGGTATTAACGAACGACACGCGCTGTGAAATCAATTGCCCGCGGGACCGTGCTGTCTCGTTCGCGATTATTATGGGATACCGTGACAGACCACGAGAAAACACCCGCCGCCGGTGCAGTCCCGTTGTGGATTTCGATTAGGAAACCGTGCACATGACCGGTCGCTGACGGAAAATGGGGACCGTAACGAAATTCGCTGGTCCATTTCCGCGGGTTGATTAGGACACCCATCGATTCGTCGGACGGCGAAGTGTAACGCGTTGTCACGGTTTCCGTTTCGTTGTTTCAAGTTTGTCGGTATTCGTCGCCGGTGGAAGGTGGGCAAATGACGCGCCACCCTGCCCGCGGTGCCGTAACCCGTTTCGCCGTAACCCGATTCGCGGCTTTCGTTCACTTTCTTTTTAAATGTGTACCTGTCGTTCGTCCCTTCTTTTTTTTTTCTTTGCTTCTGCGAGAGTTTCATTCTTTTGCTTTGCATTGCCGCGGTCTAAAGGCCTTTCACGAGTGTAACCGAGGGTTGAAACAAAACAGCACGGTCCGCGGAAAGCAAAGCGGTATATGATTCGACGAAATCGTTGACTCGTACTACTTCGCCACCTCGCGTTCTCCGACACTTGGATACACTCGCGCCAGCTTTTTAAAATGCTCTGTCCCCGTACACTTTCGATTAATTGGAGAAAGATCATTTGAACCGCGCACGAGAATTTTCGACTGCCCAATGCTTGACTCGCACCACTGGCAGCCCCAATTTCTACTATATTACCATTAAATCTGTTATTTAAATCAAGCACCCTTGCGAAATACATCGCCATAATAGGTATTCCGTGCCTGCTGAACGTATACAGGATGCAAAGTTAGTCGATCGTTTCGACCCGCCGAACTTGAATTGCTCGTCGACGTTTGCCACGTTTTTATACCTCTGCTTTCGGCGTAAAATAATTACGTCGCGTGACCGGCGTTTATTAAACGTCGCTGTAGAATAGAAACGAAGAGAGATATGCCCAGCCGTTCTCGTTCCACCAGTCCATTACACTTTCAGCAACTGACACACTTTCTCGGCTGCATCTTCCGGTACCCTCAGCGCAACCTCCTTCGCCAGTTCTCGACGGATTAATGGATTTCTCGATTTGCTCGAAGATTCTTCGATGTTCAACAAGCATCGATAGCCATTCGTTTCCCTGCCGTGGAATTATTTCGATGCTTGTCATGCCGTGCCAGGGACCGCGTTATCGAGCCGCACGCGAAAACGCAATTCTCGTGACAGAATGGCTGGACTTTTCTTCCGCTCGTTCCTCCGTCGACGATTCGAAACGAGTATCGGCCCGACGTCGGTCAGTCGGTTGGCGAAGCTCGAACAATTAGAAGTATCGGAGAGTCCAGCGTTCGAGGGGCGCGATCAACGAGACAGGGGTGGCTCTCGTTGGCTTGCAAAAAGAAGAAAGTTTGACAACGCAATTCTATCGACAAAGCTTTTCCCCAACCTCTCCGTTACAGTCGATACGTCGAACCGCCCTCGCGTTCACTGTCTACTCCTCGAGATTAGAGACACAAATCATTGCGGCCTTCAGGGCTGTTCAATCGCAGAAAGACGAGGGTGATGCATCACTGATAAAAATGTTGACCTAATCTCGAAGAGGAATTCAAGGGAGCCGGGGATGAATAAGGTTTAATGGAGCCCGTGGAATTGTCTGAGTGTCCCTTTCCGTTTCAAAGGGAACTCTTTGAGAAGGATTGGACGGCCTTCAGATTTTTCGAGCTCTCCGCTGCTGCGTTTTAATTTAGGAAAAGTGCCGCGCAAGTCTCCTAACTAGTACGCGAATCCAATCTTTTAGCACGCAGGCCAATCTATTTTCGAAATTGTGACACACATTTTTGAGACGCGTACAGCTGTAGAAATTTAATAGGGTTCGTCTGATTTTCGAAACGAATGGATGGATGTGATTAGAAGGAATTAAAGGGGAACGCATTGTCAGTAAATACCTCATTCATCAACGTTTCCTACACTCGGTGTGTACTGGATGTCACGTTTCTAATAATTCATGGTGCAAAACTCTGATGGACTCGGTAGTTAAAACTAGGGAAGGTCTCGTCTAGACTATGATTCGATTCGCAGGGTAGCGCCGTCAATAGTACCGGCGCTCCGCTGATAACGAGCTCGCAAAACGTCCAGGTGAAAACTTTGCAGGAAGCACCATTTGTACTTCATCATGCCGAATAATAAAAATCTACTGAATAATTGAAGTATACGACGAAGAGATGAGAGGTTGATATAACTGCAGATTTCTTTCTCCGACTCGTCGTTTTGGGCTTATTCGTGGACGAGAATGGTGAGTCGTAAAGAGGTTAATAGTATACATACCGGGAAATATAAATGAAAGAACCGAATATAATTTCACCTGATCGCAAATACCAGAAATGTTTGACCGTTTTCGGTGACAACATTAAGTGGCATTTCAAAAAGTGTAATATATTCGGCATTTTCTGTACTCCGCGCTAATATGTGGCAGGCCATCAGCGTGAATCGTCGTAGATCGGGAAATGCGACAGATAACAAATTTCATTTTAACCGCCCAAAAATTTTCAGCACGTGAAACGCGAATTTTTCGCGATATCGCCTCCGCGATGGCAATAAATTTCGAACCTCGCGTTGTTTATTTCTCTCCGTGCAACTGTCCTATACAGGAACGAGCGCGTTCACGCGAGATTTTTTAACAAATTATCGCTCGCCCGTTGATACCCGCGATTTCTCACGGAGCAACCGGCCTAATTGTTAATTCGCGGAAGAACCGATCGTAAAAATTGGCCTATGTGACAATGATTTATTTATCGTTTATGAATATTCAACGCGTCTCGTTGCGGCGCCATTAATTTACGCGGAATATTGAAGTGCGCTCGAATTATGTAAATTCATTCATCCACCGTCATCCGAAAGCTGCAATTTATTTTTTAAGGTACACTACATCTCTTCCCGTCTGATCATATTGCGCAAAAGAAGCATTCAGTTGCGAAACTGTGAATACAGCGACGCGCGACATACCAGCTTTGCGCGTGCACATTGATAAATCTGTTCTATTAGACAGCCTTCTGAGGCAACCTGATTAATCTCTATCCACTTCGTCCAACCGATTGTCGTACAGTTATTTCGCCTCCCTCCGTCCGATTCGTGCACGAAGGAAGGAAACAGCAGCGAAAAAATGAACATCTTCGAGGCGAAAAGCCGGTTTCGCGGACGAACGAACGAATACCACGGATCCGATTAACCGCACCGGCAAAGCCGTGAGCGGAATTTATTTAAACACATGGACCCGAATCCGTAAACTATACTCGGGGAAAGATTTATCTGCTTCGTTTCGAAAACGTCGCAGGCGATAAATTCAAGCCCAGACAACATCTAATCCGACAATATGAAGAATAAGTATGCGGTCAACTGGTTCCCGGTGTACACGCAGAAGAAAAAAAATCGAATCAATGGAAAGAGGAAAACGACACACGTGGGAGGACACGGGGATAGGAGAAACAAAACACGGGAACAGGGAACGGTAGCGAATAATCCTGGTGTAGTATCGATTGCCAATTTAAATGATAATACAGCGAAAGGAGGCGTTCTTGTTTCTAGCCCCGTCTGTGCTCGATTTCGATGATAATGCTTGCGGGAAATGCGGCCCCTTTTCGACTTTGCCGTTTCGAAAGGGAACCGAGAACGGTCTATGAGTGGAAAACAGGCGCCACCGTTGAGACTTGAAAGAAGTCGACCCTCGCCTCGTTCCACAACCATCTGTCAAGATCCAGTGTTGAATTCCAGATCCGGACCCTGCGGTCAGTAACTGTTTCCGTGGTATTCTATCGCCTGATTTCTCACGGGCTTGTAACTATCCCTATTCCCTCACAAAGGAGGCAACCGATAAATTTTCAATGACTTTGCCGCCCTGACGGCCATTAACGATCGAAGAAATATTCTTCCTTCAACCAGAAACATAGTGCAACGACATTCGAATGAGTAATAAGGCTCTACTGGCCTGTACGAAAATTGATTAAACAATGAACCATTTCGCTGCTTTTCAACCCGGCGACCCTAGCGAAACTCCGAGCTCTGTTTACAATAAATCACCGAATTCTCAGAGCGACGAAAGGTTCAGTCGAGAAAAATTTGCCACGAGTACCTCGCGTAAATACGTTTGCCCGTTGGCCTGCTCCGCTGGTATGCATCTTAGAACCTTCGTCGACCCCGACTCAGACCGGAATTCCTTAATTACGCCATTAGACGATTCTTTTCTCCTCGTCTCGAGGCCAGCGGACCCTGTTATTAAGCACGCCACTCGTTGACGGACATTAACGTCTAACGATAATATCAGGGGGGACCCGGTATAATTCTGCTAAAAAGCTGGCATTTTGCGACCACTTTTTGCCAGCCAGAGACGACCTGGCTGAACACGAAATTGATTCAGAGCGTAGAAAAAGGTTCTCCTATATAAATGTGAATTAATTCCGCGAAGACTGAAAGGCGGGAACGCAGTGAGATTGAACCTTTGGATCGCGTTTCTTTGCCGCACAAACCTTGAGACTGTGCACGGTCGCGTAAAGGAACTGGAACATTTTCCTCGCATTGATTTTCGTACAAAAGAAAACAAAATTCGACGCTGGCGGATTCTAAATTGGGAACGAAGTTTGTCAATGAGCTACGAAATAATTTCTTGACCTTCGACAATGTTTTTCCAAGCTTGTCGGATTGAAATTCGTCGCCAAATTCAATTATCAGGTGAATAGAAAACTTTTCGACACAATCAAACGGATCTATCTCCATGATCGAAGAATTTTAAAGAAATTGACAAATTAGCGTAGGTCATCCTCGCTACTGCGGGACGATTGACAAAAATATAGACCACGAGGTGACCCAAGAAAATTTCTTTGGCACCGTTGAACCACGCGGTGGGTAACAGTTATTAAAGTGAACTAGCTGCCCCAGTAACTTGACCACTGAACGTGATGGGGTTTTAATGTCAGTCGAGTTTCTAATTAACTGATTAATTTGCTCCGCCGCGGGTGAGTCGATCATTCAGAGCGCGATTTCTGATATTATCTCGCAAACCTATAGGCTTCCCGATATCATTTAACGTTTCTGCTCGCGTAGCCGCACGCTACGCGGCTGAAAGTATCGAGAAAACTTTAAGACGGTAAAAAATTAATCTGCCGGGCGGCAAATGAAGGCGGTCGATGACACTCGGGAAACTCATAAAACAGAATTCGTACGCACTTGTCTGTTTCACGATTTGCGGCGGCGCGGCGCCGTGATTTTACAACGATTTTTGACCTACTTCCATTATTCCACGAGTTTTGTACGAACTACACAATCCGAAATCAGATAGCGCTCTTAATAAAAGTGAAAACGTGTCTGAATTTATTGGGCGGTTCGCATTGAAATGCACGATAAATTACTTGCTGAATTTTATTAAAATTGCGGTCGTTTCTACGATTGGATAGAAAATTAAATTATTAATAGTCGATGCAACAGTTTCGAGTTGCAGGCTCTGATTGCCGAAGTATCATCGTATTGGCGTATCGCGTACCGTTGCATGGGAAACTTAACCCGCGCTGAAACACCGTAAAAGGCAACGCGACACCGCGAATAGTTGCCCACAAATGTATTTACTGATAAAAGATAGCACTGTACAGTAGTTTCACTATTACCCAACTAAGCATATGAAAGAGGATAGATATGCACCAATTTACAAGAGCCCGCGGTATGACCTACTTCGTGTGGCAGAGTCGAATTAATTAATGGAATAGGATTGATCGACGAAACGTCGATATATCAATAATATGCCCGTGATTCGAGAACCCCCCCCGCAAACGATATTATTTCGTGCGTATAATGCTGCCGGAAAAAAAGTGTTCGAGGAGCGGTAAATAAGTAAATTGAAGTTTCAATCCGATGAAAGTTCCCGGCAGGGCAAGAGGGTTATAAAAGTTATGGAAATTTCAGCGCATTATCATATTATAACTTTAAACTAAGCTCCGGAGACATTGTGCGAAAGAATCGCGAATTCCTTTTAACGCCGCGACGGCACGACCCTTAATTCGTTCTGAAACTCGCAGCCGGGGAGAAGTATTTGGTTTGACACACATTCGGGACAGTGGGCGATTAAAGCGTTCTTTGAATAGCCGGGGGCGGATTTTCGCATTGCCCTGGAATATATATCAGAACGCTTAAACGTTCCTCGCACAGGACACTGAAGAATCTAGCACGCTGTTAGCCAAGAACCATCGCGGTTCATCTCGGGGGGGTATGAGAAATACGGGGCAATTCGGAATATTTAATGTGCTAGAAAGATTAAAGCGATTACATATCTCCCGGAATGCTAGATGGTGTCCCGCGTTGTGCACAGCGCAGCAGACCTCGCGCTCACCTTCGTTAACGCGTTCATTAAACTTAATTAGCGATGAATGTGGCCCGGTGAAGCGCAGCAAGAATGTTTTCCGCCTGGCGAATGTGTCGCACACCGAAGAACAGCTTTTAACCGCCGTGCATTCAAATGCAAGATCACGCGGCGTTGAATGTAAGATGCTCCGTTCGAACTTCAGTGCGACCAGTTTAAACTAGCATTGTCAGTGATCACAGGTAACGCAACGTGTTGGAAATAACATCGCTGCGGCACACGCAGAACGCGTCCTACGAAGAACAGCGTCTTCCAGATTGCTCGAATTGTAACGGGGTACACGATGAACGAAATTGCATCGCAGCGAACCGAAGCGGGGTAGTTTTGCAACATCCATTACAATAGACTAATCGAGAATCCCACGCGAAGCAACGCGATCGAACGCGGCGTGGCCCTCCAAGCGGAAGGTACGCCTTTGGGGCTGTACACTGTCAAATATTCAGGGCAATCTGAAGAGTCTGCGAGACTGTTGCCAACTATATTCAGAACTAATCTGCGAAACTTATAGTTCCCTTGCATTTCTCAGTGAATAGTACTTGTATCGAGGTAAGGGTGACTGTAGAGAAAAACAGGCAAGGCGAGGCAGAGAGGATCAAAGGGAAAGGATACGGTTGACAAAGGAAGGAGACAGGTGGATCTATGAGGAAGGAAGGGGGATCGTCGAGCAGGGACAACGAAAAACGGAACCGGAACAGAGCGATGATAACTACAAAGGTAAACGTCGAGATTGCTTCACTTTCCATTAAATCACAAGCACCGGAGATACTGTTGGCATGGACGCGCACGCGACCGCCCGTATAATAGTGTAACACCCACACAGACAAAGGGGGTGGGTGGTGGAACGTGGCTGGTGAGCGAGTGTATTCCACGGCTGCCGCAAACGCAACGTGCCCGATTAACCCCGACTGTCAAGATCCTTGGAAGAATTTGTCGGCCGAGGGAGGCAGGCCGCACACACCCGCGGAATTTTAAGTGCGTAACACGTTTCGAATTATCGTGCACCATGGGATACGATAAGTAGATGCGCGGCGGAAGTAGGACGTGCATGGTAAAGTGGATACGTCAGAAGGGGATTGTAATCCTAAGTAATCTGTATGGCATTTCCGGGTGAAATACAGGCAATGGTTAATTTAGAGACACTACGGTGGCTTACTGTCGACATATCAACGGTACAATAGGATACCATTGGCAAATTGTTACAGGCTGGCCAATCCCGAGCGGGTCAGCCAAAGGTATACAGTGTAAATTATACCGAAAGTACTTTGTCCAATACGGTTGACAAATTTGAATGCGACCGGAAGGAAAAATATACCGCGAGTAGAAATTCTCGTCGCCGGTATAATTATATGGAAATTACTTTTTCTATCGTCGGGGGGCAATAAAATTATTTCGGTGGAGCTCAGCCTCTGCAAAAGGAAGCAGTGATTAAAAAAAGAGAAGGAGAAAAAATATTTGCAGGAACCATGTTTCAATTGCCAAGCAGAACAGGCAAGGGTAGAAAAAAAATATTTGCACAAAAGAACTTGCGTTGATGACGTTCGTCAAAAGTTACAACACTTGCGGGCAATCCAAAGTTCATCGTCGTGGAAAGAAAAAAAAGAAATCAAACTCGTTCGCCTTCGTTATTTATGTATACGGCCCGCGTACGTATGTAGACACGTATATGCCGTCCGGCCAGTCGTCGTCGTCCCTCTGGTCGAATGTAAACTGCTCACGGTGAAATTAATTTGATTTGCATGTTGCCCGCCGCGTATTTCTCTCTATGGTGGCGCGAATGGATCGCGTTCCATTGGAGTTTTAATAAATGTTCGTTAAGCGGCCGTTTAATATCTGCCCGCGTTTTCATGTCCTTTCCCTCGCGGATCGTCGTCCGGAGCTACGGGGCGGGTGCAGATTTCCGCGCAGTTTTTCCACGCCATCGGGAATGATTTGCGCGTACCGGCGGCATACGACCGCGACGCAAACGTGCAAATTGGAAAACACCAAACAGCCCCTCGATACACATAAATCACGGCCGAATTCAATAAGCGAACTCGCCGCTTCGCCAACGCTCGGCTGTCTAAGATTGTTTCGCGCTATGCGCATTAGATGTGCCACAAAGTTTCGCTCCTAATATCTGGCGAAATAAATCATCCGCGAGCGGAAGCGGAGTCTCGTTCGATCGCGGCTGATTGATTTCCAGTGTTTCATAAGTCACGTCGACTATACGGTTGCACGCGTGGCCACGCGTGAAGGTGGGAAGTCGGGAAGAAGTCGTCCGTCTGTAAAACGATGGTTTCGGCTGATAAAACGGGGTATCTCGGTGCATCTTTCGCGGCGGGACCCCAGCGTTTAATAAGTTATTACGACCAACCCGGTCGCAGAGTATTCTCGTGTCGCGGTGCTTACATTTTTCCCTCCTTTCGGGCCGGAAGATCATAAAAATCGCAAGTCAGGTACAATCTCCCGGCGAGACGTATATTTGCGGCTCTGCTCATCGTTCAGACGACAATCCACCGGGGAAACAGGCGAAAGGCTGAGAAGTATAATACGAATTCCCATTGTAAATCCGGCCAAGATTCTCGGAAGACGGGCAGGACGGTTCGGGAAGGGGTGAAAGACAGATCGAAAGACCTGCCCACCACCTTCCCGGCGTCTATCGAAAATGGAGCAGAGAATGGCGTAGAAAAAGGGAAGAGAAAAGCCCGGAACGATGGAGCGAGGAAAGAAAAAAACACGAGGGAGAGAGAGAGAGAGAAAGGAAACCGGCGGAATCACAGATTTAATAAAGGCTGCTTGAAAGCGCGCTAAGCGAAAACCGATTTCATTATAATGTACCCCCACCGAAGCGATCTATTCCTCACGGATGCTGACTGCCGCGAGATTTCACCCCTCGCACCACCATCCCTCGCGCAACACCGACCCGCTCATTTCCTTTTTTCCGTCGTCTTTCGGTTCCTCGGCCTCCCTTTAATTTCGTGCCTCCGCCGGCGAAGGTAAATCGTGCTGGTAACCCGCACGGTCGCTGGACAGCCTCGATTGTCCGGCCAACCCCAAAAACTTGCCCCCTTTACAGGTCCTCCGTCGATAATTAGGAAAGTTTCCCGGGGACCTCGATTTTGCAGAAACTTCGTGACGATAGGGGCGACTAGTATACATATATCGGTGGTCTGGCCAATATTACGAAGTGGCTGGCAAATGAACGAACGTGCACAAGGAAACAAGGAATTCTCTATAAAATTCTTTTGTCGCACACTTCCCGTTTCGCATAGTTTCGCGCGCACGAATTTCTCGCGAATAAAAATAGTGTTCCGCATAAATAGACGAAGGTGTCGGTTTCCATTGCGATGATTGTTCTCCGAGACTTGTAACCCTCCCTAACCGGCTCACCATCGATCTGTTTGAACGTGGATTTTGCATATTCATACCATGATTACAGGAATTCCACCGGCCGCCCGGAAAATTTCATAATAGGAAAAGCTGCCGGCGAAACGCCTCGCTGCTCAACGGGCAGCGCCGCAGATTCGTTTCTACCGTTGGACGTTCCGACAGTTTTCTTACGTTCCCTCTCGTAGACGCGAGATTTCCAGGATGAACCCCTTCGGCTTCATATTTCAGCGGTTTATCCGGCGCGTATTGAAATTGCAAGGGAAATAATGGTAACACGTACACAAACTTGACTCCGCGAGTCTCGGTATCGGCGTTATGCAAATATTCTATCTGCACGCTGCTCGCCGCAGTTAAACGTCGTAAAAGTCAGCATGAAGCGTTATATCGATTCGCGGCAAATATTGAGATTGCTCTCCTCGCGTTTACATACATAATTCAGAACGACAAGTTAGGAACCGTCGAGTGTCCAATATCGCGCAGCCGTGTGATAAGATTTTGAAAACAGCCACGATCGAGTTATGAAACGAATCGTGTCTCGAGCTCGAACAATGTCTGTCGCTGTTCGTGCCCGTTCGCCGCCGATTTGCATAATTTCTCACCTGTTAAACTCAAAAATCGCGGCGCTCTTTCCGCGCCACCCGACGCTCACGTATTGCGTGTCCCCGTCAAGTGTTCGAACTTTATTTCCGTTGAAAGAGAACAATTATTTCAAAGCCAATTTACCGAACACAATTTCTTAGGCAACTAAGAGACCGAGCAAAGGTGTGAAGCTTGGAAAACCTCTGGCGATTCGCGCGAGCAATTTTCGCATTAGCTCGCCGGTCTACGAGGATAACGACCGCGCTGTCTGGGAACAGCGATGCTTCACCACTGTTTCGTTGACCCACTCGTTAAGTACGCGAACCACAGAGTTTTTGTGGTTCCGTCTCGGTACGCGGAATACGACCAAAGAGAGCGTGCCGGCAACGATGCGATCCGTTTAGAGACGTCAAAGTTCCTGCACTACTAATTACCGAACCCCCCGCGCCCACTGATAACCAGACAGCCGGTACTAATCCGACGGAGTGTCCCTCGTCCGGCCAGGGTGTCCGTCATATCTCGTTCGCCAACCTCTTGCAGGCTGTATTTCGTCGACCGTCGAGCTTCGGATCGCCGGACGAGCGACGTGAGTGGTTTAGGTGCGCGGGAGAGCAACGCGGCCAATAATAACCGACTCGACGAACGTAAAATTACTTTCCGATTGCATTAGCCAGGACTAGTCGAGCGACGGATGTTTCCCTCGGCTTTTTCACCGGACGGCTATCTTCGCGGGCCCAGAGTCATCGTTGGAAACTAACCCGACCTTGTGCACGTTACCTTGACGCCTGCTGGCCCTCTAAGCGTTCTCAGCGATGCTGACGGCCGATCGATCGATGGTTCTGCGAAAATTGGACGTCCATGTTTCGTTGCGGACGCTGCGGGAGTGATGCCTTTGTACTTTAATGTTGCAGAGTAGCAAAGGTTTTATTTAATTAGGCAAGCTGGATATAAAGTCGGGGCGTTCGCTGTGTCATGCAAAGCAGGATTCGATAGAATTCGTGTTTTAAGCAAATATCGGGAAAAGCTTAATTTCGTTTGTTCATAACTTGACAAACGCCACGCTATTTTCATTCAGAATCAAGTATTTGAATTAAAAGGTGTCGAAGAAATACAGCAGAAGCTTCTCTAATATGCATTAGCTCGAGACATTTGGTCGATCTTCATTTCTCGCACTGTATGTATATTAAGCTTCCGATACATCTGGTATTCTTTAAATAATTCCACAAATAGCTCCCGTGTAGGTCAGGTGACAGTGGTGACCAGTGTTTTCGTAGAAATTCGTAAAATATTGGCGAGGGAGTGTCATTCCTTGTATCTCAACCATTCGTTGCGAAACGTCTACGAACCTCCGTCCGTCATAATTGGCATTATCGAGGAAAGAGAAGCACGATACGCAACTTGCTTGCAACCTAATTAAACGAGAAACGAACTTATCAAGCTTAAGAACATTCGCCGCGAGCCTGTCCTCGGTGTTTGTATAATAACTTCATTTCGATAAAATTTCCCCTAAGAAGCTTTAAGGGTAGTTAAGTAGCCTGCTCGAGTATTTAGATGTATCTTTACAAGAATCTTTGTAGGGGACGGCTGGAAAACATTGTAGCAAATTACCCACCCTTATCAACCATTATAAAATATCGCGATAGTGCAGCAGACAATAATAAACGAACGAAGAGAACGTTGACCTAAACATATTCCGTGAACATAGCAGTGGAACATTAATTCTCTCTGTAATCTTCGAATCCCACCGGTTACATCGGCTTCGTGGCTATTAGCAGCGTCAGATATCTAAAATATATATTTCCCCGATGCTGCGAGTATTCTAGTAATTTTTGTAATGCGCCAAAGTTTCAGCGCCGTGCATGTCTTACGCCATTTGACAAAGGCTGGGTAGATGCGAGTAATTATTTAATAGATACGCGATTCTTAAAATACGCGACAGGCAGGATTTGCTTTTTAACCATTTTGGAATGCAAATGAACGCCGCAATCTGCGATGTTCCTCATACTTCCCGGCGATTGTGCCGTAGATATTATTAAAATATACGCCCACGCTATAAATAACGCGCCAGCTTCTTCTTGTCTTAAGCAATTTCCACCTGCAATATTTCAACGTCGAATATCGTTAGCCAAGCTTCAAAATCTTTCAATCGTGGATCGTTCCGCAAAAGCTACTGCAGTCCAACGATTATACGCTGCGTTTGAATTTCCTACGACACGACACATATGTTAGCAACACTCTTGGAGAAGAAACATAATAGCGATCGAACTGAACTTCTGTGCAAGTTGATTATTCACTTTTCAAACAGAAATATTCTGGAAAATGAACGGGAAACATTCGATTGCAATTATCGCCTATTAAAAGTTTGCGAAGAAACAATTTCCCACCTGTTCCCCGCAATTGGAATGGCCATTCCCCGTTGAACAAAAGACTCGCACGTTTCGAGAACGACCACTGGAAATGAACAAAGATTACAGAGACGTAATTGCTCTTTGCAAACACTTTAATAACTACTGCGCTTAGAGAGACGGGCATCGTTGCAATAACGAACTTGCGTACGAAGAATTTCGAAAGCATACAAAAATATTGCTTTCTAGAATGTTTTTTTCTCACAGTGAATCAGTGGAAAAAAAATTCGACGCAAACGAGTCGACGGTTTTTTGTAAACTCTGCGTTTGAGCACCTTGCCACGACGTTCCCTCGAAATTTCGTGTAATTTCGGTGTACAGTGTCGAATTTTCTAATCGACGTGGTCCTACGTCGTGCGATACATTTTACTAACACCCATTTAATCTCTGGCATTCGCGGTTCGGCTGAACTAAAGAAAAATGTATTCGGCATTCAAGAGAAATTATTGAGCGCCAAGAGTGCAGATAATCCGTGAAAATAAAACAGATCCATTTCCCGTCAGAAACTCAGGAACAAAAGAAACATCCCCGAACTATACCAGCGAAACAAGCTGAATGCCCAAGTGTCTAGACCTCCTTTCTTTTTCCCCGCCAAACTGATTCGGCATACCAAAATACACCGGCGAACTAGCAAACGCAAACGGATGCTGTTATCGCATACACCGCGCAATGAACGTGACCCCCTTTTGTTCACACGATTCCGCATAGAACTGTTTTGGAACAATGACATCTCAAAGGACCTCCCCGTTGGACAGTTTGCGAACTGTAATATCGCAAATGACGATGCGTACAGAAGTGAAAGAGTTACGATATCACGATTGTATCGTATGCGAGCAGCCGTCGTCTCGTCCGTCGTGAAAAGAGAATTGTTGCGCGAACAGGGAAAAATAAACGAGCGACGCGCCCCGAGAATCGTTCCCACCGTAAGACAGATAATATTTTTCGCCGTTCCTGTCATTGCGGACGTCGCCGCTGCTCGTATTTACCAAGATTTACGGTACGCCAGTTTCCTGATTAAATTTTCCACCTTCTACACGGACGTCACAAATTGTCGTCGCCATTAATTAATAGAAGGTCCGAGCGCCGAATCTACAAAATATCCGTGGCCCCTGTTTCTTCCTAAATTAAACTTTCCAATAGAGCAATTCCCATGGATGGCGCATCGATCGAGCGCGAACCTACGGGAACACGTGCAGCCCATTCCCATATTCACCCCATCGGCGCAAAGAGTTGCGAAAGGAGGCATGAGGGCGGCGTACTCCTTCCGATCAGCCGCACCTCGATCAGCCTTAATAAGCACCATTATCAGGACTTCGTCGTTCGCGCGGTAACCCTGCGAAACTCGAAATCCATATTCCGCAAAGCCCCATGCAAACAGCCGAACAGAATCGATCCGCACCCACCGATCGGTAGGACCTAACGCAATTCCCCGCCGTATTTATTACGTGCGACATTAACGCGTTCCCAGACTCGAGGAGCGTGCATAGTTCGCGCGGATGCTTCGACGAGGGTTAGAAACCTTACGTGTCTCGAGCAACCACCCCCCTGGCGACATCGTCTACTACATATTTGATTTATCTGGAAAGTTGTCGGCCCCCGAGGGAGAATTCGTGCGCTCGAATGGACTGAAAAGTAAGCAGCAAACATCCGGCGGTTATTATTTCCCCTGTCATATCGCGTCTCTGCTACGGATCTGCTGTTTGTTCGATTCGTACGCGCTTCGTTGACAACCATCGACCGCTTCGCGTTGACCCATGTTACAATTTAACGGTAATTCATGATCCTCGGTGCTGGCTGCATTGCTCTTTCCCCGCAGTTCCTCGTTTGTTCGTGGATTCATTTCGGGCGAGAATCGGTGCAGTCGTCGGTGGAAACCGGACTGACACTCGATCGCAACGATTATCCTTATGAATCGCGCCGTGATCGTTCCACCGTGACAGACGGGGCTGGGACGAAAGGAGTATTTGTCCGGTGATCAAATCGTATCTTAAACGGCTATAGCAGAGGCGAGGGTTGTCTGGAACGCCGCTTAAGAATTTATATTAAATCGTTGATGAAACTTGCTTTGAACGGCTGGGTTATGCTACGCCTTCGTGAATGAGTCGTGAATGCAGCGTGTGTTGCATTGGTTAGCGGCGTAACTACTTGCGCAACAAACTTCCGCGGAATGTCAATTTAATCGGAAAATATTCCGGCGCGATCGCCCGATCGACGATGTTCTAAAATTATTCGAATCATGCGAGCCACTTTATCCGCGAGCGGTCACGCGTGCCGTGTAATACAAATAACGAAATAAGCGAAATTTAATACGTAATTTCGGTACATAAACACATCTGAATTTCATGAATTACATTTCGGCTGGTGCATTATTCATGAGCCACGTCGGAGGGACCGCGAGAATTTTTTCCATTGTCTTGACCGCGGCTTTCGTATCACGTAAATTGCTCTCTATCGTGTCGCGTTTATGCAAAAATCTGATCGTCGCGTCGGGCCACGCTCGTTCGCGGGAATCGAGAACACGACGGAATGCTCCATTTCTCTTCATAGATACACTGGTCTAAGCTGATAAAAGAAATTGTTTTTGTACGCGAGACTGTTCCGAATAGAGAGTAAAGTCCCTTGCAACGAGATCATCGACACACCTTCGTAAAATTAAAGGATCGCTAACTTTTGACCGAAAAAATTATCGATATTTAGACTGTCCCAACTTCGTGAAAAAAATCGCACAGCAATCCACCTAGGCTTGTTTTAAAGCGCACAGTCTCCACTTTGACAGACCTGAGCTCATCTTTAATTGGGATTTTTTTCTATGTCAAGTAGCAGAAGATTGCAAAGAGTGTGTCGATGTATCTCAGGATCTCAACGCTGTTGAGTCTGAAAATAACTTGACACAATATAAGAGAAATAATAAAATAATCATAATGCCCCCGAACGAACGAAGCGGACTATCGTCGCGAATAAAATAGACAACAGAAGATCAAAATTGATGTATGAAATGTCGGCTAACGAATGATTC
Organism: Nomada lathburiana; assembly: GCA_963667235.1. Taxonomy (NCBI): domain Eukaryota; kingdom Metazoa; phylum Arthropoda; class Insecta; order Hymenoptera; family Apidae; genus Nomada; species Nomada lathburiana. The sequence continues at coordinate 4,663,152 of OY763908.1, forward strand.
GTTTCAAACTGGTGCCGATTAAATGGATTTTAAAACAGAAACAGAATTCTACCACGGATTTTTAAGTAACGCGTGATTGAATTTGTCTTCCACCTAACCGATTATTCGAAATAACTGCCGCGCAATTGAATTTGTGTAATTGAATTCTCGCCATCGGCCGACGTCCTTCTGATTAATTTTATTCTCGTTTTTAGCCTCGTGCTTTATTGATTTCATTGCAAACAAATTTCAGCTTACTTAGCTGTAGCTTCTCACCGCCCGGAGAAGGGAAAGCCCCGACAAATTGAACGGCGGGGGAAAAAGATTGGGGCGGTGTTTGGGCTGTATTAAGGTAGGAAATTAGATTGTGAAAATTCGTTGAGGGCTACTTTGCAGAGAGGAAGCACCGGGCCACTTGTACCGAAGATCTTCCAACAACCCCTAATTCTCCACAACTTTCGGCAACATTTTCATTCCTCGTTGAACAAAGATGACTCCAGGGAGATTGAAATATCCAGAACTCCGGCGTATTTCCGTAATTGATGACCCGGAAGCGTGGGCGAGGCGTAGGTGTATTTGACAATTCCATGGCCTGTTTACGCGGCAGGTAATTCGTTCGGCGAGTACCAGCGTCTCCCGCGAGGGGAACAAGAACCCTCGAGTTCTCGATATGCCCCTTAAACGCTGGTCCCATGGCGGCCAATTTGGACGTGAGATAATATCTCGGTAGCGCTTGTTGGGCAATTTGGTCGGTAAATAATTTCTAGACCCGTTTGAAGCCGCCGGAATTATGAATATTCCGCTCGGGGAAAATATAAACGCTGCACTCGCGTGTTTTAGTCGAGAATTTAATAGGGAAGCTACCGTATTATTCGATCGCGAGCCACTGGCTGCGTTATTGTGTTAGAGCTGACTGCGCGATTTTGGATCGTGAATTATAGACAGTTTTCACGGGCCCGAACGAGATTATACTGTATTACGCCGATGATCGCTCGCCCGCGTTTTAACGCTCGATAATCCGCCGTCACTTTCACACGTTCATCCCGATGTCACCTGCGAAGATTGCTCGTCTCGCCGTTCACCACTTTGTTACGAATGCAAGGCAAATAATTCGTATACCTTTCTTCGCAGAATTTCTAACACGCCCAGAGATGCGTTACTAATTAGGGGAGAGACCGGGATGCTGTCGCAGCTGGTGCGAGTTTCCGTTGCGAAATAGGCCAAACGGAATGTCGCCGTTCCATTTTGGAGTAGCAAACAATGTTCTCGAGCCAGGTTTCCGCCATTCTTGTAAACATTTCTTCGGCATAGACATAAGGATCGATACTGGACGGAAATTGCAGACATTTCATCGACTTGGAAACGTGTATCTGATGGGACACGAGGCACCGGGCAAAATGACTGGGCCAGAAATGTTGCGAGCCGAAGTGACCCAGATAGCGACGTGAACGCCAGTAACTCGCGGCGATCCGGTGATCGATCAGCGAAATAATTTCGCGATTATTTCAAGCCGCCGCTTACATAAAGGAAGCGTGACCGAGCCCTCGCGGCAATAAGTCAGCACGACAAAACGTATATATTTCGGGATTCTTTTCGCCGAGCGTATTTCGCCGCACCTCGTTCCGCCGTAAAGGAAGAATTGCGGTGCCACGTAGATCCTCGAGCAAGGTATAAAATGTACGACGCCGCGCCGTCGTCACCTTCGCCGCGAAATTTGCGTACAAGCACGCGTACGAAACTTATGCACAGCCCATAAACTATACATGCGGCGGCGGCGCACGTGCGGCAAACGCATTAGCCTCGTTTCGTCGATGAACACTTCCTGTCGGACCACGAGGCTCATCCGGCAAAATTGTTCGGGTACGTTCACCCCGGCCACGACTTCTATCCCTCCCCCTCCCCCCGGTCTCTTTTGCACGAAATTGTGACAGAAGCCACGGCCCCATTTGTATCAAGTCATTCGGAAATTCTCGCTTAGATAAGGTGGAGACTGTTTCTCTGCCGGCTCGTTCCGTCCCAATTGAAAGCAATTCGGCTTGATAAACGCCCCTTCCGATTGCATCTGATCGGGTTACAGCGAGCTAGAACTCGTTTCTTGTAGAGATCGTTCGGAGCCCACTTCTTGCCTGATGAGAATTTTCATTGGCGAGGCGAAGAAAGGCCATATCTATGTATAGAGTATGGTATTATTTTATATTGCAGATGGTTCCCTTCATTAAATGGAGCGCAGGTAATTATATCGTAGACTCGGAGAAATATTTTCCACGAGCACGATAGTCGAAAGGAAGATTACTCTTAGTTGCACAGTTCCTTGGAGACACCGGTGACAGGTCCATTTTATGAATTTCGTAATTTTAACTCCGTTAACGAGCAGGAAGGATCCACCGGTATTATGCAACAATGCTGAATTATTAAGTAGCGTATAATTTAATTTAGATGGGAGGCGGACATCGCGAAATGAAAAATGCTACATAATTCAGTCGTTCCCAAGAAATCAACTTCCACCTACTTTTTCTCCCGGCCGTTCTGTCTCCCTCCTTCACCCTGGCGTCTCGGTCCTCCGCGTCCAGAGAATGAATCCTTCGAACAAATGAAACCTTCGAACCGGCTACGGCCACGCGGCGAAACGAATTTATCGTCGAAAATTCAGGCTAAATGTCCGTCGGGGAAAAAAATGGAACTCTATCGAATTAAGGTGCACGATAAGAGTGTCAGCGAGCGTTCCCAATCCTAGCCTAATGACAGAGCCGAGTGGCTGCTCGCGAGATTGATATTTACCCATTCAATTTCCTCTTGCAATCCACGGCAGGTGAAAAATCCAAATATGAAAACGACTCGCGGTCTCGTTCCACTCAATTCGTCACGATACCCTGTGCGTTTCGGGAAATTGTATCGATATCTGCAATGCGTTCAATACATTAATCGTTGCTCACAGTGCATCGGATCGTCGAATCGACGAAATAGAGAAGAACCGTCGCACGAAACTTTCCGTACACCGCAACGAACAGAATAACGTTGCTATATATGCGATCTCGTCGAGCCGGAAACTAGGTGTCGGTGCAGATCAGAGCCCGACAATTATCAAGGAATTAGTTATAGGTAACCGAGCGGGGGCCACGCCTGTTTCGCGTCGCGCGCAATTTGACGGTGATTGTCATAGCCTGGCCGATCTGTGGCTCGACACGCGTGTGCAGCAGCTCGTGCTTCGACGCGTTGCATGCACGCTGCATATAGATGCACGCGTTAAGCTGACTGCCGATAGAACTTGTCCAACTTGCAACACCGATGTTACCAGCGCCCCGCTCCTTACCTGTACCGGCTGCTCGAATTTCGTATTTGATTCAGCGAAATAGTTGCCGAGGGAACTTTCCGGTCGATCCGCGCGGCCGCGAGATTAACGCTGCAATTTGCGGCCCGAGCGTGGAGCGCGAGATGCTTCGCAGTGTCGTTTAAAATTTCGTGCAATCTGCGGAATATTTGTTTGTTGATTCCCGACTATGTTACAGTGTTATTCGATATTCATTTTATGCGCCGAGGGAATTATGGTTTTCGCTTGAGGAGAACTTCATTTCCGAAGGGACAGAAATAACGCGGTCGATGAAACCGAAATAATAAGGAAACAAAGGGAATAGATTTGACAGACCACTCAAAATTCAGGCATACCCTGAGTTCCAAACAGAACCTTCGCGCAGGGGAAAAAATCGAGTCTCGATTAATGTCGGGCAAACTCTCGCGGTAGACGCGAGGTAACTTTCTTCCAGCAAACTTTGACTTTCGAAAAGCTCTTCCCGTAAGCGCGCAAGTTCGATTTCATATATGTATCCGTTCTCCGAGTATCCCCCCGTAGTCCTCATTTTCTGCATTCTGCTGCGCACCTTTCGCCGTTCCAATGTACAAGCCAGGGATAGGCCATCCATCATTACCAGCGTAACCAACATCCCTCTGTTCGTCGACGAGAAAAGAACGGATAAAGAGAGAGGCGAGAGAACCCCTGGAAAACGTTCGTGCGTTTCCCGTGCAACTCGTGCAGAGTGTGGCGTGTTCTTAAAAGCAGGAACTTTCCGCAGCAGCATTGATTGGCAGCGTGTCGGAAGAAATTGTCGACGGGCGAGGACCTCGCACCCCCGTTTTCTTTTCTCTCGCCCGCCCGGCTAACATGCCGCTCCTTCCAAGGCCGCGATTACCATTTTATCGGGTCTGATTTGCGAGCACTTTACACGAACCCCGCTACTCGATGGGGGATTGCCAGCGAACGGCTGCACTTACCACCAACGTCGTCGCTCTTTCGATGGTTTTAGCCGGGTACCAGGTGCCACGTATGTGTGTCCCCGGCTCTCACCTACATGACTGTCGAACTGTGAAAAAAAAAAAAAAGAAGAAGAACCCGAGCGTATTGTAGAGAACATTCTTATTATGGAGCGGCTGTTCTTCAGAAACTTCGTACTCTCCGCTGGGACGGCGAGTGCGATGTTCTGTGACGTCTATCTAACAACAATTTTTGTTAAGAAACGACGGACTGAAATTTCGCGGACGTTCGCACCGAGAAATGAAATGTTATAAATTCGTTGCTTCTATCTGAAATTCCGGTTTGATTCCGGCGAATCTCAGACCTATGCGCACCTTTGCCATCGGGGAAACTGCTACGTTCCTGTACATTATTTCGCGCAACGAAGCTCAATAAAATCGATGTTTATGGCGGACCAGCGTGTAGTTCGGGTTACGAGGATCAACCTGATGCTGGTGCCATGCGTAAAAGGGAATCACGATTTCGAACAAGCGGAATCTGCGTCGACAAAATCCACCCCGGTGGAGATAGAGCGCGTGCAAGATTTAAAGAAACGATACTCGTTCCCGTAGAACTGGTATTCAAATTTTATAGGCCCGCTTTTCTATGCGTCGCTTTTTCCCGGATTTCGAATTTCCAAATGACGAAATTGGATTGTTAGCGCAGGGCCATATTGGAATAGCACTTACCCATTACCATATATATACCAAGGTCGTTTTACAAATTTTCTAGACGCACTAAAAATACCCCAAAAAAAAAGCATCGAGTGCCATCGACAGACTGACCGAGGCAACGTGAACTTGTCTGTTTGTTAACTTTAACACCTTAAGCTATTCCCCATTTTATCGGGGTATTCACATTATTGTTGCTTTCGTGCCCGTGTTTAATCAACGTATTATTCCCGTTGCATAATCTGAACATCAATATGTGTACACTTTTACAAATATTGCGTACAGATAATAAGCCGTAGCCGTATCGTTTGCGGCGATATCAGAAGATTTATCTCAAATGGAAAAAGCGCTCGTCGCGATAACGATTCGTAATTTTACAGTTTCGTATTTTATTTATTGGGAACCATGTTTATCGCCGATTCGATCAAAGCGAGCATCGAATTTTGGTCCGCTCCGCGATGCTTTCATCAAACAGTGGTGGCCAGGAATTAGGTTCGATTTCGAACGGATTAACAGTAGCGCCCCGGTATTAAATGTATCATAGAATATCTGATGATTTATTTACCATGCAATGCTCGTGTTATCGTTCAAGCGACAGTCAATTTTACGTCGCAAGATGTTTAATTACCGTGGATAATTGTACTGCTATAGTAAGAAATGGACGAAGTGGTCGAAAATAGTTAGATTATAATACCAGAATACGCGATATTCCCGCTTCTATCTTCGTAAATTCGATAAGTACTATTTTCACCAGAACCCATGATAAATTTTGCGTAACAAAGAGCCCGAGGAAATAAAATAGCCCAAGTCTCTTGAACGATACTGTACCGCACGAACGATATTACCGTCGCTATCGTTTCCATCTTTACGCTGTGCTGTTCATTTGATAGCACGATAAACGAGTGATATTTGCACGTTGCTTTACAATTGCATAAGCGCTATGTTTGTTATCAATTATCAATAACCCGACACGATCCTCGCGTACGATATGATTTTCGTCGGCGTTCCCGTCGTCGCCTGTGTCAGCGGAAAACCTGGAAACTCGTCGTCGATTAGCATTTTTTTTTTCTACGCAGACAAAAATGACAAGACGAACTGCAAGTGTTTGCACAAAGGCTTCAAGCTTGCCTGCGATGTTTAACACTTGCGCCAAGCGATAAGAGCGTAATATAGGGGAGAGATAGATCAGACTTCGCTACTAAATTTCAAGATCGCGTTAAACGACTTTCTCTCGCTAACAAGATGAACACGTTTCCCCCTCTTCCTCGCCACTTTTCTTTTCTTTTCCATAAGCTCGCTGAAGACGCGCCCCGACCAAGGCGACGATCAAAGAAGCGGGCGACAAGTGTTGATCGGAAAATCGAGTGTCGACAAGCAATCACTAGAGGGCCGGTGGCTCAGGTGGTGCATTATCGCGTCAATTCCCCTCGAGGGGTCGGCAAACGAGACCGGTCGAGGCGAGACATCAGATTTCGATGGGAGAATAGCACGTAAGTCGCGCGGACCGCGAAGGACCTTCGCTCGCAGGCAAGCTTTTGAAACGTCGCAGACCAGAACGCGGCGGTCGATCCCCGTAAACAGGGAATTGTATCGATGCATTTCAATCCCAGACACCGATGCGAGTGGAATGTTTGCCGATGTCTCGTGCGGCCGCGAATCGGTTCGGTTTGTCGCGTGTCCGATATGACGCCCGGCGAATCAATTTCTATCATAAACAGCGGGCCGCTGGAAGAAAACTCCAGTGTAAACAGGGATTTAATTCGGCGCTGTAATTTTCGCGGGGCCGCGTCGGCAGATTAATTGGAATTGCATTCTGCCGCCCCGCTTAATCGAAATCGTGTTGTTTGCCAGTTGTCCGGTGAACAGCCCACCCGCCTGTGTATAGATTGTCCCCTGATGGATCCATAGTTCGATATTGTACCTTGGAATTCAATTCAGTTATCCGGTACGAAAAGGGAGAATCCATCGCGGCTGCACGGCGTTCTTCACGCGTGGAAAATCGATTTTCAGGGGCAATCATCGGTGCCTGGACATTCGGCCCGGCTGAAAAAATCCGCGGGGAAAGGCCGCGGGCGCACTGCGCGGGATGAAACTGTTGTTCAAAATGAATGCCGTGTGCCGTTCGCGCGCACAGACGCAAAACAATTATTAGCCCATTATGTCCACGGACACTAATTGCCCCGATTAAACTATAAATCCCTCGCGCGCAATTGCGTGGCTTTCGGCCAACAGCGAAGAAGACGGAAGAAATCGTGCACGAACGCTCGAATGCAACAAACATCGCGCTCTTCATTGGAACGGATTCGCTGTGAGAAACGTGAGCTGTCCGGCAGAACGATAGAAAGATAAACGAATAATCTGTTTCGCGGTGGACAAACCCGGCCATTATTATTCCACTAAGGATCGGAAGGAACGTCGTGCCCGCCGCGGGCAATAAACCATACGCGCAGTTGCACACGGGTGCAACGAGCGTAATCGGCCAGCTGGAATCCCATTTTTACCGTGGCACGCGACCACTGGCCAGGCCAGATGCATAATTACCTCGCGTAATTAGCAGATAACAGGTAGACAGAGAATCCCTCGTATCTGCCGCGCGGACCGCGTCCCCTTTCCTTTCGCGGAGCCAGTTATATGACGCGAGAATAACTAGACCGACACGATTATTCTTTGTCTCGGAAGGATTTTAAACCACCGTGGCCGGCGCTTTCTGGAGCTGTCCAAGGTATTAGCATACGGTTGAAAGAAACGACCGCGGCTTCGGATCCATTAAAATACGCGAGACTGTGTGTGCGTGCCGCTTTGCAGGTGGAAAAATAAGCACCGGTGCAAGGCTACGTTGCTTGGTTATTAAACTGAAACCACACCTCGGGCCCACGAACGATAGCCATCGTTACGACGCGTCGCGTCGGCCAGAAATATCGATCGGCCTAAAAGTCTGCATTCTGCCGGCAAGTCATATACACCTTCAAAGGATCGGATGCGCAACTTTGACGCGAACCCATGCCCCCGACAGCATTAATTTCCACGTTGTCATAAGGCACTTCAGCGCGACCTTCTATTTCTCAAACCCCTTGGTCGAGTAGGGGACCGTCACTGCCTTAGCCGATATTTAAACGAGCTTCCCGTCGAAATGGAACGTCCGGGTCGACTAAAAAGCGCAGGGAACTGAGGGTGACGAAGCGTGCGCCACGACGACTACCGTGGGGTCCAGCCAGTGAAGAAACTTTCGACGGTTGGCCAGTCATTTGGCTGCACCCGTGGGTGATTACCGTGCTCTTTGACCGGCCGGCTCGCGACGGAATCTGATTAGACGATTTAAAATCGATGAGTGGCCCGCCTCGTGGCCGCTGGAAAGGGCTGATGGAAACGGACAGAAGGGTGGACACGCCACGGCGCGCGAGACGAACGGATGGACGTGCGACCGGACGGCGGCTCGCAATTACCATTCATTACTTTGTTGGGGCCAATTGACATAACTGATTGGTATTCGGCTGACGCACACCACCCTCAAAGGACCCCACGGTCCACGGGAATGGAGCTAATGCAGTTAGCCACGTCTACGTCCAGTTACGGGCGCGCCGAGCTACGTCTAATTTGGAAACGTTCACGAATTTGTCACCAGTCCGCGTAACAATGCAGTTTGTTTTACCGCGACAGGTAAAAAACCTAACCACTTTCGTGAAAGGTCGACTTTCTGCGGCCGACCAGAGTGTACCGCTTGGGATTCGATCGACCCGTTCCGTTGGCGAACTACGCGCGTCAACCGTTCAGAGTGATTGCGAGATGAGCTTTCGAATTTCAACGATTCCTTTCGTCCCGTGGAATCGACGCGACGCTTTCCACGCCACGAAAAATTTGGCGAAAACATCGCCAAATTAAATTAAATTAGCGAAATACGTGAAAGCTGGGTCCTCCGGCGAATTCGTCGGAAGTTCCTCGTAGACGTTTCACCGTCCCACCGTGACAATCGACGACGTTCACAAAGAGCCTGCGATTCCAGGAACGTTCGTAACTTCGTCGCGCGACGTTTGAAACAAAAGTTCGCCGCTCGACTAGCCGGGGCCCCGTTTCTGATAATTAAATGTGGCGCTATCAACTATAAAAATGTCGCGGCCGCGGTACGCGCAATGGTGGTCGACAGATAACATTTTAACGCGATAAGAAAGTTGGTCGAGGGGCTGAATGTACATTTCCAGTGAACAAAGCGAACCGTCCAATATTTTAAATGGCAAATCGTATTGCTTTAAACGATGCTTTCTGCACTATTCGTTTTCTTGCCGCGTTCAGTTGAAGGGAATATACCGTGCGACGATTTTAATTAGACGCGTAATTAGCACGTTGCGCCCGCCGATATTGATTGATTTTGTGGTTACGTTTTTTAGACGGCGTCGGGTGTAATAAATTTCGCTGGTGTCATAATAATTTGATATTTGAAACGATACGCGCGGCAGTAAAAGGTTTGTAAATTTTTCAACGGGTCCATCCGCGGAAACGAATAAAACGGTGTACATTTGATACGCGACGGCGTCGAAAGTGTCAACCTCATCGACGTTACCACGTTGAATCGGTCGCGCGCGCATGAAAATTCGAGGAATTGAATTTTATTTCTGAAAAATATTTGCCCGTATTGAAATCGCCCGAAAAAATCACTGTCGCGTTTTATTAGCTATTTCGTGTATCCCAGAAACGGGTATTACCTGTAGTACGTACTGCAGTTTCTACGTAGCTGGAATTCATTTATGAACGTAGCCCCAGCGTTACTCCTAAATATTTTTTCCATGAAAAATGCCGTCGAAGATTTTTTCGCTAGCAACCTATTCCCACCCCATGTGCATCCATTCGAGAGCTATATCCGAATTTGTTCGGGGACAAAAATAATTACTTTCCCCACGAGCCCATCAATTCGCTGCATCGCTATCCCGACACACAGCAGAGCTGTTTGCTCGTCAGGAATCGTTAAAACTTCTCGAACCAGACCTTTAGTGCGGTGTAAAATGAGGGAAGCTTAGAGATACATCTACCTCGAACGACGGGGTTTCCTCTCGAGCACGATTCTTAGCTTCCCTTTAGGTTCCTGCATTCCGCCAGCCACGTCGCTCCTGACTAAACGGTATTCCGGGGCAGGTGTCGGGCAGAACAGAAAGTTAACTGATAAATAGCGGCTAATACTTCAAGAAGATCGGCGTTTGCTACAATTTCGGGCCGACCCGGGCGGGTTTCCACGGGAAGGAAGCCAAGGTTTCACCGAATTCCCCCGGAACGTTTCCCGTTTAACGCGCTGGCTGCATCCGTCGCGTGGTTTTTGCACGCCCGCCATGTCGACGACGTTGAACGATCGTTTTCCCCGTTCCGGGAAACTTCTTGCAGCTTTCCCGGATACGTTTCTAAGACGGCTGGTTTCGATGAACGACTCGCGATTAACGAGCTTGCCGGGGCTTGGTAACCCTCGGGCGAAGTTCCAAACGCGATGGGAGAATAAGTTGAAAGGAAAGCAACAAACAGCTGATAGAAAACAAATGGAATTAATTATGAATGTCCACTGAAACGCGCGAAGCGATTGGTCCTCGAGGATAAAAAATAAAAGGTGCATCGTCGGTGAAAAATGCCGCGGCGATTCGCAAAAGTTAATAAAAGGAAAACGCGGGGCCGGTTATCTAGAGGATCGGTGAAAAAAAAAAATGCGCAGCGAACGGGCGCGGATAATCGAACTGGCTGCGGATCAACGTAAAAATGGGAACTTTATCCGCGACATGAATACTAATTGGCGACAGGGACGCGTCGTCCTCCGTTGGGCCGCGGTGTGGCCGCACTTTTCCGATGCCCGCTTAATTCGCTACGATATCATTAACGTCTGTGATTCGCCGATAAATTATTCAAGGTAATTGGATCCGGGCCGGGCATAAAATCCGATGGCCAATATCGTCCGGCTGCACCGTCGCGATCGGTAAAACGAACGATCACGCGTGAAGCTCTCACAGGGGACGTTTCACACGCCTGCAAATAGGATCGAATAATCGGGATCGCTGTTCACTATTTACCAATATGACGATAGCTTATCGTCGAACCGCGAGGAGCCGCTGAATCACAGCGAGCCCGCTCGGGCACGTGCTCTGATCGCCGATTGCCGCGGTGGATTCAGCATTGGGCTTCGATTATTCGTATTAAACCGGACGGATAAGTACCGGCAACTTGGTCGCCGCTAGCTAAACCGAATTAAACACCGAGTTACTTAATCTCGAAGAAGCGGTTAAGAGCCTCGGGTGTCGCTGAATATTTCATGCCGCTGTTGCAGGATACGCGGTGCGCACAACGGGGCGGATCGTTCAGCCAGTCAAGGATAGTCACCCCCAGAATAGAATTCGCGCCGGCATCAGGGGTGAGTTGTGCTATTTTTACCCGGTCGCCGCTGCACGCTCGTTACGTGCTTCGATTTTATGATAACATTGCCTCTTCGCGTTAACGAGGCGCCGTTCGACGCCCGATAACTATAGCGGCGGTTGCGCGGTTCCTCTCTGAAATCGATTTCCCTTCGGAATCTCCGCGGGTTAATTGGAGAATGTCGTTTCTGGAAGTCCTCGGCGGGGTTTTTCTTCTCTTTTCTCCCCTTTCGCAATGAAACGCGCTCGACCGATGAACCGCACGCAGCTACCGTCACCATCGAGCGACGAAATTAAGAGGCAAGGGATGGAAGGGTTGGATCGAGGTGGAATCGCGTCGCCGGTGATAATTTGAAGGGCCGAGCCGCTTGGCGAAAATTCACGGTACGAGGACGGTCGAAAGGAAGGAAGCAGGCGTCGAATGCAAAACTTCAAAGAGTGCGAGCCGTCTAGGGGATGGAAGTAACCGGAAGACCGTCGACTAATTAAGAATTCGCGTGGCAAGTAAGACGAGATCTCCGGGACGCTGGCCGTCGAAATATTTCCGACGACGAATACCGAACCAGAAGTGTATCAACGTAGCGCGCAGAACTTCTGACGAATGTCGGTGCACCCGTGTTCGGTCTGGTTAGAAGTATAATATTATCGCGCAACTGTCGAGCCGAAACGATTCAATCTGACGGGCATAATGTCGCTTAACGTGTACGCAACGACGAGGCATAATTGATTAAGTGTTACGCAAACGTTCAGCGGTAATTGTACCATTAATTGCATTCCTTAGTCGAGGCCGCGGTGGCGAACAACTTTGATAATGACACGATGGAATCGTGTTACTCTGCGAGCATATTGTTTCCCAAACTAGATGATGAACTTTTCACCGCTGGAAATCGCAAATACGCCCCACAATGGGAAGGAAATCGGGCATCGATGCAACCGTTGATCGATCATATCGCCCAAGTGGCATCGCCACGCGCGCTGTGTCAGAATAATAAGTGCCTGAAAGAAACAGAAACAGGAAGAAGAGAAAGGTACGTCCATGCACGTCGATTCTCGGCGGGACTCAAGTGCACGCCCCAAATGCATCCGTTCTATGTACGTACACAAATGAAGCCGGGGCTGTGTGCGACGGTGCATCTTTTCCGAGTGTCTTGGCGACGTCTGAAAGAGGAAGAGAAATAACGGGAACAAGGGACAGGAGGATAGGTTGAAGAATGTGCACTCAACGTGATTGGTGCAGGGCTGTGGTGCTGCACACTGGAGGCTGTCTGCATGAAAACTTGAGAATTTCCACTCGGGCACTCGCGTGCGTACGCGAACACCACCATCCCTCAGTCTTCTCAGAACGATCAAACAATGCTTCTCACACCCCAGCCAGAGACGTCACGGAAAATTCCAAGGAACGCTGTTCACGCGACACGAGCAATGTATTCGACTGGTTTGTTCGCCCCTCCCAACGCCGTTAACTATCTGAAAAGGTGGCACTTTACGGATGAAGGGTTCAGCTGTAAAATCTGACGGAGGGCGGTGTTCAGAGAGAGAGAGAGAGAGAGCTCTGCAGAGATAACGACTCGCGGAAGCAGAAGAAATTAATCTAGGAACGATTGGGCGATCCTCGTTAAACCGAAATTGGCCGGCCAAATTAAGAAATTGATTTTCTTCTTTGGGTTCTCGTTCTTTCGATTCCACCGTTTCGTGTTTCAGTTATTGTGCTACCTTTAAGTGGTGAATTACTATGGAAAGTAGGTAATCCCGCGGTAATTAATTCCACGGTGTTCGGGTAATTCTTTCCTGGTACAACTGTTTCTCGGACGCCGTGACTTGAGGATGCCGGCTAATTATTCTTTGGATATCCGGGAATTCATGAAACTCTCGATAAGATTGCAGCCGGGCGCCAGCATGCTGAATAATTCAATTATATCGGACCTGATTAATCGCCCCTTTCTTTTTTCTCCAACGACCGTGGACACAACGGGGAAACTCGCGAACAATAGGAGAATCGCAGGGGGTAAAATAAATATTCCCGTAAAAACTGTGGGAATTTGGCCAAACGTCCGGAAAAGAATTCAACAGGTTTAATAGTTCGTGCTTTATTGGTCCACCGCGATGCGGTATTAATTGTAAAGCAGGGATAACGGTATTTCATTTATTTATTTACCGAATGTACTCTTCATCCGTGTCAGTTTTGATCAGGAATCGAAGGTTCGCGGTTCTCTGCTACGAATGGAATTGTAAATCCTAGAATTATCTGTTCAAAGATAAACGAGAAAGGAGGGGAAGGGTAATTTGTTAAAGATTGTTATAGATTCTCTCACATTTTTTCCAAGAACAGATTATCAGTGGTATACACAACGGAAGCTGATGCGGGAATAGTCAAGGACGTCGTATAAACTCGCGAACCCCGCAGAATGTTGGAACCAACGCTGGCGATGTAAACGGTCATCGCATAGGGAAGTCCCATGGAGATTCTAGCGTTCACAGTGACAGGGCGGTCGGATAAATTGATAAGAAGCGCCGCAACGTTCGAGCTTAGGCTGCGAGTGACACCCAAGACGCTTTGGCTGACTACGCTAACCATTAAGTGGCCAGAAGCGATCACGTATTTCTGCCTTAAACGAGACATCGCTAGGAACACCTTGTAGTGGGAAATGTGTATCCATTTCTGTGCCGCCAGGTTACGTGTTCTGTAGTTGCTATGCACTGGCAGCCATGTATACCGTAAACTCGAGAATCCAGCACTGGTGGTGTTATCCCATTGGTATGGTGTCCTCGCGGGGTCTCTGGATTTCAAATAGAACCTATACGGGCCAGCGTTCCGGCCAGCTGGATCCCGGGTCTCGTAGTACGCGAACATCCTGTCCTCCATTCCAATTTCGTCGCCATTGTAAACAACCGCCACGCCAGGTAGCACCATCGCCAGCATAGAAATCTGATCAGCTCGTTTGCGACCGAATCGTGTGGCCACGCGGTGGTTATCGTGATTGCCCACGACCCAATTCGCCGCGCTCTCCTTCGGAACGCTGCTCAGCCACCTGTCGATCAACCTCTTGAAGTCCGCTGCGCTAGACCGATTATTTAGGTCCGTGATGAACATGAAATTGAAGGGGACATTCGACCCGGCGTTGTAGTACTTGATCGTTTCGTTGTGCGGAGCGTACGCTTCCGTCAGGATCATCTTTCTGCCGGACCTGGTCCTATTGGAATGATCGTCGAGGTGTTTCCTCCAGGATCTCAGTACCTCGTAGTTCCCCACCTGGTTCGTCGTATAAATATGATTCAAGCTTTCGTAGTCGTCTTTCGGAATGTCCTTTCTATTCGCGCTTGGCTCGTCCAAGAATCTGACATCCTCGAGCATGCGATTGATAGCGCCGATACGGAAACCGTCGACGCCGCGGTTCATCCAAAACGTCAGGACGTTCTTCATCTCTCGGTTCAAGGCTGCGCTACGGTAATTCAAGTCCGGCTGACCTGGCGCAAACTGATGTAGATAGTACTGATTCCGGACGCTGTTCCATTCCCAGGCTGAGCCCTGAAACTTGCTCAGCCAGTTGTTCGGCGGCTGTCTGATTCCATTGACGTACCTGGCGTTACGCCATACGTAGTACTCGTCGTAGGGCTTGATCCTCCGGACGCTCTTCAAGAACCACGGATGAATGTGGGAGCTGTGATTTGGTACGAAGTCCAGGATCACTTTGAGACCCAGGAACTTCGCCCTGGCCACCAGCCCGTCGAAGTCCGCCATAGTGCCATAATCTGAATCGACATCCGTGAAGTTGGAGATATCGTAGCCGAAATCGAACCGCGGGCTTCGGTAGATCGGCGACAGCCAGACCGCCGTGGCACCGAGCTCAGCGACGTGCCCTAGCCTGCTGGTGATACCGTTCAGATCTCCGATTCCGTCCCTGTTGCTATCCTTGAAACTCCTGGGGTACACCTGGTACAACACAGCGTTGCTGAGCCAGTCGGCGTTTATGCCAACGTTGACAGAAAGGTACAGCAAAATCGTGATAATTGTCGGTCGATTCATGATGATATACTAAACCACGCGATCGGGTCTTTATAATGTGCAATTGGACGAACAAAAATTGGATAAAGTTGTTCGATTTCTTCGACAGTCCTACGATAAGATAATGCGGCGCTTGATTCACTATCAACTGTTTGTAGCAGACATTTTTTTCGGTTCTCGTAACTTTCCGGAATTTTGTCGCTTTATCAGAGTTGTTTATTGTTTATTGTACGTATCTAGAGGATCGTAGTCCTTCTTGAGCTGCGCGTTAACAAATTTCATTTTTCTGTTTCGCGATAGAAGAAAAAAATACTAGTCACCTGCGGCGAGTGGCAAGTTCCTTCGCGAGTGCCGTGCCACGCACGGACTGCAACGTCGGTTCGTGACAAGATTTTTCAATGTATAGAGTCGCCCGAGAAACGATAAACACCTAGGGCCCGCATGATCTCGCGTGTACGCGGCGTTTACTATGCGTGCCAACGCGACTGCTATCGCAGCTACAGCTAATTATACACCGGACACGCTGCGCCAGCTAAGCCTTTCTTTTTTACTTCCTTTCTGGCGGGGACCAATTTCAGGGTATCGCGGCACTCCATATTGGTCGTCGCGAATAAATTCGCCATTCTCTCGCGTCACCTCGAGCTTTTTCGCCTCCAATGTCTGCGGAGAATCGATTATCGGCGCGTGACGGCGAGATGGGAGTGATTCGAGGAGTTCCATTTATGAATACCCCTTGAGGTATTCATAAGAATGAGATACTTCAATAGAACGATTAAATCAGTTGCAAACGTTTGAGTTATTCACTCCGAGATTGAAAGGTTTCATGAACTTTTCATGGCGCACCAAAAGCTGCGGCTTTATGGACACTTCAGATGCTAATTTTAATAGGAACCATAATTCATCGCTCTATCGAATTACTACGATCTTAAATGATTGTTAAATCTGTACTAAAATTCGTACCTCTTCGGGGAATGAATTTTCATAAGTGAAAAGTGCGCTGAATTTCAACAAAGTAAAGTAAGCTGAAGTTCAACAAATTCGTGGAAAACCGCCTCGTGCCCCAGTTAATTTGTGTTTCGACTACAAACATACGACTACCCGGCGCGATGATAAAAATAAAAGAACGGCGAATGCAGGATATGTGCACTGTAACACATACTGCGAAGAATCAAACGGTGGCTCTATTCCAGAGTCATTTCCATTTCGCATCCGTCTATTGTACACATTTTACAGAGTTTATTGTCAATAACAATTGCTCTTAATTGGATGGAAAAGGAAAACAGAGAACGAACGACGGAACAAAGAATTCAATGAGAGTTATTCGCGACGGGGAGGTGGAAGGGTATCATCGATTCTCTAGGGAAACAATATACGCGTAAGTCGCTTCTCGAATCGCGTAATGGGCTCGAAACGATTTATCAAAATTTCAATCCTCGATAAAATTGAAATTTTCAACAGTGCAAAAAGATAGCCGCGCCCCTACCAATATTCATCAAATTTGAACGATATCATGGCCCAGCTGGGGAAAAAACCAGGCGTGGATCATTTTTTCCCCGATCGAATCGGTTGCCGCGGCGTATAAAGAAAACGCTGTTTTGGATCCCGTTCGAGAAGGGTTCTCTGACGCGTGTTATATTGTACGAGCAGGAACAACGATACAGATGCGAAATGGAATATGATCCGTATCGAATCGACAAATACGTTTCGATGCCCGCCCATTGCAAGGGAAACGATTCGCGAGCGCCAAACATTTTCGCGTAACCCGAGCGCGCACGGCGGATCTTCTTTCTTGCGTTAAATTAATCTGAAACGCGGCAGTAGACTTCTCGGGGCGGTAACTCGTTTCAATGGCGGCGACGAACAGTCACGGACGTGCAAATATAATAAATTTCCCGGCGCCAACAGTCGCGGACAATAAAACGGGGGTGTGTTTCGCGCAAGCGACACCTCCGCGTGATTTATGCTCGAAGATGTATATAGATTCTCCAATGGGCAAAGACTTCACGACAATCGTGTAGAAACGCCATCAACCGGGACAAGGTTGCGCCAGAGAATTATTTATACGCGTAATTTTCTTCCTGGCTTATTGTGAATTGCGTTCGTTCGTTGTGCGCGCCGGCGCCCGCGAAAATTTCATCGAAGCAATGAATTATTCATACTGTAAATATTCCTTCTTCCCGCACCGTGGGCATCGGTCTTGCCGCCCCGTGTTTTCTTTATTAAAATGCATCTTTATTTTGTTTTACATGATCGCCGAAGACAAACTCGCCGGAGAGTTAATTGGAAAATATAAGCCAGACTCGTGTTATACGACTATGGGGGGGGGGGGGGGGGCAAGTTCAATCCAGGTTTCTCGGGCTTGAGAAGGGATTTCGACTTAATTTTCATAGATTTGCAACGAGCAGGGCGAGAGGGAGCTTTACAGGATGTGCGATCGCTTCGAAAGGGCAACGCAGACGAGGGATTGGCGCGGCTCCGCTGTAACGAGGCCACGTTATGTCAGCCACCCTCGCTACGAAGGGGTAGTCAAACAACCCCCTCGCAGTTTACGGCCGTAATTAACTTCCTAGGTTATTAGCCCTCGTTCGCGGTTGTAGCGCGCTACTCCACAGGACTTTGTCTCGCAACTCTTTCCAGAGGGGAATCCTCGGTCCCTCTCTTGCATCACAGTTTTACGACACGACTTTTATGCCACGCGAGCTAGGCATTTTTCGATGAACCTTCGAGTCAACGTAAATCTTTGGTTATCGTGCGAAACAGTAAATTCAACGATGACGGATTAAATAGAAATCTAATAACCAGCTCTCCGCTGGGTGTATTCCGGTAGAAAATTTGTCGCAACTCTCGTTTGCAATACTTTACGTTTCGCGGTTGACGTATCGTGCAACCAATTGGTAACAATGTTTTTTCGCGTTCTTCCCCTCGCGTACACGCTTTTGCCGGTTCGCAAAATGCATGGGATGGGGCATTTTAACAATACGATCGACATCGAGCAAATTGTCGGGAACGAAAGAGAATACCGAAACTCGTGCACGCGGAAAAGCGCGGCGAGTCGTTACACGCGTAATGCTAAACAGTCGTGCTATTCGGGACTGCAAATTAATTAACCCGCGCATGCCTTACTATCGAAAGCACAACACGCTACCACGCAATGCGAACCTAATTAAATTTTCAGTACGCGCCAATCCATCCGTTAAATCAACATAGCCGGTACGCTATGAAATTAAATGAAAGCACGTTTTTCGTATAATTGCAACGGTGCACACACGTGCCTGTAAACTGTTCCCCCGTTCGCCCCAGGGACTAAAGAAAATCCAATTAACTATCAATCATTTTTTTCCACCCGTTATCCGATTACCGTACCACTGAACCATACGGCGCCCGTTCGATGTTGCCCGAAATATTTCCCTCTCCGCCTGTACACCGCGGGAAATTCGATTAAAACCTATGCGCGACAATTGACAAAGCTCGCTCCCATTCCCCGAATTTCATCAGGGACAGCCGCCGGTCGTTATCTCGGGCGTTTCGTTGGGACCCGTTCTAAATGACTTTAAAGCAATGTCTGGCGGCTCATTACACCGGGTCGCGGACCGGGGTGTCGCAGCAAGAAAATGAGACGGGAAACCGTCTGGCCCGCGATGGCCGGCTGCTGAAGGGTTTTCGTTAGCTGCGAAGAATTCACCCGGGCAAAAGCGCCGCCAGCTTAGACGTGACATTGTGTCGGGAAAGTGGCTGCGGTCCGAAAAACGCGCAACCACTGTAATTCCAGAATAATGCGGCGACGGCTTTTACGGGGACGTTCCACCAGCGCGTGCATGCATGTACGTGTACAGTCCCGTCGGACGCTCCTTCGCCCTGTACATTTCAATTCGTTTCCCTTTCTTTTTCTGCCGCCGTGCACGGTGACCCGGCGGGCACACTTGGAACAGCGCACGAAGTTAGCCGGGTAAAAATTCCAAGGGGGAGGAAATTGAAACGGCGAAGGTGAAAAAAGGGTGCCTCGAATATGGGACGGCCGCGAGTAACCGTGTAGAATTTCTACGGTTGACAATTCTCACAATTCGCGCTTTCGACCATCCCGCTTCGTAATGTAAACTTAATTGAGCAAACGAGAATAGCGGGTACGCGGGGTGATGCGGGAATTCAATTTGATAGAGATAAAAAGCTTTCTCGATGAATCTTTGAGGCGGGAAGTTTACGCCGGATTTTCCTTGGGGCAAGAGGGACCGCAATGCCGAAAAGTCCAATTTCCACGGCAGCTTCGTCCGCGTGTTGAATGCGGTCCAGCGTATATGTAAGTTTTGCAATTCATATTTTCAACTAAAAGCCGTCTCTAAAGGCCGCCGCGCGGCCCCTCACGCATGGAGATTGCCGTGGCCAGTTTTGTAGGTACAGCTGCTGTATATAAAACTAAACACGCCGGCGATAGAATTTCGTGCGAACGTGAGATAGAAAAATCAGCGGCGCCAGAAATGGACGCGACGCCACGGGGAGTGTTTCGGCGTGGAGGCCGCGCGGTCGCAGGGTCCAATCGTAATAACGAAGTCAAGGAAAATTATTACGCCGTGCCCACTCGTTCCAACGATTTAAAAAAAAAGGAATGCTTCCGCCACCGCTGCCGTTTCCGCTGTTGCAAAATGTTTGCCCGAAAGTGCGCGCTTCACCCTGCGCAGCGTACACTTGCTACGCCATTATCTAGGATATTTCTATACGCGCTAGCCACTTGGCGAATGTTACACGGGGAAGTGGCTGCTCCAATTAAAACTGTTCATTAGCGGGAAGTAGAAACTGTCGCGTTCGTGTCAGACCTTAATGCAAACACGCTGCTACGCTTTCCTAAGGTCGGATAGTTGACGCAGAAGAAAAACTAAGCGACTTCGTGAATAGTAATCAGCTGAACGTAGTTGTAAAAGTAGATAAGGAAATAAGAAATATTGGGTGTATTTAATCCTTGCTACTTGCAGCTAGACGCAGCTTGGGGACGCGTCCTCTTTCTGTAATTAAATTTCGGATACAGCTTGAACGCTGCAATTCGAAACTTTTCACGGAGGGAAAAACCTCGGCTTCGACTCGATTGAACACGACTCGTAAGCACCGCGTCAGCGAGTCGTTCGACTCGGATGAAACCGAAGGTTTCGCGCCAACGTGTCGTACCCCCTGTCCGTCAACTTATTCGCGGCAAGCGATCGCAGGGGAACGTGGAGGGTAGACCGTGAAGACGACGCTTGCTACTTATTCAAGGGGGGTTGCGAAGGGGTGTCTGAATGGCTTGCACGATCGGTTCGCGCGAAAGGGGTGAGACATCTCGCGAGATGAAACGCCGCACCTGGCGTCGAGCCTCGTTCGCGAAACCGCCCATCGCCGCGGGGTTGCCTCGAGAACAGGATAAATCGATTTCGGCGAAAGGATTTCCATGGTCGCCATCGACGATTCGTCGATCGAAGCTTCGTAAACAAGCGGAGACTTTACTCGCAGCTTGCCGCAATGTTTGTGGCTTGGCTGACGTTGCGCCGAGGGTTTTTTTTTTTTTTAATATCGGAGAATTTTAACGCGACACCGTGGACAGGTATACGCGTGCACGGAGAAACTTCGTCGGTAACTCAACTTGGAATATAATTGTGGGCAGAACTTCGTAGGATAAAATGTACGAGCATTTCTCTGATAAAAGTTACAAGTTCCGTATATAAAAGTATGAGCAGAAACTGAAAAGAGCGTTTCAAAGCAGACACGATGATTTAAATTTGGTTTGCTCGAACAGTGCGCTAATTGGACATCGAAAATCTGCCCACCTAACGAAGAAGATTCTCGACCGGCAGCGAACACCAATATACGCCACGTTAAAATATCTTCGACCCGTGAATAGATTACGCGGGGTCCGTGAAACGCGTAATTAAGAAACTTCTTGCATTGCGCCGCCCCCTTAATATAAGAAAAGTAATATCGGGATGAAAGCTTACCGTTCGCAAGCTCGCCGCCTTGTAATTCAATGTCCAAACTTTCTCCTTTTGTGTGCCTCGATGTTAGTGGGATATAAAATAAATCAAAACACGGCTTCCCCTTAATTCCGTTAACGCAACGAAGACGTTTCTATTTTAACTAGAAAAACAAACATTTATTTGTGCTAGACCGTGGCCTACGGAAGCTTCGTAGGTTCATTCACACTCGGCCTTCCTGTGTCGCGATACCGTTGGGCACGCGTAATTAAAATAATTAGTAGGAATAATCTGGGGTCTAATAGCGCAGGGTGCTCAACCTGGGTGAGAGCTGTGCCGCGAGTAGAGAGGGTTAGACATAATTAAAACGCACTGCCTGCCTAACACTTGGGTCCCAGCTACCTCGGTTGCTCACGCACTTTTATCGCTCGACGAGCTACCTGGCAGGGACGACCAAAGCTACTTCTGTTCCCCGGGAAACATTTTTTCGTCTTTGAATGAAGCTTGCGGTTCAACGATCCCAGAAACCGGCACCCCATGCACGTTTCCCCCGTCGCGCCTCGACGTTTGCCAGTTAACTTATCGTTCCGCGCTACTGAAACTCTATAAGGGTTTCCACTGCTGCGATTCCTTGGGCACGAGGAAGGGTGCTGGAAGGTTTGCCGGCTTTTAATTGAGAGTAAACTTGATGCACTTGTTTGCGAAGCCAAGATTCAGCTTGCACGCAAACAATTTTCACGTGTATATAGTTTTTTGTCTATTTGCACGATAGTTTGCAGTGTTTACAGATAACGCCTGTAACGTTACTCGTTGTCGGATAACACAGCTCGTCGACTACCACTCGGCTATCAGTGTCAAGTGGATTTTTTTATTGCATCCAAAAACTTTCCTATGCGAGAACCGTTGACGAAACTTTTCGTTCGCTAATCATGAAATAGCCCGGGAACAGTGGCGAACGTTCGCAATCGGGAATCGAGAAGGTTCAACGGAGCGCGATGTCACGATTGACCTCACGATTATCGTTCCGGCGGAAAATGATCGAATCCCCAGTCGGAGACTGGCATTCCAACGTTAGGTGGCAGACGTCAAACGGAATTCGTGGCACATCCATCAGATTGACGGACATCAAGGCTATGCTAATGCCGTTTAGAGGGAACAAACCACCCGGAGGAGAAGCAATTAGCCCGACCTGAGTACCGTTTCTGTTCGGTCGTTGACTCCGACGCCGCGGCGTCGAGGCGGCCGCAAGACGCCCTACGCGCGGCCCATTTGCTTGGAAAGCAAAAATCGAAAACGCTTAACGAGAGACGCTCGATTTGTGCCGGCTCGTGCTACTCCAAGCTGTTGCTTGCAAAGGCGCTCGCGTGAGCATCGTTCGCTTAACAGGCAGCCAAACGCGGATCGTTAGCAATTATATTCTTTTTCTCCACTTTTCTCCCTTTTCTCTTTCCTGTCGACTTGAAATTAAAGCTTTTCGCCACTCCCCCCCGCCCCTTTTTTGTTTGTTTTGCTTTTCACGGCACGTAAATTTCGCGAGGCTCCATCGCGTTGTTTTTTCGTCCCACTCGTTACGCTCGAGCACTGGCAAATTAAATTGTTTAGGAATTGCTCGAAACCCTTGTCGCGTTTCAATACAATCGGGCTGCCGTTAGTCGAAGCCGCGCAAGTAAAGCTCCGCCCCTAGTAGATGCGCGCCGAAGTTGGCGTTCTAATTAGGTGTTATCGTTGCCGAAACGCTAC
Organism: Nomada lathburiana; assembly: GCA_963667235.1. Taxonomy (NCBI): domain Eukaryota; kingdom Metazoa; phylum Arthropoda; class Insecta; order Hymenoptera; family Apidae; genus Nomada; species Nomada lathburiana. Next base: position 4,686,140 of record OY763908.1, read on the forward strand.
TGGCAACCTATGGCAGGGTGAGCGCGTAAACTAGTCTCCGGCGAGGCCACTAACTCCTCGAATCGTCTCGTCATTACGGAAATATCTTCCTCAAACGCGACTTAGTTTCTAACGTAATAATAATAATGAGACACATAATAAGGCATAACGTAATAATAAGACAGAGTCGCGCGGGTAGTTGTAATTTCCCTTTGGGACCATGGAATGTTCGTGAATTCCGGCATCAATGGTTCGGAATTTCAGGTTCGAATTTGCAATTATAAGACGATGATTTGGTCGTATGCGTATGCGAAACGATGTTTTCGTTGCGACGTGGAGTGGCGCCATTCGATGATAATATTAACACCCCGACGCGTCGGGGCGACATTCGCGATTGTTGGCAGTCTTCGCTCGATCGTGATGAAAGACAGTCGTTGACGAGTCCTCTGTTCTCTTCCCATTACTTTCACATATATATTCGAATATTACATAAAACAGAACAGAACTGTAGTGACCGTGCTGACCGCAATCGTAACAATTTCTACCGTTAAAAACAGTCTTCGATATATCTCAAGTTCGCGATAAGGAAACTTAAGAAGGTGGAAGAAAACGAGGTTTTTTTTTTATTCGACGAGAAAGCCTGGCATGTACAAAGGGCGTCCATGAAAATCCATTTACGGCGCTGAGAAATAAGGAGCAAGCGTTTCGTGACGGCAGAGTCGTTAGATCGCCACGAGGGCAACCTAATTTCGGGCTTTTAAAGGCTGCGAATGATTTGCATAAACGTTCAGACGCGGTTCAAACGCGATCACTCGAAACGAGCTACTCTACGTAGCTGTAGTTCAGGACGCGAAATGAACGCGCGAAAATAAATTATGCCCGAAGGGTGGACGGGAAAAAATTAGAAGCAACCAGTTAAGAGGACAGATTTTTTTTCTAGACAAATCCGTGCGGGCATTTCTCGGGATCATATTGAGGGAATGAGAAAAAAGGAACGCAGTGGCAAAGATTCGTATCGAATGCGAGACTAGTCTCGAATAGGTGCCTTTCCGCATCGATCTGTGTGCGATTTCACGAAGAGATTAAACAGCAGACTCTCGAAATCGTGTTCGTTGAAAAGTCACCCCGCGAGATTTTCATTCTTTCCCCTCCCCTTCCATACCATGACCGGTGGTTTCCCGTGACCAGAATCCTGTCGATGGCAGAGATCAGAGGGATCCGGAAATAACTGAGCTTACGTACTCAACAAGCGAGGTTGGTTGCAGCATGTGAAAAACCTTTGACCCGGTCCGTGAAAGAATTGGTTTCTTTGACCGCTCCTTCCTTCTCGTATGAAATATCTCTACGTTTTCCCCCCCGCAGCGATATAAACAGGTGTGTGTTTAGCGAGATCCTCGTTCCTTTCTGACACCGCCTTTTGGAGGAAACGAGATATCGTTCAGGCAGATTTCTTTGAAATCCATTCCCGCGAAGAGCACCGGTGTAGTGCGGTTTCAACGCGGTGCAGTTGCAAAGTTTCGAGCTCAGATGGAAAACACCAGAATGGTACTAATTACGTTGCAGCGAAGGGAGATAACGAATTCGAAACTGGCGACAACAACTTTATTAAAGCGTCCCCGCTGCGAGATGTTCAGTGAGAATAATTTTTGCGATCAAGGAAAGGAGCTTACAGGCTTAGTGTAGATTGGTCCGAAATCGTGATATTACCGAAATGTTAATAACACACGATGCACCGAGTGTTGGCTTGCCGTCGAATAAAGTATTCATCGAGTTGCCAATACGTTATGAGAGCTAGTTAATCTTGCAAATTTCGCGAAACTGATGAAACCATGTCATTCGTGAAACATGGAATACGCGAAGCATCGAAATTCGGAGGTTGAGACGCAGAATTAAATATGCATAATGTTACTACTGTGGCAGCGGATGATCGTGCACAAAACCGCCGCATTACCGTTCGAGGATTAATACCTCGATAAATGGACTGGTTCTCTTGGAACCAGAGATCGATTCGATTATACCACTCCATGGTCATCGATAATTATATGGAAAATATCCAAATGAATTCTACTCGTTAACGTTGCTCGAATATTAAAAAAAAACTATATGTATATAAACTGTCATAAAAGCTATGAAGGAACGAGGCAGGTGAAACATGATGGGGAAAAAGCGGACAGTCAATTACGCATCAGGAAGCGAAGCAGCGAAGATACTAGAAAAATTATACGGAAGCACGTCGTCGGGTCGTACGCTTTCCCCGAGTCAAGCGCAGACACCAAAGAAATTAATCGAATCAGGGTGAAATATTAACATACGAAGACCAACAGCCGACCAGCGAAGGCTTTGAGGCGGATCCAACAGCAGGCCTCTGCCGTAGCCCCGTGGTTTAATGGAAACTGCCTGGGATTAATTAATTTGCGATAAAAGAGGGAGTCCCCGCCGTGATGAAGTGCGCTTTAAATAACACCGTGCCGTATCCCGGCACTTGAAACGACCATTTATTGTGCAAATTGGAGAATCCTTAATGGTTGGCGCAATTAGCGTTACCGATGGCGCGTGACACTCGCACGTGGCGTGCGCCGCGCAGCAAAAATTCCGCTAGATCGGTCGGTAAGCGTGACCTGTGTTACGGTGAACACAAAAAAAAAAAAAGAAAAAAAACGAGAAGAAGGCAACAGAAAAAAAGGCTGATGATCGATTTAACCGAGGACACATCTCGCTCATCCGACGCCCTCGTCGTTGTTCATCCATTTCATCGCGGCTCTGTGCGGCACACGTGCCCGTTTTAACGGCAACAATTGGTGTCGATGGCATCGATCGAACGATGCACCGCGGCGCCCCGACGGCACGATAATTACGGAGATTGCGCGCGATGAAAATAGCAGCCAGAAAATAGTGGACTGCGCGGAGAACAATGCCCGCTTCGCACTCGAGCCTTGATGTTTGCAGCTGGCCGAGTCGAGCGGCTGGCCATGAATTATTCGCAATTTTTTAGCGGGCCGAGTGCGTTCTCGATGGGATCGCGAAACGATACATCGATCCTCGATAAAACGCTCCTCGATCGTGGCCCGATGAACCGAATGAAACGTTACTTCTCCGCGCCAGGTATTAACCGTCGGATTTGCAAATCGTTTCCTCGCGAGGACCAAGTGCCTGGTCACGTTCACGCGTTAACAAGTGTAATACGGTTAAGCGGAGCATATCCGGCCATGCACGACGTCAGAAAATGGATAACGGATTCGAGCGTCGAATGGGGCGAGACGGAACGCCGGCGACGCGTGGTTCACCCCAATAAGCCACGTCCCTTTTTTATAGTTACATTCTCCTAGTTTGCATATTAAATGTTGCACGGCCCGGCCGGGCGCTAATCTCCGCTTACGCTGCTGGAATTTTTAATGACCACGCGTCGACTTGCGTTGGAGGTATTGCGCGTACACCGAGCGTGGGATCCGCGTGTTTCTTTCTTTCTTTTCCCCCGTTCTTCATGCGGCTGGTAAAAAGCGCGTCGCAGACGAATCGCCGGCGGGGATCTTTTCAATTATAAGTGCATTTAAATTAGAATCCTGAATCGCTAACGCTTTCTCGGCGCGGACGATGAGGACCGTATTAAACATAGAAATGGAATAATTTTTATGAATACCGAACGAGAGCGACGCTTCGCTTCCATAGAAACTTCCATTCCCCGGGCCGGAAGGTAGTGGCGCTCGTTTTGTTTCGTCGGAGTTTCGCTTTAAAGCGACATCGATCGTTTCGGAACCACCGTGGACACCGTGTCCGTGTCTGGAAGTGAACGGATCGCGGGCCGTACTTTCTTATTTCCGCGCTTGAGGCTCGCGCGAGGAATCGCCGGGGCGAGTAAACACGTAACTGTTGGCCGCGCGAAATGTAAACTTGGCCCGGGAAACCATATTTTCATTAGCCGCGGAGAGTTATCGGTCCTATAAAGTGCAACTATTCCTGAAATCGATGCGGAGACCGGAATTACGATACCCCGGTCGCAGAGGTCGTGATTTACATCTCGACGACGGGAACATTTTAGTCCTTTCGCCGTCCACCTTCCCCATTAACATTCCAAGCAGCGAATTCTAATTTCTTTCATGGCGTCCGGGAACGCGAAATTGGGTTTTTCCGCGGGACAAAGGGAAACGCAGGCCGCGGGAACCTTTTCGCGAACGGTGGGGAAGTAACATGTTCGAACGCAGTTCGAGTATGCAAACGGCGCGCCGCGAAACAATGGCCGTGGGCTTTGAATTTGGGAAACGGAGGCTCATAACTGGTGGCGAACTCCTGTGCCAGAATCTTCGGGTCGCCGGAGCAACCGCGACCGCATATTCTGAATGCAAAACAACCCGTTCTGAATGGAGCCGTACTCTTATTCTCCGTTTCGTTTAATGGCGATCATAAACTACGGATTCTAATTCTGGATATTCCCAGGCCTGTTTGCCCGGTGTTCGCGGATTAACCGTGTGCACTTTATAACTAAAAATTAATAGGACGCGATAATACCGCCTGGGACTAACGTGTATCGGACGTTCGTTTTATCGGAGAATAATCGTTTCGTATGAAGATGCAAATCGCGTCGGCTCGATTCGTACGGCAAAGAAGAAACGGCGACCTCGATAGAAACAATATCACGGTAATACGATTTCGCCGGCTTTTATTATATCCGCGTGGCCGGTGCATTATGCAAACGAAACCTCCGCGGGAAAATGGACACGTCGATGCACTCTTCAAATCTGTGTACGCACCAATGGCCGGGGGGGGGGGGCGCCGGTACGATATTTCTTGCGATGTCGATTCACGAGCACGTCTACGCGTTTTCGATTTTGCGAAACGATGAACGCTGGGAACAAAGGGTGCGCGTCGCGCGGATAGATTTATGAGTTTTGCGTATCGGTGACAGTTGCGAAAATAATTCGGGGAACAGCGCGAAATACGGTTTATTCGTTATATCCATGACAGATTCGGGGCTCGCGCAAATATTGACCGGGCGCGCGTTCGCGAGCGATGCTTAGTCCTTTTTTCTGTCGCGGTGATACCCAGCGTGGCGTAAAAAATAGCTAATAGAGACGAATTGACAGTTTGCATTGTCAAACGATTGCGCTGCGGTCGAGCCGACACTCCAGCGGACCTGTTACGCGAAGTGGTCGGGTGCGCAGAACCGTCGCCCGTTGAAGCCGGCAAATATTTTTTGGAAAGTGAACGACTGCAGGCGCGCGGCAGGAAGCAACGGAAGTCATAAAGCAATGGCTACTAATTTAATACAGGCACGGCAGAGTGCAACGGCTACGGCACGACACCGAGGCGGAACAGTGAAGTGGCTCGCGGGGCTCGTAATGGCTATGCAAACTATACCTACAGTTTACAAGGGAAAATTTAATTCTGGCCGACGGTTTACCAAGATGCTACAGCATCCTTTATTAATACAGCCTGCAATTTATACATCGCCACTTACGACGTTCGCGGATGCCGATCAAGACCGTCGTGTCGCGTACCTTGCGCCGTGCCTAATGTTTCGCACACTTTTCACTCGACTTTAATTCACGCCAGTCGAACGAATTGCAATTTCGCGAGGCTACAATTGTTCATGGAATTCTCGTCGCTTGCGCAATGAAATTGAAATCGCTCGGCGATTTTCGAAAACGATTCCGACAATTCTCATCCCTCGCCGTCGCCTTCTTTCGCTCGTTCACGCCCGGCCGAGATTGACGATTCGTTAATCGCGCGCCAGATAAGATTCAATTGCGAGAAGACGAGCTCAGACTATTCGAGTTTCACGTCCGGAGCTGTAAAACGGATAATAAAGCTTCCCTGCCCGCCTGCATCCATTATTTTACAGCGCCCCTGATTCGGCGGGAACTTCGAAAGAGTACCATCGCGGGCCGTCTGCGTTATACAACCCCATAAACCCTTTGCCAGGCGGTCGAATCGCCCGCTGGTTAATCAAAGTCTAATACGAACAAGCGATATATCGCGGCGCCGAGGATTATTTCACGGAAGGTGTCAGACACTGATCTGGGCGACCAGATAGCCGCGGGGACGAGCACGGCGCTCGTCCTCGAGTGATTCGGATGAAATTAACCGCGAAATTAATTTTCTAATTGAAACCAACGGTGTCCGCTGACCCTTAACCCACAAGATTCTCCATATCCCTGTGCCGCCGTCCTATCTCTGAAACGTTTGAATACGCCGTCGTTGTTCCAGGTGCCCGTCGTCCGTCAAGTCTCGCGAGCTAACAAGGATCTGGGCCGAACGAAGACGACCAAGACGTCGCGAAAGGTAAAAACCGGCAGCGCTATCAGAAACGGCACTTTAATCTCGTTCGAAGGGGCAGATCGTCGGCGGGCATCGAGTGAGCCGCGAGGTTTCGAACCAAGTTGGCTAATTAATTGGCCGGTCACGGGTTGAATTTTCCAGCCGTTCGGGGAGTCCGTTTTTTCCGCCGCGACTTTCTGGGTCCTGGTCCCATGGCGCTCGTAAATCTCTTGACCGCCGCGCCGCACGCACATAAATTAAAGACATCCGGTGCGTATCGCGACGGCACGGCCCCGCGGCACCTGGAAATTTGCATTTTCGCGTCAACCGCGGAAACATACGGCGCTGATAACGCTCCTTACATCGACACCGATGACTTAGGCCCGGGATCGATCGGCCGTGTCGTAAACCCCGCAAATACACGCGCCCCCTAACTTCCCGAGACATCTCCGAGAAATCCAGCTCGCGATCTGCATCCGCCAGGGAACAGACAATGGGGACTTTTACGACCGTCGCGGCTGCGTGCAATTAATGTTGCGTTTCGGACGACGGACAGATAGTAAAACAGCTTGCACGATCATGGAAAATGATAGCTGCTTGTCGTAGCCAACAATAATGGAAGTTCGCGTTCACTTTGAACCGCGGAATGAAGTGGCCAACCGGAGTGAAATTGAGTTTCGAGCGCGGTTAATATTTTACAGTTTGCACTTGACAGGCACTCGGTTTGGAAAATGTGTACGGCGTGTCGCGAGATCTGTAGGGAAAATTCGGACTAGCTCTCTCTCTTCGTGTATCCGGCGATCTCTGTAATTGCACCCTCGAAAGATTAAGGCCAAGTTGAAGCCGGTGTTCTTAATTGAGGAAAGTTTCGGATAATTATCGGAGTATTAAAAGCCGGTCCGCCCGACGATATCGTTAAAATCGAGTGGCGAGTCGTAAGATTTTCTTGAGAAGGATGGACCGCTGTTTATTCAACGTTCTCTACCTTTATTGACTAGCTTTAATTAATTTCCCCCGTAACGTTCTAATCATCCGGGCTGCTCTCGATGATCCCGTTTTTTCTCCCTCCTCTTTTCTCCTGCCGCGAAAGAATACCGACGGATTATTATAGAAATTAGTTCGCCGGCCAGTTCGACGACTTTCGATAAATTTTTCCTCGCGAGCGTGAACAATTTCAATGCGTCTCTGCGCTGATACCGGAGAGAAACGAAAGTTTCGCTGGTCGGTCGCAACTTCGTTCAATCCGCAGAGAACTTAACACCTCTCGCCGACGACCTCCACCGGCAGTCGCAAAGTTTCTCCAATTTTCTTATCGATAATTGCGTAATAGGTTTACGCCGATAGCTTCTGCTAATTAATATCCTCTTTCACCAAGCGGACGGGCGAAATCGTGCTCGGAGTTGAGCGATATCTGCCAAAGAAAACTACGCTCTCAGACGAACCAGCCACTCGGCGACTAATTTACTTCTCCCACGATGTTAACATTATCTTGCAAAGATGTCGCAAAGAAACGGGGAGCGGGTCTTTAAGTTGGCTGCGTTCCTCGATGCAAGAGGCCGGAAAATAAAACTCAGGCCACCATAATCCTGACCGGCTCTTTCGTAATTTAAAACGGCGACCCCTGTGCTTGTTAAATTTTTAACGCGACGCTGATTCGCAAGATGAATCTGATAATATAAAATACTGATATTATTATAAAACCAACGCTGGTAATTGCAGTTAATTGTCGTTTAATTAAATAGCAGCTGAATTATTTATGGAACAGAATTTATGCACCGCCGAATGAGCGGGCCAGTTCAATCTAATTAATTGTGGATATCGGACGAAGGATATCGCGGAAAATATTAATTTGTCGAACAATTCATGGAATAGGCTCGTCTTTATAATTTAGAATAGAATGATGTATAGAAGTGCAGTAAATTTATATTGTAGGGCAACAAAATTAATAGCGCACGGGGGTAAATGTTCTTCAATTAAACTTTCTCAAACCAATGACGACTGTAATTAAAAGGTGTACGATAAGAGTTGAGCCTTTTGTACGACCACGATTAATTAGTGAAGCACCTCGACGGCCCTGATGTTTACATCTGCTTTCCATTGAGTCGCTTGCAGTCGTTGCAAGTGTTTTACATTTTTTTGAAAGGGCTGCCTTCGATGCACTGTGGCGGACATTTCAAATCGTAGACGAGAGCCGCGAAGCGAGGGGATGATTTCAAGTGGCGCGATTTTTGAAACGGAAATTTACTAACACTGTAAAATTGCGTCGGGCTCGCCTGTCTAATTATTTTCGCCATTCTCGAATGTATCCGCTGGGGAATTTTTCGCTCTCCACTTTCGCGATTAAAAAGGCAATCGGAAGCCTAGAATTAATCCTGGCCTCGACGAATGAAGATAAAACAACATACGCGTGGTGGTTCATTTTTTGAAAGGTATAATATTCTATCAGCGACTCGTGGAAACGAAACAAAATGAATAGCCAGCGTGTTATTTTCGTGTCGAGGACGTGACATGCCGATATCACGGATCGAAAACATTTTCGGAATGAAAACTCTTGCAGCGTCCCGTCACGGAAACAGAACGGCAAGAATGTGCAAAATTTTCGTTCACCAGTGAACTGAGTGTCTGTACATTATATTTCGCCGTTTCGCCTGTACAAATTCAGGGAAGACCGACACGCAACATGAATCCTTTCGATATGAAAATCGAAGCACGATAGTGTTAAATTCGTTTCGGTTAAATTCCACTGTAGGATCTCGGCACGATCTTCTCAACAGATCCACGCTTCGCGCGGAGGCTCGACGAGAACACGTTATCACGACGGAAATCGGACGGTTTCCGGACCGGTGCTTATGCCCCGCGCATATAAAAGACTCGAGCAGGATGTTTCACGGATTTTTCCATGCGGAGACGAGAGGGTAGCCGTGGGCTGAGGCCTCGGCACCGCCAGCTCGTGTGTTTTCTTTCCCTTTTTCCCTCCTTTTCTTCTTATTTTTCGTGAAAGAAACCGTACCCCGTGCGGCTGCAGGGAAGAAGATCGTTTGCCGCGGAGATAAGCAGCGTGCAAGGAAACAACCAGCATACGAGAAGCGTCCGAGCATCGTGCGTCTATCGCGTCCTAAATCTGAAATGGAGCTTGGATTCCAGCGAACACAGACCGGCCATTTTTTCGTTAATATCGCCAGCCACCGCGAAAAACACCACCCGGAACAGGGAACACATTCTCAAGTGGCTGATCTCGCTTCACGATAGAACCCACTCCTCTAGCTGTGTCGGGCTATGATGGACCATCTACAGCCACCCCGGTACAAGCTGAAACGGTTGAAAGGCTGTGCATTTAGGGGTGCTCTTTCGGGATTGTTTGGAAGCTTGAAGAGGATTCCCGGGTTCTCGTGACAGGAAGAATGCCGGAACTGCGAGGGTGGCAGTGTTTATAATTTCGTGGTCTGCGCTCGGTGGATCCTTTTTACGGAACCTCCTCGACGCTTTCGCTGGAAACATTTGTTTCGATTGAACTTCACCGTAACGCTCCCGAGAAAATGTCATCGACCACTGTTCCGTTATTGTTTGTCGAGCAATATTTTGTCTTCACAGCTACGGTAAACTGAAACTGACATTTTCTTCACATCGATGTAATTTAACGGGGCATGGGAGTCTGCTTGGACAGACAATATGAATCGACAATGTGGATAGTTTCGGACGGAATTTTCTTGCGACAATTTACCAAATGGGATTCGTTATTCGACGAAGGGATGGCTCTTTCAAAAACCCTTTGATTACGATCCGAAGGATGGAAGTATAATGTGCATTCAAACGTTGCATACGTAATACAGAAACGTTTCTGTATCACAAAGTAATTTTTAATCCCGCTTTCTCCAGAAAATGAGCTGCTCGGAACCTCCGGGGCTTTAAACGACAAAGTCGTAGCCTTTAGCATGGGAATCACGCTCGTCTCGTTAAATTTTAACCTCGGTAATTTGAATCACGCTTGGTAGGTGAAAAAGAAAAATCGTAAAAAATTCATTCGCCCGTAATCCACTCTAGCAGCTTTCGAACGATGCTACGAGCGAGATGCACTTATCCATCTTTCTCCACGTGATCACGACGAAGTTTCGTTGCTACGATGTCATTATTGAATTTCCAGGCATGGCAAAACACGTTTACGTCCGCAAAATCTCACGCGAAATTTGCATTACATTGTGGGGACGATTTAGTAAAACGTGAATTGCCCTCGAGAAACGATAGAAAATTATAGCGAACACTGGTGTCCCGTGGGGATTTCGAAAAAAAAAAAAGGTGGATTGGTTCAACGAAAATTTCCGTGACCAGAAACGGGGCGAGCTTCTAATGAGCGGGACTTTTTTTTTTTACGACAACGCGAAATGACGCATCATTAACGTTAAACGAGCACAAATAAAAAGGGACATCGCGTCTCTCGGATGAATTTAGCGTGGGAAACGAAGAGGTTCAGCGTTGCGGTTGCTGACAGGCGAGTTCAGCGAAGTTGCCGACGCTGTAGTGACAAGTAATTAACATCCGCGCAATTGAAACGCACTATTCGACACACGATAGAAGAGATTCTGATTAAAAGAACCGGGCATGTATATTTCGCCCCTTTTTTTTTCTAGCCAACCTTTCATTCAACGTCCGCACGGTTTTCAGCGTCGCTGGATACATTTTTGCTCGCGCGTTTTGACATGAAACTTTAAATTACAGGTTTGCTTGAAGGAGATTTTTAATTAAAGCGCGCCGAAATTGCACGCGAATAAAAATGAGCATTCAAGCACCGATCTGACGACCATGGTGCACGAATTATAAATTATATACACTCGCGAAACAATTACGTTCTAATGGCTCCTATTATCTGCCCCTCGGTTGCCTCTCGTTTACTAGAGAATGCAGCACCGTTGTCTTCGACGGGGACGCAATTTTTATTGCCACGCGTTAACAGAAGAAACAGTTCCCCTGCGTTTGATTTTATCACCCGCAGTGTTTCTCTTACTTTTACCGATTCTTCAGAAAAAACATTTTAAGATCCAGGGCGTTTATCGAGCTTTCGGCTATCTGGCTCTCGGCGATTACGCGAACGCGAGTAAAGTTTCCCTCGTGTAAATAACATTCTACAGACTTTACGGGCAGAGGAAATAATTTCTACCAGGAACGTATCGGGATCGTCGGGTGGAATCGTATCGGGGGGCGACCAAAGAGTTCCACGCTGGCCATGCTGTTTCGAAAATCCTTCCAATCTGACCTGGAATCCCGGATACACGGGGCTCCTTCCTCGCGAGACAATCCTGTTCCTTTCTAACGAGGTATACTTCTTCTCGCGCGAGCAAAGTCCTGCCATTGGATCCAAACTTCCCTATTGGTTCGTGAACGTCCTAAAGCCGAACGAGCGAACGCTGGAATCATCGAATTATATTTCGAGGACTGCATAACAAGGACAGGTAACGAAGCAGGCCGAACGATTTGATTCCCTCGAACCGGAAGGAAACGAGGATTAATTGGAAAGGGCAGACAGTCGTTGCTTGATTCTTGAAAACGACTGATTACAATCGAAGTCGACGAAACGAGAAACCATTCCTCGCGAGATACTGCTGCTATCTGGAATCATGAACGATCGTTGGAATATACTTTTTTTTTGTGCTTTCCATTGCGAGCCATAAAAAGAAAACCATACTGCTGAGCAGTTTCGTTGCAGTGCGAGGAGAAGCCGGGAGTAACTTCTTCGGATTTTGCACTCGAATCACGTGGTACGCGGAACGACGGAAGAAAGGGTCATTCCTGGCGCCGGGACAGTCGATGGAAACGCGGCTGAATCCTTGGAAATACCGGACAAGGATCCAACGTCGCTGGACTTACAAAGTTTCGAGGGATATCTGCGGACCTCCGGCTCCCTGTTGCACTGTAAAATCGCGTCAGAGTGTACCTAATCCATCGAGATTGCGGGGCCATCTCGGATTTACGAGACAGCAAGGGGGAAAGTGGGAAGAAAAAGGACGAGCGGCAAGGAGAAAGAGGTGGATCGAGAGCGTGAAAGAGAGACGTACCGGCTGCACACCCTGTGGCATTTCTGCTTTTACAAGCAGATTGGATCGAGTCCTTTCAGGATTTCACGCCTGCCTGGTCAGAATCGCGGGACGCTACGAGTCCTGTTTCCTAAGCCCGTGCACTCGACCTCCGCGCGAACACCTCCCGGGGAAAGTCGAGAAAATTTCCGGCACTCGTAAAGTTCGTCAATACTACACGAGAGAAGACTTCATGAAGCCTTCTTTTTTTTCTGGATGCTACTTCTAAAACACCTCCCCCTTTCGAACGGCTCGTTGAGGAAGGAAACGCGTCGCCGGGCCTCGCGAACGAATTCACCGAACAGTTTCCGTTTCAACGGGAGCACGAAAATATAGATTGGAGATCCTTGAACGTGTCCTGCAACAAAGACCAGGGTGAGCGTGTAAATTCCTTTCCGTGGAATGGACTGATACGTCGGGGTGATATGATATCGACGGCGCAGATGAGGGTGCAAGGAACCGTGGAATCCGCCTGTATAAATCTCGAGCATAAACGCGAGATCGGCAAGCTTTGGCCCAGGTTCGCGATGATTAAATTTCAACACGTATCGCGGATAAGTTCACGAAACGTTTCCAAACGCTTCGTATTGATCTTAAGCGCGGGCCACGCTGAGACTGTACAAATCGATCAATTGCATTTCTAAGCGATCGCTTTTAATCCGCGAAATTCTGTTTCGACTATGGGGCACACGTTTGCAGAGGATAGAAATAAATGAATCGAACGGCGTACCTCTCTTATCAAGTTATAATGTCGCAGTGTACTGTTGCGATTGTCGTTAATTTTCTTGGGTCCCGCGTGGGCAGAATAATGCAACCTGAACGCTGATTCTCGAATGAAATTACGCATGCATCGAGTGCGAGTAAGGGCCAGGTATCTGTCTGTGCATCACTGTTTTACACAGTTTCGGCGCATCTAGTGAATCCCCGTGAAGTCTGTTGCAGGCGTCTTTAGTGGAGACGCGCGCTTGTAAATTGGCCGCTATTCAGAGAGATTACCGAAGCTTTTCATCGAATACCGCACCGTATGAATTACGAACATATAACTAATGCCTTCGAGGGTACTAATGCAGTTCCTGATAGCTGGAGGCTGCATTTGGCATTGGATTTGAACGGCTTTGTGTATCGTGAAATCGGATACAACGTATGTAAGTCAGAAATCCTTCTCCCCCGTGGCTGAATCCATGGTGGCGTCTTTCAATCTCCGGGTATTGTCACTGTTATTCGAGGATACCTCGCACGAATGTACGATCATCGGCCCGATGCTGGGTACGCGATCGACTGTGGCACGAATAAACTGGAACTGCAGAAGTTCTCCTGCGCTAGATTTTTCATTGGAATATTCTGGGTTGTCATATTTGGTTCCGCGTGGAGTTCAATCGAAGAGAATTCTGAGATGATGAAAATCTTGCATCCAGCGATATTGTTTAGCGTGCAGCTTTTCCTTTACACGAATTACTGTTCTCAAAAGCCACTTGTAGTTGTCTATTTTTCGAGAGATATATTTTTGGGCCAGTACTGCGTCGTGGTGGAGTTCACTGAGAAAGGGAGAGACTATTGGAATACCAAGAGTATTCAGACCCTAGTCGTTCTTGGCGACAGGCAGCATTCTAGTCACTTGGTTACCCGAACTCGCATTTGATCTATCCTACTTTTGCATACATCTAGCACTTCTGTAATAGGTGTTCACGATCTCATATTATTCTACTGTCTAATCGGGTAGAACCTTTGTCAGGCGTACATGGGGACAGCCATTATTCAAACCGCAACACAGATAACGATTGTTTTCAGCGTAACATGTAGGGCACATAGTATCAACCTGTCACAATCGGAAGGCCAAATGCACAGCTATATTGCAATATAATTGATGTCTTCGAAAATTACGACTGCGCATTCCATCCTTTCTTTAATAAAATTCCCCTTTAATTATGTCCCACGTGTAATATTGAGGTTGCATAAGTAAATGTGAGAAGGATATTTTGGTAATCGTCTCGGAGACGAAATAAATATGACAAGATCTTCTGCATCGCTAATTTATATCCAAAGATACGCTGGAAGATCAATACAGTCAGCTACCTAACGTTCGCCTGTCTCGAAGCTGAGGAAATGCTTATTCGTTCTCGGGATAGTTGAGAATTGATGAATGGAAGCATCGTGAAAAGCATCGAGAAAAATGGAAAGAGCAAATAGATTTGATTGATTTCGAAATTTCAATGAATATTTTCGTCTTTCGACGACGGGAAACATTTCCACGTCAATTGAGCGATATAGAATTTCGTGCTTCAAATTTCGACTTCATGTACAATAAAATAACATTTGTACATATCTGCTGCAATTACGAACGTGTGTTCGGGAACAGTGAAAAATCAGTGGACAGACAATACCCATTTTATGTGAAATACAAAAGTTGCACGCTTCAAACCGTGTTTTTCTTTTTGCTGCACAATATACTGAATGCAATAAAGATAATGTTTGTTCGTCATGAAACAATATTTCGGGCTTTTCGAAACACTTCGTGGATATTTCGCTCGTCCCACCCATGATAATTTCGATGCAACTAGTTATTTATTTTATTAGCGACGGAAATGTTCTGTCTTTCAAAAGTGCATTAATTACTCCATAATAAATTCTAAATGCCAAATTGTAAGCGAGAACGTAACTGGCGCAGTGTGGTTTCCGCCGAGCGTCGTGTCTGACCAATAGCGGCTACTACTACTAGCTTCGGCAGAATTTTTCGCGCCTCGGCGACTTTTCTATGAAACGGAGGGAAGGAAGGTGATAGTGGGCCGATAGACTCGTAACTCGACGATAAAACACGACGAGGGAGATCTCCTTTTTTGTTTTGCGAGAAAATACGGGATCGATCGGTTGCCACCCCATAAAATACGAATCATTTCTATGGACGGCGAGGAGTGTTCCTCCCGACGAAGGTTTTAATTCACCTTCGCAAACCAACGGTCCCTAGCGAGGAGGATTTTTTATTTATACGTAGCTAACGACGTCGACCATGACGGAACGGACTCAGGAGGAATCAGGAAACCGTTCTCGACCTCCTTCGTTGCACTTTGGAACGATTGATTTAGGACCGTTCTTTCATCTGTCACGGACGCTCTCCTTGTCGAAGGCGGTACAGAAAAGACACTCATCGATCAACGATATTAATTCATAATGTATTACAAGTTCCTAAGTAAATTCCATAAGTAGAATGAAACGACATTTTAAGTGCTAGCGGAAGGTTCTCGCGCAACGAATCTCATCCACCATTTACATAATTTATTCGAACTGTCTTCTCTATGAAAAAACGATTTAAGCTTTTCCATCTATTATTCCCAGATTCGCCGAGCGTTCTCCGATTTTCCTGAAATACGGACCGATCGCCCGTGTCTCGCGACTCGGTTCGATTTTAAGCCCGTTACAGGAAGCGGCCTGTGAAAGGACGCGTCTCCAGCGACGATAGCTGCGTCACTATTCGCGTCACTCCGACGTTTTCTCTTTCTTATTAAAATAGTACACGCAAATTTTTCTCTTCCTCGCGCCAAGGAGATTCCCGTATCATCTTCGTGCCGTACACAGCCCTTTGAGGAACCCGCAGCAGCTTTCCCGTGAATACCGCGACCAGCACGCATGGCTAACGAAAGGAATACTTTCCATAATTCCGCGCGGCATCTCCTCCCAACGGAATTTCCTGCGCCCAACGCGTGCCTTTTCCCCGTAAGAGTATCAAAGGAGCTTCCCTGGTCGGCCTCAAAGACCGTGTGTCAACGCAACCGACGAATTTTTGTTGCCGCTGCATCCAGCCAGCCACTGTTCGGCACTTAAGCTTGTTACAAAGTGCAATCCCACGGAAGTCACGCAAGACATCCGGGCGTTAATTAGGTTACCTGCTAGTCGCCGATGATGTTTACAAGAAATCCTCCGGGGGAAGATCTACTTTCGTGGGAACGCCGAGCTCATCTGCGACTTTCACGAATTCGTCGACCCGCCGCGAAATCTTTATTGCCCGCTCAGCACAAGAATCACCGAAGTTTCCCCGCACAAACGCGGCGATAGAAGGCGGCGAATAACGCTCATTTACTCCTTACAAATCTCTGTCACAAGCGTAGCATTCTTGGTGATCATCGCGTCTACAGAGTTCAACTTAATTATCGCTGTGGCAGCTAGACGAAACTCCATGGGAGAGACCGGCGAAACTCTCGCGTACAAATTTCCATTGTCATCATTATAAATTCAGCCCCGTAATGTTCTGGCTGCGTTTCCAGGATTCCGGCTAACTGTACCAGCAAAATGAATATGATTACCTTTAATTTTATGCAAAGAGGTTAAGAAGGTTACATCCAACCGGTCCCGTCCACTGTATTTCGACCCTCGTTTTTCGCCATCCTGTCCCGCTCGTTTCCATCCCATCGCGGCGTGGGAGGACGGTTTAGCTTTTAATAATCAGCCGGCCTCTGTAAGCCGCCAGTCTCGTATCGGCGTTTGTGGGAGCCACTTTTCGCCTGGGTTATAAGGATTCATCGGTCTAGAAGGGTCTAATCATAATCAGGGAACTTGAAAGAACTTTGACGTCACGGGTTGGAAGGTGTGCATCTTTGATATCGACTCGCGACGTCAAGACTAACGTGACAACTATTTCAAATTTCTTTGACAGAATTAAAATAATTATATACACTTTGACAATGAAATTGAAGGACCGAAAGATTGCACACATTTGATCCGCTGTAACTTCGTGGAATGAAAGCCCAGTGATCCAGTGGACTACGCACAAGAAAAGCGTAACCTATCGACGATATAATAGCGGTACACCTCCAAGTCTGCTTGCAAGTCTTGCCACGGTTCCCTGCATTGAAATTCTCCCATGAAGAACCTCGATATCGTCGCGAAGTACCAGGACACGCGTCTTCGGGTAGCCACAAACCCGGAAGGGGAACCGCGTCGTTCCCTTTTATTATTCCCTGTCGTGTGCAGGAAGGCTGGCACAGGCGTGCCGTGCCATTTGCATTCTCATTACCATCGTCGGTCTTATTTAAATAGGTGAACAACTGCGAGCCACTCGTTAGACGTCCCTGTGCAGGCTTTCCGTTACCGGTTCGACTGAAAGTTAGTAAATTCTGGAAGAAGTCTAGGCAGGGGCGCGTTTTATCGACAGAATGTTAAAATCTTGCGGACGGCAACGATCCCGGCGCGGGGGAAACCGTGTGGGGGTTAGTTGCAATTGTTGAAAGAGCAAGTTGCATGCTCGCGGATGATGCACACCGCGGATTCTAGTAATTGTGAGACAACGGCGCTGCGGTCGATCTTAAAATATTCCGTTCGCGCGGCAACGATTACCGTTCCGACTCGGTCGTGCGTAATTCGAAAGCTCGCGGAAGGTGGGGTTAATTGCACTTTCCTTCATTATCGATGCACCGAAGGGGTTGAAGACGCTCCGGACGGAAGATCGAGGACTCGCTCTCTATGTAAACCCTTTTATATTCAACGCAACACGCATCATTAGGGAATGCGGTCCCGGCCGTGCACCGCAACGATTTAATCCAAGCTTGCGCGCTCGCTGTCGAGCTGGAATTCAATTTTCCTCCAGCCTTAATGGACCAAACCGTCCGGACCGCGACTCCGCTGTCCTTGCTCGTTCCGAAAGCCATGAGAATCGATTCTCTGATCCCGACGGATCCGTAAAATCGCATGGACTCCGTCCAGGTTACGGATCCTCGATAGCCGGCGGCCTGCGAGCTTTGAACGGAAAGTAATTGAGAAGCTTGCGCGCCGAAGTGGGCCCGGTGAATGAGCCCAATTCATCGAGGATGTGCATCGAGGGTAAAGAGGATTGAGGATTCCGGCGATGTTACGTGTATCCGATACCGTTCGACCCGGGTTTTTTTTCGATCGCGCCTGTGCACCACCGTTGCGCGGGGCAAGTTTTCGTAGCGTGGCCGTAACGTTGGACGAACTGTCTTCGATCGAAAACGATAATTTGGAAAGATTTTTCGGAGTCGGGGAGCGCGATGGGTGATTCATTACGTTGGCTTGATTGCGCAGCCGCTGTGTGCCGCTTCAGAAAGCAGGTTCCTAATAATCTATCATTACTGAAACTAGTTCACCAAGCATTGCGAAGTAGCCGAGGGGTTTGCACGGCACTCGACGCACTCATTGTCAGATGCTAAAGTAGGAAAAACGAGTGGCGTGTATTGTGGACAATGCTCGGGGTTTCAGGCTGCGCGGGATCGATGAGAGATGATACGGCGAACGGTAAAGGGATCGATGTATCGATGAAATATTAGAATCAACGAGTGCAACGGGAATTTACGGATACCTGTCCCGCACCAGAGTGCGTGGCTTATGTCTATCGATTGATGTTTCAGTAATGAATTCCGCTCTCATGAACGTAGGGGCTCTTTCCCTGTTCCCTAAGTCTGATCAGTTTGGAACTTGCTCTTATAACGCAAAGTCAATTCTGCTGTACGAAACTCCGGTAATGGAAGCTCAAGTGCACTTTGACTGTTCGGGATTCGCAAGCGAAATAGAAATTACAGTTTGTTCCGCGGCCAATGATTTCTGTTTGCCGCGCTGTTTGCGATCCCGCGGAGTGCATTCCTTTTTTCTTGCCTTTTAATCGTCGTTCAACGAAATTGCACGACGGATATATTGCATTTGGATATAACCGCGGCGCAATTCATTACTACCCGAAGCATTTGTCCCCACGCGCCTACTTGCAGCAATATTTTGTCAATTTCTTCGTTGAAAATCGCCCGGGCGAAAGTCTGTATTAGGTTCGCGGATAACCGACAAGGGAGACCTTTTTCCAGAATAGAGTGATAAACAGGCTCATCCGGGATCGGGGCGATGCAAGGAAAATATTCAATTTCGTCGGTGCGCTTCGACTTGGCGGATGCAGTTTGGAGATTAAGCGTCACAGGGACGCTTAATTAAATACACCAGAACTGTCTCTCGCGATGCAGCTGTGCTTCGTTCACAGAGGAAGCCAGACTCCTTTATTAAACCTCGCCATATTTCGGTCCATCCCCCATACGAGGCGTTCTCAACGGGAAACAACCGGCGACGAGTTTCTCTCTTCGTATCGCCTTACTGCGACGACACCTGTACACTTCTGAGAGCATTAATAGCCGGCGAAACGAGGAATGTAATAACATGGCCATTAAGGTAGTTACGTGTGTACAACCCGCACGTGCGCGGTCTACGTTTCAGATGCTCGTCAGCGATACAGGGAATCCTGCTAAATTGTAATCAAGCCCGAGCAACTGAGGCGACATACGCGCGGCGACTGCAGAAATTCGCGACGACTGAGCCACGCTTTATGGAAATCCGGGTTGAAGCGGAATTTTGCCTAGAATGGAAAAGTTAAACAGCCCTCTTTTGCGATACGCCGGCCGGGGGATTTTTATTCGTTGCTGCCCGGCCGAGTGCGCGAGACTACGGCAGAAACTTTAAGCGTCGAAGCCTGCGTTCCTTAGAGGAAGCTGCAAAACTCCCCGCTAGCAATTTCTGCTCGGCTGTCCAGCGGCTGGGAATTAATAGCCGTCGATTTATTGCCTCTCCAGAGTTTTTTTTTTCTATCTTCCACGAACTCTAATTCCTAATATCTATCGCTTGCGAACAGCTCCATCGAACACGGGGTCGTTGAAACTTCTCGAAGTGCCCGGGGAAAAAGGATTCCAACTTTCCGAAAGAGCGCAACACGCAATGAAATAAACGAACTCAGTCTACTATACCCGTCACTTAGATACCGATCCTGGAAAAGCATTTTCATCCAATCGCGAGCGAAATCCAGGCGCGTCGCAACGCGTCGATGATATTACATCCGCGAGAGTTACTTGGAACGTGATATTATTAAACACCGCGCCGCAACGCGTAATCAGGCATGAACCGCAGTCACACGCGACACAGTAATGATTAAAAACTTGCATTACGCGTGTGCATTAATTAAAAGCTCGAAGCCTGGGTAGGAAACGGCGGAGGGGATATTGATTTTTCTACTTCACTGCCGTCCCCGACCTACCCAGCTAACCCCGTGCAAGCAGAACCCCCCCGACAAACTTGCTCCCCCTAACTGTAGATGTAGAACGTAACCTGCAGGGAAACTTACAACGATACCGTGCACCTCCGTATTCCCGAGCACGCCTCTACACGTGACCTTTTGCGCCCATTCCCAGAGAACGTCCATCCGAAATCCCTGTCCAGCAGTCAGCCGATCCGGCCATATTTTCCCAAACGTTGCTGGACATCTCGTCGGTGACAGCGTCCGAGCCCCGAAGATTTACCGCGGACATTAAATTACTGCCACACTGATCTTGGAGATCACGACTCCCCGTATGAAACGAAGGAAGCGACCGTTCAGGATCCCGTGTCCGATATATTAGAGTTCTATGACCGAGCTGAACGTCGTCGTTGTGCGAACGGTAAAGTGAACCGAATTGCCATAGAGATTTATATTGCGCGGCCGTGTGTCCAGAAATAGTTCGCGCAACAGTGGACCGCAATTTCCATGGCATTTAAAGCTATAAACAAGGCTGACTCGCTGGCTGGATCAGGTGCAGTCCGAGAACTATTTGCCTAACGACGAACGGTCATATTCTACTGTCCGTTTATGCGCCCCGTTCGCCACTGTATACATCCTCGCGAAATTGGTCCTTGCCTGCCGTGTCAAGTGCTAGCTTCCCTTGTGTTTCTTCGTTCAAGAATGCCACGTAATGGCGCACCATTCTACCCGCTGCAATATCAGTAACACTCGTGTAATCTAACCACCCGATGATTGTCCTATTCTACTTATCGCGTACGGTTCAATTTGTTACATTTCCACGGACACTTACACTTTATTGACACTGATATTCACTTCGTCAACTTTACTCTCCCGATCGAATTAACCCTGGAACGTCCAACACTTTGATATCTGCGTGACTCGTACCTGGTTTTACGCACCAAATTAGGAACCATTACGCGATCGCGATGGACTAACTCTACATTCAGAAGTATTACACGTCTGGAGGTCTTCAGATTTGGAATTGACTTGTTCTACTTTAATATACCTCTTATATCGTGCATCGCCACAAACTATATGAACCGGCCAACTTATCTCGATCATTGCGCAGAACGTCGTTAAATATAAATTGAATGAAGAAAAAAAAAAATTCGAATGTTAATTCTAGGAAAACCTACGGAACGCAGCAAAGTTCCTTGCTCCAATAATTCTTAACGTTCTACAAGCTACGTGAATAATGGAACACCGGTATCGAGCAATCGCGAATCTAATCCGATCCTGAGCACACACTCAGGTTGCAGAATTACGCATGATAAAAGGTTCGCGTGCGTGGATCGCGCTGATTCTTTTTTATCACCTTCGCCGACGCATTTACATTTTCTTAGAATATTTCTTCACGCACTCCAGCAGTCCATTTGGAAAACCCGTCTGCATACACACACACAAACACACGCTCGTTCGCGCACCTCGCGCACCTGCCCGTACTGATTATCAGAAGAGAGAAGAAAAAAAAGCAAGGATCTGGAGTATGCGAATAAAAGTGAAAGCCCTAGACGGTGGCACCGACCGCGCCATTAATATCGTCACGAAACGTGGAATTTGCATTCGCATCGATAACACGCGTGCTCCTTTTTCCACTGCATAGGAACGATGCACCAAAATGCTCGTGCGAAGCTCGTCTAGCGGGGCCCGGATTACAACGCGGTTGTATGTTGACAAATTTATTGCACAGTTTATAACTATTAATTTCCACCTGGCTCTTCGAACGTATTACGAGTCTCCCTCAGTCTCGACTCGGATACAGAGAGGAAATCGCGGAGATAAGGTCTAAAAGTGAAAAAAAAGACGAAGGAGAAAAACGTGGAAGCGCAAGAAATATGTAATGTCGCGCAACACGCGACCAGGCTGTTAACCAACCATTAAAGAA
This sequence comes from Nomada lathburiana, assembly GCA_963667235.1. Lineage (NCBI taxonomy): Eukaryota > Metazoa > Arthropoda > Insecta > Hymenoptera > Apidae > Nomada > Nomada lathburiana. The sequence goes on from OY763908.1 coordinate 4,708,350, forward strand.
TAATCAACACGGGGTTGAGGGTACACCGTGCGACCAAACTTGTTGTTTTTAAAATGGAAACTTCGGGTATAGAAATTTGGCTTAAGGCAACCACCGCGCGTGTACACTTAAGTTGCTCTATTAGTTGAATACAGCCGGTTGCCGCGGTGCAAGATACACTAGTTACCTTTGTCCGGAGTTCGGGTTTAGTTACTCCTCTGTGCGGAGAGTTTCTCCGCGTCACCCCAACGACCCGTGTAGCCTCGGCGGGTATAATGTTTGCCGCCGCGAACACTGCGGCCCAGGTGCCCGCGTGGTGTGCGCTTCGTTTGCGCGACGGGGGCGTTGGTCATTCTTTGATGGAACGTCAACGGGCGTCCAAATGAAAACATGAATTCTCGATGCTTGCAGGAACGCGTGGGCGACATCGACGGCGAACGAGAGAAACGATGAGCGGATCGAGACGTGCCGAAAACGTAGCGGCGCGATAATAATAATATGTGGACTACGTGGCCACGTACGAGGCGGAAGTGGAGGGAAACGGGCTCGTCGCGTGGCGGACATGAAGCTCGGGGTAGTCGCGACGGTTTTCGTTTCATCTATTCGGTGGTGCTGGCGGCCTGCATGGCCGCGCAAGAAGCGAGAAGCGCGAAGTGTCCGCCGCCGGACACTCTACCGGGCTGTCCTTGCTACAATTTCGAGGATGGACTGTTCCTGGAATGCGCCGGGGCCACCGAGGAGTCCCTGAGGAGCGCTTTGTCCGGTGTGATACGCGCAGCTGACGGCGAGGGTACGTATGTATGTACGCGCGCGTTCTACGACGCGAGAGTACGTTAGGATAAACAAGGGATTTCGTTTCCGTCCGACGGGATTTTCCTGTCCTTTCTCCGGGGGCCCGGCTAAGCACGCCCACATTCAACCAGGCTGCAGTAATTGTCTGAATATGTTGGGATTGCTTTCTCAGTCGGAGGACCGTGAATAGAGTTGCGTTCGTCCCGTGGATTATGATGACTCCCTTTCTATTTGTGCCGACGAAGGGAATAATTGTAGAATTACTTTTATTTCACTCGGTGTTACAGGTGCGACAGTCCAATCATTAAGCGTTTACGAGTTGGACAGAAGGGTGGAGGAACTTCGACCCGCCGCGTTTCCAGCTGGCTCCCAGATCAGGCATCTACAGATATCCCACTCGGCGATACGCGAGATAAGCGAGGATGCGTTTAAAAGATTGGGCAACAGCTTGGAATCCTTGGCGCTGGTGTCCGGCCGACTTCCGCACGTACCTCAAAAGGCAATGGCAACATTGAGCTCCCTGAAAGCTCTGGATTTGGAGGCGAATCTGGTCCACGAGCTTCCCAGTTACAGTTTCTATGGACTTTCGTTAATTAAGCTGAACCTGAAGGGCAATCAAATTATAAAGATATCGGAGTACGCGTTCGCTGGCTTGGAAGACACGCTGACGGACCTCGATTTGGCGGAAAACAAAATCCGTGTATTTCCTATGACATCCCTGAGGAGATTGGAACATTTAACGTCCCTCAGGCTAGCTTGGAACGAGGTGTCCGATCTTCCAGAGGACGGATACTCCAGATTGGACGCGCTGAATTTTCTCGATCTCAGCAGCAACAACTTCAAGAAAATCCCGCTCAACTGCTTCCGCTGCTGTCCGTCCCTGAAGACCCTGTCCCTCTATTACAACGCCGTGGAGCTAGTCGACAAGGACGCCTTCATATCGCTGATCGATCTCGAATCCATCGATCTTAGCCACAACAAGATCGTGTCCCTAGACGTGTCCACGTTCAGGGCGAACCAGAGGCTCAGATCCATCGATCTCAGCCACAATCATATTCATTACATCCGCGGCGTGTTCTCCAAGCTTCCCGAGCTGAAGGAGCTGTTCCTGGCGGAGAACAACATTTTGGAAATACCCGCCGACACGTTCGCCGGTAGCACAAGTTTGTCGGTGGTGTATCTGCAGCAGAACGCGATTAGGAGGATCGACGCGCGCGGTCTGGCCACCCTGGGCCAACTGGCGCAGCTACATTTGAGCGGAAACTACATCGAGAAAGTGCCGCGCGACTTTCTCGAGCACTGCGAGAATCTCTCCACCCTGTCCCTGGACGGAAACAGCATCCGCGAGTTGGAGGTGGGAACTTTCGCCAAGGCAAAATCGTTGAGAGAGCTGCGGCTCCAAGACAATCAGATTACCGAAGTCAAGCGGGGTGTCTTCGCGCCTTTGCCGTCGCTCTTGGAGCTCCACTTGCAGAATAACGCGATAACGGACATGGAGACTGGCGCTTTGAGGTCCCTGCACAGCCTGCAGCACGTGAACCTTCAGGGTAATCTTCTTGCGGTGCTGGGCGACGTGTTTCAAGTGTCGAACGATGTTGGACAGAATGGGAACAGCGGCAGCTCCCTGGTCTCCATTCAGCTGGACAACAACGGCCTCGGCGTACTGCACAATGATTCCTTGAGGGGGCAGGCCTCGGTCAGAATCATGTGGCTTGGACACAACAGATTGACCCGCCTCCAAGCACCTTTGTTCAGGGACCTGTTGCTGGTCGAGCGATTATACCTGACGAACAACTCCATCTCCCGAATCGAGGACACAGCGTTTCAACCGATGCAGGCGCTCAAGTTCCTCGAGCTTAGCATGAATCGTCTGAGCCACGTGACGGTAAGAACTTTCTCGGAGTTGCACGAACTGGAGGAGCTTTACCTTCAGGACAATGGCCTGCGACTGTTGGATCCGTACGCGCTCACCGCTCTCAAACGACTTCGCGTGCTCGACTTGGCTAACAATCATTTGAATGTACTGCACGACAAGATCTTCCAGGAAGGTTTGCCCATCAGGACTTTAAACCTCAGAAACTGTACCGTGAGCGTGATTGAGAACGGTGCATTCAGAGGATTGAACAATCTGTACGAATTAAATCTGGAGCACAATCATCTTGCGGCGCCTGCGTTGGATCGTCTGGATATTCCGGGCTTACGAGTCCTGAGGATATCTCACAACAATTTCAGTCAAATTAACGGCAATTCTTTGGACGGCCTCCCCTCCCTTCAGCATCTGGCCATGGACTCCGCTCAGCTGCATCGCATCCCCTCGGAAATCTTTTCCAAGAACAAGAATCTCGCCAAACTACTCCTGAGCAACAATCTCTTTCGCATGCTGCCCGGCCTGTTGCTGATCGGTCTCGACTCGCTGAAAGAAGTGAAACTCGATGGAAACAGATTCCAAGAGATTCCGTACGAGGTGTTCACGAACGCCACCACGGTGGAGTTCTTGTCATTGGCTAACAATGTAATCCTGAACGTGGACATGTCGCGATTAAACGGATTGGCCAGCTTGCGGGAACTCGATCTACGTAGTAATTACATTATGACCCTTTCGGGTTTCGCCGGCGTGAATCTGTCCCGTCTGATGTCCGTGGACCTCAGTCACAATCACTTAACTGCCCTGCCGGCAAACTTCTTCGCCCGATCGAATTTGCTACGCAAGGTCGAATTAGCTGCCAATAAATTTCATCAGATACCAGCGGTCGCGCTCTCTGCCCAGAACATCCCGGGCTTGACTTGGCTGAACGTCACGGCCAATCCGCTGGTCAGGATACACGAGGTCAGCACGAAGGCAAAGTACCCGGCCCTTCAAGAGATACACATATCGGGGACGAATCTGACCATTGTCACCAGTCAGGACTTCGAAGCGTTCCCAGCGTTGATGCACCTGTTCATGGGCAATAACATGATCTCGCGGGTGTCCCCGAGCGCTTTTCGAAGCTTGCTCGAGCTATTGACCTTAGATTTAAGCATGAACGAGCTGGAGCTGTTGCCTCAGGAGAGATTAAAGGGTCTCGAACATCTCAGGCTACTCAATCTCACGCACAATCGCCTGAAAGAGCTGGAAGATTTCCCCCCGGATCTTAAAGCTCTGCAAGTGCTGGATCTCTCGTATAACCAGATTAGCGGGGTCGGTAAGAGCACGTTCCAGCATCTGGAAAATCTGGCGGAACTTCATCTCTACGGTAACTGGATATCCTCCATTTCTTCGGACGCGTTCAAACCGTTAAAGAAGTTGAGGATCCTCGATCTGAGCAGAAATTATTTGGCGAACTTGCCGCTGAACGCCTTCCGACCATTGGAGACGCAGATACGAAGCCTTCGTGCCGAAGGTATTTCCTCAAACAAATTGTTCTCCCTATCTTGCTCTTGCCAAATGGCGCCGGGATCGTTTCCGACTGCAGTCGCTTAAATGTACATAGAGAGCTCGAACTATTTTCCGCGTAACGGCAATTACGCGAAATTAAATGTTTTTCTGTGCACAGAGAATCCATTGCACTGCGACTGCGAGTCCCAAGAGCTTTGGGAGTGGCTGCGCGATCATCAGAAACTGGTGGGCGGTGGCGTGGGTAGAAATCGAGGGGGTGGTTTGCGAATGAACGACATGGACAGCGGAGTGCTCAGATGCCAACAACCGCCGGAATTACGAGGGCTGGTGTTTCTGGATCTGGACCCCCATGCTTTTTGCTCGGCTCCCCTCGTCTTGAAATTGGCTATCCAGGACATTCAACCGTTCTCTGTCTTCGTGTCCTGGCAGAGTAGAAACCACTCGGGTGTCCGTGGTTACCAGGTGGCTTACCACACGATGGAAAACATCGACGAGGTACCGCGAACTTTCTTTACCCCTAATGAACTTCCTCCGCTGTGTTGTTCGCAATCAATATCGATACAATTCTCCCCGTTGAATAAATTATTTCAGATACGAGCAAAGATTCTCGAGCCGAATTCGCGTTCCACGAAACTCTCCAAGCTGTCGCCCAACACCCGTTACTTGATTTGCGTGTTCGGTCTGGGCAACTGGATAAGTCAACGCCTCGAAGAGGACACAGCGGTTCAGTTCAACTTCTCCAATCACGAAACGTTCGAGTCGCCTACGGATATGCAAATGACCGACTCGTCGGCAAGTCGCTGCACCGAGGTGAAGACCTTGGAGGCGCCGAGTGCAGTTATCAGCAGCGACGGCTCGGCAATGGGCGACGTTGGCAGTGTCAGCAGCTTCCTGACAAGGCGTCTAGGTCTGATAGTGGGCTGCTGCATGGGATTCGTCGTCTTTCTGCTCCTCGTGTCCGTCCTTGGCTACCTGAAGGTGAAGAAACAAAGGGACACCGTGAAAAGGGAGCAACCAATCCCACCGGAATACATTTCGTACAGGCACTACAGTATACAAAGCGGCGAGGCCGGCCATGTCGCCAGACAAACCAGCGAGGACGGCCAGCACACGAATTTCATCAACAGCATGGGCAACACGAATCTGAATGTATGAGACAAATCCAAAAACTCCCGACGCGTGGAGGTTTCGAACGTTTGAGGAAACTGGTCCGTCGTCAAACGGGGAAACACTCACGAATCGCGGTAGTTTTCTTCCCCCCCCCACCCTCGATCGAGGTTGAATCATTCCAATTGATAGACAAATTTAGAAGAAGAAAACAGAACAAACAGGTGGAAGATTCTGAAGAAAGGTCGTCAATTGTTTCGCCGCAACGAAGCTCTTCAGCCAATCGATGTGTCAGTGCAACGCCAAGTGGACAATCTAGGTAATCAACTATTTTGTATGCGATTTTCTACAAATCTTAACTTTACTCGATATAGTTCGGTCTGGTGAACGGTGAACGAAAGAGAACCGCGGGGACATCCGTGCGATGGCAAGTGTGTGTTCAGTGAATCGGTTTGAGAACAATGAAGAAGGGAACACGGTAGAATTAGCGTGGAACCTTATTACGAGGCGCGCCGCGTCTGTTGACAATTTATGACGAAAGATCGTGCAATAGAACACCAGTTCGTAGTCGCGCAACGATGCATTGTGTTATCGAAATGGTTCGGAACGCCGGTTCAAGCGGTTCCTGTCGTCACGCCGGACAATGCCGCTCGTCGTTTTGAGCAAGTGGTTCTTGAATTTCCGATCGCAACGGGCGAAAGGGTCGGCCAAACCCCTGTCCGACGTTGACGGATCGCGCGACGACGCTGAACCGTGTCGTTCAGGAATCGTTCGAAACGGTTGATGATCGAACGTTTGTACATAAGCCGAGGAAAGTTATTTCGAATGGTTATTTCGAGTGAACCAACGACTGTACGAAGAGTAACACAATTAGGTGAATTTTCGACGAATCTTTATGTAGTAAATCGTAGTTCAATTAGAATCGAGGCATCGATTCCGCTTGTCCCGTCGTTGAAACGAAGCCCAAACGATTTGCCAAAGCGTTTCAAGTTCGCGAATAAAGCGGAGAACGTGTCCAGGAAAAAAAAAAAGAAAAAAAGCGGAGAAGAAAAAGGGTGGCTCGTCGAGCCCGCGACTTCCGAATGTCCAATCGCGATTCGCGCAGACATTTGATGCTGCGAAACTATCGCGCCCTTTGCTGTACCACAGGCTAAACGCGGATTTTATCGGGACTGCGAATGGAGAATATTATACCGCGTTCCGTAATACACAGCGAATTTCAGGTCATGTGATAAAGAGGCTCTGGATAGTGTCGCGTGGTTGGAAGGAAGACGGGATGAGAGAGCGGTCGCGATAGACCGGGTGTTCGTTGAATGGAGTCGGAAACAATCTCCCGATAGATGTGTATCATCGACGTTCAGTTGCATCGGAGAAAGATCTCAGATGTACCGCACACTGTGTACTGTAACATATACGTACGTCACTGTAATAAAAATGCAAATTCTTTTTTAACCGAGAACTCGTCAGCGAGGATACCCGTCCAGTTTATGAGTTTCGTTCTCTTTGATTGAAAGAATTATTCTTATTAACGGGTGTACAAACGCGACGAATCACGGACGAGACGGCCGGAGTAAAAATACAGGGAGAATTCTGAAAACATTCCAGGAACGGAAGTCTCCAAGATACCCCGGAATGTCGCGGATAATCGGAATCCTTAAAATATGCGGCATGCCCTCGGGTATTTCGAATTACATCGTCCTCTCTACAATCCGCCTCAGCTTCAACCCGGTTCTCCGCGGTTCGCATAAATTTTCCAACGTCTCGACGAAACGCTTCCCGCCTGCTTTATCGTATTTCCTTGCAATTAACCCCTCCTGACCACCCTGACCGTTTTCCCCGTTTTCCCGGGGAAGAGAGGGCGTTCTGCATATTTCATTCGCCGCTTGTGCAGTGAGAACCCAGCTGTGCCCCTGATTCCTTTCTTTCAGGTGCGACAAGAACCAATTGGAGAGGAAATCGACGGGTTAAACGAAATCCAACGCACAAAATGTATATCATTTCGGGTCGTTTGAAACTTACGTTTGCAGAACAAACAACGGGGAAAAGTTTGTATGGGGAAAGGGCGCGCAAAAAGGGGCAAAAAAAAAAATGCAACAAAAATCACACAGTGTACATATTTTTCCCGACTGCCGGTGCTGTCCGAAACGTCTCCTGTTTCACGCTTTAATCTCGTTTGACGTACGCTTCAACGGCCCTCCATTCTACGCGCTGCATTCTAAATGGACGCCATTAATCGCGACTAGGTTAAAATGCACCGATGCACCTGGGAAAAATACGTTGCATCAAAAGTCGTGTCCACTTTTACGCGCATTACGCATGAAATCGTAATCGGGCAGATACTGCTCCGATCAGTTCCGGTACCAAACAAATTTTACATGTTACACGAGTTGAACAAAGAAGACTGAATCCTTTCAATTCTAATTCTAAAGGACACGCAATCTCGCACCTGTGCCACCTTGGATGACACCTTCTGAGCGACCGACTGTAAATGTGGACGCGCGAGAAAGTGCAAGGGATCTTGCTTACAAAGGAGCTGACAAGGTTGTCCCTTTTTTGAACTTAAATTGACGTCGTTTAAACTTTAAAGCATCGTGCCTCCGTGAACGTTTCAAAACAGGCAGCTCGCTCCGCGAGACAATGAATTCTGAAATGTTCGGATACAACGTTCGCAATAATGTCTCCTTGCAGCTTCTCCCTGCAACGTTTTGATTCCCGCTGAATCGCATTCGTAAGAGCACGGGGTTTATTAATTTCGTGTCGCCTCAATTAAATTCCCAATGAAATTAGAACGCTTGATTTCTGGCATATTTCATGAAAATTCAAGCGGGTACCAATTATCTCGATAACGATAGGCTGATCCTAGCTTAAAGTCGCTTTTAATTACTCCGCCAGAATGATTGAAGCATGAATAAGCCGGTCTACTATGCAGCGGGCTGAATAGGAATGAACTGATAGAAGCGCCGTTTGATAAGAGGCGCTACGTCACCTATCACGATGCTTCGTGAAAAGTATTGGTACCTCCAAGCGTACCGGTTCTCACATATTATCGATCGCTCGCGATGAAATTTCGGCGGACCGGAACTCTCGCCTTTCGTTATTAGTTATCAGACAAATTGGACGCTTTTCACCTTTGGACGATAATCGAAAACTTTAGTTCCTCGACAAACAGCCGTTTCCTTCTTTTCTTACGTTAACAATCGGGAATCTAATTCCGACTTAAGCGATCTTCTTCAAATAATTATTCTGTTACAAGAACGTAAAAAAAATTCAGAAACATTTCTCTCGCAATCCAACTTCATTAATGTATCCACTCCACTGAGGGAATCACGCGTAGGATTGTCAAGCAACCGGAAAACTCGAACCACGAAATCGGCATTAAGCGATACTGGTTACAATTTCTAGGCTGCCGTTGGTTCACCACCGGAAACTAGACAATCTTCCTCTACTTTACCTCGTTAAGTGTATTAGTTCGATTTAGAGCTTTGAATTTGGTGCCAACTCCCGAAGTTTCCCACCACGAACGGCAAGTTGGACCCTGGAATTTGATCAATGATTTCTCCTTGCGCCCAATGAGATACAGCAAGAGAGCGCGAGAGGGAGGGGACGAGGGTTGTCCCTTCGCAATTCAAGCCGGGCAGGTGTTGTTTCGATCGGACGACGTGCTTTGCAGCGATTAAGTCCCAGCGACGGAATCGCTCTCCCACCGTAAGACGGATGCAGTCCTGGTTGAAATTGCTGAGCTGCTGGTTGCAAGCGGTGTTACATGCACGATTCGTGACGGACGTTTCGAAGCTTCGTGTTCTGCAGATGGGAATCAGAACACGGTAGTCGAGAACGATAGACAAGATCCTAGAAATTCGACCGATAGGTTATCGTCAACTCGTTTCAGGGATCTCCGAAAGTTTGCGCCTCTTTATTAATAGACAAGTCAAGCTGTCAGGTATTCCGTAACGTAATAGAATTTGATGGCCAAAAATTTGCGATGCTTCGCGAGGCTACGAGTAATCCACAGCAACGATAAAACGTATACATCTTTCCTTTCTAGTTGTTCTCGTTATTCGCGTCTCTCGTAGCAAGCGGAATTACAAGTAGCGAGGTCAATTTGAAGAAAATGATTGCGAAGAAACCGACGGCGTAACGAGAGGCGAACGAGTACGTCGAACGATGCGCACGACGATTCACAAGCGGCGCACGATTTTTAGCTCCCTTATTTTTCGGTCAATTTCCATGGGAATGATCCGACGAGGGGTCTCGCGGGGGTTTATTCCGTTTAATTTCCTCCCGGGAACAATATCTTCGGCGACGCGCATAATCAAGCGCATTGGCTACACGCTGCATAATGGCCAACTAAATATTATCCCCGGGGTGAAATGTTTCAGTGGGATAGTTTTTAATATAACATCGTTGGCGCTGCATCGTCAAACAGGGAATTGCATTTCGGTCCTACACACCCCTCTTCCCTTTCGCCTCATTGTTTCTCCCTCTCCGTTTTTCTTTGTTTTCTTTTCACAGTCGCTACGAATAAAGAGTCGACGAATGTTCAAATAATTCCGGAGATACACGCAACGTTGCGATAATGCAGCGTCACGGCCGTTTACGAGGTGGCTAAAAACGGGACTTCAAGGTGGAACAATTCGGAGCACCGAGTAGTACGCGACTCGTGAGTTATGATAACAATGATGGAATTGAATTAACGTGAAATTCTATTTCCTTTGCTCGTCGGTTGCCGTCTTGGCGCGGTAAAATTGGCGAGCATGGTTCGTGTGAATGTCAAACGACAAATGGAGTACGATTTGGCCCCTTAATGTAACAATTTCCATACTCTTTCGCTGGATTTATGAAGATCCTCGAATCTCGCTGGTGACACGTTCAAAAAACTAAGGACATTCTTCTCGATGCGAGTAACGGGAGAGAATTATTTCGTCGCGGCTGAAGATCGGTACGCCACGCGCCATTGTCACAGCGTGGACGGAAAATTGAAAAAAGGAAGTTACGTAGAACGCGGCGAATAATTCGCGCCACGAATGTGCCGGTCTTAATGCAACTTAAGCAAAACCGTGCGAGCGTTTTCCATGGTCGTGGTTAAATAACCGACCGCGGGGGAAACGTGTTGTACGATGAAATTCTTGCACCTCCATTCTTCCCTTCGTTATTGAACCTTTTCCGTCTGACCTTCTTGCAGTTCGCAAGCCTGCGAAAGCAAGTTCAGTCTTCCGCACCTCTTTCATTCTCGCGCAACCTCCGTTTTATTCCGGTTGCGAAATATCTAATACCGTGATGCGGACGAAAATTAAAACGGGACGTCGAACAATCTATATTGCAACCCTATTCCACGCGTTAGAATTTAAGTATTAATCGAAGGACAATTTTAACGAGTGCATAGTTATATATGTATATATTTTTTGATCACATCTTATCGGTGCGAGATAGCGCGAAGAAAATGCTGCATTCGTAAAATCATTGAATATCTCTGGATGTACAGAGAAGCTGCGAACCACCTTTCACATCCAGCTAGGTGTACTCGAACGTTGAACGAAAGCCAGCCTGCAACGTAGCCGATTCTAACAGAGTTACTCGAATACAACGGACAAACGCGAAACGGAGATACAATTTTTACTCGATTATCTAAGCTCGACGGATCTCCACCGATTTCCTCGAGAATTGATGAAATTGGTGAACGGCAACGGCGTCGGCCACGAACGCCGAACGGCATCGATCCCAGCACGCTTCGCTCTAACTAAAATTCAATTGAACAGCATTCCATGCGATCTCGGTCCGCGGCTCGTGTCTACTTGAATTCCGGCTGCACCAGCAAACTCGATAAAAATGGTGGAGGCGCGCCTCGACAAACGTGGCTCCCAGCCGGCAAAGTTACCGGGCGGCTACGAAGACAAATGGACGACAGTGGGGGCCGACGAACGGAGATGAGAATCGGAATCAGGACCGTGTCGATATTCAAATTCGCCGGGCGTGTCCCGCGACGCGGACCAGAAATTTTCGAGCAACGAAAGACGCGCACGTGTACAACTTCTTGCCGACGATCGGGCGCCGACAATACATCTCGCCCCGTCGCATTACTCGCGGGAACAAGACATCCGCGAAATTACAATTCGCCGTTGACAAAGTAACGCGGCCACATATGTACGTTCCCGTTCAACTCGACTAGATTATGCGAACAATTTCTTCCCCGTCTCGATTCGCCCGATTCGCTCGATTTTCAATCTAAAACCGTACGGCTTCCACCGGATAGTAACGATCAATTCACGCGGGCACAATGTTGCGCGGCTGACGACCGAAATCGCGATTGAATTACCGAGCAAATGTTACGCTTCCATTCGCGCGGCTCGTGGAACGATCGTCGATATGGATTACGCGAGCCGGCGGGGGTTCTCGCGATCTCGCGATCCATCGTTGCGAACCGCCGGCTCCGACGATTTACAAACAGCTAGAAAAGGCTCCGTCGGTTCGAACTTGTAAAATCAATTATCGGCGTTCACGGTAACGCCGTCGGGAAAAGCGATTCCGGCGGGTGGAGATCGGCCGGCGACGAAGATCGATTCTACGTCAAACGGGAAAAAGGTACGGGAGACGAGTGGAATTGCGATCCGATCGACTTATTTTCAGATCTCGTTCCCCGCCCGGTTGAAACTCGTCGGGGAGTTTAGGATACATCCCACGTATTCGCGATGTGAATTCCTGCCTCGGTGTCTGCCGGGTTGTTGTATCATTTAACTTTCCATTATAAGTCTTTGATTTCGACCGATATTGAGCGCATCATTGTTCCGACGGGGCAAGTCGAGCGTGAAATGTTTCGCGGACGAGCGGACCTTTTGAGGAATTAATCGACAGGTTCGGTGAAAACGTTCCGCCGATTCCAAGGGCCGATATACTTCGCGAACGCGCGGCGCGCCGTTTCAGACCGAGCAGATAGACACTCGAGTGCGCGACGCTGGCTCCTGAGAGTGGCTTTTCATCGAATAAACTTGCTGGAGCAACTCTTGCAGGAATTACTTATCGATTGGCGAGAAAAGGAGCCCGACTAACACGGATAAAAGTTTGATAGTGACCGTGGACTGTCGACAGCGTGATACAACGTCCTAAACTTTCGTTCCGTCGTTTATGTAAAGCCCCGCGAGCAACTTGTATTTATGAAAAATATAATTACGAGGGTCGGTCGGGATTATTCTGCTCGGACCGGCAGGCCGAAACGAATCCGCCAACTTAACGAAGCAACCGAGGCTTGTATATAAAACAGCGGGAAATAATTAATCGCGGTGTCCGCGCGGAGGGCTTCGCGAGACGGAAATTTATTGCGCTCCTTTAAGGGCGCGGAACAATTAAGGGTGAAAAATAAAAATGACGCCGGGTGGAGGAGACGCTACAAAGGAAGAAAGGAGCGTCGGCGGAGCGCGTGGTACACGTCTGCCGCATAAATTACCCGATCTCTAATTAAGTAGGACCGAAGCGCTCGTTATGGCCGAGCTGTTAATCACCGAACTCATCGTCGCGTCGGCGGGACTGAAATTTTTTCAACGCTTGCACGGTCACGTGCGTGTGTATTTGTGCGGGGTGAAATTAGTCGCGGCGCGTATACGTCGCGCCGTGAAACAAAAATTGATGCCGGAACGCTAATTATCAATAAATTTGCCCGACGCACGACTGACACGCAGCGGGTTGTTTCGTTTGATATTGGAATAAATTTCGTAAATTTTCCACGCCTAAAGAGGAATAAAAGCGTAACGCGAACACGCAGTCGATGAAAGCTTTGCGCTGGAGGAATTTCAAGTGTGACAAATCCTTCGCAAATATTCGCAACATTTTACGCGCAGTATTTGTGTTCGATTTCGGACAATGTTTTTCTTCATTACAATTATCGTGTTTCGCCCGATGCATCGGGATAGCGTATACGACTTTAAAAATCAAATCAACGCGGCGCCATTATCTTCGTTCGAAGGGCAGAAATACCGAAGGCGCTTCGGTTGTGCGATTCCAGGCCGGGATTCGATTCTTGTCGAAAAGCAAAGCCGGAAATTAAAGAGTCCCCCGCAAACAATCGGCCGGATGCGAACGGCGATGTTTTTCCATTTCTGAGCCGTTCTCTAAATACGCGTCAACCAGCAACGAAAGAAGCGAAATGGCCGGGGGAACACGGTACACGGTATCCAACGATTTTTGCGGACGTCCACGCTACCCACGCGTCTCTTTTCGAATCGCAGCGAGCGACAGACCTAATTTCGTGGAAGTACGCGTGGCGACAGAGACAGAAACGAATAAATCACGACCCGAGGAGTGGGACAGCGAAGGAAAAGGGCAAATAAGGGATGGTTACGTTGAAGGGAGGAAGAGGGGTTACTACGCGCGCGCGGTTTTACGCGGCCGTACGAGTTGCAATTCATGCGGCACAGGAACTGATATTTCGCGGGAAATGAATCACTCTTATACAAACGAACCGGCACACAGCGGTAACGGGACACAATAGTTAGACAATGGGTAAAACGTAGCTTTCGGCCTGTGGCTGTGGCTGCGACTCGGACAGGGGGATCGTAACCAGAGACACGCGCGACAACAGTGGATCCCGTGGCTTTCCAGGAGCAGGAAAACGCACCCCGAAAAGGATGAAACTAGCATTCTCTATAGCCAGCGACGGAACAAAGGTGCACATTCAGGAATACAAACAGTGCCGTAGCTACGGAACAGCAACCAAATGAAATTCGCGACGTCCATTAGAAGGGAGCTGGGCGCGGTTTTCCTCGTCCGGCTTGTCACTAATTAAAATCCAATTAGGACATTATGTTTGTCCGTAGATGAATGAAAGACATCGCGTCCAAGGGCTTTTCGAGGGGAACGTCGAACGGCGATCGCCTCGCAATTGTTCTGCAAGGCGCGACAATTTGTATGCTTTTTGTTGTTGTTGCATTGAATACCGTGCCGCTAAATCATGGTAGATGGTGATACATTTTTCTGGTAGATATAGATATACGACGAGCATCGTCTTTATTGCGTCGGAAGGGTACACGTGCATCTTGCGTTCCACGGTTTGTTTTTCCGCGCGAGAACATAAAATCCCGATGCCTTGTAACGTAAAATCAAAAACGGAGTTTTTATCAAACATTTCCCCGGAATATTATGGAACAGGGCAGATGTTTGAACGCGGCGTTCAAACGCATAGTCGATTCGCCCCGTTTAGCATGGCATGCGATATTGCAAACTGTTTTACGAGTTTGGCTGTTTCCCTTCCCCTTTCTTTGCTCGTCTGTCGGCTTCCGGACTTTGATGCTTTCGAAACGAAGTGACCAATAAAGTTTTTCGGAACAACCGTATCGACTGTAACAGGGGAATGTCCACAGGCGCATTCTCGTCGCATGGATATATTCGAATTCGCGTTTCTTCGCGTTCATGAAATTTAAAAACTATCGGCCCAGTGGCCGGCTTCGTATCTCACGAGATTGCCCCTTTGAGGTCTGGTCAATCGTGAGCACGCCTTTGCTTTATCAGACGTCTCCCGGTGCTCGGTGGGTTTTCATGAAAATTAATAGCCAGTCCCACGTGAACTTCCACTCGATCCGTTCTGCATTACCTTCACGGTAGACATTCGTAGCGATTTTTCATTGATATTCGGCACAGAACTATTTTCACGTGTCTGCTGTATTCTTGATATTAAAAAAATAATATTCTATTCTCCATGATAAGATAGGTAAAATAAGGGGAAACATGTATTACGTAGAACATTTATTCCAATTTCTGTTATCGAATAAAACGTGATCATTTATTTCTAGCGTATATTGGAATGTTTATAAAGGTGCATACATTAAGTAAACGTGGCTGCCTTAAATTAGTAAAGTTCATATTTAACGAACTCGACGTTCACCGCTGTCCGCTGTCGCTTACTTCCTATGCAAAACCGCCAATACATTATACATTGCACTCTGGTTCCCGTATTACACATTCCTTTCCACCGTTTCCACCCTAAAATCTGCTCGTTACACCCTCGTAAACGGCTCAAACGAATTCGTTACAATTCGCCACGTGTCCACCGAGCTCGTGACCCGCAGCGTTTCTTCATTCTTCCTAAATGTATTTCTCGTAGAAATCTCTATCTTGTACTGCCCTATCGGCTTATCGTGCAATTGGGAACGAAAGTTATCTTCTATAGGCGGTTGTTCGTTCCGTAACAATTCTTTTCCGTGACGTAAAGAGATTTCGCAAGTCTACCTTCGTTCGTACAGGGAGGAAAGTGTATAAGACGCGGCACCGCTTTTGCGCTGTGCAGCAAATAGAAATTCAATAGATAGCCGAGTGGTAGAGAATGTTGTAGAGATTGTTACGGTGAGCGTGATCTATGGGGGCGCCGTGACCAGGGCGGCCCCACAACTTTCGCCAAGTATCGAAGTGTCTGCGACAGCTTTCCTGCTCCATCCGTCGTTCCTCCTGGAACGAGAAGTCCCCCTTTACAAGCTACTTTTCGTCGGTCTCGAGTATATATTTTTCGTTCAGACGTTACGAACAGCGAAACTGAACGTACCGCAACTGAATGTTATTGCAATACAATCGCGGCGTAATCGATGCAATTAATCTATGATCATTATCGGTCGTCGGATATTATTCTGTAATTCGTCTCGATCATCGTGCACTTACCAATACTTTCTCCCGTTTTCGTCGCATTTGCTCCGAGAGTTCAGCAACGTATCCACGATTCGCAACCCCCAATGCTCGTAGTCTATCGACAAAAACGACCAGCATGGATTTCACAGATTGTAATATCGTTCGATGATCAATACCGTCTGCTTTTTCAATACATTCCAGCGCCTTCGATAATTGACGAAACACGGAACACGGGTAGTGTCGCGTCGTTTCGTAATTTCTAGGCAGCACAGGTAATGCTGCGCAACAAATTGCAAGCCCGCGAAACGAAGTAACCCCGTTTACTGTAATTTCATCGTAATGGTGTCTCGCGTTGGATTACACCGTCGCACGTACCCATTCAAAGATGGTTGCCCGTGCGTGTGCGTATGCATGTGCGTGTGCGGATATTTTCCCCGAGACATTTATGTAGACATCGTCAATTGCTTGATCAAAAACGGCTGAAATTGCGGTCTATAATTGCTTCCCGTACTACGCTTGGAATACCGATGAAATTGCGGCTGGCTGCACGTGAAGCTTTCACCGGCGAGCTAAACGGGAACGCTGGTATAAATATTCCGACAATAACTTCTGATTCAGGCGGCGCAGATAATAGCCGGAACACTCATTACGATATGTATGAAAACTTACGGGAATACCAGTATCGCGGAATTGCTCCACCTCGAAGCCGGCATCGCCAGTTCTTGAAAGCTATTTCCGGCCGCGAGAATAAAAAGTTTCATCCTCGTCCGATGAATTACGTGCTTTTAAAACTCGCCGAAGAGAACGGCTAACACTTTTACGATGACGAAAAAAAGAAGGAAAAGGAAGAAGAAAAAAAACAACGTTTGCGAGAGCATGAAACAATATTCCACGTTAGGAAAAATGCTTGTCCATTTCTTCGGTAAACTGCTCGCGAATCCATAAAACTTTCATTGGCGCGTCGTGTTCGAAAAGTTGGCAAGCATCGCAGCAGGGGCGCCGTAAGAAAAAAGAAAAGCATCCGGAGACAAGCATTCGGTGGAGCGATATCAGCTTTCTTTACGATGATAATATATGAGGCAAACAGGTTCGCCAAATACTTGTTACCATGTTCTATCCACTACCAGGGACTAACATGCCGCGACACAAACTTCTATTGCCCTTGGAAAGAACTACTGCAATATTGTTTCTCAACTGTGCACGGCTTTTTATGCCAACATTATCCCAGCAACGTCCCTCCATACATTTCTTTTTCATCGTTATCCTTTTGTACACACGCAATGCGAAATGAGGAGGCCCTTTAATTTATGATGAAAATTAGTGGCGGAATTTTCTCGTCCATTTGATTGAGGGACGCTAAAGTCACGCTGGAAAAACGACATTACAAAGGTCCTTGCATTATGTAGAGATTTAAGCGTACATTTGAAATAATTCCTTGTCTTTCTGTCTCGCCCGACATAATCCCGGCAAACATGTTAGAAAAGATTAGCGCGGTGTTATCCTCCAATGTACGAAACACGTACGTGGACGATAGTTCACTAATAAGAGTACTTACCCTTTAATGGCTGTGTGTATGAGAGATGTTATGCAAATAAAGCGCAAGGAACTTCATAGGGAATGCAATTTTCTTATTCTACGCGGTGGAGTAATCCCTTTTCGCAAAGGGTTCCTTTTTCATCATGACGGGAAATCCTCTTTATTCTATGCATAAAGAAGCGAGCGGTGTACAGATTGAGAGTAAAGTAGCGCTTCGGGAACGGTAGAACTTGTAATGATCGGGAAACTTTTGGAATGAATTTAAATTTTACAGAGTTGCAGCGAAATGTCAACTTTAAACTGGGCGAGTATTTGAAATCGCCATAACTGAAATGCAACACGAATTATTAATTAAAGAAAAACATTCGCCGATTCACTAGAGAGAAAAAAGAAATAATTCCTTCTACCAGATACACAGTCTCTAACCTTGTAATACATTTCCATAAAGAAGTTGCAAACGATTCGAATGAACCTCGTGTCTCCTGAGAAAACGAGATAGATAGAAATAGCACCCGCGCATTGTTCTGATGTCTATTCTTTTCTCGAGAATCGTTCTCCAAAGAAAAGGTCCCTTCATTAACAGAGACAAGAAGTGAATTAGAACAGTCGTCCCTAGAATTTCCCTTGCCCATTCCGTTCCTTACGTTCGCACAGACGATTGAAATTTGTACAATTTTTTGTGAAAAAGTACCTTCACATCACCACCCGCTACGCGATGCCCCTGTAAAATGGGCCAAGGCAGAATGTTGTACAATCATTGCGGACTCTAACTTTGCGGTGGAATTTAAAAACAGAGCTTGGCAACGGATTTAACGGCGCTGATTACTTAACAATTTGTCGTGAGTTCACGTAACGCATCGCTTCGGTTTGCCTTTACTTTCTCTTCACTTGAATAAAGCTGCCGATAATCGAAGATGATTAATTGCCACAGTGTTCCGCCGAACGTCCAACCATATTATAAACAACGTAACACCCCTACCGGCCGCTTCATACAGAATTCCATTGAACGCTTTCAAAGCCTCTCATTATACATCGGTGGATCAGTGCTTAAATAAAAGGACAAAACAATTAGCTAGCACGTCGGCGACGGTGGCATGCTTTCACAAAATTCCACGCATTCTAAACTTTATTGAAAATTCGCGTTGATACGAAAGTTATTGGACGACGCGGGTCCCGTTCAGTAGAAACAGCGATCAATAGTCAGACGCGGAACAGAGAGATGTCAAACTACACGAAACCTCTTCTCGAAGATAATAAATCTTAGATAACCCGATTACGGCGTTACAGCTATCATTTTTAAAGCTCAGTACAGGCCTCGATAAGTGGCCGAAAGATTCTACTAAAAAGCTGCATTCAATAGCGAATCACGATCCATAATTTATTCAGCCCGAGTGTGAATGTTCTTCGTGCGAACACAACGAAACAAAACGAGCGTACGACGAGGAATAGTGATATTTCAAAGTCCAAGGAGAAAGTAATAGGAAAGTGTGCAGCATGAAAGACAACACTCGAGGAGGCAGCCGTCTCGAGCGATTTTTCACCGCGTAATTAACCGAACGCCTTCGAACGAGGAAAACTCGGGGGCCGAGAAGACGCGGCAAGGAAAACTGTTTTGACAAGCACACAGAGCGACAGACTGTAACGTTGACAAACATTCGAGAGGAAGGGGAATGCTGCGGAATGGACCGACAGCTGAAGCTGTCGAGGTTCGAGAGAGTTCAGGTCGATGGGTTGATTACCTGTAATGCAGTTACATCCCTCGCTACCGTAACAACACTAACCGGATCTGCATCGTAGGCATAGCACTTGTCCTATTTTGATGTAATACTCTAACAAGAAGACGTCCGGCTGTATAAAAATATTGGACAGTGCAATAAAGGGGAAAACAGTGAAACTGTTGAATGCACCGCAACCGTTGCAATCGTAAATGAAAATGATGCATAAAGGCAAACGCTAAAGGGAAGATAAATTTCATCTCCATGCAATACGTACGACTCCGTCGTGTATCCGGGACTCGTGGCATCAGTAGTAATATAACGAATGCTTTGTGGTTGCGAGTAATAACGTCTACTAGTCAAAAGCGGCACCAATTCCACGCCCCCGGTCGATCCGTACACCTGAACCTCCTCGTTGTAACGATTTTTCGCGTTCTCAGCCAACTGCATATTCGCAGCAATACCTGGGGAATGCACATACCGATCTAGAGACCGGTTGCTGGCCTTGCAACATCGACACGGGGAAACTTCGTTTACCTGGTTCTGCCTTATCATCAAAGTACTTGTTCATATCCGTGACTGCTACGGGATTAATGCCCCTTCCGTGTAACCTTTCGATCGTCGAGTTGCTCGTCCATCCCTGAAACGATCCAAAGTGGTAACTCGGTGTAACTGGTGCAGCCTCCGCAGTGCAAACCGAATCGACTTAGTCGAACAGAGATTCATTGGTATTCACGTCTTGGATTTGCGCCGCTCGATTCTAAGATCAAGTAACACAGCGGTGTTGCCTCTACATCGAAATGCAATTGCCAAACTTTTATTATACAGGATCAGCGAAGATTTTACTGCCGAATTTTTCTTCACAGTGGGTAGCATGCTTCCTCCTCTTTTTAACTCTGCTAAAATTCGAGCGTCGCGCGAAGATAATACGGCGGTCTGATTAGGATGAATGTTGAACTAGTTCGCGATGATAATGGCTCCGTAATTTAGTCACTGTCACCGTCGACCCGCATTCTGACGAAACAGAAATTAGAATTATATCTTGATCGGCATTAATCCGAACGCTGAAACCAGCGCGAGTTCCATTAGCCCCGGTGTCGCAACAAAGTTCGCGGAAACTAGTCACGATTCGGAGTAAAACCGACACGAAAAATCGACGCAAAATTTGTTACGATTATCGATTAACGGGAATGGACGACCAAGGAATGGATAAATCGAGAATTAAATCACCGAGAAAGGCAAGAGAGCCTCGGAGTAAAAATTGATCATCGGATAATCAGTAATCGGTTAAACTTGACTTAACCGTGCACGACTTATCGCGGTTACTTCGTCGATTTATCAACGTCGCTCTAGTTGGCTGGTTAGCGCCAACGAGGCTGCGTGGTTTATTATGAAGAAAAACAGAAAACCTACCATAAATCCGGCAGCCATAAATTCATGCTCAGGAACAGGTTTACCGGAGAGGGACAGTCTAATGCTTTGAAACAGACGAAGCAAGATGCACCGGCCGAAAATGCTCGGTAAAACGAGTTGAACGGTAACAGAGGAGGCTGGCGCCAAGGAAGAGTACAGCGAGAGGACGAGCTTACGTGCGGGAAGAAGTAAACTTGGCTGAAGTGGAGCACGCTAATAAATTTCAGTTTAAACTTTCCGGCCACGGGAGCCGGCCGTGGGATCGTTCAATTAGTAATCGCGGGTAACGCGGCACGGTTATGTATTTGAAGTTCGAGGACGCTGTGACGCGACGGTTAATTAAAAATTAAGAGTTTCTGTTCTCTCGGCATCGCTGACGCCGCTGAACCGTAGAAGGGAAGATCAAAAAGGAGGCAAGGGTTTGACCAGCATTGGTTGGCCGTTGCTACGTCTCCACGGAAACGCAGCCACCCTGTGCCGCGAAAGCGCGTTAATAGAAACGCTAATTTCCACTTCAAACGCTGTTTACAGACGCCCGCTGTGTACGATCCCATCCAGTCCCGATAGAAAAACCTGCGGCCGTTCTTGTGTCGACACGTTACGCATCGTGGCGTTCATTTCTGGGGGGGGGGGGGGGGGTCTAAACTCGCGTGTGCACACATCGTATAAAGGGAAACGAGCCTCGATTGACGATTTAATTCCATCCCCGTTAACCATGCATCCCGACACTAAAAGCACGATCATCAGAAACGTACTCTCTACCGGAATTATTTTCTACGGTTTCCCTTTCTACTTCGCTGCGTCTATGTACAAAGCGGCAAGGCTCTGGGTAGTCGGCATCAAAGGCTGAACAAGAAGGAACAGAAAACTGGCGAGAGGCGGCTGCAAAGACCTGTGTACACATTCGCTAATTGGCAGGCCAGTTTATGAGCAAGGAACAAGGCGGGCCGGTGTAACTGGCTGATCGGTTGCGGATCCTAAAACGGCGCACGAAGAAGTATGCGTACCATGGATTCGAGGAAGCGTACACCCAGCAACTTGGGATCCCTCCACGGAATTCCACCAGGACCGGGACGACCCCAGGGCCAAAGAGGCGTCAACTAAGCACACGGCGTCATAGCATATTAAGCAGTTTCCAAGCTTCGTTTCCTACATCCGCGAGGTGGTTGCCTCGAGCGCGTACACGAAAATCACTGCTCGTGGGGTGTCCTAATATGGGGGATGTATTCACCACTTGAGGATGAAGGGAAAAGTTTGAACAAGAATAATTCTAAATACGTTCCTTGAAATTGTTAATGTTACCCGACAAATGGTCAAGTGTTGAATACGTCCGATGCTGTCACGAAATGATTGCTCACCATGGGCACAGTGTAATTTGTCGGGACAAATTTTTGTTATTTCGTATCCGTATGAATAGCATCGATGCCTTGAAACAAAGGAACGATAGAGTGGTATATATATATATTTCGTAGCGATTTTTCCAGAAAATTCTCTCGATACGACGTTCCTCGCGTCGCCAAGAAAAATCGACTTCTCGCTGGGAAGCCAGTAGAAACATTTCTAACTGTACGTGATCGGAGAACGATACATCTACAGCTCGACCGAAAACGGGCTGCACCCTCAGCTATGTCGTCGTTCTCCTTCTATCGACATTATTACCATGAAAAAGATGCTTCACGTTCACTGTACAGGGAAAGTCCATTACGAAATGCCTTTTCCACGCACACCCACGACCAAAACTGCATTCGTTTTAAAGCGTCTATAATGTTATGTTATTATTGCACAAGCTTCTCGTCCTTCCAAAAATTGTAGGGTACCATACAGTTGCTTGAGATTAAAAAATATTGCCGGACAAAAAGAAAAAGAAAATGTAATTACTATTATTTCAGATAAGTGCTGCTTCGTGGAATTTACTGAGCAATCGTTAGAGCAGATAAAGTTTCAATTTTAAAAAAGAAAGTCCAGAGGGAAGATCCCGGGCAGAGATTGAGTCCCGAAAGCATGAGCCACAGTAAGCTTCCCAATGAACGTACTCAACTTCATACAGTCTAATCTAAATTTATGCAACGACCGAAACTTTAACGTCCCCGTCCCGGTGATCAAATTATCCCAGAAAATTACCTTAATGATAGAGAATTATCCACTGGAAGATCTACTCGAATTTCGTTAACAAGCTGTCGTTAAAGTATGTAAAGAATATCGACGTACGTCGATCGATACGCATGTAATAAATATTCCATGAACGAGGTGGCAGAAAGGTTTCGTGCACGAGGTCTCTTCAGATGTTAATGAAAGCCAACGTCACCGAGGTGGCAAAGATATCGCTGGATTTTATCAGCAGAAGCAAGATAACGATGACTGTGACTACCCCCCTAGCCCATTTACAAGTCTTACACGGTGAAATCAGCCTACTACCATTTTCAAACCCCCTCAGTAGTACTTTCTCTTCCATAGGTAGAGCTTTGAGACATTAAGGCCGTTGGCAATGACTTCCGGAACACTCTTGTTAGACTCTCTACCAAGGGAAAATCATAGACACACATCGTAAAAAGAGTCAAGGGTGAAATGTATTCTATCTGGATTCTGTGGCTAATGGAAAAGTGCAAACTTCTTTGGCTATCACCTATTTTGCATCAAGGGGATCTCTGTGCATCGTTTAGGGGAAAAAAGTACCGAGATTCGCCGGGGGCTAGATGAAATTATAGCGTATGTACAAAAGTAATTCTGCGACTGTGTAAAAGTTTTTAAAAAGAAGAACAAAAATTACGAGGAACACGAAAGGGCAGAGATGCATTTTTGGCAGCACGGTACAGATTTCGACAGCGAAGGTAAGAAGAAAGCTGCTGCTAAACACCCACTCCGCAATTACGTATTTTAAGTAGAAAATGGCGAAGCATGTGGGGCACAGCTGCAACGGTGTACTATATTTTTATACTTTGAATTGCAAATTATTCTGCCGAAATAGTTCTCGAATTACTACCACGAACGATCGGTGGCTGCTTACATTACTGGAAACACAGCGATGGCAAACATTTGCACGGTTATTATCGGCCAGCAGTTAATTCTTTGAAATGATCATGGTTCGCGTGATTGTCAGGATAATACGCAAGACGTTTTCTACCCATAAAAAGGCCGACCTAAATTTCACGATCGAACTTCGATTCGATTCCACTCTTCCACATTTATCTACATTTTCGTGTACAACGTAACGTCGGCGAACAATATTATTTGTAAAATATCGCGTTCGGAATTCACAGGTCGTAACGATTGGTATAGAATGTACATATTTTATGAGAATGAATGGAATTTGTTCGAGGATTTTGTGTTTTATTTAATTACAGCGAGGCCGAAAAAATTCTGGCTCTCCAGCTTCGCGGGATAAGGAAAACATTTTTATTAACAGCGATGCAAAATTCGGAGTACCACTTTGATTCGATTTTATTAATTTTTAAATCAAACATATTCCCCAGGGAATGGCCGCTAGACAAACCATAGAACAATGCCAAAGGAATACGAGAACACTGTCACTGAATAAAAGATGAAATTCCGCCGGTACAAAAAACGAAATTAACTTCTGGTTTTAGAAAGACGCAGTGTAGCCTTGTAATTGTGGATTCAGCATTTATTTATAGTTGAACCGTAACGCCGAAATTGCGAGTCTGTTTAATAGTAGCTCGGGGCAAGAAGGTAATTATTGGCGACGTGTATATTTAAAGGACCATTTGGAATCGAAACGCGAGATTGAAAATCATTAATTCATGCCTTTGTAAACGCATTTTGAGCGTTGCATTGCCATTCACGGAAATTAGTCAAGGCGTGTATGGATCAAAAGAATTTCAGTGCTTATATCACTAATGCCCTTTATCTTGAATATCTACTGGCAGAATGGAAAATGTGCAGGAGAATCAGCCGAGGAATTAATTAAATTTCTTAACCTGACATCAAAGTCGAGAGACTAGTGTCATAAAGAATTTACTAGTAAAATTGCATTTATTAATTTGGGATTATCCTGTGAAGGAATATTCAAATTGTATATTGGCCTCACGATTTCAGTGGTATAAATGTGTCCGAATTTTTTATTAATTTTCAACAGATCCTCTATAAAAGTATAAAGAGATTAAATACTTTAAAGGAAAATTAAGTTAAAACTTTATTAACATTCAAACGGACGTATGCACTTCTGTTTTGTTTTAATTTTTTTCCATTTCACGTTTCTTCTATGGCTTTTAATCATTTAAATTGAGAGACTCCAGCATCCATACATGAAACATTGTCGGTTTCTATGTAAAACCTTTTGCATTGAATCATGTACATTTCTCTGTTTGAAACAAATCGAGTAGTTTGCAAATTAACATTGCACCGGTATAAAAATCCCAGTAAATAAAACGCGCGGGCAGCGTCAGATAAAAAAAGTTTTTACCACTGCCACCAGAAACGTTTGAGTTTGTTGGCAAACGTAGTGGAAATTGTGACAAGTTTGTGCAGTTTGGTTTCAATATTTTTGTTACAAATACAATATGCATACATTGCTTTGAGCTTTACCTGGCCGAAATTGTGACACTCTGGTGGCCCTAGAGGTTCTAGAGGGACGTTTTTCCTTCTAAGAGTGGCAGCACAAGGAGCGCCTCCCCCTGGCTTACCCCAAGGCGAATAATTCTTTAAGATTTGCTGAAGCTGTAAGAAAAACGAACAGTTGTTTCCAAACTTAATTTCTTTACTGTTCTTAAAGAATAAAAATAGGACACGTGAAACATAAAGGTATTGAAATGAACTAAAAATGGTTAATGCTAAAACAACGAATAGAATATTTAGATACTGGCAATCGAGTTGTAAAAACAAAGAATAACTACACCAATGGGAATTCTGTAACTCCATGATTTCGCTGGTCTGGCACTAAACGGATCGATTCTACTGCACGCGTATCGAGACCCCATTGTTCCAGTCCTTTTAGAGAGCGCTGTTCGAAGGAATTTTGATACCAAACTAAACAGTCGAGCGAGTTTTGATACTTTAATTTGCCAGGCTTAATCGAGAAACATCTATTTTGCGAGCAGAAATTTGTACAGTAACTTTACTGCCAGAGTCTCTGCTTTATCTGGGTTTTACAGAATTATTTTCAGCAGACTGCGAACTAATCCGTCTCGTGCGAACGACAGCGAGGTGTGTGTGTTTTAAAGCAATAATCAAGAGATGCAAATCGCAAATTTTTTAATTCCCCTTTAATTCATCGTTTTAATTTATTTCCTTGTAAATGTGCCTGTTCATTAATACGCGGAGGGAATTTCTTAATGCAGCCTTCGTGGCATGCCACTATTTACGCTACAATTACGCTAAAAACGATGAGAAAGAATGTAGCTCAACTACCAATAGTTAAAGATATGAAGGAATTTCATTAAAACGTGGAAACGTTTGCGACCGTTAGTGAAATATTTCTTACAGCGAGCAGGACAAATAATATGCAGTAATTGCAGCGCTGCTACTAACGATACAGTTTATACAAATTACACACAACGAATCGTTTCAGCATTCGCGCACTCTGGAAATTTGACTGAAGAAAATGAAATTCCGAATGCACAGCGATCTAAATTGCGACGAACCGTGAGCTATTTCGCTGGAAATTTTAGTGCCTCTCCATAAAATATCCCGTCATAAATTATCTATATTAAGTTTCGCATCAACCTGTACAGATGTGAAATCTCGTACGCCGTATTGAATTAGCATTATTTCCCGCATAAAATGTAATATTTCGACGCAACAAATAACATGTCTAATTAAGTTTAATCCGCGACACTAATTCTCATTGTTGTTTGGCAAAGTACCACGTGTACAAAGACACACTTGATATCCTATTGTAGAGAAGACACATCTTTTACCGCGAGCTCATAAATCCCTGCACTTATCGATGCTCTCGAAGAAACGCTAAACCAGAGATCACGTAATGGCTTGTTATCGACACGAAGACCGCTATCTTTATCCGATAAACGACATCGATACTATGAAACCCCCGAAAGGTAATACATTCGACCGTGGTCAGTAAAGGCCAGTGACGTAAATAGTACTTGAGCTACCAGAACAATCATTTACGATGCATACTTCACGCTGTTCACGATGCTTTTGACGTTGCAACTCCTCCTTTCGTCGTCTCCACAAGGCTGTTCCCTCTTGAACAGCTCGCCGTTCCCGCTCCTTTCTCGCATCCTTCTCGACTTCCGGTACATACGTCGTCTCCGGGATTTCCTGCGCCATTTCGGCCCCGGTGTCTTCCTCTTAATAAAAGGACGAACAAATCACGAGCATCGCGTGCAAGGGAACACGTGATACGTGAGCGGATCTTGTGAAAATCAAATGGATGTTGTTCAGAAGTAGTCGGGAAACGAATCAGGCTGCTGTGCTGTATTCCTTTAAAATTCTACTGATCCTTCGAACGTGCTAGTACGATTAAACTTTTCAAACAAATTGTTGTTACCGATATTCAAATTAACTGAATAGAAATTGAAATGGTTTCGTATATTGCCGCTTAAGGATTCGACTATCTTTAAGTGGATCAATCGGGAAAGCTGAAGTTGTAGATATGAAACGACGGAAAATATCAACGTCATATTGCATGGCAGAACATTCGGTGCTGCTATCGCCTGTTATCGATTTAACAAGATATTATTCTTTTTCGCGGAAATGTGACATCAATCTGCACGGTTACGCGACAATTTTATTCGCGGAGGAACGTCAATGTCTAAAGGTGCCTGATTTGCTTGACATTTTCCGAGCTAAACGCGAGGATCAATCAACCCTCCAAACCCCTTCATTGTTCAAATGTTCCGTGCAACATTTCAGTGACTGAATTCCTCTCTGGAGGCAGCGTTCATTTATTTTGTAAGTCAAGCACAACAGCATGCTCGTACCGTAACGTTGGTAATTTTCAATTTATTTTTTACTGTTCAATATACAGATCGTACTCGTTGCCCGATAAACCGCAACATTGTTACAAAACACGTAGTGAATTTCCTTTGAATAATGACAAAACTTGCGTTAAGATAATTGCAATAAATTGAACTGTCACTAATAACAGGTGTGTCGTATTCTTTCTTACTCCACTGAGGGTAAAAGTTATACGTCTTAAACATTTCCAATTATTTGAAAAGGTAATTGCGTGCGTACGAAATTGTGCGTACTATCAATTGATTAAATAAAATTGGCACTCCTCTAGGCAAGTATCAGTCAGGGACTCGGGCATACTTTTCTCATGCAAGCTCGTGCAACGTTAATCTCCAAAGGGTAATAATAAGTTTAATACTCACGACGATGCAGAAGTTTTGCGTGACGCGAAAGCGAGGCTTGATCCTGACGCAGGCAACAGCAACTCGTGAAAATACTTGGTAAACCGATTACATCCGTACAAAAGCTGCTCACCTGACGATGAGAACACGCGACTGCCAACCACCCTGTGAATCCACCCTGGCTTCGACGAAGTCACATACCTGTACATACCTCTCAGCCTACACTGCTGTTATATGCGTCACGATTTACGTCGTGACCATCTACCACTATATCTTTCGACCTTCGACCACCGGGCTCGAAACCAGGGCTGTAAAAAATCGCAGAAGCGCCCCTAACTTAGGGTGAATTACGCGAACAGACTTACGACTGGTAGATAAAAGAGGAAAAATGGGATTCAAACATGCTCGTTTGAGAAAATAATTCGAGCCATATAATAAGGTTTCCTTGGTGAAGGTTTCGTGTAAAAAATAGCGATATCAGTGATAGTATCTCTGTACTAAATACTCCGATGATTAAATTGTTGTGTTGTAATTAATAATACAAGAGTATCGTGGAAATACACTCGCATGCCTATGTTATCGATTCGATTTAAAATTGTCCTGAGATTTATTTTCGACTCGCATTCGTGCCGTTCTACAACTTGTTTGATTAAGCGAAGTGCACGTTACACACATGCTGAAAAGTTGATCCAAGCTCGACACGCGTTGCATGTTACGATTAAACGCAGCCATCGAATGTCATTGACCTTTCACTCCTGGCTATCAAATTGAAAGGTCGTTTTGAATAAAGGAACGAAAAAAGAAGACAATTCACAACGCAACCTGTAAGGAGTGTAGCTGCACGAAACCAGCTGTTCTGTTTGCTAAATGTGCTATTTCTTTCTCAGAGTAGATACACGAATGCGGAAAGCACGTTGTCCTGTTAAAATATTCCACTTGTCTTTACTTTACTGTTGTGATGCGCACAGAAAGGGACTTACAAACGTACGTAAAAACTTTTAGAGATACGAGAAGCAAGCAAGCCAACGAAGCTTCGAGCTAGAAAAAGTCTATGGAATAAAGTGCACCGATGATGGTATTTGCTTTAGAAATCTTTTAGATAATATAAGACTTTGAATAATACATGAATAGACCTGCTTTCATGCCAGAAAAGTCAATAAACTGAAACTTTCTTGCAATTTTATTATCGTAGTTGGACCTTAATCTGCTGTTCGTGTTTACTTCTATTTTTAATAACATAAATTGAAGTGCTCAATTCTAGCAATATATCTTCCTCAATCCTACGAGAAAAATAGTTTGCTAAATATTTTGCAAATAATTTGGATCAAGTTCGCAATCTTCTGGGAGGCTCTTATCAATAATCATTGTCGGTAATCCAATTTACAAGTGAATAATATTCTAATAATATATCTGTTGCGGTGAGAATATTTTTGTTGACAAAATAACATCAACTCATGGACAGAGCAATTATGTTATAAAAATATAAGAATATAAACTACAATATTACTAGCAGGCGATTCATCCTACCCGCGTAGCCTACATCATTGCCGACAGATACCGGTGCGACAGATTTTGTCCGTATCAACGTTTCGGACTAAACATAAAATGATTAGTGTAAATAAAAATTAATTGAAATAAATATATTAAACCAAAATGAATTATACATATATACATAATAAATTTATTTCAAAGACAAAATTATAAAATATTGCATTAAATTCGTAAAACAATAGGCTTCCCCCGAATCGATCGAGAACATAGCTATAGAGTATATACATGTAGTAATGGTATGGGCAAATCATTTATAATTATACAATACAAAATTATAATTTTATAGTTGTACTTAACATTATTCGAATTGCATTTAAATAATCATTACAATTTCTCGAAGATTCTCCTCTAATGCTAGACCGCACCCCCCACTACTATCGCTGGCACAGTGGTAGGGATAGAGTTACTTGACTGAATCGAGCGCTTCCTTCTTCAGTGTCGCATGGACCGTCAAAGGAGTAGGATGTATTTTTGTTCCCTAATTTGTATTATATTTTTTCGTATTATCTTTTTCAATACGATTCAACTGAATTTATCAACCTACTTCTTATCAATTAAACAGCATGCCACATATTTACCGTTATTTAGGATACTATTGCCTATAATTTATATTGTGATTAGTCCATCAAATTCTCAATTTTAATAGTTTCAAGGTATCCATAGAATAGTTTACCCAATAATGCTACTTATCGTTATTACATTACTGATAATAAAATATAACATTACGCTGTATCTTTCGTCGTAACGTTTATCCAATTATATCGAAATAATAAATATTAACGAATGTACGAGTACTCATACTTCAGTTCAGCACACATACCATATATGCATCTGTTTATATAGTATTAATATTTGTAACATTTGTATTTATAAAATAAAAATATACTACTTTTAACCACGTTGTGCACTTCTCGGTCATATAAATCTAGTCTGTATGAAAAATAGTGAACGGCAAAGCCTAGCGTCTAGTAAACGAGCGTCCGTGTGAAACAAGCCTTTCCCTTATGATATTGTCCTCAAGTAGAACGATTCTCCTAAGCAAATTATACTTATATAATCCAAATTTTCTCCACCTTATTGACAGAAACATACAATTTACTATAAATACTGTTTCTCTCTAAGTTTCTCTCCAAGTATTTAACAACAAGCAGAAACATAAAATTAATTTTATACTTATACTTGTTACGAGGCATATGCATAGATACTATTCTTGCACTTTTATTGCAAACAATATACATAATATATAATTATTATGTAATCAAAGACAATTTCATGTGCTAACTGTTGCATGTACCGATGCGAGATCCATTGTTGGAAGCCTATTCGGAGCGCCATCAATTATGAGCGTAACATTTACTTAGTATAAAAAAAAAGGTACAAAGTGCCTAATGAAAAGAATTCTGCAAATTATTTAAAGGAAGCGAGACGGATGCACACGTTGCTTGCTGTTGCACGCAGATTATTAATTTGTTAAAGTTAATGCGTTTCGAACACCCAGTAGAGAAGCTTGACGCAGGCCTGCGCCTGTCAACCAGCAGTTGACCTGTGTATGTAGTTGACTGTGGTAGTTGTCCGATCGCGCGCTATTACATTTTATCCCGTGTTTTCGTGTTCTATCGTGAACATACTCGGTATCGCACGAATCGTGTTAGATACATGAGGTGATGAGAGAACCTACGAAAGGCCCAGACTTCGGACCGCCCAGGTGAGATGGCTGCTTCTCTAAATATCGCGACGAGACATAATCTGGGGTAAGGGAGTAGCAACCTCTTGGGGCCAGTGCTAGTCACGTGACCCCTATGTTTACCAAAATGGTGAACGTCTATGTTTTAGAAATAATTTTCAGTTCCTTGTAATGTCTGTTTGCCTACATGTTTGCCTATGACGGTTCAGTGAAATGCAGGCGGGGTTATGTGGTCAGCTTGCCGTTAGCGTTAATATGTCGTAGGCGAACAGTTGTACCTTAGTATTGTTACACTCGCGCTGCGTGTGCTTGTCACAAACGATTGTAGCGAAAGTTTGGAAGTAGTTGTACGAAAGTGTCTTCCGCTTACAAATTCCCGTGAATTTGTACCCGCGTGCACGAATCGTTGCAATTTTCTTGCAATCCTCCTGAATATATGTCCTCGCGGTTCAACGACTGCCATGATAATTGCACAACTCTTTAAAACTCATTGACCCATTGGAGTTCGACTATCCTTTCTTTTTTCATTCCCTTTTTCGAAACGCTCGAGCCTCGTCTATCTTTCATGTAATTTCCTTGATAATACGGTTTACAGTGCCGTTTTGTTATTCGCTATTATTGATATCACATATCTGTTTTATTTCTCCAAGGGGGTGACCGAAGCTACGCAAGGCCTAATTTCATTACTGACAATGTTGATCGCAGAGCGTTGCAGGTACAATCTACATATCGTGTTCGCCACTTTGGTTAGTATTGCACGGCGAATACTAATGCGTACATTATTTTTACAGTAATTACAGATGATCTCTGATGTAGGTTAGTGCACACCAAAAGCACTTTCAAATAGGACATCTAAATGTCAGAAGGTGTTCCAGCGTAGCATTTCATGCTTTGGCCAAGCATTTTTAAACATGGCCACGTATCAAGTTGACTATCAGTGGTTAGTCGCACAATTAATATTACCTTTACAATTAACATATCACAGTGACATTGTACTCTTCATCGACCGTGATAAACGGATATTGAAGTTGTCATTGGTGTTTCAAACGGCTAAATATTATTCCAGGGCTTATACCATAATGGATTCGTCTAGAATATCCACTTTCCTAATATCAATTTTATTGATAGTCTATGGAAGTTTCCGATCTCTAAATATGGAACAGGAAGCTAGAGAAAGAGAAAAAGAAAAGGAACGTGGTAATTTATTGACCGGAATTTTGAGTAATAGCAGCACAGCCAATGCAGATGGTGCTAATGGAAGAGTTCAAACCCTAAACACAATGCATGCTCTCTGTCTACCTCTTGGTGCTTCCATTTCTCTACTCGTCATGTTTTTCTTTTTCGACAGCATGCAGATGCTTGTGGCAATCTGTACAGCCAGTAAGTTTCACGAGACAGTTTAATTTCTGTTTATTCCGATTAGTATTATTACAATTGTAACTATTATTTATTTAAGAACGGTATCAAATAAAATGAAAATTTATTTACAGTTGTAGCAACGGTTGCATTGGCGTTTCTTTTATTGCCAATGTGTCAGTATATCATTAGACCATGTTCGGATGGTAACAAAATATCCTTCGGTGTTTGCGGAAGGTTCACCGGTGCAGAATTGCTTTCTTTTTCATTGAGTGTCAGTATAGTATGCATCTGGGTACTGACCGGGCATTGGCTACTCATGGATGCAATGGGTATGGGACTATGCGTAGCATTCATTGCATTTGTTCGATTACCTAGTCTAAAGGTGTCCACTATATTACTAACTGGACTACTCATTTATGATGTCTTCTGGGTTTTCTTTTCATCCTATATATTCAGCACAAACGTAATGGTTAAGGTAAGCTTCCATAAATTCGAATAGAGACGGATACAAAATTGTATAGAATTATTTGATGTATTTTCTTTAATTGCATCTTTGTTTTTCGTTTGTTTGATAATAGGTAGCAAGTAGACCAGCAGATAATCCAGTGAATCTTGTGGCTAGAAGGTTACACTTAGGTGGTGTGGCAAGAGAGGCACCAAAACTTCCTCTGCCTGGGAAATTAGTGTTTCCATCGATGCATCAAGCAGGACATTTTTCAATGCTGGGCCTTGGTGATATTGTTATGCCGGGTCTCTTGCTTTGCTTCGTGTTACGATATGACGCATACAAAAAAACCCAACTGTTGCCCGGTGGTTGTGAAACTGGAGTTCCACCCCCGCGTCACATAAATCGTATTAGTTATTTTCATTGTTCCCTCATCGGTTATTTTCTTGGTTTACTTACTGCTACTGTAAGCTCTGAGGTGTTCAAAGCTGCGCAACCTGCCTTATTGTACCTTGTACCCTTCACCCTATTGCCACTGCTCACAATGGCATACCTCAAGGTAAATGTGATTCAGTACTTCTTTTTTTTCTTTTTCATTTATTTCTCTATGTATGCCACGGTAATTTTTACGAGTGTGACATTTTTGCAGGGAGATTTACGTCGAATGTGGAGCGAACCATTCATATCTCAGCAACCTTCTAAGCACATGGAAGTTTGACAACAGTCATGGGTTTGTGTATATTACACATTATGGGAGGACAACTACTCGCAGAATCCCATTGTCACTTATCATAACGTCCTTATTTTTATCAATGTCATTTAATGTAAGTAATTCTTTTCTACACATGCATCTTTCAATACCACGATGCAAATTACGGTTTCGTATCATACAATTGATATGAGTGATTTGCATTGCAACTAAAGGTATACTATACTACGACATTGATTTAATATAACGAAGCATACAAGACGTTAAACGAACAGGTTTTCTTTATAGAACTGAACAGAAATGGTTCTCTAAAAGCGTATTTAGAATACTGGCTATCGTCAAATGCATCGTTGGTATTCATTTCGTGTTTGACATTCGATGTTGCGACAATGAATGAACTATATGTAATAGGTAAAGTCAATGATAACAATTGTTGTCTAATAATTTAGTATGCGCGTAAAAAGCCGTTCCGAGAAACACTTAAAAGAAGGGTACATGTATTTTTTTCTCTTTAATTTTACAGTATGATTATCACACAAATTTTCGAAGATTCAACACACATTTTTTTATTCTTTTTTTACACTAAACTAATAGCGTGTACACATATTACTAATTTCACTACAGCTTCGTTATAAATGTGTGTGATATTCTAAGCGGAAAATTAAAGCCTTTTTAATTTATTATTCAACTGATATCAGACTAATTGTATGTAACGCATAGTTATGGATAGAGTAATTTAATAATTATTCGAAGATTTTCATGAAGATCTAGCGAACGTATGTGTGTAGGTTGTGACTTTCTTTTTACTTGGAGCTACTATTCAACAAAGCATTCTTTATGCAAATGTATATATGAATTTTGGTTTTATAAACTTAAGAGTTAAAGAAAATTTACGGTTTGTTATTAGGATAAACAGCAAGCATTACAACTTGCCAAACGTCTTGCTAACTTTGTATAGCACGATGGAAAATTGAGAATAATTTTTGGGAATGATGAAACTGAATGTTGGAGAACTTTATTGACAAAAAAAATTAAATAACTTGCATATTTGTGTCTTGATTTTCAAGGACTCGTGATAGGAAGAAAAGAGTTTATGATTATAAAGTAGTGCTCTGATTAAGCTCTTGCTATGGATAGGCACCAGAAAGACTTTATATGTTTATTTAAAAAGAAGACTGAAAATAATATTGTATGAAAGCCAACATATTGAGAGGTGTCTCAAAATACAATCAATCCTTTTTGTTCAATTTTTCTTGTATCAATTTATAGTACCGTAGATTGATATGATACGATATAATATAATATAATATAATATAATATAATATAATATAATATAATATACAATATAATATTAAGTAATGTGACATAAATAGTGTAATAATTGCTTTTATAATCGTCACATAATTTGCCGTAGATTACGCGAGAATTAGAGTCGAAAAACTTGTTAACTGTTTACTAATGGTTTTTATAATACTTTATTCATCACATTCTAAAATTCGCCACGAAAAGTTACGAACGAACTATATGTATATCTGAATTTTGCTCTGTGAATACATTTTATTAATAAGATATTTCAAAGAAGTTAATACGTTTTTTAATGTAATCTGTTTTGCACTAAGTATGGTATAGTCGTAAATTATTGGGTACAGAAATACAACATCGGTTTAAAGTAATCATAACTTGTACAATTGTATATTGACTTAGAAACTAAACTCTAATCTGTAGTGCAAACGAAGAAAAAAACAATATTATATTTGCAATCTTCTCGTTAGAAAAATTTCCGTAGGTCGTTCTTTATCTTAAACATCTCGCCCTTACTTTTATAACGCGAATCAATTAATGTTATATAGTTTTATACAAAAACTAATAACTTCAAACTTTCTGAAAATATTAAAAGAGATTATTTTATACATGTCTATTTTTTGCCCTTATTAACGCGGATTAAACAATTTAAGCAATTTCTATGAGCTATTTAATACCTCACTTGTAATAACACTCCTTTTGATACGATGGAATTAGTTTTTGTATAAAACTGTAATTCTTCCTACACTCTATTCATTTACCTGTCCATAGCACAAGCAATTTATTCTTATTCATTATCCGCGTCCTAAGAAAATAATATTTGAGCGAACTGCGTAGAAAAAAAAAAGAAATCTATTTCTCTTATAAGATGTAAGGACGTAAGTAACAAAATATATACCTATATATATATATCTCCTTCGGTTGCAAACGCAGAAAACGATGCTTGAACATTCTCAAGGAATGAGAATGTAACTAAGCTGTATTAAGCGTTAACTATTCTTTAACAGTTCTAATTATTTCTTTTATTTTTTTTTCTTTCCAATGAATATTACAATGCAAAGTTAACTTCTGCATAATATACCATTTTAGCTTTCTTTGTTAAACAAAATCGGTCTATAATAATTCAAGCTATCGTGCAAAAAGACAATTTATTTCAATGCTTTCGTTCTTGGAGACAAACCAATGGAATACTTTTTTTGTTACAAAAATGTTTATATTATGCTTCTGTTTTAGGTACATTTCTTCTTTCAATTCGTATCGTTTTTTTCGTACAAATAGAACTTAAAGCATAACAATGTAGAAAACA
Source organism: Nomada lathburiana (assembly GCA_963667235.1). Lineage (NCBI taxonomy): Eukaryota > Metazoa > Arthropoda > Insecta > Hymenoptera > Apidae > Nomada > Nomada lathburiana. The sequence goes on from OY763908.1 coordinate 4,744,500, forward strand.
TCGATCGCAAGATTATTACTTAGTTTATGGTGAAAATGAAAGACGCGCAAAAATTATATTTCCCACTTTTTTATAAATATGCGTAATAAAGCCACGCTTCAAGAGTTCTCAAGTCTTGTGGATTTTATTTATCTGACTAGGATGGAAAATTTCGAAACGGGAAACATGTACATACATAGCAGACACGGCAGTCCTTCAGATTTCCCACAAACTAAGTGACACAATGAATATATATATATATATAATTAGTGATATAATGTATGAAATAAAGAGCAAGGTAAACGAGAAATACATTTAAAGAAACAGAAATCGGGATTTATGTCATAAATAGAATACAATTAACTGCTAAATAATATAGCTAATATACTTCTAAGAGCACTTTGCTTGTACGGTTGCAATTCTCGATTTGCATGTGTACAGCTATGTACATTTTTATATATAATAAAAACACGATCATCTTCACGGTGGCCGTGTTGAATAAGTAAAGTTATTGAATAAACTTACATGTGTTCTTTTTCCATATCACTGTTACATGTAACTCCAATAACGTTATAGATACGCATATCTTAAGTACGTTTACAATACTTTGGATTAGATCGTCAGCAGATAATGTACTGTCTCTCGGATAGAACACAAGGGAAAACGATGAGGCAACCGATGACAGAATGACAATATCTTCACAGAATTCGTAAAGATAATCATACGCTACTCTGTCCCATCGTCACGTTATCTAAATTCCTCTTTATACTCTCCAATTCGTTCATATCGGTGACCGAGGATTCGCATTTATATACCACCAACGAATGGTAGAAATGAACAGCGAAAGCGATGAACACTATAAGGACCGGAATTACTATAATGGTACTGGCGGTGGCGGCGGTGAACGAGTAGTCCCAAAATTTCACCCAACACAAAATGGCCACCTCCACTAGAAACAAGAACAATCCTAAGACCGTGGAAAATGCCCAGGCCAGCTCAATGAAGCCACGCATTCTTTCGTGAGGGGACTCCGTGACGAGACGTGACACCTGAAGTTTACTAATAGCCTCAATATTGGGCAATAAATACGTGCTTATCATTAGAGCAAAGATGTGTACTGATACTAAAACGGTTGTGCAAACAGCGAACATCACAAACAGCCATTCCGGTACCGCGGTTGGCTCGTTTATTTGTAGCTCGACCATAGCCACCTGAAAGATAAAGAGAAAAAAACCATGAAAGGCGATCTGAACATTTTTCGTCATCTACTATAAAGAAGGGACGATCGAAATTCCATTACGTCAACCGCGACGCGAGACGTATTGTTGAAGAAAGTTATATTTGCCTTATATAATGATAGATCAGGCTCACGATTACACGGAATTGTTGTCCACGTCTGTTTAATGATTTTCAGGAAACGTTGCGTAATCCGCCACGGGTTTTCTGATTATACAAACATAGATTTTCTTGGAGAATTAACTCGCCCGAGAGGAATGTACACCGGCAAAAGCATTTCAAATTTCCGTTTGCTGAATTCTATCTCCCCTGGTGTATCGGGCGAATGAAGATACGTCTATGTATATTCGTTACGCATACGATTATTGGACGATTGTGCGCATCGCCGTTTAGATCGTTAAGGGAGATTTATCGGCGCATAATCTGACGATTGATCGTCGGCATAATAAATTGCATCAATGGAATTTTAATAGATAAATACGTTACGACGATCTTCAACAACTTCGTCCCGATTTGTACTCACCATGGCGAAACCACTCAACAGTTCCGAAGTGGTTGCTGTTGCTTTCAATTTGGCTCTGCTCATATGAAGTCGTCTCCATGAAAGACCTTCGGGACCACCTTGCCCCTCGTTGCCAGGCGAGGAAGGTGTAGGCGGCACCGGTGATCCCGTACACGTACAGCAGCATGCGTAGGGCACGTTATTTGCCAAGATATGGCTATTTGGAAAGGGAGGGCTGACCATCGATCTCATATCCAAGGCTACATAACGATTGTGCCTATTTCTTGGCGATAAAACCAGCTCGCTTTGGGCAGGGGACAGCGAGGTTCTCGAATTGTAACAGGAATAACCGGTGTCGTTCATTTGCGATTGCTTCGGGAAATAGGCAAGCGAGGTTGGCCTAGTTCTCTGTGCACCATAGGGGAATTGACAGAAATCGATCTGTGTCGATTTGTTCGATCGTCCATTGATCTCTTCGCTGCTCTTGTGCATAGAGATCGCGTTACCCTTTCCATACTTTTCGTTCGGCACCTTCTCATCCTGAATTGAAATACTACTTCGACTAGTGCCATCCTTTTCGGCCAGCAAGCCGGTATTAATGTTCGACATAATTTCACCCTCGTGTTCTCCGTTCGTTCTTCTAAAAATCACCCCCCACCGAACACTTGCCGACACCAGTTTGAAACGGGGATCGCGTACTACCACCTCATCGATGACCGTTCCTTCGCGAAGCGCAGTCAAATAATCGTGCCACGATTTTCACGAACGCTCATCGTTACCATTGTTCCCTCTAGATTGAGTCAGTGCATACGTTCACACAATCACCGTGCGATTATCATACGTTTCGTTTCTTCCACTGCATTCCATGCCTCACGTTCGGCCCGCACCTAATCCTTCATCGTCTATCTTCGATTTGTTAATTAAACTAACTAATCACCAAACGCACACCGTTCGATATCACACTGTACAGTCGTCGCGACACTTTGAACGTCAGTTACATCCGCCCTGGTGCCAGATCATTTCCTAAGATGTTATTTAGAGAAACCTTTCAGACGCGCGCGGAACGATACACGTTTCGCAGAGTGGGCCGAACGGAAGCGAGTAGTTTCGAGGCTTTACGATAGAACACTGACCGAACCGCGGTATTGCATCGCCGTTCAGGCACACATGACGTACTTGTCTGAATCATAACAATAGTATTAATTGCCCCGGAGCCATACCGGCCACATAATAACCGGCTACGCGGCCTTAGCGTATGTATGTGCTCTTCTGCTCCCGACCACTGTGCGCTTGCCTTCTCCTCTCTCACGTGTCTCCGCTGAAAGATGCTACCGCGGCCAATGACGCTTGTTTTCTTGCCTCGGGAACAGAGATAAGATAATCACGAAGGGAACGCACCTGAACAGGTATCAAAACACCAACACGGAACGGAGTGTCATTAATTTTATCGGTCGAAACGAAAAATCCTGGCAGTGATTCTTTTGTTAACGGGAACTTACGTTCTATCTTGTTCCACGGTTCTTAGCACGCCACTGTTGTTGGTTCGTCTCTTCTGTTTTTTTAATTGTTGCTTGAAGGTATGTGTACGGAAACTTGACCGTGATCGTTTGTAAGGCCGGTAGCAATTAGAAAGACGGAGTCGCTCGTGCGACATTAATTACATAACTTGCATCGATGATTTATATAAAATTGATGTTTGCGGTCGCGATTAGATACAGCTGTGGAAAAAATGCGCCGATTGTACTTTCAGTTTGGATCAATTTTCTCGTCGTGAAATAATATTTCGCGTTGCGCACGAATTTCAGTATCCGAGAATCGAGCGTCCTAGATATGCACTTTACGTTTACAAATTGCTGCGAGAATATTTTTTCGCGTGCCTGCATGCAAATAAGCGACTTGCGATGCGCACAAGAATATATTCATTGAAACACAGTCATGGAAAAACTACTTTCGATTGTAACTGCATGCTGGAGGACAATCTTGAAACGTTATTTATGAAAGACCGCTTATTCTAATTGAGAGAATCTCCTTGCTTTGATGCGCGTATCTTTGCAAGTTCGACTAGGCGATCGTCATCGATTTTTTTGTTTGCTGAGCAAGTTACAATTCCTCAATTGAATATTTTTTTTTCCACGTACTACTTGCGGAAAATTTGTTCGCATCGAACAACCGTTCTTGCATGTTTAAAAGATATTTCGGGGTCGCTGCATATTTCCCCGTTTGTATGCCGTGCAGCAGGTGGACGACGATGCCGAACAGGTTTCCAGGGAGCTGTATGCGAATGTGTGCCATCGACGATTTACAGAAAAAGTTTATCTATTCGTGGCCTCATTTGCATATGCAAGTGTACGCTCAAAGTAACAAGAATCGTACAGGTTGGGAAATATAACTGATCAAGCTGATTGACATAATGGCCGAGTTCTTAAAATGAAGGTAAAGGACGCTGCTACCTGACAATAAACAATTTTAATCGTGATCTCTGCGATTTTCCGTAATCACAATTTTTACGATTTTATTTGGTAGCGATTCGGCCACGTCTGTTCCATTTAGCTCCGCGATTTCAACTCTTTATTTCATATTTATAAGTTTTTCCCTGGTTTCCGATTAGAGCCTCGAGCCTGGATTAAGTTTCAGGTGGCATTACATCCGAAGAAACGAAGTGGCTATATGCCGAAGAGGCCCGACAAACAGTCGGTCAAGAGGGCAACTACTAATGGTTCGCCATTCTTTTTAAGAATGGGGAATCATTCTATGTTACTACTTTGTCACTGTGATTGCATTTTCATTTGAAGAATTTTTATTTGTACTTGGCCGACGCACATTCCGGCCCTAGGATACAGCCATCCCAAAAATATGGCGTTGCTTTGGAGTTCCGGAAAACTTGAGAACGGGTCGAATTAGAGTCCCGTTAAACGCCACGCGGTTTTTCAAGTAGACTCGCGGTTTTTAATTAGATTTGCGCAATGATATCGCGATTGTTCTTGCATTTTTGCTGTTCTTATTGTTAGTTAAATTGTAGTATTTCATAATATATTTTACATATGAGAAAGAGAGAAAGTGTTGCGGAAATTATTTTCGCGTCTTGTGGTCTCATCCAACTTTTCAGAGGATCTTCAATTACATTGCTTTTTGATATTACAAATAATTTACTGTTTGCTTTCTATCAGCCTGAATAAATAGTATTGCGAAATGATTGCAACGCGAGTTCCAGTTAGCGTTGCGTTGATTAAACATCGCGCTTTTCATTAGAGTTGCGAATACCAGTCCCCAACTGCTTCCAATTGGAAGCCTGTTTCTGAGCCACCCCGGAGGGTGGCACATCATCGTCAGCCAAAGATCATAGCTGACCAATTCTTTAGCAATTCTTGTTCTATATGGTGCAATTTTTCTTTTCAGTGTTTTATATTTGTCTTTCGTATAATTTTTCTTTCTTAATAATTATACTACCTGGAATGTCTGTTGTTGGAAATCCTGCTAACAATTTGCATACATAATAATAAATTACTGTGAGAGCGAAATGAAAAAAAAGGAAAGAAAGAAAAGAAAAGAAAAGAAAAAGAAGAAATAATTAAAAGAAATAATTTGTAGAATCTTTGATAAATTTATAATAACTCGAGACAGTAAATTTCAATTAGAGACAATACTAGTGACTGCTCATTATTGGAGTTTAACTATTAAATATTTTCTCTTAATCGTTGCAGTTTTATTTTCACCCTTTTTTTTATACAGGCAGGTTTTACACGAATTGGAATTACTAGACTTTTAATTAGGCAGGGTTTATGAAACTAAAAATTGATTCTATGTAGGTAGGATATTATTGAAATTGGCCTTTTAAGTGAACTCTTAGATGTTGTACTAAGTAGGGTCATACTAGTTTTGAGTTAGATCTTTAGTCAGGCAGGGCACATTTGAATCTAATCTAGTATTTAAGAAGGGAGGATTTATTTTTAAGCTGTGTCTTAGTCTTTAAGACAGTAGTGTTCACCATTGCAATAATATTTCGTTGTCTAGTTCTTAAGATCATAGGATACATTTTTTTTTAAGTTTTATTTCAGGAAATTGAATCCTCCTGCAGATTTTCTTTCAGGTTTCCTTCTGATATTCAATTTAGCTTGCGTTCGTGAATTTTCTAACTACTCCTCCTGTTGTCTTACTTGTATTACGGTGAATTAGTGAACGTTCTACAAATTGACAGTAATAGGAGATTTTTCTTCTTTACAAATGATAGTAGAATTAGTTTTCGCGTAATTGGAGGGTGGAAGGGCCGTGACTAGGGTGGGTCCCCAGGCGCAGTAAACTCCACGGGGTGAGACCTGGGCGATCAATTATTTACTGTATAATTATTAACCGTTTAAGAGACGTGTGATAATTATGTGGAAAATAATTCGAGCGAATTGACTGCGCATTGCACCTTCCCCTCTCATTCTCTTTTTTGCTTCATTCCCTCTTTTGCTTCATTCCCTTTTCTGCTTCATTCCCTTTTCTGCTCTCGGCTCGGAGGAGCGCTGGTTGGGCGCTTTTAGCATGATACGGGTCTCAGTGTCAGCGGGTTACGAAGTGTGTGGCCGCGATTGTGGTTCTGGACCAAGGATACGTCCACTGTTACGTTTACGCCAGTAACCGTTAGGGCTATGGGTCATAAACCTGGAATCGTGGTCGTGGTCTTGCATATCCGGAACTCAATGATAACTGCGGCTCGGTATCTGAACGGTACGCATACTTGTCAGTCACCGGTGACTGACGCGCTCTTAACGCAAAGCATAGAGTCAGTCACCGCTGACTAACTCGCTCTAAACACTATGCGCCGTGAACGGAAAGCATAGTGTCACGTATACATAAAGGGCCTCACCAATATTCAACCAAGTTGCAAATAAATGCCTAGCGAAAATGAAATACGGTTGCAAATAACACTTCGCGAAAATGCAACAAAGTTGTAACCAACGCCTCGGGAAAATGTAAGATAGTTGCAAACCACTCATCATAAAAATGCAATTAAGTTGCAAAGAAGGCATCCCGAAAGCAAAGTTGCATATTGAGCCCTAAGGAAACGCAAGAAAGTAGCAAAAATTCTCGAGAAAAAGAAATTGCAACAAAGTTGCAAACAACGGCTCTCGGAAACACAACACAATTGCAAACTTCCTTGAGAAAAAAAACAGTCACCGGTCACTGAACACGCTGAACGTAAAAATAGACATGAACATTACTAAACGTATAGCAACCAGGTATACATAAAGCGCCTCACCAAAATTCAACCAGGTTGCAAAGGAATGCCTAGCGAAAATGAAATAAGGTTGAAAATAACGCCTCGCGAAAACGCAACAAAGTTGCAAACAACGCCTCGCGAAAATGCAATAAAGTTGCAAACAACGCCTCACGAAAACGCAACAAAGTTGCAAGCAACGCTCCGGGAAAATACGAGATACTTGCAAACAACGCCTCACGAGAACACAACAAAGTTGCAAACATTCTCGAGAAAAACTTACAACAAAGTTGCAAACATTCTCGAGAAAAACTTACAACAAAGATGCAAATCGAGCACTAAGAAAATGCAACAAAGTTGCAAACAACGCCTCGCGAAAATGCAATAAAGTTGCAAACAACGCCTCGCGAAAACGCAACAAAGTTGCAAACAACGCCTCGCGAAAACGCAACAAAGTTGCAAACAACGCCTCGCGAAAACGCAACAAAGTTGCAAACAACCCCCTGGCGAAAACGCAACAAAGTTGCAAACAACACCTCGCGAAAACGCAACAATGTTGCAAACAACGCCTCGCAAAAACGCAAAAAAGTTGCAAACAACCCCCTGGCGAAAACGTAACAAAGTTGCAAACAACACCTCGCGAAAACGCAACAATGTTGCAAACAACGCCTCGCGAAAACGCAACATTGTTGCAAAATTCTCGAGAAAATTTGCAACAATGTTGCGCCAAAAATTTTGCAACAAAGTTGCAAATTTTTCTCGAGAATTTTTGCAACTTTGTTGCGTTTTCGCGAGTCGCTGTTTGCAACTTTGTTGCAAAATTTTTGGCGCAACATTGTTGCAAAAATTTCTCGAAAATTTTTGCAACTTTGTTGCGTTTTCGCGAGGCGCCGTTTGCAACTTTGTTGCAAAATTTTTTGACGCAACATTGTTGCAAATTTTTCTCGAGAATTTTGCAACTTTGTTGCGTTTTCGCGGGGCGTTGTTTGCAACTTTGTTGCAAAATGTTTGATGCAACATTGTTGCAAATTTTTCTCGAGAATTTTGCAACTTTGTTGCGTTTTCGCGAGGCGTTTTTTGCAACTTTGTTGCATTTTCGCGAGGTGTTGTTTGCAACTTTGTTGCATTTTCTTAGAGCTCGATTTGCAACTTTGTTGCAAGTTTTTCTCGAGAATTTTTGCAACTTTGTTGTGTTCTCGCGAGGCGTTGTTTGCAACTATCTCATATTTTCGCGAGGCGTTGTTTGCAACTTTGTTGCGTTTTCGCGAGGCGATGTTTGCAACTTTGTTGCATTTTCTTAGAGCTCGATTTGCAACTTTGTTGCAAGTTTTTCTCGAGAATTTTTGCAACTTTGTTGTGTTCTCGCGAGGCGTTGTTTGCAACTATCTCATATTTTCCCGAGGCGTTGTTTACAACTTTGTTGCATTTTCGCGAGGTGTTATTTGCTACATAGTACATAGATTCTATGTACACTTATTATTCTGGATATTTCTGGCAGAAATATCTGCTGAAAATTGTCGATTTGTATCAGGAGAATATGATATGCGTGGAGGTATTCGAACCTTAGCAGTTCTAAGAAATAACGTCGAATTCCAGGAATTTCTGAGCGCTTAATTTAATAACGTGTAGGGTCATTTTGACAAGTTTCTCGCTTTAGAACTTAGCATTTAAAATTCGTCCACGGTACTTCTTGTATAAGGAATGGGAATTAGGTTCTTTCAAGGATTGGTAAGGAGTGAAAATAAAAAGAGCAGTGGAATTATTTTCATTGAATATTTATTTAAACTAATCAATGAAGATCCAAGTTACAAAAATGTTGTAATTCTAATTTACAAGCAGATACTTATGAACTATTCTTTTATATCTATTTACAATACATCGTAGAACTAAATCTGGTATTAATTCCAAATTTACAATATATGTTACAGATAAACCTTTACCTTATATGCTAAAGCTTATTTTAAATTACAACAATTGTGTAACTTGTGCATATGTAAAGCCCAAAGTATTTATTGTATCTTGGAGTTTATATTTAGCGCATTCAGTAGAACTTGTAGTAACAGTAATATTAAAGTTTATACAAGATCTACTGAATAAACAGAATATAAAATACAATATATGCTAGGTATACATAACAGTTAATTACACAATTGTTCTAAATTAATCTAATGCGCTAATAGCTACAAACTATTCTTAGAAACCAATTTACTATAACTAAACTATGTGGCAGGTTATTCTTTCTTCTTTCTTCCTTTATGCCCAATGAGAAATGTCGGTCAAGCTCCTTACTCTTTGCCAGCGAGACCTGCACACACAAAAAATATATTAGTAAGTATATGTAGCAGGAGAGGCAAAGATTGTTAAGCGATATTCAAAGGACAAAGAAAGAAGGGAAGACAAAACCAGAAGCGTAAAAGTAAGAGAGGATTATTTAACAAGGAATGGAACAAGTCTCATAAGAATGAATTGCATGAGAGCAGAAGCAAAGGAATTGACGGAGAGCCTTAAAAGAAGAGACTATGAAATGCAACAGCTGGAATGAGACAGAAAAATAGAAGAAGCTAAATATAATAAACGTTTAAATATATTAGAACAGCAACACTACTAAAGTACTTAGGTAAGAATGAAAGATGGCACAATCAGCAATTAATAGTACAGGTGACAGATGCGAAAGTATTAAAGGATGAAGAAATATTAGGAGAAGGAGAAGAATAAAAGACGTGACCTGTGCAGACAAAAATTTGAAACGCTAGAACACCTGGTAACAGAATGTATGGAAATAAAGATAATAGGATATCAAAATGACTTTAGATTACATCGACTTGCTGACGAGATACAACAATGACCACAGGACATAAATTAAAGCTAGGAGTACCAGCTACCATGTCCAATAGGTGTGAACATTATTCCATGTGCAGTTCATTTGTTATAAACAATTAAACAATTAGAATTGTTATTACGGCAAACTGCATATAGTTACAGCCACGGGGTATTTTTTATAGTGTAGCTCATTCTCTTCCCTTTCATTTGAGACGTCGTTGATTAAAATCGGCCGAGCAGAAGCCGAGATAAATGAATTTGTTTAAAGAATTGATAAACAAATGCGATTACTGCCACTTCCTGGCGAGCTACATTGTTGACCAGAGGACATGAATGAAAGCTAGGAGCACCAGCTACCATGTCCAATAGGTGTGAACATTATTCCATGTGCAGTTCATTTGTTATAAACAATTAAACAATTAGAATTGTTATTACGGCAAACTGCATATAGTTACAGCCACGGGGTATTTTTTATCGTGTAGCTTATTCTCTTCCCTTTCATTTGAGACGTCGTTGATTAAAATCGGCCCACCAGAAGCCGAGATAATTGAATTTGTTTAAAGAATTGATAAACAAATGCGATTACTGCCACTTCCTGGCGAGCTACATTGTTGACCAGAGGACATGAATGAAAGCTAGGAGCACTAGCTACCATGTCCAATAGGTGTGAACATTATTCCATGTGCAGTTCATTTGTTATAAACAATTAAACAATTAGAATTGTTATTACGGCAAACTGCATATAGTTACAGCCACGGGGTATTTTTTATCGTGTAGCTTATTCTCTTCCCTTTCATTTGAGACGTCGTTGATTAAAATCGGCCCACCAGAAGCCGAGATAATTGAATTTGTTTAAAGAATTGATAAACAAATGCGATTACTGCCACTTCCTGGCGAGCTACATTATTGACCGGAGGACATGAATGAAAGCTAGGAGCACCAGCTACCATGTCCAATAGGTGTGAACATTATTCCATGTGCAGTTCATTTGTTATAAACAATTAAACAATTAGAATTGTTATTACGGCAAACTGCATATAGTTACAGCCACGGGGTATTTTTTAACGTGTAGCTTATTCTCTTCCCTTTCATTTGAGACGTCGTTGATTAAAATCGGCCGGGCAGAAGCCGAGATAAATGAATTTGTTTAAAGAATTGGTAAACAAATGCGATTACTGCCACTTCCTGGCGAGCTACATTGTTGACCAGAGGACATGAATGAAAGCTAGGAGCACCAGCTACCATGTCCAATAGGTGTGAACATTATTCCATGTGCAGTTCATTTGTTATAAACAATTAAACAATTAGAATTGTTATTACGGCAAACTGCATATAGTTACAGCCACGGGGTATTTTTTATCGTGTAGCTTATTCTCTTCCCTTTCATTTGAGACGTCGTTGATTAAAATCGGCCCACCAGAAGCCGAGATAATTGAATTTGTTTAAAGAATTGATAAACAAATGCGATTACTGCCACTTCCTGGCGAGCTACATTGTTGACCAGAGGACATGAATGAAAGCTAGGAGCACTAGCTACCATGTCCAATAGGTGTGAACATTATTCCATGTGCAGTTCATTTGTTATAAACAATTAAACAATTAGAATTGTTATTACGGCAAACTGCATATAGTTACAGCCACGGGGTATTTTTTATCGTGTAGCTTATTCTCTTCCCTTTCATTTGAGACGTCGTTGATTAAAATCGGCCCACCAGAAGCCGAGATAATTGAATTTGTTTAAAGAATTGATAAACAAATGCGATTACTGCCACTTCCTGGCGAGCTACATTATTGACCGGAGGACATGAATGAAAGCTAGGAGCACCAGCTACCATGTCCAATAGGTGTGAACATTATTCCATGTGCAGTTCATTTGTTATAAACAATTAAACAATTAGAATTGTTATTACGGCAAACTGCATATAGTTACAGCCACGGGGTATTTTTTATCGTGTAGCTTATTCTCTTCCCTTTCATTTGAGACGTCGTTGATTAAAATCGGCCGGGCAGAAGCCGAGATAAATGAATTTGTTTAAAGAATTGGTAAACAAATGCGATTACTGCCACTTCCTGGCGAGCTACATTGTTGACCAGAGGACATGAATGAAAGCTAGGAGCACCAGCTACCATGTCCAATAGGTGTGAACATTATTCCATGTGCAGTTCATTTGTTATAAACAATTAAACAATTAGAATTGTTATTACGGCAAACTGCATATAGTTACAGCCACGGGGTATTTTTTATCGTGTAGCTTATTCTCTTCCCTTTCATTTGAGACGTCGTTGATTAAAATCGGCCCACCAGAAGCCGAGATAATTGAATTTGTTTAAAGAATTGATAAACAAATGCGATTACTGCCACTTCCTGGCGAGCTACATTATTGACCGGAGGACATGAATGAAAGCTAGGAGCACTAGCTACCATGTCCAATAGGTGTGAACATTATTCCATGTGCAGTTCATTTGTTATAAACAATTAAACAATTAGAATTGTTATTACGGCAAACTGCATATAGTTACAGCCACGGGGTATTTTTTATCGTGTAGCTTATTCTCTTCCCTTTCATTTGAGACGTCGTTGATTAAAATCGGCCCACCAGAAGCCGAGATAATTGAATTTGTTTAAAGAATTGATAAACAAATGCGATTACTGCCACTTCCTGGCGAGCTACATTATTGACCAGAGGACATGAATGAAAGCTAGGAGCACCAGCTACCATGTCCAATAGGTGTGAACATTATTCCATGTGCAGTTCATTTGTTATAAACAATTAAACAATTAGAATTGTTATTACGGCAAACTGCATATAGTTACAGCCACGGGGTATTTTTTATCGTGTAGCTTATTCTCTTCCCTTTCATTTGAGACGTCGTTGATTAAAATCGGCCCACCAGAAGCCGAGATAATTGAATTTGTTTAAAGAATTGATAAACAAATGCGATTACTGCCACTTCCTGGCGAGCTACATTATTGACCAGAGGACATGAATGAAAGCTAGGAGCACCAGCTACCATGTCCAATAGGTGTGAACATTATTCCATGTGCAGTTCATTTGTTATAAACAATTAAACAATTAGAATTGTTATTACGGCAAACTGCATATAGTTACAGCCACGGGGTATTTTTTATCGTGTAGCTTATTCTCTTCCCTTTCATTTGAGACGTCGTTGATTAAAATCGGCCGGGCAGAAGCCGAGATAAATGAATTTGTTTAAAGAATTGGTAAACAAATGCGATTACTGCCACTTCCTGGCGAGCTACATTGTTGACCAGAGGACATGAATGAAAGCTAGGAGCACCAGCTACCATGTCCAATAGGTGTGAACATTATTCCATGTGCAGTTCATTTGTTATAAACAATTAAACAATTAGAATTGTTATTACGGCAAACTGCATATAGTTACAGCCACGGGGTATTTTTTATCGTGTAGCTTATTCTCTTCCCTTTCATTTGAGACGTCGTTGATTAAAATCGGCCCACCAGAAGCCGAGATAATTGAATTTGTTTAAAGAATTGATAAACAAATGCGATTACTGCCACTTCCTGGCGAGCTACATTATTGACCAGAGGACATGAATGAAAGCTAGGAGCACTAGCTACCATGTCCAATAGGTGTGAACATTATTCCATGTGCAGTTCATTTGTTATAAACAATTAAACAATTAGAATTGTTATTACGGCAAACTGCATATAGTTACAGCCACGGGGTATTTTTTATCGTGTAGCTTATTCTCTTCCCTTTCATTTGAGACGTCGTTGATTAAAATCGGCCCACCAGAAGCCGAGATAATTGAATTTGTTTAAAGAATTGATAAACAAATGCGATTACTGCCACTTCCTGGCGAGCTACATTATTGACCAGAGGACATGAATGAAAGCTAGGAGCACCAGCTACCATGTCCAATAGGTGTGAACATTATTCCATGTGCAGTTCATTTGTTATAAACAATTAAACAATTAGAATTGTTATTACGGCAAACTGCATATAGTTACAGCCACGGGGTATTTTTTATCGTGTAGCTTATTCTCTTCCCTTTCATTTGAGACGTCGTTGATTAAAATCGGCCCACCAGAAGCCGAGATAATTGAATTTGTTTAAAGAATTGATAAACAAATGCGATTACTGCCACTTCCTGGCGAGCTACATTATTGACCAGAGGACATGAATGAAAGCTAGGAGCACCAGCTACCATGTCCAATAGGTGTGAACATTATTCCATGTGCAGTTCATTTGTTATAAACAATTAAACAATTAGAATTGTTATTACGGCAAACTGCATATAGTTACAGCCACGGGGTATTTTTTATCGTGTAGCTTATTCTCTTCCCTTTCATTTGAGACGTCGTTGATTAAAATCGGCCGGGCAGAAGCCGAGATAAATGAATTTGTTTAAAGAATTGGTAAACAAATGCGATTACTGCCACTTCCTGGCGAGCTACATTGTTGACCAGAGGACATGAATGAAAGCTAGGAGCACCAGCTACCATGTCCAATAGGTGTGAACATTATTCCATGTGCAGTTCATTTGTTATAAACAATTAAACAATTAGAATTGTTATTACGGCAAACTGCATATAGTTACAGCCACGGGGTATTTTTTATCGTGTAGCTTATTCTCTTCCCTTTCATTTGAGACGTCGTTGATTAAAATCGGCCCACCAGAAGCCGAGATAATTGAATTTGTTTAAAGAATTGATAAACAAATGCGATTACTGCCACTTCCTGGCGAGCTACATTATTGACCAGAGGACATGAATGAAAGCTAGGAGCACCAGCTACCATGTCCAATAGGTGTGAACATTATTCCATGTGCAGTTCATTTGTTATAAACAATTAAACAATTAGAATTGTTATTACGGCAAACTGCATATAGTTACAGCCACGGGGTATTTTTTATCGTGTAGCTTATTCTCTTCCCTTTCATTTGAGACGTCGTTGATTAAAATCGGCCGGGCAGAAGCCGAGATAAATGAATTTGTTTAAAGAATTGGTAAACAAATGCGATTACTGCCACTTCCTGGCGAGCTACATTGTTGACCAGAGGACATGAATGAAAGCTAGGAGCACCAGCTACCATGTCCAATAGGTGTGAACATTATTCCATGTGCAGTTCATTTGTTATAAACAATTAAACAATTAGAATTGTTATTACGGCAAACTGCATATAGTTACAGCCACGGGGTATTTTTTATCGTGTAGCTTATTCTCTTCCCTTTCATTTGAGACGTCGTTGATTAAAATCGGCCCACCAGAAGCCGAGATAATTGAATTTGTTTAAAGAATTGATAAACAAATGCGATTACTGCCACTTCCTGGCGAGCTACATTATTGACCAGAGGACATGAATGAAAGCTAGGAGCACCAGCTACCATGTCCAATAGGTGTGAACATTATTCCATGTGCAGTTCATTTGTTATAAACAATTAAACAATTAGAATTGTTATTACGGCAAACTGCATATAGTTACAGCCACGGGGTATTTTTTATCGTGTAGCTTATTCTCTTCCCTTTCATTTGAGACGTCGTTGATTAAAATCGGCCCACCAGAAGCCGAGATAATTGAATTTGTTTAAAGAATTGATAAACAAATGCGATTACTGCCACTTCCTGGCGAGCTACATTATTGACCAGAGGACATGAATGAAAGCTAGGAGCACCAGCTACCATGTCCAATAGGTGTGAACATTATTCCATGTGCAGTTCATTTGTTATAAACAATTAAACAATTAGAATTGTTATTACGGCAAACTGCATATAGTTACAGCCACGGGGTATTTTTTATCGTGTAGCTTATTCTCTTCCCTTTCATTTGAGACGTCGTTGATTAAAATCGGCCGGGCAGAAGCCGAGATAAATGAATTTGTTTAAAGAATTGGTAAACAAATGCGATTACTGCCACTTCCTGGCGAGCTACATTGTTGACCAGAGGACATGAATGAAAGCTAGGAGCACCAGCTACCATGTCCAATAGGTGTGAACATTATTCCATGTGCAGTTCATTTGTTATAAACAATTAAACAATTAGAATTGTTATTACGGCAAACTGCATATAGTTACAGCCACGGGGTATTTTTTATCGTGTAGCTTATTCTCTTCCCTTTCATTTGAGACGTCGTTGATTAAAATCGGCCCACCAGAAGCCGAGATAATTGAATTTGTTTAAAGAATTGATAAACAAATGCGATTACTGCCACTTCCTGGCGAGCTACATTGTTGACCAGAGGACATGAATGAAAGCTAGGAGCACCAGCTACCATGTCCAATAGGTGTGAACATTATTCCATGTGCAGTTCATTTGTTATAAACAATTAAACAATTAGAATTGTTATTACGGCAAACTGCATATAGTTACAGCCACGGGGTATTTTTTATCGTGTAGCTTATTCTCTTCCCTTTCATTTGAGACGTCGTTGATTAAAATCGGCCCACCAGAAGCCGAGATAATTGAATTTGTTTAAAGAATTGATAAACAAATGCGATTACTGCCACTTCCTGGCGAGCTACATTATTGACCAGAGGACATGAATGAAAGCTAGGAGCACTAGCTACCATGTCCAATAGGTGTGAACATTATTCCATGTGCAGTTCATTTGTTATAAACAATTAAACAATTAGAATTGTTATTACGGCAAACTGCATATAGTTACAGCCACGGGGTATTTTTTATCGTGTAGCTTATTCTCTTCCCTTTCATTTGAGACGTCGTTGATTAAAATCGGCCCAGTAGAAGGAAAGATGATAATAGAGAGAAAATAAGAATATTGTAATACGTAAGGTAGAGAAGGTATGAAAAGTAAGAGCGGAACAGAAGATGAGAGTGCAAGAGTTAAGATTGTATTGTAAAGATAGGTTATATGTTCGCTAAGCTCAACTTTCTTTGCTACGAGACCGAAATAAAGAATAAGTATGTATTTATTACATGGTGGAAAATGTCTCTAAAGGGAAAAATATTCACAAATGTATTTACCTTTGCTAAAGAGCTTGATGGTTGTAGAATACAATGAACAGTGGAACTTACAATCTTACCGTACATATTAATATTAATGTATAGATTGCAACACTGTGTTTGCTAACACTTTAGTAATATGAAAATGAGAGTACGAAACGATTCATACCACTATTTGTAAAGAAGTGGTGGAATTTACGTACCACTCGTATCCCTGTCTTACCTACACGCAAAGTGGTCATTAGTATCGCCATCTATACAAATATGAATGAAACTACCCGAGCCTCTGCTATATCTACACTTAAGGTAAGTAAGAGGCACGAGTAGTTTCAAGGAGTCCTGTATAGATGGCGAGACCATAGCAGGCACTGTAGATATGGCAGAGACCCGCGTAGTTTCAAGCACATCTTTACAGATATAAATTAATTAATGAATTAAAATATTTACATTTCTCGCGCTTATGCATGATGAGAAGTGCCGGCCAATACTCTTTACTCTTTGTATGCGGGACCTACACACACAAAAAATATATTAGTAGGCATGTAACAGGAGAGAGAAAAAATGTTAAGGGATGTTTAGAGGAAAAAGAAATAGGGGATGGCCACACTACAAGCATAAGTGAAAGACAGAATTAAAAAGGAATGAAATGAGTCTCGTAAGAGTGAATTTGATGGGAGCGGAAATAAAGGAATTGACGGAGGACCTTAATAGAACGGACTATGAAATGCAACAACAGAGACGAGACAGAAAAATAGAAGAGGCGAGATATAATGAAAGGTTTAAATATATTAGACTACTCTAGATCTAGAATCAAAAGAAGCACTACTAAAGCACCTAAGTAAAAATGGAAGACGGCACAACCAGCACTTAATAGTGCAGGTGACAGATGCAAAAGCATTAAAGGATGACCTACGCAGACAACAAACTTGAAACGTTAGAACACCTGTTAACAAAATATACAGAAATAAAGATGATAGGATATAAAAATGACTTTAGAACTTTAAATAAAACATGGAGGAATTGGAAAGATGTATAATAGATGTGCGATAAAGGGATAAGAATATTGTAATACGTAAGATACAGAAGGTATGAAAAGGAAGAGGGAAACAAAAGATAAGAGTGCAAGAGGTAAGATAGTATTGTGAAGGTAGGTTATATGAACACTAAGTCCAACTTTCATTGCAGCGAGCCAAAAATAAAGATTAATACTATTCACCTGGGACACGACTAGTCTGCAGACGAATAGCAATGGCCTGCATGAACGAGTAGAATTACACAGTGTAGACGGAGGATCAGAAGAAGGTAGATTTAGCAACAGGATAATGTGGATTTGGGAGTGAAGCAGCATAGTGTAGAACAGCGTAGAACAGTGTAGGCTTGTGCAGAATAAATTAAGACATATACGTTTAATTTAGAGTTGTACCCCTTGTTATATCAAATACAAATATTTTATATTACACTTACATCAGCCTTCATTGCATAAACCTTCCAATCCCATAAAACCAATTTACTATAACTGAAGTATATGGTAACAGTTATTCTATCTTCTTCCTTCTTTTTCTGCACAATAAGAATTGACGGTCAATGTTCCTTATCCTTTGTCTACAAAACCTACGGACACAAAAAATATATTAGAAAGTATGTAACAGGAAACAGAAAGATGGTTAAAGGATATTTTGTGGAAAAAGAAAGAAGGGACGGCCAAACTAGAAGCATAAGAGAAAGAGGGGATTCTTTTAAAAGGAATGGAACAAGTCTGACAATAATGAATTTGATGAGAACGGCAGTAAAGGAATTAACGGAGAGCCTTAAAAGAAAACTAAAAGAAGCCAAATATAATGAAAGGTTTAAATATATTAAAACGGAAACAGTACCACAGTACCAAAGTAAAGAGGGAACAGGAAAGAGTCAGCAATTAATAGCACAAAAATAACTTAAGAACTTGAAATGAAACAGGAAATGAAAAGATGTATAATAGATGTGAAATAAAGAGACAAGAAAGAGTGTGATGCATAAGGTAGAGAAGGTATGAAAAGAAAGAGCGGAACAGAAGATGAGAGTGCAAGAGTTAAGATAGTATTCTAAAGATAGGTTATATGTACACTAACCCAACTTTTATTGCTGCGAGACCGAAATAAGGAATAATACCGTTATTAGTATGTAATTATTGCATGCTGGAAAATTTGTTGAAAGAAAAAAATATTCACAAATGTATTTACCTTTGCTAAAGAGCTTGATTGTTGTAGAATAAAATGAACAGTGGAATAGACAATGTTACTACACATATTAACTTTAATGTAGATTGTAATACCGTGTTGGCTAACACCTTATTAATATGTAAATGACAGTATGTAACGATTTGCGAGCATTATTAACTTAATTTTATAGATGAAGACATAAATAACCAAATTGTACGAAGTTTATCGTACCGATATTTATAAACAACTGCTTGAAATTACGTACCACTCGTATCCCTGTCTTATCTACACGTAAAGTGCCTTCAGTTTCGCCATCTATAAAGAACTGCTCGAAGCTACATGTATCTTTGCTTTATCTAGAGTCATTAGTATCGCCATCTGTAGAAATGTGAGTGAAACTACCGAGCCTCTACCATATCTACACTTAAGGTAAGTAAGAGTGCGTGTAGTTTCCTGATGTTCTGTATAGATGGCGGAAACATAGCAGGCACTGTAGGTAAGGCATCGGCCCGCGTAGTTTCAAGCATATCTTTACAGATAGTAATTAATTTATGAATTAAAATATACACGAGGGTACCTCATTCATAAAAAAAAGAGGCTTCTTGGGGAATAAGGAAATTCAATTCTCAAGGCGAAACATAAATTATGTTACTGTAGAATTATATCTAAAGCGTAACAACACAGAAGAATATACATAAGAAGTGGGGCAATAAATAATACAGAATATTTACAACTACAAATACATAAAAAAATAGAAATGAGAAATCAAAAGTACTTGCAATAAGATCTTAAGATTCTGTCCACTGTAATAGCTATAGTGAGCGATAATGCCCACTTAATGTTCGCTGGTTCGGGGCTGCTTACCGAATGGTATCCAGGGATGTGATTTTCCAGGAAATGTTGTTCTATTGCTGATAACAATTTGAGATAACTGCGACGCTCGCTCCATCCGCGATGCATCGGAGCAGGTCCAAGAATTGGTGGGGATAACTCCGCGAACATTAATTGGGGAAAAGAACGAACATTAAGCGGGCACTACTGCACTTTTTATCCTAAGTACAATGCGCAGTCTATTCGCTCGAATTATTTTTCCATACAATTATTAAACGTATCTTATCTGTTCTGTGAGATTGTGTAAAGAATCGTTTAATAATTATACAGTAAATAATTGATTGCCCAGGTCTCACCACGTGGAGGTTACTGCGCATGGAGACCCACCCTAGCCACGGCCCTTCCACCCTCCAATTACGCAAAAACTAATTCTACTATCATTTGTAAGGAAGAAAAATCTCCTATTATTGTCAATTTGTAGAACGTTCATTAATTGATCGTAGTACAAATACGACAACAACAGGAGGAGTACTTAGAAGAATCGCGACCGCGAGCTAAATTGAATATCCGAAGGAAACCTGAAAGAATATCTGCAAGAGGATTCAATTACCTGAAATAAAACTTTCTTAAAAATATATCCTATGATCTTAAAAACTAGACAACGAAATATTATTGCAGTGGTGAACACTGCTTTCTTAAAAACTAAGACACAGCTTGAAAATAAATCCTCCCTTCTTAACTACTAGATTAGATTCAAATGCGCCCTGCCTGACTAAAGATCTAACTTAAAACTAGTATGATCCTACCTAGTATAACATCTAAAAATTCAATTAAAAGAACAATTTCAATAATATCCTACCTACATGGGACTGTAATAGATACTTTCCCATACTCATATAGGTATAAGTATGCATATACTTAACATGGACTAATTAATGGAGGAATTAATTTCGTGGCCCATGGTGTCCTGGAACAGACTGAATCAATTTTTAGTGTCATAAACCCTGCCTGAGTAAAAGTCTAATTATTTCAATTCGTGTAAAACCTGCCTGTATAAAGATCTAAGATTGTGTGTTCAAACAAAACCTACCTACATAAAGAGCTAAAAGTATTGTTCGATTTATAAAGAGGCCTGCCTAATTATTTGTCTAACACCCGCAATTAGATGCAGGGGCAGGGGCAGGGGCAGGGGCAGGGGCAGGGGCAGGGGCAGGGTGAGAGTGTGGTCATATACATATTTTAAGCAATCCTCTTCTTTAGCTGATTCTTTTCAATGCTTCTGAAACAAAGACAAACTGGAAGTAATTAGTAAAGCATTATATAAATCTTAAACTCACAAATGAGATCGACGAGGCTGGCTCTTTAATTTTTAAGTTTTCAATCGTGTCCTTGATAATATTTGTGGATCTGTTTTGTATGTATTCCAGTTTTTAGCCTCTGACGTCTGTACTTCCATTTGTTTAATATATCATATTTGGGTTCATCTGTAACAATCTCATGCATTGGATTAGTGACATCCCCAAGTCCCACCATTTTACATTGAATTGAAGCTGCTTTTAATTCGTAATAACTGAATTTTACCGAAGATAATATATCACAATTGATATGAAAAATGCAGTTATTTTTTTAATAACAGTAGGTAATTGGATTTCGGCTAAGGTGATATATTCTTTTCTACTTTCCAGATCAAACTGAAGGGTACTATCAATTTCATTAAAAACTCCAAATTGAAGTAGTCACATTTCACTACAATTGATTCTATTTTGCTTCTACAAAGAAGCGACAAACGATTATTCGGAAGGAAAATATCAAACTTCCACTATCACCATGCCGAGGTCCAAGTACGGCCAAGAACATTTTTCGGGCAAGGATTTTTGTTTAAACATTTTCGGATATCGCGAGTGAATTTCAATTTCTACAAAGCAAGCTCGAAAAGTTATAAAAATTGCATCTACTAAAAAAAGGGTGAAAATAAAATTGCAACGATTAAGAGAAAATATTTTGAAGTTAAACTCCAATAATGAACAGTCACTAGTACTGACTCTAATTGAAATCTACGATCTAGAATTATTTCTTTTCTTTTTTTTCCTTTCTTTTCTTTCTTTTCTTTTCTTTTTTTTCTTTTCTTTTCTTTCGTTTCTTTTCTGTTCTTTTTTTCCTTTTCTTTTGTTTTCTTTTATTTTTTTCTATTTTTTTTTCATTTCGTTCACACAGTAATTTAATACTATGTATGCAAATTTTAAGCAGTATTTCCATCAACAGACATTCCATTAAGAAGAAAGCGCTGTAAAGAAAAAATACACCATATAGAACAAGAATTGCCAAAGAATTGGTCAGCCATGAACTTTGGCTGACGATGATGTGCCACCCTCCAGGGTGGCTCAGGAACAGACTTCCAATTGGAAGCAATTAGGGACTGGTATTCGCAACTCTAATTAAAAACGCGATCATTAATCAACGCAACGCTAACTGGAACTCGCGATGCAATCATTTCGCAACACTATTTATTAAGACCGATAGAAAGCAAACATTAAATTAATTGTAATATCAAAAAACAGGGTAATTGAAGATCCCCTGAAAAGTTAGCTGAAGGCTCAAGACGCGAAAATAATTTCCGCAACACTAGAAACTTTCTCATATGTAAAATATATTATAAAATACTACAATTCAACTAACAATGAGAACGGCAAAATTGCAAACCAATCGCGACATCGTGGCGCAACGCAAAATCAATCGCGATTTTCATTTGCTCGCAACTCTAATTAAAAACCGCGTGGTATTTAACGCAACTCTAATTCGACCCGTTCTCGTGTTTCTCGCAATTCTAAAGCAACGCGATATTTTTGGGAGGGCTGTATCGTTGGGCCGGAATGTGCGTCGGCCAAGAACAAATAAAAATTCTACGAATGAAAATGCAAGCACAGTGACAAAGTAGTAACAAAGAATGATTCCCCATTCTTAAAAAGAATGGCGAGCCATTAGTAGTTGCCCTCTTGAGCGACAGTTTGTCGGGCCTCTTCGGCATATAGCCTCTTCTTTTCGTTGGACCCGAGGGCCAGCTGAAACTTAAACTAGGCTCGAGGCTCTATTCGGAAATCAGGAAAAAACTTATAAAGGTGAAATAAAGAGTTTAAATCGCGGAGCTAAATGGAACGCACGCGACCGAATCACGACCAAATAAAATCGTAAAAATTGTGATTACGGAAAATCGCAAAGATTACGATTAAAATTGTAATCGTTCTTCGTTCACGCGTGCAGCCTCGAGCATAACGTAAGGCGTTTCGTTTCGGAGCCTAAATCGCGACCACGACCGCGAAGGATTCGAAAAATCGATAGGCAAAGCCAGAGGCGAACGCATTTTCGTTCGCGCCACAGCTTCACCGTCGACTTTTCAAATCAGATTTCCTGAAACAGGTTGAACACGCGAAATAGTGCCTACCCGATCAGAGACTGTGTCAACCTGCCCGGCCCTACCTACTTATGTCTATCAATCACACCAGAAAGTATGCTACCTATCCTACCTAGTTCTATATTTAAAAAATGGCAAACAGGCACACCAACACACGACACTCCACGGTTCTCAGTCAAACACTTGGGCGCGAAAGCCTACACTAGGGAGGCGTCCCGGGACACCCCCGACACCCAAGTGTCGTCACACAACTTGCACACTCTAATGTACGTACCATTTTTCTGAAATCGACTGACAGTGGCTGGGATCTTTGCGTTCACGTGGAAAAAACCACGTCGCGGTTGAGATATTTAATAGAATAATTAAATAGCACCGATACAAGCGGCACTTGATAGCAATTGATAAGTATATTCGATTCTCTTTGGCATTTGGCCTCTGCAACTACGTTTTAGTACGGAACGACGCAAATCCACAGCCTAACCACACACACAATGCGGATATTACGTCGTGCACGATACACCAAACGCACTGTCAGTCGCCAACAATAAATCATTCAATAGCTTATCAACTAAAGAAATATCATCGTGCTCTACCACCGTTTTCCCACCCAAGTAGCACAGGGGCACGTGAGTGGGATGCGGGCAGTGAACACGGAAAGGGTTAAACCTGAAAATCCTCGTCTAAAAAGATAAAGACATACTGATTTTCTAACGGGCTAAATATATATTTGTATATTCAATGACTCTACTTTATTAGAAAAATTAAGCAATGACTCTACTCTATTCGAAAAATTAATCAATGACTCTACTTTATTAGAAAAATTAAGCAATGACTCTACTTTATTAGAAAAATTAAGCAGTGACTCTGCTTTATTAGAAAAATTAATCAATGACTCTACTTTAATATACTTTGAATTAAATTCAAACATCCTCGGGCGTTCTCGTCATCAAAGCATTGCTTCTAAAACGCAAGGATGGTTTTAAAGTAGATTGCCTTGATATCGAGATCTACCCGTTCGCGTATTGTCTTCTTGTACATTCAGGTTTAATTCATATTTTGTTCGGAACAAGTGAATTTATTGATATCTTTATACGCTAAAGACTAATTATGGATATCGAATAATAAAATTATTCGATAGTTCCAACAAATTGACAAGGTATATAAGTACCTGTACTTTATATTTAATCAAAGTAGAAAAAAGAAGAAATACTACGTTCTTACTAACAGCAATCGTTATGCATTTTATTACAACTGTGCACTAATTGCAATTGACAATTTAACGAAGTCGAAGGGTATTCGACTTCTCCACTACAAACTAATGCACGTATGATACTGGACGTTACTTTATATTCATTTAATAATTAATAACTATTTAAATATTCGTTTCATACGTATTCAACTAAATACTCTATAATAAAAAGATGCATAGCGATATATTTTATACTAAATTTCTCTCTTAAAATTCTCAGACTAATTTGAAACGCGTTGTACAAGAAGACCTATCCTCATATAATATAAAACAGTAAAGAAGTTACTACTCATGAGTATATTTCCATATACCCATGGTCACAGTGCTTGCAAGAAAAATCTACGTAATTACAACCAATCACTCGTGTCGGTTCGGACCTTTCGTCCTGCGACATGATTGAGTGACCAGAGGAACTTTAAAGCATGCCACTCACCGGTTGCAGACTCACCAGGGGCGCGGTCAAGCTCGTCGCCGTCGAAGCCGTGGAAGCTGCTGAAACATTCAAGAAGAGCAGAGAACATTAAAATATTTGTATTTTCAGTACTATTCGAATGTGTTAATTATCAAAAGTTATTGCAATACAAGATAAAAGAAATGAAGAGATACTTACTCGTCAGGTTGATGGATGAAAGCCCGAACTCGCCGAACAGGACACTGACTCTAATGGAACACTTATGATCGACGAACAAAGTGACTAATTTCGCGAGAGCAATATTTCGAAGCAAACACTGACTCTACTTTCGCGTATCTTTACTATTATTTATATTTAATTGTAATTATCAAGAGCGGTTGCGCTCTAAAAACAATAAAAAGAACATTGACGGAACAAGCACTGACTCTACCGACCGCATTGCGCACGGCCAACAATATCGTTATGATGATACCATCGAGCCCAAGGCACCTTCTGAAACATTCAAAAGAGCAGACAACATTGAAATCCTTGCATTTTCAGTCCTTTTCGAACGGGAAAGTTATCAAAGACCATTGCAAAATAAGATTAAAGAAATACAGAGATACTTACTCTTCGAGTTGATGGATGAAAGCCCGAACTCGCCGAACTGCATAGGTGCTGACTCTAATACCGTAATACGTATTGAGAAAAAAGAATAAAAAAATAAAAGACTACTATCGCGCGCGTTTATTAATTGTGATCGACGAACAAAGTGACTCTAATTTCGCGAGAGCAATATTTCGAAGCAAACACTGACTCTACTTTCGCGTATCTTTACTATTATTTCTATTTAATTGTATTTATCAAGAGCGGTTGCGCTCTAAAAACAATAAAAAGAACTTTGACGGAACAAGCACTGACTCTACCGACCACATTGCGCGCGGCCAACAATATCGTTATGATGATACTATTGAGCCCAAGGCACCTTCTGAAACATTCAAAAGAGCAGACAACATTGAAATCCTTGCATTTTCAGTACTTTTCGAACGGGAAAATTATCAAAGACCATTGCAAAATAAGATTAAAGAAATACAGAGATACTTACTCTTCGAGTTGATGGATGAAAGCCCGAACTCGCCGAACTGCATAGGTGCTGACTCTAATACCGGAATACGTATTGAGAAAAAAGAATAAAAAAATAAAAGACTACTATCGCGCGCGTTTATTAATTGTGATCGACGAACAAAGTGACTCTAATTTCGCGAGAGCAATATTTCGAAGCAAACACTGACTCTACTTTCGCGTATCTTTACTATTATTTATATTTAATTGTAATTATCAAGAGCGGTTGCGCTCTAAAAACAATAAAAATAACTTTGACGAAACAAGCACTGACTCTACCGACCGCATTGCGCGCGGTAATCAAAATTTTCTGAAAGAAAATTTGTACAAGTTAGTAAATGGGGTGAGGAGATTGAAATTGAAGCAATACTCATTTGATTTTATTTGTCTCTTTATTATTTCTTCATCCTGTCGAACGCCTGTTGAGGAAATACTGCTTTTTTTTATAAATAAAGTACTACCATATTATTATTCAGATTTCATTACTATTAATTGTCTATACAAGATATATTATATCGATTTATCAAAAGCGTACTGTGACTGTTCTTTGTCAGAGTTTTAAAGGAGATCACGATCGTAGTAAGTAAACAATATCGTGCATTTATAAGTCCTCGTAGCTGCTTGTAGAAATCAAAACTCGAAACTATTTATCATGCTTCAAGGGCATGGCAACAAGTATGTAGGTACACGGGCAATCCTGCGCCAAAAATACAATTTGACCGTACTTGTGTCTAGGTCACAGAGATAATAAAAGTGTTTAATAAATACTAGTGAAGCTATAATATAAATCGCGACCGAAATGCAGCGAAACATGAACATATTTCAATTTTTCCTTTAGACTTAAGGAAATTTACTAACTCTAGTTGCAATCGGGAATATTGTAAGTTCTATTTGTAATGTTTTCATTATTTAATGAACATGGATATCCCAATTGAGAGAAGTAAGTATTGAAATCTATATACAATAATGAAAGAACTAAATAACTTTCAACCGAAGGAAACGAACTTGAGCCGAAAACCAATCGCCAGATAACAAGAGATATACATAAACCGTTAAAATTATAAGTTAAATGTTACCAGTCCTACATCAAAAGTCGTCAGACTAATTGTTAAGCATCGTAGTAATTGTATCTCAATACTCAATTCCTGTAGCCTCAATATATTATTCTCTACCAAGCAATCATCTGTTGGACCTGCAACAAAAAGAAAAGCAACGTGATAAACCTGTGCTAAAATCAGAATCGAAATCGGTATGTGTCATTGCAAACAAAATAAACCCAACCTTAACACCGCATCAAATCCGAATAATCGTGTAATAAAATATAATAAAGATTCGAAGAAGCGTTCAAACTAATAAATTAATTAACCCGATATTTTAATAAACGACGTGTATCAAAGAATCGGTGGTACCCGATGACCGGTCAAGCGTCCAGCAAAAGAGACTCGATAAAGAGTTTAATGTACATCCCCGATAGCCAAACGATTGTTAAATAAATGCGTATTAATTAATAGAAGCTAATAGTCAAGCGTATGCGGTGGTAAAGTAGACCCCGAGATGTTATTGCATTGTAGGGTTATGTATGTCACTAACCTTCAACTACATAGACAATATTACGCTGCGACACTTCAATTGAGACTGACGGGCCACGCGCCGCGCGCCGGCCGACCCCACTCCGCGAGCCGCCCCACTCCGCGACGCGCCGGCGCATCGGCTGCGCCCGATGGTATTCGCTATTTCCGTAAATTCTACTATCCCAGGGTCATACCTACTGGACTTCTACTGTTTCTGACCAACTTTTAACCGGACCTACGACTCTAGGGTCGTGCCGACTGGACTTCTGCGGGTTCTAACTAAGTTTTAGCTGAACCTGCGATCCCAGAGTTGTACCTACCGGACTTTTACTATTTCTGACCAACTTTTAGCTGGACCTACGATCCTCGTTAAAGAATTGTTTTGTTCTTTGCCACGCAATTAAAACGGGTCAGCACAGGCGGGACGCTTGACGTGACACGCATCTCATTGTCAATTCCATCGCCCCGATGGATCGCCCATCGCGACCAGGCACCGGAGCTCAATTTTTCTACTAAAACGTTGCCCGAGAAATAGCTTTCGTGATCCCCCACAAAGCATTTACATATATTCACACAATCGCATGAATCCTGTCCCCAACACTACTTCAGTAAATAATAGTTCTTCAAGTGATCACTGTTCATGTGCAGAGGACGCTCGAATCAGCGTGGTTTTTCTGAGTCGGTATGTCAGTCACGTTGGGCCACGAAAGTCCATAAGATGTCCTGTCTATTCCTATATCTCGTCTGTGCCCAATTATTAATCTTGATATGGCAGATGCACGAGTAGTTTCATGGACTCTTTATAGATGGCAATACTATTGGAAAAAATTATTAATTTTCTCTATTTAGATAATTAATTTATTACAAAATATACATGGGTATGAATGAAATAAGTTTCAAATTTTTCGGCTACATAAGTTAATCACGTGTAAATTATGAAATTGTATGGATAATCAATTATGTTCTGTTCTGTTTGGTCATAATCTATGCGCTCAATGTAACCACACATTTTTGACAGTTCCATTGTCACCGGGTACTTTACCCAAATTTTGGAACGTGTGGAAACGGTTTCTTTGAAATTTGTATACAATATAATTGTGAATTGCTATTTGAAGGATCTGCAGATTTCTTTCGTGCCTGATGAATGCTTGAAATTGTCAAAGAATGAGGGATAGTTAAGTGTATGATAGACAGGTTAACTATGAATCACTTGAAGTAATTGTATATCTTTGCAACAATAAGAAATGGATAACGTTGCGACTGCAGAGTGTTTAACTCTTGATTTCGGGCCATTCGAAACTGTTCATCGGTGGCAACGTATGCCAGAATGCGACGAATTCGTTGGCGCCAGGTAATTCGAATTAATTTATTATACCGTATTTATTTGCTATTCTTAATTGCTGTAAAGTATGTTAAATTGTTTCTAACTCTTTACGATATGCAACCAATAATTTTATTACAGCATTTTAATTCCAACAATCGTGTATCAGTGTTTCAGTAATGTCCAGCAAATTTTGCAGTTCATTCATTTCTTAACTTTCTGTTTGATAAAGTTCATTTGTAATGGTCAAGTGTAAATTGTAAATAAACGATAATGAATAATACGTAGAGTTTTTAATTATTTCCAATATAATTCTTATGTAATTTTAAGTTACAATAAACATGCATTCTCACCTGTTCTTTACTTTGTTGCTCTAAATATTATGTTAGAAATAGCTGTAAACACTCATAACTCCAAAGTTTACCTTGTTGCATTATACACAGGCGTAGCAAACACACTGTTGTAGCATACAAAGATGCGATCTATGTATTCGGTGGTGATAACGGTAAAACCATGTTGAATGATTTGTTGAGATTTGATGTGATAGAGAAGTCCTGGGGACGTGCATTCGCAACAGGAGCACGTCCTGCTCCACGATATCATCATTCAGCAGTTGTGCATGATTCGTCTATGTTTGTATTTGGTGGTTACACCGGTGATATACATTCCAATTCAAACCTCACCAATAAAAACGATCTGTTCGAATATCGATTCCAAACTGGACAGTGGACAGAATGGAAATTTGTTGGGAAGTATGTTCCACTTATCTCACCTAACTTACCTGTAAATCGTTTTGCAGTGCAGATATACAATACATATATTTTTTATTTTTCAGAAAACCTGTAGCTAGATCTGCTCATGGTGCAGCAGTATATGATAACAAACTATGGATATTTGCTGGGTATGATGGAAATGCAAGACTGAATGACATGTGGACAATATCATTATTAGTAAATTACAGCAGTGTATCCATGATAGTTAAAATAGTTGAAGCATTATTAATTGTTTCGTATAACGTATTTTTAGCCGGGAGAGCCAAGAGTATGGGAAGAAGTTGTTCAGTCCGGCGACTGTCCACCAACATGTTGCAATTTCCCTGTCGCGGTAGCTCGCGAGTCTATGTTCGTATTTAGCGGTCAGAGCGGAGCTAAGATAACTAATAGTCTCTTCCAATTTCACTTTCGAGAAAGACGGTAGATATTTCGTTGTATTCGTCGAAATTGTATTGTACTTTATAAAACACGAATCTTCAGATGGACGAGGATTTCAACGGAGCATATATTGCGTGGTGCACCGCCGCCACCCGCACGACGATACGGCCACACCATGGTCAGCTTCGATAGACATCTTTACGTATTTGGCGGTGCGGCAGATTCCACGCTTCCTAATGATCTTCATTGCTACGATCTCGATACTCAAACGTGGAATATCATTTTACCGTCCACTGACAGTCAGATCCCGTCTGGTCGGTTATTTCATGCAGCAGCAGTGATTGGGGAGGCAATGTTTATTTTCGGTGGAACAGTTGATAATAATGTACGGTCCGGGGAAACATACAGATTTCAATTTTCGTCTTACCCAAAATGTACTTTGCACGATGATTTTGGAAGGTTGTTGAACGGACGTCTGTTCTGTGACGTGGAATTTGTAGTAGGAGACACGGAAACGAAAATACCTGCACATATAGCTATGGTAGCGGCTCGTTCGCAGTTTCTTAGAACTCGTATCAGACAAGCTCGGGAGAAGCGTGACAAACATTTGGAGGAAGTGTTCGGTACTGTGGATGTACCGATTAAAGATGTGCCATGGCTGGAGGTAGATATTAACTCATTGGATTCGACAGGAGTATCATTATGTTGTCATATTATTGTTTTATTATAGGTAAGATTGAAAGATGCAGTGCCAGAAGCTTTTGAGATGGTTTTAAATTATATCTATACGGATCGTATCGATCCAACGAAAAGGAGCGAGGATGGATCGAGTAGTCGGGTAGAAGATCCTTTAAGTAATCGAATTGTACTTCTCATGATGGACGTCTATCGTTTAGCTTTGCAATTCAATATGAAGCGATTAGAACAGTTGTGCGTGCAATATCTGAAAGCTACCATAAGTCACGCCAATGTATTGGAAGCATTGCATAATGCTGCTCAATTAAAATTGTACTTCATCAAAGAATTTTGCCTGAGTTTCATCGTGAAAGAAATTAACTACAATCAGATCGTAATGAGCAAAGAGTTCGAGACCTTAGATCAGCCTCTTATGGTCGAAATTATTCGGAAAAGGCAGATGCCTCAGAGGCTCGCGTTTCCCAGACAGTGCGATCTTAGCACAGGTAACACGACAATTAAGAATCGTTTGTAAGAGTAATAATATGTCTTATGAGCGGTATCTGTTTTATCGTGATCTTTTTATTGGAGGAACGACTTTGGAACAGGATATGGAGGCCTTCCTACAAAATGTTGGTAGAGAATTTTGTGATATAACATTAATGTTGGACGGTGCACCGAAACCAGCACACAAAGCGATTCTTGCGGCACGATGTAGTTATTTCGAAGGAATGTTTCGCTCTTTCATGCCAGAAAATAACACAGTTAATGTAAGTGATCCATCCGCGTTAATCTTTTAGATAACGATTAAAAATTGTATTACAAAAAGAATTATTTTCATCGAAGATCCAAATCGGTGAAATGATCCCATCTGCCGAGTCCTTCGACTCGTTATTGAGATACATTTATTACGCCGACGTGTCAATGCCACCTGAGGACTCTTTGTATTTATTCACCGCCCCAGTTTTTTACGGCTTCACGAATAATCGTTTACAAGCATTCTGCAAACAGAATCTCGAGATGAATGTCACTTTTGAAAATGTGATACAAATTTTGGAAGCTGCCGATAGGATGCAGGCGGTTGATATGAAGAAGTATGCACTAAATCTGATTGTGCATCACTTTACAAAGGTGCGTTTTTTGTTTCTTCCTCTCTTCTTCCAAGCCATTTATATTCTGTTTTATCTGAAAATGTGATTCTATTGTTGTGCGACAGGTTGCCAGGCTACCAAGGCTACAGCAATTAAGCCGAGAACTTTTGTTAGACATCTTGGAGGCATTGGCTGACGAACGGAGCGAGGCTCGAACGTGTCAGGATATGACAAATGATTGCTGACATATCTTGGCCTCGCTTCGTCGTCCCTGCAGCTGGGACTTGCCACCGTCCACGAGCTTCCAAGTGAGTGTGCAATGCAGTATTCTAACAACCTCCAACATTTTTTATCTCTTGGGTTATGGGTACATGATAGACGGGTGCCTGAAAGATCGTTCGCATATGTAAATAAGGAAACGTGTTGTCAAAAGAGTATGTATTCATCCGCTAGGAGAAGATGGCAAAATTGTGATCGTTTGATTGTTTAATTTATTCGTAGACAGAAGTGCGATGCGTTATGACGCACTTCTGTAAAATAATTGGTGAAGACATTTATGTGTACCTTGCTTATTGAATATAACAAATTATGAATAAACCGATTGATACTATTACAAAAAAAAGTAATATTGTCAACGTCGTAACAATCTACTGTTGTTTCAAAATTGACAAGTATCCTGGGAGATTAATGTTAACATGAATATGAGGAATTGAGACTTCAATTGGGTATTGAATGAGCCGCAGATTAATAAATTATGTACTATATTTCGACTTTGATCGCGAACAATCGTACATACACGCACAATCGATATCGTTTTTATAGTAATTGTAACACTTTAAGCTTAATGCAGGCTGCGTAAATTGTAGGGAGGGGAGGGGGGAGGGGACGAAAGAAATATTACGTAAAGGAGCTTGTATAAAATCATTGCTCTTCTTTTCTCTCTACGTATTGTTGTCTCTAGTTAGGTGGTGTTCGTCGACAGCCCGACTCTTCATATCAGTCTCTTGAACAAAATATTGCGGAATCGAATTTGTACTTAAAGTAAGTGTGTGTATGGCTCTCTCACTTTTATCTTTCTCTTTCTCTCTCTCTCTCTCTCTCTCTCTGTTTCTCCTGATCCTTTCACGCTTGAAAATCGTGTGTATATCGAAGCTTGTACGAAGAATTCGCTTAATTGTTCTCCTTCGTTTGGATTCTCTAAGTAAAGAGTGAAATTCTTCCCTACGCACAGGTGTATGTGTACGTGACTCTGTGCGTAATGTGTGTGTATCCTCTTTTCTAAATGTTAATACCTGCTTTTATATCGTTAAATCTCCAAATCCGAACTCGTTTAGTTTAAAATTGTTTCTCTAAAGGCATCTTAGTCCAACTATTTATAAGACATCTAAACTTAAATCACGATAAATAGTCGTAACATTAATTACACTAGGTAGGCCTTTTTTTTGTTCTCATCGTCGCTTAGAATTCTAAATGAACCAGGGTAATATTTGGAACGCGGCCGTGTCTGCCGGCACGTCGAGTTAATTACAAAATGAGATCTAAAAGTTACACGGCTAGAATCAAATAAGATATACGTTGTTATCATACAATGATACGTTGATTTCGAATGGCCCCAATCTGGAACAAAGTTCTCTATGTTATTTGTGTTCTTGTTTCGGCCTTACCGCCATGAATCAATTTACGCTTGTCGCGTAAAGCCGTCTTCACTCACCGATTGTAAAATTGCTCGATTCACATTGTAGGCACGGGGGGTACGAGATGTTCACCTATTCACAGTTGAATCCGTTCACAATTTGTTTTAAACCATCCCTTTTCTACTCCTGCATGAAAGTGTGTGCAGCACTTGCATACAGACAACAGAAAGCAGCATCTTGTTTCTAAACACGTCGCATCACGTACACCCTCATCAAATGCAGATGGTCCATAGCAATTTATCTTTTCGGCAGGTTGCTCTTGTATCCCAGCTCTTGTCATTTCTAAAGGCATGAGAAAAAGAATGCGCATATATACTTCCAACCTGTTCGTTTCGAATAAAAAAAAGTGTATATTAAAAGGGCAGGCAAGGTGTGTAAATCTACTATTTACAGAAAAGAGTAATCGAACAGAAGTCTCCGTCGACTACTGTTACCCGATTATAATAATAAAAAAGCCTTTAGAAAAAGCAATAAACCTTCTCCTCAGCGATGCTGCTGGTCGACGGCATCCTGTGCGAAGGCTCCAGCCTTCTTCGCCTCTCATCGATGGCTTCCGTGTCTAGATTCATCGTAGGCTGGATCGTCTGCGTCACAGACGTGCTTATGTGCCTCGTTTTAACGAGAGGTGGATTTCGTGACTGTGGTATCGCGAACGCTCTTCTGAGTGCCCCCCTCGGGGGCGACGGCGGTGGATACGAGATACCTGATGGTATTCATTTGATTAGCACTCCAACGTGTAGGTCGTTTCAGTTTTTTTTTTTTTTTTTCGTGCTAACATCATGCTGCGTATACTTCATTGTCCGTAGAACATTTCGTAGCAATAGGATTGGGATAGTGCCCTTCGAGGAAATAGGATAAAATGATGTCCAAACGTGTCGGGGGTTCTGTACAACGGGTGAAATAAAATAGGCCCACTTCGTTTAATCCCTCAATCCCAAATATTCTATATTGTCCTATTCTAAGAATCGATTGAGCATGCACAGTATGTACTATTTCTGTCGATGCAATGCCTGGTTCACAGGAAGCCACTAAGAGATAGATGATGCAGAAAAAGATATAGTCCCGCGTGGGTAATTGCTACCTCGATGCCCCGGCGAAAGCAACGTGTCTTTGCTCTTTGTTATTTGGGGTACGATAAGAAGCGAGTTTGGCGGTGTTGGCGACACGGTTGACGTTTGCGGCGAGGTGGCCAGGGTCAAGTTCGGCAGCGATTGACCCAAGCTAGAATACGCCGGCACCTGGACGCTCAGTGTGTTAGGCGTCGGTGATTTACTCAGCAGATATCGTCTATTATCAAATTTGTTAGGACTAAAATAACGATCAAACGTTGGTCAGATGGAAATTAAGCACGCGCTGCTCCGAAAATTTCCGAGTCAGGAAAACGAAATGTTCGCCTCGCTTACCTTATTTGCAACGGTCTGTGATTGTGCCCGGTACTCTCGCCCCCTTCCTCAGACGACACGCTCGAGGCACGCGGTGGTTCCGTCGTTTCCACGCTAACGTTTCTACTTTGATTGTAACTGGGTAGGAAGCTACTGCTTCCCGGTGACACGCCTTCCATCTCTATGCTTCCACTAGAAACGGTTTCATGGCTATTAGAACGTTTAAGCTTGCGTTATTCTGACCTATATTTCCTTGAAACGTACTGCGATTGATTAGACTAGCGGCCTACCTGTGACTGTGGGCGAGACTGCTCACTCTCGACGCTCTGCTACTTCCTCGGGGCGTTTTCAAAATACCCTCGCACTCCTCCGGTTCGAATTCAACGTCACCGAGGAAAGTGCTTGGTTGTCTACTGACTGGCGCCAGGTTCATGGTACTGCCCAGCGGTGGTACTTTCATTAGGGCGAATTGTTGCTGAGCTTTTCTTATCGATTCCATCCAGGACTGAAATGATGGGGAACAGTTTTCAATCGAAGCAGAATACTATTCTGTGTTTAAATGCGATATTAAATCGAGTAAAACAAAAAAATTGAATCTGTACAAGGCACGAAGGGAGGTGGTACCTTGGCTAATTTCGATTCTCCAGCGCTAAGCACCAGAGCACCTGATGCCGCCCCGTACTCGTTGAGATAAACCAGCCCTAAGCTGCTTGGCTCCTTCAATTCGTGTATCCGGATGCGATCGATCACGTACGGTTGTCTTATAATCTTTAAACCACCCCCGACGGTGCCAGTCAGCCCGCTGGACGAGGCCTTCTTGGTCGATGGTTTGCAGATCAATAGCATGTCCGTTAGCAGCAGCACGTGGACCTCCATCTGCGGAAGTGGCATTTTAATTACTCTTCAATCGGCAAACTTTCTCCACTTTGCTATACCGTAGGGATTGCCAATTACCTTGCTGCTTGCGGCGTCTCGCAGTTTTAAATCTCCCTCGCGGAGGAGTACCCTGAGGGTCTCCTTCGGACATCCAGGTATCGGAGCAGTGGTAATGTCAAACGTGCTGTGAATCTTAATTAATTTCTCTAGCTCCTCGTCCCTCGATTCGACCACGTCGTAACTTTCTATACGAAACGCGGCGCTGGCTAATCGCGTTCGCTCCTCGTTCCTCTTCAAAGCCGCGTTCACCGACGCCACGAAATCGTCGACAGATTTGATCTGGAACATTTCATATCGTTTACGGTTAACCGGGAAATGTGTTCAACGAATGGTACAACAATTTTGCTCACCATATGCGTCAATTCTGCCCGTTGCTCTTCGTTCTCCGTGTTCTTGTGAACAGCCTTCAAGAGGAGGGAGTACTTGGTCAGCCTCTGCATAGGTTTCACCAGGATATCGAGCAGCTTCAGTCGATTGCAGTCCTTTTGTGTCTCGCACCACTGATGCAAAACACAGATAGGGCGTATGAAAAAATGTTCTGCATCGCAACAACGAAACAGTGAGCCTTTCCTCGATTACGATCGTTAAATATACTCACCACCAGGTAGACCGTAAATAATTGATTATCGTTCAAACGATCCCTGCAATATTGTTGACACCTGCTCTGCTCGGCGCAGTATCTCGCGTAAGGCGCGAACGTTTGCTCGAACGTCTCGAAGCCTTGCAGAAGTTGTCCAGGATCGAGCGGCTGTCCAGTGGCCCTCGAAGTGTTCACCATGACTAGAACGTACTCCGTCCAGAAGTAGCGATTGGCGGCGTAGATCTCGGGAATATTGCTGAACAGTTTTGTCCTGTCGGCCTCGTTCAGGATATTCGAGGCCTGCAGGCTGCAGAGACACGCCATGAAGAGCTGGGGGTGTCAAAGGTAAAAGTTGCCGAATGATAAAATGCACATGCCCGTGAATGTTGGAATTTTGTCGGGGTACATTTTTTTTTCTTTTAAACACTTACGTCCGTTACAACCTTCAACGTCTTGATGTACGCCACTTCTGTTTGAGCTAGCTCCCACAAAGCAGTTTGCTGTTGCTGCTGCTTTTCCGATAATTGGCTCGAGTTGTGTACTATGTTCCGCCAGTCCTCTTCCAGGTTGTACAAGGCTGTGATTGAATTCATATTTCATTCATGATTTATCACATTATTTGTCAATTAAGTTAAAGCTACGGTGTTTTTTGTATCTTTTCAGCCCAGAACGTTCGGGGACAACGGAACCGTGACGACGTGTGCACAAAATCGTAACTACACGTTCGCAAACGGCGCGTGAGTTCGTCAGAAAAGACTGTGACTACTTTTATCCAATTATACAGGATGTACCGTCTACAACGAATGATCTAAGTATCTCGTTTAGTTCCAATGTCATACAAAATTACACGAGTAAGACATATTTAGGCGGTCCATTTTACATGCGACACCCTGTGTTCACTATTGATAGTGTACGAAAACCAACCAACGACGACTGTTATAAATATGTACATTTATACCTTTTGCATTGTAAGATAATTTATTGGATACAAATAAATGTTTCTTGTACAGAAGACAGAAATACGGCTCCCTTTCTGATTAATCCATACTGACACAATGATAAGAAAGAAACGAAGGAAATAACGTGCTCACCATCTTCGTTGAAGCTGAGTTCATAGGGCAGCTGAACATCCTTCAGCCTCGGTACTCCGTGTTTATTATAATCGTCGAGCTGAGCGGTGAGCAGATCGAGCTTCGTGCCTTTCGTGTTCGTAAAAAAGCCGCTCCAACGTTGTTTGCTGGTCTTGGATCCCGCAGCCCCAGCGGAACTTCGACCAGACGTGAGGGTCGTGCCTCCAGCCTCAGAATCGACGCTCGAGTCTTCAGTGGACACGCTGAAGAAACGGCCGCCGCTTCGACACCGATAACTCTGCGAAACGGACATTCCATAACCCATCGTTCACAACGACGGATCAATTGTTGAATTGGAACACCGGGAACCCAAGATATGTGCAGTTCTCCCAAGCAATAAGTAAACGGTCCGGTTCATACGCCACATTGAACGGCGGTACGATAAATAATCTCTCTATTCAAGTTCGCAACAGCTTCAATAACCGCGAATGCAACGTCTACTTCTGACAATACTAAAGACACAATAGCGCGGTCCGCCAAGAGTGTCATTACGCGTGCATAGCGCTACTCTAATCACCGTGCAACGAAAGGATCCATTATTACCCGAGTTCGCTGGCGCTGTTAGACGTAAATTTCGAGGTCCGTAACGTTCCGGTGAACGCGATAGGCACCAGTTCCAATGGCAGTTGGCCGAAAATTTACAAGGGAATCGCGTTTATCGTTCACCGTCTTGTACACCAGCGACTCGTTAAAACCCGGATGCCGATGGAATAGGAGGATTAGATTAGATTCTCCAACTCCCCTCATTGTTTGCACCTGACGGATCGTTTTGCGATTTGTCTTCGGCTTCGGTGCACGGATCGGGTCGGGGTTCCGGTGTCCCGATCTCGTCGCATTGTCTGCGATTATTAAAGCTGGCTCAGGAGCGAAGTCGAACGAAGATTACGGGGATACACCGATGTGTGCCAGCTTTTGCTCCAGCGCACAATCAGCCATCGCGAGCCGATAGTCAAGTTCCACGGAAAATGCATCCCCCGGTGATATTACAGAGCCGACCCGGCGGCAAACGGTTCGTTTGAGTTCGCTTTTAGGACGATTCGTTCGCGACTATCTGGGCTAATTAAAAAATCTGCCCCAATTGAAACGAAACGAGCAGCGACGGTGGACAACGAGTGGGACAGAGTGGAGGATCTTTCTCGTCCCCGGGGGACGAGAGCACGCAGATGGTGACGGAGAACGAAGGTTCTTTCCCGCGATCGACTCTCGAATATTTTACGGCGGCTTTTAGAAGACAGAAAGTGTTCAAGGCTCCATTAGAGGAATTAAACGACACCCTTTTCGTTTTCATTTCGAAATCTTACCCCGCTTGTTTTCCGGAGGGAAACACTCTGGCTGCCCCTCTGGCTCGACGATCTCGAGTTCGTTTTCTCGTTGTCCTTAACTGAAACCGAAAAATTAGTATACTGGTACGTGGGTGCACGTGTTGCGAAATTACTGCGGGCGGGCAGCTTTTTGCTCGACGTTGGTTGTCACATGTTTTTGTCGAGTTCGATTTGACAGCGAAAGACGTATATTCACGTTATCCTGTAGCGAAAAATGGGGTAGACGCCAGCAACGATACATTCACGAGCAATAAAACGTGGCGATTGATATGTGATTGATAAACAACGTCGAGGAATTATTTTTCATGACGGGGACAAAGTTTATTTCTGTCGAAACCGACAGCACGCTATCGATGTTCGCGATAGTTTTGCGTCACATCCTTAACAGAGGCAAACGAATTTCTCTCGAATTTAAGTTTATATCTCGCTCTGTATTCGATCGCCAGTTTTTACTTCCAGGGACGTGCGCGTGAAACGTGGAACCTCTCGGTGTAACGGGCAAAACATTACAACTGTTGGGGATAATCATCTACGAGCGCGGACCTGTTAAATAATTTCGCGAGCTGTTGTTCCGGCGTTCTACATTTGCGTCACAGACGTAATATTCCTTGCAGGAGGTTTCGAAGCTCACGGTCGATAAATCTAAATTTGTTGCACTTGAAATTTTGTTAAATATCGTTGATAGACTTTTGTCGTAGACCACTGCGCAAGGAAGGGAGAATAATAGATTCTGGTCATCTGAACGTGGAATTGGATTTTAACAGGATATTTCGCCGGTGGTTTTTGTCGAGAATTGCAGCGTTAATGCGCGAGGAAATTACGAGGGAAAATACTATTACATAATTGCCAAGATACGAGCAAAGGCCAATTAAAAAAAATTTTTTTAAAATTAAGCTTGTTAAGTTACGAGGCAGATTACATTCTTCTTTTACAAGGAAAGATCATCTGCTTTTCTGTAACGAAACTAACTGTAACTCTTCAATTCTAAACCGGAGATCGCAACAGAAACATCAAATTTGTCCGAATAGCTGCATGATTGTAAGAATAGATTGCTTATGCAGCCTTTGAAGCTGCGGGTCACAATTAATTAAATTAAACGTCTTATTGCATCGCGACAAGGACTCTTCTCACCCTTTCAATATTTAATAGCGCTCCTTAATGCACAGTTGGAGTCGTGTTCACGGAGAATGTAGTACACGAGGGCGAGTACGTCAAGTATCTTGACATAAATGTGAAACACCTTTAGCTTGCGTTAAGGGCACGGATAATTGTACTCTTCCATGGTACGTATTCGCGCAAGTGGATCGAACGATTTTATATTGTTTTTATTTACAATCGTTACTCTCTGCGTCGTAGGCGGAAAATATAGTGTTTCATACGGGACGTCGATAAAAATCAAAGGCATTTTCGAAATCGATTTCACGCATCAGAAAGTGGAGAAAATTGATGGAAATAATTCCTGTCATTGGGAATGTTTCCACGTTTCTCCTTTTTAACCGGGCAACTGGAAACTAACGTGTCGATTGAAAACCAAGCAACGAAGTTCTCCAAATAGGGCCAGCTTTCATATACCGGAATTAGTCAAACGACGAGGGCTCCTTTTTTCGAAGCAATATCTTTTTCTGGGCGTGTGATACAAAAAATATAGAGCAGTGAACATTGAGCCTAT
This sequence comes from Nomada lathburiana, assembly GCA_963667235.1. Taxonomy (NCBI): domain Eukaryota; kingdom Metazoa; phylum Arthropoda; class Insecta; order Hymenoptera; family Apidae; genus Nomada; species Nomada lathburiana. The sequence goes on from OY763908.1 coordinate 4,784,908, forward strand.
GAACACCACGATTCTCCATTCCTGTTATTACAAGAAATCTCAATTGAAAATAAATTAAATAATTCTCATTGATCAATAAATAATTCAACTGTGAACTACAAGTGCAATGTTCCAAATCTAAAGCGCACGAGAAATCATACTCGTGTACACAAGCTATAGGCGAAATAGTAATCCAGACGATTATATCGCTAGCTTTAAGTAGTACGGCCCGCTTATGGCCAGACAGGTCGACTCGACTTTGATCACAGCTTTGCTCAGCGTCGAACGATCCGTTTATTGCCGTCTATGTACATTTATCGTTCGCACACACCTTGAAATGCAATCGGCTATTATTATCTATGCGCTTGTGACTCACGGACCGCTATCGATCAAAAGGTATCGCTCCTCGCGGACACGTACATTTTCTTGTCCACGTTTCATATCGAGTTTAATTTCTATTCGACCTACAATTAAACCTTTTCCAGCGAAGTTCACGGTAACCAGCGGGGTAACGCAAATTACTATCGCGTGCTCGCCCGGGCAGTACATTAATTCGTTCTGTTTAACTTTTCAAATTCGTGGCGATGATTCGTCGCGTGTACAACGCCGGACGAACGTCAATTACGCCACTTTTGCCTCGAACCAGCGTCACGATCTTATCTATATTATCACCTTTGCATGAATTATCGACGCGAATATTAGCCCTGACTCGCAAAGGTTTCAACCGAGCAGAATTTTGGCCGCGTGTACGAGAATGCAAATGTTCCCTCTCCGCTAACGAGCGAACTATCGGTATAAAGTATAACTTCTATCAACCGTTCGACGTTTCTTTCGATCGCTACACTTTAGCCCGGCTGTTAACCCTTAAGTAGGTACGTTTCTATATACGAGAACAGTGGAAGGTGAAATTGAAACGCGATTACCTGTTATCCGTAAGTGTTTTCCACCAAGGCTCGAGGTGTCTGTCGCAAGAATCGACAATGGTGCCGAGAAGCCATCGAAAACTTCGATTCTCGACATATCGATTCCGCGTCTTTCGCAAGTCGCATTGAGCGCCTCACTGTAACAAAGGGATAAGAAAAATCTCAACGACAAACGTTCAATATTACCGTCATCCTCCCCCCGTCGTTCCATAATTTTATTCGACGTAAACGTTCGGACGTACATCATGGGCGTTAAGCACACGAACGAAATGCATTACGCCTCCGTGTAATGGCCTTCCAACAAATCCCTATCGTCCACGTTCGTAAGTAGCATCTGGCTCTGGCGCGATACATCGCGTTATAACGCCCATAAAGGGACGAGCAACTTTGATAAGATTACATTTGAAGCCCCTCGCGAGGACCACAGCGGTATTATTCATTACTCAGCGACGATTATTAAGCAACGTTACGGGTATCCTTCTTAAAGGGTTCATTCGACGTCGCCTGAAGGCCGCCAGTAAATTCGCAGTTTACTCCCCTTCAGCGGTGAAATTCCACGAAATTACCGCCAATGGCCTCTATTTACGACCGCGTAAAATGTTCGAAATTTCATTTGCACTCGACACGCTCGCCCTTCACTTTTCGTCGGGCCGCGAGAAATGGCGTTGCGTCCATTCCGTTGTTCCCTTTGGCGATAATACTTCGGCGAAGTGTTAATAAAACCTTTGATAACATTCGCAGACTTACGCCAGACAGATGCCCTTCGACGTTGGTAGAAATTCGTCCCGGTCCAAGCCGCTCGAATCGTCGGACAGGTCAAAACTGACGCTGAAGTACTCGCTGCTGGATACCTGAAAAATTGATTCCCCTGTAGTGACGGGTTACGTAAACGTCTGGATAGTTTCGCGATCTCTAACGATTCAGAGTCTCCACGCCAACTGCCGAACCTAGAAGCTAACTGTCTGATTCGAGGCGGGACTTGAGAACAGTGCGAAACTTGGTTGGCAAATTTAACGGTGCTGGAGGGATATTGGAAAACTGTTTGACTTATGCGACTTCGTAACCTTTTCCTCGTGCAGTTTTACCAGATGCGAATATTCGTCGAGCAAGTCTTTCGCACGTTCGGCTACATTTTCGACAGAAGAAGGGAAAGGGGAAAATAATTTCTTTTTCGGCAGCATATTTGGGGTGACATTTCAGGTTGGTTAAATTATACGGGCGTAATTGTGCACCGTATGACAAAGTGTGAGAGCCGTGACCAGCGCGAAATTCTGCATTTTCAGCGCGGCAGATAAGCATGTAACCCCGCGTGTGCTTCAGGAAAACGCCGAGTGCCTATTCGAACGGAGGTTTCCCTACGCTGGCTGACAGTGACAGGCAATAAAATACGGAAGGGCCTTTATTTATGAACCCGTCCGGTCTCGCATGGAAAATGGATCGCGTTCATTCCGTGCGAGCTTTTCACTGTCGCTTAGTTTAACAATCGTCCCCCCCTTTATTGCCACTCGTATTTCCCTCATTGCCGTTTAACCGATATTTGATCCGTTCGCCCCTTTCTTGCTTTTGTTGTCGATTCCTCTGGCTACGTTTGCACGACAGTTCTACTCGAAGGCACAGAAATAGCTGATACCATCTGAAATCTTCCAGTTCTATAAGCTCTCTCCAAACGATACCCTTTTATGCGCCCTTCCCTCATATGGATTTCTCATTCGCTTACAGATGAACGTATGTTAAATATTTTATCTGACATACTTCGCATTTTAATTGTAACGAATGATCCACGCACCGCTCGTTGTTTTATTCATGCGCCACGAAACTGTTCCCCGCTTTCTGGGGGAATCTAATGTATTAGTATGGGCTCCGTGCAAACGATTAAGTAGAATAGGCGGCGCGGGAAAGGCCGGCGCAAGTAGAACGAACCCGTACAAAGTCAATTTGCAAACAACAGGACTTTTAGCAGCGTGGTTTGTCGTTCCGTACGTCTAAACTATGCGAAACCGAGCGAATCGTTGAAACCGTTTGCAATGCAGAGCTGTGTACGTAGAAACACACGTCTGTTACGAATTCGCTGTGAAACAATTCTGCCGGCTTTGAGTGTGTTTCTAATTGCTGGAATCCACGAGCGGCGAACGTTTACAAGGGGGGTTTTTTTTGCGAAGAGTTTTATGAAATAATAATTCAGGTTTAGAGTTTTGTCGTAACGGGAAAATCGAAATAAAAACTTGGTCGTTGCTTTCGTTGTATTTCGCCGGTGATTGATAGCCCCGGCCGCGTCCTTACTTTTCTCCCCAATCTTAATCGTCGTTTACGGAATTTTTTACGACGAATTCGGCCGCAGCGGTGGCCGAGGACACGTCCGAAACTTAAATCCACCGAATCGATAATAGCGAGCCGGCAGACAGCCGGTCCGTTTGCATGATATCGATTCGAGCGAAGGGCCAAGGGATGTTTCGCCGATCCCACGAACCCAGACCCAAGCTGTAATTCTTCCCATAAAAATAAACACTCGTCCGTGATAAACATACAAAACGCGCACGCTACGTCCAATCAAAGTTTCCTTCAAAAATTCCACCGTCGAAGAAGCTACACCCGCGCCTAAAATAAGTTAACGGCGGCGATCGTAGAAAATTGACCATCGACGGCGCCCAGTTCGCCGATTTACTGTCTGAAATCGACCATCATTATTTATTTATCTTTACTTCGTCACTTCATTCCTGTTCCATTTCGAACAGGCCATTTGCTTCGCCTCGACAGCTTCTTACGTTCGGATTGCCTCCTCCTTCTGTCCTCGTTGGCTGGCATGAAAGATTTAATACCGGGGGAGACAAAGTACCATTTTATTTCAATTTGCAATCGTTATCCGAGCAGCTTGCATTTCCATGGGTTTAGAACGTAATTTCACCGCCGTATGATTATTCAGACTGCTTTACATAATTGGAAACAGGAATGGAGTTGCTTAACATGCAACGCCCGTAAGATCGATTTTTTTTTCTTCTCCCGTCGCGGAAACGCCGAAACGACGACGTTGAACCGGCAAGTTTAAGTGCTTCAATTCCCGGCGAGCTAACCGAGTTTTCCGATATTTCCCCTAGATCGGGTTGTCATAAACGGACGGCAGCGGTGCCGGGGTTTGCATAATATCTCGACCCTTTGTTCGCCCCCGGTGACGACTCTGGCCACTTTCTTTGATGAGATTTCGCGGTACTTAGCGACGCGGCAGTAGGAAGACCATCTGCGCCCTCCGCGGATGCAATCTAGGTAGAAGATTCTCATCGTGTAATTATGTTGCCAATTTCCAACGTGCTAAGTTGGCAATTAAAAGAATGTCGAGCGTTATATTTTATAGCGACATATATTCTCCAACTGTGTTTCGATTTGGAACGAACAGCGTAACAGCGAGAACCAATAATCATAAATTTTAATTTCTCTATTCGAATGTTGATGCAGGAGCTATCGAACTTCGATGGCGTTGATATTGATAAGAAATCGCGATGAAACTGTCGGTTTTCGGTCACGAAAATTCCATTCGACGAAGGCAGAATTACGATTCAATTACGAGAAAATAAATAATCTGCGTTCTTGCAAAGAAGATTTGAAATAAATCGCGATCAATTAATAATATCTATTGCTTCAGTGCAGCCGTTCAAAAACGGTGGCTTCTGGGTTAACCTGAGTAAGTTTTCGGAAATGAGATTCAGTTTGTCGACCGGTTTACCTTCCATGGGACGAACACGCTGCCCAGAAGGGATTACAGGCGAAGCACGCTGGCTGCAGACCCGCCAAAGTGCAGGTGTTTGACGACAATCGGTCGCTTAGCAATTCAAATAGCTGTTTCTTGCAACGCGTTCGTGCAGCTCTTGTTAGAAACGATAAAATGGCCACTGTGGCTTTTCCATTGCGGCTATTATGATTCGTCGAAATTCGTGACGGTTCGTGTCCCGTTCGGTGGCAAATTAATTCATCAGTTTTATATTAATTTATTTACACGTTTGAAATTGGTATTAATTGATTAATTTCGGTCGCTTGTATCTATTTGAGCCCTTTATTTTTTTCTGGCGTTGCTGGAAACGCGACGGGGCCGCAATGTCATTTGCCACCCTTCCCTTCAATTTATTCCACTCTCTCCAATGTCTTGAACGGCGTTACATTAGTTTGCGTTTAATTATATTCAAGTTCCCCTCTTTTTACGCTTCCTTGAGAGGGTTAAATGTGAAACGCGAGCTGCCAGGGCGTGAAAGCTGTTCGTTAAAATTTATGTACCTCTTATCAGATATCGCGGACGATTCGTTTCCAGCCAGAGAATCGGTAGAGAAGATAGTTTCAATTACGGTTTTATTGTCCCATCGGTGCAGTGTATCACGACAACGTTGCTCTGATTTAAATAGAAGGAACGGAGCATCGGTTCTCGAGTTGGCAGCGATTCTCTTGTCACGAGACGCGTTACTTCGGATAACAAGATCTTTCGTTATTCTGTCCCCGTTTCTATAGCGTGAAAGGGATCCGGGCGGATACTCGACTGAAACTTTTAAAGGATGGAATGTAAGTCTTTTCGACTTTTTGCGAGGCGTCGGCTTTCTCACGCCTTTCATCCCCTCGATTTTCCACCGACTGGATATAGGAAAACCTCTATCCTTCTCCATTTCATTCATTCCATTGTTTGTGTCACTTGCAATAATAAATCCACCGTCCGCATAAATTTATTCCACAATTTTTTGTTTGCCCAGAATTAATCGACGCCTTGGCGAAAGGGAGAATCGACACGAGGATACGAACGTTGAGGTGTTAATTTCTTGTCTGGCATGTGCACGATTGTTTGCTGCTATCGATCGTACTGTGAAACAACACGAATAGAACGTCTGCAAAGGTTACATAAACCACAGCCCCTAAAATTGGGTCGACTTTTAATTGTTATTCTACGAATTAGGACAGCCCTCCTACATTCTTTACACTTGGATGACAGCGTTCCTCGTAATTCTTAAACACAACCTGCCTCAAAATAATCTTGATTATAAACATTTGCTCTTCTAAATTAATGCGACCCATAGAAATGTTTTGCAAACATCCGTTCCAATTAAACACTGACACCCCAAGAATATACCAACACGATAATTTCCCTTTCGCCAGTTTCTTTTCTAGATTGTAGTTATCGCGTCGGTTTGTTAATATTCTTATTATTTCTATCATTACTAACCTGAGATCGAGACAGCTTGTGCCTGGTGCGGTTCTGATGCGCGCCCTCGACATTCGAAGGGTTGGGCACAAGGAGACGTGGATTACTTTCCACATTTTGGGGGTGGTGTTGTAATTGCTGAGGTTGGTAATGGTGGTGAAGATGATGGGGTTGCTGTTCCGAGGGACCACCCCCCAGATGGTGTTCCCCCGTGTCCAGCATGCTGCTGCCCAGTGCGTCCAGCTGGGTTAACGACCTCGAACGCACCTGCAATCACACAACGTTATGCTCATTTCAATTGTCGGCATGAGAGTTCCATTAGCGTTCGAAAATATTTGCTAGTATCAGTCCGGTAAAATATATGGGGGGGGGGGGGGGGAAGGACAACGCCGTTAACGAAAGCGTTATCGTTGACATAGTGCGACACGCTGAAAGTAGAACACACGAGTGTATTCGATCGGCGAAACTTGCAAGTAGAATATTGTCGTACGTAGCCGGACGTTCCGGGAAGGATGGACAATATTTGTATTGAGAAATTGAAAATTGGGTCATCCGTGTCGCAGACATGTAGCCGAAAATATCTTTAACAACGTGACCAAGACATGCCACTAAGATTGCATACAAATTGTGTTATAATTAGGGGGCTCGCTGAGCCTGCTGCAATTTACCTTGAAACGTGGCGAAAAACGAATTCGACAGTGGGAAATTTTCGTGTCGCGGAACTGGGTCATTGTCGATCGACCGGTTTACTAGTATCGATCATCTCTCTCTAGAGAGAGAGAGAGAGAGAGAGAGGGGGGGGGGAGAGCCTTCGTTATCTCGATCTAGGCAGAGTATTCTTTCCATGCTTTTCTCGTAAAATTCGCGTTGATACTAACGTGGAAAACGATTTAGAGCCTCTTTCTACCTTTCGTGGCGAACCACCAGCAAACCAATATAGGGGAAAGATGTTAATGGTTTTGCGGCGTAACGATCTGATATCGATTTGATGGAGACGGAAACGGGAGTACTAAGTGCTGATCGTTTCGAGCTACGAAACGGGCACTGAAATGATGCACGGCGATCAGTCGCAGCTAAGTACTATCGATACTAGGCGGGGAATCGAATGACCGGTGGAACAGTTTAAGCGATGTTGAGTGTTGAACTATTCTTGCTGCGAGAAAATTCCTGTTACCGTTGCCCCATCGATGCTGCGCCGGCAGAATTTTATTTCTGGATTATTGAATTCTCCGTTGAACGACAGAGAAATATTCGGTGCAAACAATTCGCAAACGGACGTAAAGTGTAATGCAATACTCCACAAACAATTGTTCGAGATAAGTAAAAAATTTGCACAACTTCCAATTAGTTTGTCGTTCGCATTGAGGTCAGAGGATTTACGATGTCGCGATTCCAACTCACAATTATTCATCACCGTTATTGAATAGATGGTATAATAAATTGAAGCACACCGAATTCATTGTGATTTGTATGACAGTAGTACATATGTATATAATTACATATATAAATATTGTATGTACCTTAGCAGGGCAGGCGAAAGCAAAGAAGAATATGTGCGCGCCTGATCAGAAAAAGGGGAATGGGACGGTGTGTGGTCAGACCAGGCGGTCGCGTAACGATAGAAAATATTTCTACGTGTCACAGCACGAACCGAATGGAGCAATAAAATATTAAAGAAAGGGGATGAGAAAAAAACTGGAGCACTATGAGGCGGAGCGGAAAAGAAATAATGGGTGTTTCTTTTTTATTAAAACTCGAGTATAAACGTAAGAAACGAAATGATGGTTCCACTGGTAGGATTTATTGTTAAAGTTCGCGGCCATTTTTCGCGTACGTGAGAAATGATCCCGGGCACCGTGTCCGATTTGCAATAAATTAATCCGAGATCGCGGAGGCGGCACCGTTTTAGTTACTGTCCGCGATTCTACGCTCCCTGATAAATCAGCCTGCCGAACAAATGCACGTTCGTCGCGGAGAAAAATTTTCGCCGGTCTGCGTTCATATTTTATCGCGTTCAGCTTTTTCCACGTTCGTAGAGTGCACGTCTCGAAACTTATCTCAGAATATGGAGTACCCTTGAATCTAAAAATAAAAGGAGATTAGACAAATTTTCATTTTCTCGCGTCTAGTGAGCAATTTCAAAAGCCGCGTTACGGCCATCGTGCCTTTATGCCACTATATCAATTTTTCATCGCGCAGCGTAATGATATGCTTTTCATCTTTCAGGAAAGACGTGGGTGGATAATTAGAATCACTTTCGCCCTTGTCGAATAACATCGAAGTAGGTCAAGTGGCTTTGAATGATAGGGTAATCAGAGACTACGTCGAAATAGCCTGCGATGTATTCCTTATCGGTTTGATCAGTATCGGAATATTCTACTTCCAAATATATATCTGATGCGTCTGTGCCGTGTACACAAACTAATGCGAACCGCAAAACTTCTAGGGGCAGCTTCGTGATCAACCCTCGCCGGATGATTACGCGGACCTAAGAGAAACGTGAATGCCCTTTAAGCTTTGCGCCGTATGAGTTTAGAAATTTATCGTGCTTCATTTTAATAGTAATTATTCGGGCAACCTCCTAGAGGGTGTATTCGTCAATGCAACCTACGAAACAAAAGATGCGGCAAGGTACGGAAAGCCACAGTGGGCCCATATTATGAAACGTAAGCTTGATGGCGCCCGTGGTAAGGGGAACCGGGTAGTCTATTGTCAGACATATAATACAGACAGCGAAACGCGTATTACATCTGTCTGTAACTTCTGACACGGGTGCCACTTCGAAACTAGCTACTAAGTTCGACATCGTGCTGTTCTATAATATGTAGCTTGATGGGGGAAGACACCCCGAGCAATATTTTAGGAACGGGAAAGGGATTTCCAGGTTGCAATGAAAATATATATGTATAATCTTTCTTTATGTAATACCCCAAAGAAGATTATGCTGTCCATAATAGATTCAGTGAAATGACTTCGTGTATGGCCTGGCGCGTATATATTCGCAAAGTGTTTTATAAGGTCCACGGCGATTCCGTATCGAGCGAGTCCCGGGTGAAAAATAAGATGCATTTCGATGCCTCCGATATACATATTTATGCGCAGCGAAATAAATTGAGCATCTTACTCGTATAAATATCGCTATAAAATATTTGCCGCTACGAAAACATCGTTCGTTTATCCGTCAAATATTTTCTTAGACAAGTACACCTGACTGCCCATGTCTTTCCTTTCACGCCGATGCCCGTTGAACAAATTGGCATTAACATATGTGCAGGATTTTCGTACTTTTTTTTTGTTTTTGTTTAGACAATTCACGCATGGTCAACGTATTGGTTGCGGACCTATTTCCAAAATCTTCGCCCGTCCGTGGAAAAAAATATGCGACACGTTTTTCGAAAGAATCGCTTAACGTTATTTTAACGCGTCCCCTCTGGCCACCCTCCTTCATTTTCCACCATTTTCGTCCTCGCTTATTTGTCCCCCGAAACGTTTAATTTCCGGAACCTATTACAGCTGCTGCTGTACACTCCGCAAAAGCTTATTAGTCTCTGCTGTGTAATTTACTAATACTTCTGCCGTTTGTTGAACAGAACAGAGTGGATCTAGTAAATCTCATGGAACTAATAAAGATCCAGAATACCTTTGGTCGCCCCCAGAAATAAAACCACGCTCGAGACTCTATTTTATCATTCAAGGCGGTCCGCGCAGCGTGGCAACGGCACGCAAAGTAGCCGTCCGGCAAATCGTCGCTGCGTGCGGCTAGAAATCGTTCGGGGCCGATTTATTTTCCGTCGGCAATGGCCAACACTTCGCCAACAGCACGCCCAATTACTCTCGCCTCCGATCCGTCGGGTTCAACCGGCGAAAGAACAAAGATTAACGAACGCACGCTCGATGAGGAATTTTCACCGGTATGTAGCCCGATTCGTTTTCGTAACGAGGGAAACGGCGTAGCGAGCGTTACACGCGGTCAAAACCATTAATCAGAGCAACAAGGCCACGGTCTTCAGCATCCCGTGGCCACGAGATTCCATCCTTCACCGGGCGCCAGCGGTGTATCACTCATCGCGTGCCATTTTCCAACAGCTCGAAACGGCGTGATACAATTGCCCCAACCGCCCCCGCGCAAACAAACGAAATGGCCGGTCATTAGCGCGTAATATATGATAGGGACCGAACGGCCGGGGAATTTCATTACACGGCTTCTTGCTCCGTCCGTATCCATTTACCCTCGGGGCATGGAAATTCACCCCCTCGAACGGTCGCGCGAGCGACGAAATATGGAAGGTCGACGGGCGTACGAAGTGGATAAACCCGCGCCGGCGAAACGTACAGAAATAAAGACCATGACGTCGGAGTGGATGACACTGAAACGGCTGGTCTTGGTTAATGGGTAATTTCGAGGTGAAGATGGAGCCAGAAGGAACGTGCCGGGGAGGGGCTCGGGAGAAAAAAAAAGTCAAATTCCCTGCGGAATAATTGCCGTTATCGGGCGTACACCGTTTTCTCCGGATCTCCTCCTAAGCCTCTATTTATTTATTTCATTTCATGTCGCCGGGGGCTGGTTGGTCCATTTATCACGTGACGGGAACACGAATTTCATGGCGATTCAGTGAGGGCCGCTCCGGAATATATGCTCCACTAAAATATAACGTATTGGGGTCCGCGTCCTTTTTTTCTTTCTTTTCTTTATTTTTTATTTCCGCACGTTTTCTCCTTTCTCACGCGAAAGCGACACGTTCGGCACCGTTTGACAGGGCACTATTTCTTTCTTCTATTCCCCGGGTGAATCTTTCTCGCGGAACAGCATGGTGAACGCGAGATTGCCCGAAACGCACCCGGTTATGTCCATCCGGCGTCGTTGAGAATTTAAATGACCATTCAGAAAATTGTTATTTAATAACTTTCCTGCGGCGCAATTTTATTTCCGCCCCGGCATCGTGTGCGTCGGACGGGATGGAAAAAAAAATATATCAAATTCTACGAAAGGCGAGAGCTTCGGATACGACGCGGCGGCGCGGCCGGGGAAAATTCATTCTGACTCCCTCGGCAATCGGATTGCGGCCCGGTTCCGTTAATCTCGCTTTAATTGTGATCCTTAATGCGGCCCGTAATTGCGGCTGGCTTAATTGGAAAATGACCGGCCGTGAATGTCAAGAATCTCGGCCGCTCAACTTTTCTCCGCGTCGTCTTCTCGTGTGCGCGACGAGAAATCGACGAACGAATTGAGTCCCTAGGCAAATAACATTTTTTGCGGGCAGTTACCCGGTTGAGGGGTGAAGCGAGGGGGGCCGAATGATAAGGGATATTCCAGAGGGAAGCTCGCATCGGTAAATCTGCAAATTTGGCCGCGACAACGGCCACAGTTGCCGATTCGCCGGAAACGGGGAAACTTGTTACGACATCGAATGAACGTACCTACAAACGGTCGAGGATCGAGATATTGCGGGCCACTCGGCCTTTAGAAAAGTTCCCCGGGATGTGTGCACTCGTGAACGTGTGCTTTCGCGATCCAAAACGGAACCGTGCTTCCCCCTCGATTTTTGCCAACCGGGAAAAAGCTGCCAACTTCGCCTCGAAGGGCTGCGCAATTTTTGTATTTTCTTTTCTTGCGCGTGGAATTCGAGAGAATTACCATGGCTTATGGTAATGGGGAGAGCTTGGCGTGGCATTGTTCGATACCTGTGGAACGGTTTCTTTCTGCACGAGTTTGGAATGATAGGTCGCGGAACAGGAGAATTACTTTGATTAATTTTTCTCGGCTATATTTGTTGCTCAACGCTGTTATTCGAATTACACCGATTTCCACGCTATTGGAGATTATACGCTTGGAGCGCGGCTTGTTCCGGCGAGCTGTTTTACAGACAACAAAGTACTAATGAGCGGTCGAAGCGATTGAATCTCGGTACACGGATCAATTGTTGGACGATGCGCAATGGAGAAGTTCTCCAGGATAAATATGAATGAAGGCTTAATTGCCGATTGCAGGCCGAAACGTTAGGTCGGCGAATCATTTTCCGAATGCTGAATTAACATTTCCGCGTGGCGCTTCGATAACAAGCGTAAACCGTCGAGAACTTTTATTGGGTTCATCAATATTAATTAAATTGGGAAAATCAAGCGAAACTCTGGCGTTCTAACTCCCGTGCCACATTCTCTACACCGTTGTCTCGCTCCCTCTCGATATTATAAAATTCAGATTCCATTGTTTCAACTTCGCCTCGAATCAAGCTTAATCTCTCTCGACAATTTGCACGCGCGCTCAATTATTTCCCGATAATAATTTCTAAAATTGTACCGAACCGTTGGTTTTGCTTCTCGTTCGAATGAATTTCAAATATTTCCCGCGTGACAGCTTTCGCCCATAAACATTAGATCTCGTCCCGGGCGTTACGATCGTAAATGAAATATTTCATTCCTTCCACCGTGATACTCTCGCAACGAGCCAGCGGACACAAATAAATAGTTGCACGGTAGCCGACCTTTCGCACAGTGGCATTAAGTTCGTGCCATTACTTTTCCTTTTTCCGTTTCTCTTTTTTTTCGTCACGATTCCACGATGCGCACAAAAGGCAGATTAAGATCTAATGCATTATGTAGCGGGGCATAGCGTGCGACACACCGGATAATTTATTGCACACGCATCCAACATTAATTACGTACGATTACGGAAACAAAGGCCCGTCCCTGCGGAAGCTGTCCTTAACTGCATAGCAATGCCAGCCCCGTTTACGCCAATGGGAAGACGCTGCCGGCTATGATAATAGCTGTCCCTTAACAATCGATCGTTCCAAGCCTGGTGTAATTTCTGCATGAAGGAAGGATTACTTGATCGATCACGCGGAGTAACTTTGAATCGTCATGAAGGAACGTGCGTCATTTCGCCGAGAAAACTGACGCGGCCTTCTCTCTCTTTTTTTTTTTTTTTTATTAAATTGTCACAATACGATATGGGTCGCAGTGTGTGCTCCGTCGGACGGCGACGTGGGTCGGACGAGTGAGCTGTCACAGACTAATATGGATTACGGGACTAAGCCTCTGCAAAGGGACGTGGGTCACGGGATTGGATACGTGAGCATCCAGCAAGTAGAATAAGCACGCGTGTCGTCGGACGTATACGATAAGCGAGCCGTTGATCCCGGCGTGAAAAGTGGATATTAAAAAGACTGCCGCGATGCACGGTGCGTCGTCGAATAAATAGCAGAAATGTCGCAGAAAAGTTGGGGCTGATAGTAAGCGAGAAATTATGGAGATTCTGTTGCGACAAAAATCTCGCGAATACCCGTGGAAACGAGGCTCGCGTTAATGACCCGTGAAGAAGCGAATGTTCCTGCACCGAGAGGAATTGCACCGTTAATGCTTTTTTGAGGGGTTTCTACCGTGGGACGTTTGGTTTTTTTAAACCGTACGATTCGGCCAGCCAACGACCCGAGGAACGATAACGAAGTGTCCCCGGCAGGTCGAGCAAACAGTGCAGTGTCAGAAAATATAAGACAGTAGAACTGCATCGTTTAATTACGCGGTTAAGTTTGCGGCAGCGTCGTGTACGCCATAGCTTCAACCCTTCCACCTGTCCGCTCTGCTTCTGTCTGTTCGTAAAGGGGCGAACGCCTGATAGTGTCTGCTTACATCGTGACCGCACGCCGATTTATACCGTTGCTGCTGCAACGCGACAGTTATTCGCGTGCTGATCAAACCGCTTCGCGAGTTCGTCACAGTCGTTCGTGTCGAGGAAACATTTTTATTGTCCCCGCTGTGTCAAGGATACTGCCCGTTAATAATAATTAATCGCAATAATTGTGACTCTGTTTCCTTTCGATTTCACGCGCTGTTTTCATCCGAAGTGCTCGCCCGCGTCTCTGTTCTTCTTATTAAAAAGATAAACATGCTTCGGCCGTCCCCGCTGTGCGACTTATTCGGGGGAAAGAAACACAGGGGAACGAAAGGAGGCTGCGCGGAATTGACTTTGGGGTCTAACACGGTCTCGCACCATTAGCGTTAGCTGTTTCAACGATAACATCGAACGTCAAGAACTCGCCCCGATATTTCATAGTGCCCTTTTCCCTTCTCCCTTACTCGATTTCTATCGCTCGCCGACCGCGCAAAGAGCGGCCTGCCGACGCTGTACGCGCAAACAATACCGAACGGGGCAGAATGCAACCTGCTGTTGCGCGGAAAGAAGAGCCTTGGAGTTTCTCAGTTGTCGACCTCGCATAGCGGAGGGGCAGAATTTTCATTAACTCCACCGGGATGTATGCCGCGCCGGTAAATTTCTCCTACTTCCCACCGAACTCGCCTTATCTCTCTCTCTCTCTCTCTCTCTCTCTCTCTCTCTCTCTCTCTCTCTCTCTCTCTCTCTGCTGCTAGTCTACTGCTATCCGTCAGCGAAATATCTTTGCGATTATTTTCTGGCGCAACGAGAAAACAAAAAAGCGCGACGGGCGGAAAGTATTCCCCGGGTCTTCCAGGATAGTATGAAGAAATTATTCTGCTTGATAGAACGGCGCGGCGGTGTATATGACGGAGCCGTGATATTGCCGGGCTGCCGGCACCGGCGATTCGATTAGTTCGCAATTTAGCAACAGTCGCTTCCTGTATCCGGCAATTTCAAATGATACGCGACGGTGCGGTGTGGCTTCGACATTTTAGTAATTAAAGCAAAACAGTCTATCACGGAGTAAACTCGTGCAGTCTCGTTTAGAGGTATAACCGACGACAGTAGAGAATTCACTGTACCAGGCGATTTTACCACTTTGATGAAGCAGCGACTGCCTGAAATTTTACGTGGAAAAGTAACGATGCCTAGTAATCCCGTAACCCAATTGGCGAGAACCTGGGAGGATCGAAACGTTGCAGCCTGCCGACGTTACAGACGTCCAGTAGGTCTGACTCGTGGACTTCTGCGGTTTCTGATCTTTAGTATCTTCA
This sequence comes from Nomada lathburiana, assembly GCA_963667235.1. Taxonomy (NCBI): domain Eukaryota; kingdom Metazoa; phylum Arthropoda; class Insecta; order Hymenoptera; family Apidae; genus Nomada; species Nomada lathburiana. Next base: position 4,799,908 of record OY763908.1, read on the forward strand.
CATTTCTCGAGAGACGGAGAATATCGAGAAATCGGGAACACTAATTGCGGCCGATGCGAGACAGGATTACTTAATAAAGGGCTGAGTCGCTATTGACCGTGGTGACTCAGTGGGAGAAGAAAATATTTTTCATCGCCCTACCGGTTCCAGAACCGTCCCCCGTTTATCTTCCCCGTACTCGAACCGGCCAAGATTGGTGCCAAAGGATACGTCAATATAACGTAATCTGGTTAAACATCCCAAGTCCGAAAAAAAAAGAGATGACAGGGATGACATAGTTCGCCGTTCATCCCCTTTCGCTTCTGTCCCCGATATCGTTTCGCGTGGAGCTGAAGTCAAGATAGACAAGGCTCGAGGAGTCTTTCAAATGACGAGTCAATCATGACTCTGTCTAGGTAAATAGCAGTTCGCCTGAGTGGTCGCGGAGAATCGAAATTGCCTTGTCTCTGTTTCTGGGACGACGAATCGTTACCATTGAAGGAATCGAGGACAGGCAGGGATATTTTATATCTTGCGACTCGCTTGGAACTCGTATTCTCTCTACCGTTGCTTCCTATACTCGTTTGACATTACGGAAGAACCTTCTTCGCGAAGTTCACTCGTTGCGTGAACGGTGAAGTGAGCGTGGTGTGTAATAAAAAAGTATCGGCGAAGCTATGAAACAATGGGTGCGCAGTTAACCCTTTTTCATTACCCCCGCGGCCATCACTTGTTAATCAGAATTCCATAAAATTTTATTCTATAAAAAAACGAAGATAGAGGGGAAAAGGGTAGCATCGGGCGCGATGGTTAACCTGGAAAAGTTTCAAATTTTCGACCGCCTGGTTTTATCGGGGAAAGTCGAAACTTTCGCGCCCGGCCAACTTCTCGTTAGGATTGCCGCTCGTTCGTGAGATGGAAGAGTTTTGCTTCGAATATCGTTTAATTATTCGCTCGATGATCCTCCGTTTATATACACGGTCCTTCGTCGTCAGAGATCGCCGTCGACGAGAACGATAATGGACGCTGTTACGTAACGAGGACCTCTGGCAGCGTTCGAGAAGCACCTCGTTTGTGGACGAATGCCGTGCATAAAGTCGCCTACCAACCAATTTTTTCCCGAACCAAAGTTGCTTTGCCGCAGTGATACTCGAAAGCGACATTCGGTCGAGATCCCATTACCAAGCATTTAATGAATACGTTTATAAATTTTTCGTTACGTTATAAACGTTTTCCGCAACGTTCACGTTGAAATCGCGAAGAATATTTCGAATTTCCATTGGCGAATACGAATTGCTAAACTCGCGGGGTCTATCCAGCGTTGAACACCAGCTCGTTAGCCAGTCTCGGCAATTGACAATGTCCGCATTCCTGCGAAACCATCTGGTCCGACCCTTTTTTGTCGTTAAAATGCAGTCGACGTTTCACCGACGAGAGGCGCGCGTCGAAAGTTCAAGCGGCTCCTTCGCCGGGCGGTTGTTCATCGAGAAAGCCTTACTCGAGACTCGAAGCTTTCCCCTCTGGAAGCTCGGCTGTTTCGCAAAAAGCGATTCATATCGATACTTCCTCAAAGAGTTTCCTCCCTCGTGCTGATCTCCTTCCGACGACATAGGCAATAAAACCACCCTTGACCGAATTTATTCTGAAACCCCGGCCGTTTCTCCGCCCCGCGGTGTCATAACAAATCGAACAGAAACGTTGCAGGAAGCGAAACGCGCACCCCATCTTGCACGATTTTTATCTAACGATCCGGGGCGAACTAATTGTACCAGCCGGGGGGAATATTTCCCTTCGATTACGCGCTGCTCGATCGATTCCCGTCTGCGCGAGGTTTAATCGACACCTTTCCTGGCCAGCGTGCCGGCGAATAACGTAGTGGCCGACTTGCCTGATTAATGATCCTCGGCCCGAGACACGGGGCCACCTTGTAACACCTTGTAACCGGCGAGCTCTCGGTCGTCGAAGAATCATCGAACGCCCCGAAGTTCTAAAGAATTCGAAACTTTCGGAGCCAAATGTTTTCGTGGTGAGGAACGATTTGCGACGGGGTGACGCGGATCGCGACGACATGACGATACGACAGCGGAGGCGGCAAACATTCATAGCGAAGGCTACATTGTTGTCGTTTAACGAGTACCAGCGAGACTCACTTATTAAGCGCTTTATTAACACACTGCGAGTCTTGCGATGTTGACTCCGCGTCGTGCAAAGTTATTAATGTTTAAGTTCGCCGCCGTTAGCCTACTGAACGTTCCGAAGGCCGTTTCGTGCAATCAAGAGTTCCGTAACAGATTGCTTTCTTGAAGTCAAGGCGGACAATCTCCGGTGAAAGGACATTCAAGTACGATCTCGAAATTATCCGATCCTGGATACTGTAGTTTCACCGAGTGAAAAGGTTGTCTCGGCTCATTTGTGAAACTTTATAGCAAAGCTTGGTCGGGAATTTCAAATGCGACACAATGGTATGAAAGGGAGCATTAACGAGGGCGAGAATCGATACCGATGGGAGTGCAAACTTCTGTTGAATAGCCGATTAAAAAGAAAGGTCTTCGGGGGAGGGGGGAGGGGGGGGCGAGGCGAACGAAGGCGTAGCGTCGAAAGTTTTGCTAACTTCTGCTGGGTTTTATTTAACCAGCAAAGATACGCTGCTCGTAGCCCCGAGTGCCTCTGTCCTGGATTATGATTGTTCCACGAAGTTATCGATGGGCCACGAATTTGAGGCGGGGCCTGATCAATGGCGAACGCGAAATCGATCATTTCAACCAGGCTGCGAATTGATAGCCCCCTTGCATGCAATTCAGCGATAGATCCTTCAAAGCTAGACCACGTTTCATAGAGTCGCGCATATACTCGATACGCGCAAAATGGAGCTGCGCTATAATAATTTAATCTTATTCTCGTGGTTGCCAGCAAGCGACAAAACCGTAGCGCGGATAGCGTTAATTAACGCGCAAACCTCGAGAGATGGAAAGAGCTCGTCGTCGCAATGAATAGTTCTAACTGCGTGCAATCATCTAAGCGGGTACGGTTAATTAAATTCCGACGACAACTAGAACCGCGCCTTTAATAAGTATCGCTATCCGTGCAACGTTCAACGAATCGGGATAAATAGTCGGAAATCGTGTTCGGAAATTAATCGAAAGGAACCCATGCAATTAATCAATTAGTCTTGACGGATCCGTATGTGCTACCGCATTGTCCGTCGTAGAATGGCGAACCACGCGGCTCGAGACAATTACACGGCCGATGGCGGAGGAGAATCGCTCTCTCCGAGCCGAAACGTCCCAACCCCGGCTCAACTTGATAGCGGCGGCAAATTATTTCACGGCGAGCCAATTAATGACGACCTAGGCGATCCGAATTCGTTCACGGGGCATGACAAGCGCGATGGCTGAAATCGCATTAAAACGTTCTACGCGGCAATAATGGCACTTCTAAATCATGCACCATAATTCACCGCAGACCGATCCGTTTCGGCGATAGTTGAAATTGGATCATTGATGTATCGCCGCATCTATATCGTTCGTGCCTCTATGTTGTATTTGATAAATGATTAAAAACGTTACCGGATCTACGGGCGACGCGTACATTCAATTATCTTAATTGGATAACACGTAGCACCGTTTTAAAGCGCTGAACATTTCGAGTGACACGTTGTTGTCCCGTGTCATTTTTACCGCCGTGCACGTGCACGGCTAATTGCGAATTCTGTTGCATGCGGCTTTCGCAGTGGACACGCAGAGGCGGTGGCCTGAATGCATTTAAAACGGGAAGCACCGCGAAACAGTTCAAACTCGCTTAATCAGCCGGTTCTTGTTGCTTCTCGTTTACTTGGAGGGTTTGCCGCATTCATCAATAGAACTTGGATACAGAGGGGATCCTTCAAAGATATTCTTCTCCGAGTGTTGCGCTCTCGGCAAAGGTGTGAATCAAACCGGCGAAAACTGTATCCGAATCACAAAGCTTCCTTTGCAATCGTTTCCTTCCACTCCACTCGTATACCCTGTTTTCAAGCGAACAATTCATATTTCCATTGAACACGCGTCGAACAAAAATTTTCGAACGGCACTGCGAAAGTCCATGCATCGCTGCGCGTCTGACCCTTTGCAGAAGGAACGAACCGTGGCTCGCAAGCTCAACAAACCGATCGCGCCTCGAATCAAGTTTCCAAAGTAGCGCATTCGCATTCATCGTCCATCTATACACGCTCTGTCCAGTCGAAATATTCGTCGCCGCCGGACGATAACTATCTAATGTTTCTCGACAGGGCCGAACTATTTCCTCCGGGGCGTAAAAAGTGTGCTGGCATGGCCGATAAGGTTTTAACCCCGACGAGGGGGATGGTGGAAAGCCAAGACCGAGAGAAGGCAGCCGGGGCTTTCCTCGGCTCTCAAGATGGCTGGCGGCGAGCCAAAGATTATCCGTGGCATCGTCCCTCCCGAGACTTCATAACCGAAATGAGCGAGCACCGTCCCCGGTGCCGCTATTGAAACCCTTTCGATCTTTCCTCTGCGTCTTTTCCTCCGATCGATCTCAGGACAAATAACGACGCCTGCTCACGTCGCGACCAGAATGAATGAGATACGTAAACGGGACATTCCTTGAATTTTAATCTGATTTCTATGGCAACCGTTCGTCGAGACGGCTCACCGTAGCCTCGGGCCTAGAAACAACTGTCGATCCGAGATGAATCTCTGGCACGCGCACGAGCATCATAGAGAAGTGCACGACGATTCGCGATTTTATCAACGTTTTCAGTATTCGAATTGGCACGAGAAACGTTGACGCGATTCCGTGCGTTAGGGTCGAAGAAAGGGAAGGATAAAGGGAAACAGTTGCCAGGCGGAATGAATCTTGTTTATGATGAAATTAGTTTAGTTTGATATCTGCACCGCAGACTCGTTTCGCGTAAATACAGATATATGTACGTATGCCGGGGCTCAGCGACTATAGTTCACTCGGTGGCATCTCGTGTTCCCAGATGCATCCAACCGAAAATTACTCACCCCGCCAGTATCGTATCGCCCACGCTTCCTGTTCCACGCTGTAGACTCACGTCCGTGCGGAATTTTCTCCACTTTTCCGTTCGGACTGCGCCGCGATATGTTTCCACTCGACGATATCGAACGTTTAATTATTTAAAACAGAGCGAAGGAGGCAAGGGAAGAAGAATCGAATCATCGTCTAATAGTTTGGATAATCGAATCGACGGATGCTTCAGAAATCTGCACGACAAGAATGATAAATTACACGTCCACGATTGGAAAAATATTTCCCTTGATATCGTAGACGTGGACGATAGTCGGAATAAATAAAACTGCCGCGATTGGAAATTAACAGGGCAGAGAGTATAATTGTTATGCACATGCACGTAAATCATAAGTTGGCCCATGTTCGTTCCTCGGGGATGATGGTAACCGCGAGGCCAAAGATAATAGGAATTAGCTGCGTTCAGCGTGCACCCGGTGCAAGCTGGTGCTGTTCCATAAAGTGTTTCGAGTGAACTAGGCTTCTTCTGCTGTGCATAAAGTGGCGCTTATGAAAGCGTAGACTGCCCTATAAATTTTATTTATGCCACAAAGACGGCCTCCTCCGGTTATGTAATATGGAATTTCGTTCGCACATTAGTGACGTTAAGTGTCGGGACTGGGGGCAATAATTCTTTCAGGTGTTCGTCCGGGAGGGGTTGGTTGCTTTATTGCGGCATCCCGATACGCAGATAATCGTTGGAGAATTTCATGGCTCACGCAACGTTTCGGTATTCCCTCTCTGCTGGAATCGAGACGATAAAGCCAACGGACCGATAGTGATTTCGAAGCGCGACAGTCTGCGAAAATTATTCCAAGTGGAACGTGTCGATGTTGCGTCGGACGGCAAACCGAGCGGCAACGAACGATCATTTATGTTAAAAACGAAATTTTCACCTTTCCGAGAGTTAAACTGTGCTCGTTGCTCGCATACAAGCTCGAAGGTTGTTTTTTTCTTCTTTAGAACGACGCCACGGAATGGAATAGAGTCAGACTTTTCTAACAACGGTCCATCAAAAATTCAGTCGTGTATGCGGGGGAACGCGATAACGCTGACAGTGACTTATAGATTACCCGGATTTTAAAGTACTCGGACGTCCCATCTGTTTCTGCCCCTTCACACGCGATAAATCTTAATTAGAAATTTTATTCCCGCGCGTTAACTTCGCGGGTATCGACAAACCGATTACCGGTGTATCTATCAATGGGGGGGGGGGGGGGGGGCGCGCGAAAGGCTCGCAGGACGCGTCATCGTTTAATTCATTTTTCACATTACTCGATGACAGATAACGGGGTTCTGTCACTGGCTGAGTCATACACTTGGACGCCTGCAAATCTTACTAATCACGTGTACCACGGTAGTCCGTTTAAATATTTGTCGGTCCGCAGTGCCGTTAATTTCCGTGCGGCCCCACCTCCGAATCGCCAGCCTGCTGCTAATGGCAGCTGAAAAATCAATTTCGAACGACACCTTTCTACGACACACGTGGCGTTGCTTCGATGGAGGCTGGGATAAAAAAAAAGAAAAAAAAAAAACGATATGTAAAAGCTCACAGCGGGACGACGAATGCGCGCAATTCTCCGTGACGTTGATGTAATCGTACCACGTAGTGAATTCCGAATCGGAATGATTAATGGCGCGTTTGTTCCCCGAAGGTGGAGCGCGTGATGTTTCCAAAAAAAGAGGAAAGCAACTCGCGAAACTTTGGTTCGCTCTTCGCGAATTCCCTCGTCGAATCGAGGCGCTTCAAATGGATGGAAATAGTAAGCAGGGATAACGATGATAGTCTTTGTTATACGGATGAACTTCTGGCACGAGCGTACCAGCTGACAGTTCGATCGATTCGACTAATGGATAATCGTTTTTCAGGTCGTCAGTCGGCGGGCTGCGCGCCGTTCGAATCAACCACGTTTACTTAGCCGGGGCGCACGCCTACGAACGAAAGCGCCTTGATAACGTTTTAATTGCCCGTGGTAGACAATCGCTTTCGTGAGCTAGAGCCTCGTAAATCGTTCCAGATAACGATCAATGGTCTTTACGGCCAGGTAAACGTGTCTGCGGAATGGCGAGAACGATACCGATGAGAAACGTCGATAGCCTGCCGTGAAATAAGAACTTTCTATAAGCAATGTCGGCGACACCTCCCGGTTGCGCGGGGAAAGTTTATGAACAATACTTTCCGACATTGTTGCAAATCCATCGAATCGCTTGGACAATCCTAGGAATATTCCGCGGGGGTTTGCTGCGTTTCTCGTTGGACAGTTCGAAGATTGCTTTTCTACTCCCTGCTGGCGTGTCTAACATTGTTGAAAATAGTCAGGATTGTTTCTGTATATTCAAGGACACTCTTCGAGCTATCGGAACGTGATAGTGGGGAACGGAGAAATTGTTTTACGTGCGACAACATTGTTGCAGAATTTTAGTTGGAAAATTTGAAAATTTTACTCGACATTTGTAACTGATTGAGTGTATTCGACAACTTCGTGACTAGTTTTACTACATTGTAACAGAGCTGTGCCAAATGCCCAAAGCTGTTTCAACGTGTTTAAAAGTGTATTGGAAATTTTTGCAACATTGCTAATAAATATCCCAAATGATTGCAAAGCTTTGTCAGAAGTTTAACAACGTTGCTACAAATACGTTGCCGCGAAAATATCGTTTCAATATACCTGAGTACCGAGTGGTATCGAGCCTATTCGTTAATCTATCATTCCAAAGGGTTAATAGCATAAGCAATCGAGTTGTTGGTTGTGTGGCGCCGGCTATTCAGTCGATTATTCGGTATTTACAGACTAGACGGTTTGAGGGAACGACGCGACGTCTGCCACGTTTCAAGTATTGCAACCCCTAGAGGAATATACTCTAATCATACTTTCTATTTATACAACGGAATAGAAGGAACTAATAATAGTTTGCCGGTAATAGATTCCAGGAACCTGAGGGACGGTCGACGAATTTACAGTTTGACTTTCTATCGAAAACAGTCTTATTCAAGTTACGATTTCACCGTGTAATTATCTCTTCCCTCTGATCAGGTGGAAGTGGCAGACTTCCGTGCGGCCCCCGCGGAACTAGGTCGATGTTGGATCACTGCGCGGAAAGTTTCGAGAATCCTTAGGTTTCATACTGCCTATTTCGTGTCGTAATGTGTGTGCCAGCTGGTAACACTTTGTCTACAAATAGCCGTTGGCGTAACGAATTAATATACACGTGAATTATTAAATTCCACGTCTCGCCGCCATCTCGCGTGCGGCCTATGGTGTTCCCAAAGTGAGATAACCACCCTCCTAATAGCCTCTACCAAAATAGTCTTGCTATAGCAACAAAAGGATTTGACCCAGTTATTTTGCCATGCGATGCCGGTCAGAACATTCCATCGGCGCGAAACCTCTAGCAAACCTCGCCAAACTCTCGAAGTGAATCTTGAATTCAATCTTTCAAGTAAATCAAAGAAAAAAAGTCATCCATGAAAGTCCCACGTGGCTGAAGCCTGATTACGATACCTGAACGCGGCCCATCGGCGGCGACACCACCAGGAATATTCTCATGGTGGCCTTGAGAAAGTCATCTTGATTACGGTGTGTGTCCTGCAGAGCCCCCTCCGAGATGCTGGCGCTGCTTTGGGTAGTTTTTCGGCGCACTTTGCGCCTGATACTTCCGACTAGCCTTCTCCAATCCTGTCCCGAACCGGCTGCGCCCCCGACACCGCCACCACCCCCGCCCCCGTGGGTGGGCGCATCCTGGCCCTCCGATGTCTTCGAGGGACTTAGGTCCCGACTCGGACACCGACTTAGGACACCACGACCTGCCGGGCCAATCGATGAGGACACCGTGCCGCTAGCAGGACCCGCCACCGGCTGCGAGCCACCCGGGCAATCGTCCGCAGCCTCCGTGCCCTCGGGGCCGACGAACCTGGGCACAGGCCCGCAACCACTGGGCCCAGTTGCCCCACCCTGACCGAACGAACTAATCGCGTAGCGTCCGATTCCGCTGCTGATGCCGAACTTTTGCACCAGCTCGCGCAGGCCTCCTTTCTTACTTGGGGTCCCCTCTTCCTCTATCCTCTCTTCAGGCGGTTTCGCCGTCTGACCCAGCTGGCGGATGAAGTAGAGGGCCTCCTTGATTCCCCAATTTATGTTGACGATTGACGGGTACAGCTGGATTGTATAATATTCATAGATTTTTCCCGCGGATCGACTGATCGGTAGTTTATTTGTTCTTTAGGCGGATTAAAGTGTCTAGAGTCCTCTTGGATCTTTCGCGAAGGCGGTTTCCTTTGGTTATTGCTGTGCTTCAGATATTCTAAATCTTATTGTCATCGGGTACCTCGATCCTCTGTACACAGTAATCTTTGCTAACAAATTCTGGCTATCAACGGTGGTGCAGACTCGTGATAGATCGTGGTATTATTTTCGTTGCTCCCTTCAGAGATCATCCCTCAGGCTTTTTCCAAGGTGCTTTCCCAATGCGTTTTCCACGATAGTTACTATCCGCTTTGTTGATACGCTGACCACGTAGTGTCGTTCGATGGTTGATTTCACGGGCAGTCACGTTTCAACGTCGACGTTGCATTAAGTGTACCAGGAACACTCGAATCGACTTTTCCACTCGAGAACGCAAGAAATACGTCCGTAGATGCGGCCACTATTTGCCTAATGGCGATGCATATACCTTGCCACGAGGACCGTTCGGCTCATCTCTAGTCATCGAGAAACAGTTTGAAGTAGGTGCGGGGGTTCTGAATGCGACCGGTATTGGCCGCGGCCGTAAATGGATCTTAGGATCGCGGCAAATACATCAGAACCTGGATCCAGGTGCTCGATTACGTCGTGAAGCGAGTTCAAGCTGTCGAAATCATCGAGAACGTTCTCCGTCGATCGCTTCGAATTCTCGTTCCGGTCTCTACGATAGCTCGTCGATTCTGTTGGTATCGTGGGTGCCCGATTGTTCGTTCGTTCCCCGGGATCTCAATGAAATCTGACCTTCTGAACTTTCACACGCAAATCGACGAAACTTTGGATAGCTTCGGCCGTGGGTCTTTCGAAATCCTAGCTAAATGACGCGGGAGGCAAACGCGATTCTCCTCCCTTGAACCGGCTCCAAAACTTTGCAGCCTTTTGGTCGTTCTTAACTCGTGACAAATTGAAGGTCGATTGTTTCCAAGGAGCCTCCGGCTACGACCCTTTGGCAATTATGTTTTAACGGAACGCCGAACAATCTTGTGTATACGTACATATGTACCTGTCGAGCAGAATTTTGTATTCTATTTGTCATTCAAATATGATGGCAAGCATATTTATTTCACTGTTAAAAAAGAACAATTGAAACGTTCTGTGTCCCTTGTAGCGTAATATTACTGGTCTACAGTGATCCTTATTTCAAAGTAAATCGATGCCGCCCGAACAACATGGTTCTCCTCTCTCCTCTTGCGGATTTGCTCGACGTTTGTTAACTACGACGTTGCCCCGTTGTCGGAACATCGCTTACGCGTTTGTCGATCTTCGATAGCGAGCTGGTGATACATTTCGCAATAGACGCGTGGCGGTTTGCGTTGTCTGGCATCTGTGTAAGCAACGAATCACCGAATGAGTGAACAGTCGATCGACTTCGTGCAAGGGTAACGTCGACCTAGGAATCTGCCTGGAAAATCGAGTCTCAGAGATGCTGTGCGCGAGAAATGTTAATAAACCAACACGGCGCGCGTCTAGCGAAACGATATACGTGTCGCGAACAGTTGTTGACCTGAAAATAAAGCTACCTTAAAGCGGAACTGCCTTCAAGGAAACCTCTGCGTCGATTTAATTATTCAGAGAGTCTGGTTCGGTTACGTTCCGGCGAACATTGCATTTCCATGCGCGCTATCCTTATTACAGTATCGAATGTATTGCATTTCCATACGATAAGGCTAACAAAACTGTGCACCACAGTGTTCTACGAAGGAACACGACACGTGAACATCGCGTGTTCCCCGTTTAGCTCGTTCTTCGCGCAAGGGCGCACAGAAATATGGTCCAGCTTTGTAAATCTAAAGAAGCAATCCCAGTATTCTTGCCCTTCGGTAAAATCCGAGCTCTCTCGTTCGCGTTATCGCGAACGATCTCTATACAAATCGTGCACATCGCGATACGGAAACAAAGAATCCGCGTGATCTAACTTGAAAACACCGCGGGGAATAAATTTCGCTGGACGGGCAGAGTATTCGTTCGTATGCACAGCGGCGGATGTACGAATCGACCGAGTGATTGAAGTGAAGCTACGCGGAAAAATACATCGACCAAATAATTTTCGTCGAACATGTTCAAGCGGGTTACCGCGGTACGGATTCAGCCGGGTTCGCCGCGATTTTACTGTAATGTATTGCGAGGATGGTTGGCAACCATATTTCTCGAAGGAAAAGAAACTCGGGAGCGTACTCTTGGGGAAAATAAGAAATACGCGTGTCAACGTGGTTGGAACGAACCATTGCAATTACGAGCGTATTTGCCTCCAAAAATAACTTCGACAGTGGACGTTAACGGGCACGCGATTTTCACGTCGAGCCTGAAATAGCATCGCCAACAATTTTTTTCTCCCCCACGCGTTTGACCGCGCACGATTATTTTTTCCCCTCCGTCGATCCGAAATGCCACCCCCCTCGCTCGCACTTCTCGTTATAACCCGGAATTTTCCGAATTCCATCGACCATTCGCGCGCACTCATTCATCTACGTTTCAACAGGGCAAATTCTACTCGATGCATCTAGGATTCCTACGGTCTAAATTGCCGCTAAAGAGCACTTCCGAGCTAGGCTCGCGTGTTTTCGCCGCAGAAGCCGCGTTAACGTGACGGGTTTCCCATCCTCGTCGTGTCTTTCATTGATTCAGTGATCCACGCCACGCATCTAGGAACGCCCGCTACGGTTCTATGCACGTTCCACCGTCAGGGAAATTAGCCACATTGTTCTCTGTGAATTGATCGTCCGCCAGCCTCTATTTGTATTCGTTCTATTACTACCTCTAGGTGAACTTATTTCTATTCGCAAAATTCCGGGAATATATTCAACGTTTCTTGGAAGCCGACCAGCGTTCCGGGTGAACATCCAACGGGCCGGAGAAAAATCAATTTGTTGATGAAGGTGGACGTGATGCAAGATGACGTAACTTTCCCAAGAACAAATGCCAACACACCGAAACCCGTTTTTTCGGTCAAGAAAGGATCGCTGAACTACTTCAACGGTCTCGAACAAGAAAAACGCTTTCCCCCTCCCAGTCTTCCGTGCAATTACTTTTCGCGTTCGGGTTTTATGACGGCACCGCGGTCGGAAACAGTGACGCCTCCACTTGATAACCCTTCAAGCTTCGATCTGACGCGAAGTCCTTTGACGACGAAGACTCTCTGGAGGAGCCTAATTAATCGGGCGCGTGATTCAAGCCGGGTCAGCTTTCGACCGATGCGCCATTCTAGATCCCACATTGACTAACAGCTTCTCTAATTGGGATTTCGTTATTGGACAAAGGGCGTGGATGGTATTACGACTTGGAAAGCCAACCGAGTTCCATTAACATTTTTTAGCGAGCCACGAGGGGCTGGGATATTCAGTGACTGGGAGAACCGAGAATCGTCGAATCATTATGTGGCAATTAGCAGACCTGACGCCTTGGGCCCGGCCGCTATACAACCACCAGTTTCTTATCGAAAGATCCAGCTAATTTGAGGGAAATACCTGTTCGGGATCAATCGAAACAGGAGGGGTAAACGTTTGTGAACAAGATTGTACGATTAAGTAGGATGGAGTTGATGAAATTGAATTAGAATTGTACTATGTTGCGCACTACACACTTTTTATTTTAAGCGTAGAACGAACGTTTAATAGACAGCCTTGAGGGGAAAGTCGATTAAAAGTTCCTTACAACTCAGTCTCATGGCAGGCAATAAAAATATCCCCATCCTTAAAAAGTTTCAGTCATTGCTTGCCACTTTACAGTCTGCTCGCATCGTGTCTCATTTTGCAGTAGAATAAGCTAAAATAAGCCAGACATCCGTGAATACTTTCGACAGATACGTTCGGCAGATTTCTTTTAGCCTTGCAATCGAGACGCTCGTATTTTCTAATATTCCAAGTCATTTTCATTCTTATGGAAATGAATTAGTTCTGATAAGAAGGCTAATTCAACCAAATTCGGGACTTCCATTAAACCAGCAATAACCACGAAAATTGTGGTACTTTCAGAAGAACACCAACTCGCGGAATATTTTCCAGCAATTTTACGGGGAAACGAGAATTATTATACAGATTTCGCAAACCAGAATAATTAAACCACCTTCAACTAACACAAGACCATACACATACAGACCTTTACTTATTATTTCATTAAAACGTTCGTACTATTTCTTCGAAATTAATAACGGCGGCCTTTCGGCGAATATTTTTTTTGTCCCCGTGAAAGCAGACACAGAGTAACTCTCCGAAGGCAAGCTAAATGGGAATTCTTTTGAAGGTGAATCGACTGGGTTGATGGAATCCCACCGATCGAAATTGCGCCCCGTAGAAATAGATAAACGAACCATGGGAGAGGTTCACCGGCCTCGGGATTTCGGTTTCGTCGAAAGCCAAGCGGTTTGTGTGCTCGCGGTCGCCCGAGTACCCGGCAATTCTCTGGTCGTTTTTCCAAATATTGAAATTTCTCTGATAACGCTCTGAACCCGCGTATCGTATTAAGCCCGAACGATCAACAAGTTTTAAGGGAATCATTTGGAGAATAAAATTCCCGCTTTGGCCGTTTGTCTTCTCGATGGAAATCTCGATAATATCGATCGCCGCTGTTCGATGTTCCCGGTACATAAAGCAGTAAACTAGTTCGGTTCGCGGGTTTGATATATTATAATAGTAGTAGCGAGGGTGCAGGATTATGCAGGGTATCTCATGAAATGTGGACGTGATTTTAATCGAGATAAATTTTACTAAAATCGATACCACACATGTGTACGTAGTTCGTATTCGGGGGATGTATGGAATAATTGAACGGAGGACTTTGCGAGCCTACGAAATGACTGCGTCACTTTGGCCACGGTCGCCTGAAAGATTTCTGTTCCGTTCTTTCGTGCCACTAGCCAATCTCGCGTCTGATCGATCACGAAAGAATGGCTTTTTGAAGACTGTTCGCAAATTCAAATCGTTCTCTGCTCCCATTCCTTGTAGCATGAAATAAGGGGTCACTCGAAGTTGATTGGAAATATTCGTTTTCCGTGAACGATTTCGTCGCTTTTCACAGTGAATCAATGTTCACGATGTTACGTGCGAAGAAAGGTGTCTATCGGTCTCCGGCTTTGTGGACGACTGAGGGTGTTTGAATGCATTACGAAAGAGTTTGCGAGCGAACCCGTGGATATTTCTGAGAAAGTATTTGAGAGACGTTGAATGAACCGAGAGCCGGTATTTCCTGGGAGCCTGTTAAAAATATTATTCTCATTGTGGCATTCTTCGCAGGAAATTCGTGACTCGACGACAGAACCGCAGATTCCTAGATATCATCAATTACTTCTCTGTGGGGACAGAATTCCTTCTTCGCGCCCCAGATTAAGAGAAAACGGCAAAGCAAAGTAATTAATCGATACCGAACTTTATCCGACCCCTCGGAACCGAACTTTTCGTGAGGGGTGGCGAAAAGAAAAATAGAGAAACTTCACGAATATTTACATGTACGACCAAGCACGTGGATTCCTGATCCGTGCAAAAACTAGAACGAAACGCACACCAGTGTGCCGCGTGCCTTCTACACACATACTTTCAGGACCATTAAGGGTTGATGGTATGACGTTGATCGATTAGGAATGTGAGCACTCGGCTGGCCGAAAGCTAGTCTCGATACACTCTACGTTTCTTCCTATGGCTCTGCCTTTTTTCCTTTCACTCGAGCAGAGTGTACTCGGGAATTTCGTGGGGTATGCTTTTAGCGGTCAGCGTGCCTTTTTGCGGGTAAAATAAGTGAAGTATTATTTAGGACTGTGAACGTGTTGACCAAGACCGTGAAAATTTAGGAAAACATGTCCCCCCTTGTAATTCTGATAAAATAAGAATCGTGAAATTAATGGTGGATTCATTTTTATTGAGAATTCCGCCAGGTAACTGTAGGAACACAGCAATAATCAAAGTGTCAATCTTCTGCGAACCTCTGGACAGACTATAAATTATTATACCTGCGCCATCGAGGTGGTAACAATTTGAAAATACGTTGGAACGTTGAACTGGAATCATAAAAGTAACAGGGAAAAGAGAAAACGTTATATTGCGTATCGGGCATTGTTCGTTTAACCCCTCCCGTATCTGGATCGACAGCCATTAGTGGGCTGTTTAAACAACTTTACAAACCTCCCTCGACTTGTCGAGTGGGCTTTCGTGGCTATAGCAATTTCATCAGGTGACCGTTTTGTGATCCCTAACACAATATTACCCTTCCGTTAATAAATGAAACGAATACAGAAGAAGAGAAATGCAACAATCGCAGGGTCAAGAAGTTTTTAATTACACTCAACATTCCCCAGATGCGTTTATTAAATAATTCGTTTAATTCCACGTTACACCACTCTGAGACATCCGTCCGCAAATCTTTGCCAAACAATTCTTCCACGAAATCGCGCTGCATTTTTAGAAGCGAGAATTACGTTCGAGAAAGTATGTCGACTAGCTTTCATCGTAGTTACTGCTTTCGTTAGCCGCACGTTTAGCTCCTTACGTATCTTGACCCTCTAATTGTGAGCGTAGAAAAGGAACAACATGTAATAGTTAGGCCGCGTGACGGAACTTTTTAATCGTCGTATCCGTGAAAAGTGGTCGCGACGAAAGAACTTAATCCAAGCAAAGAGTCTCGAAGGAGGTTGCTTCTCATCTTTAAATGTGCGCACACACTTGTTCCGTTTCTACAGAGGGAAGAAATATTTTCGCGAGAATTCACAGAACTTCTCGATGTGTCGAATAGGGTAGATGCAACGAAGTAGGTTGCAAGCAACCGGTAGGAGAGATAGCAATTTCGAGGAACAGAAACAGCAACAGCGCAGGGGAAATAAGTGTTTCATTTGGAATTTCATAATTCATCTAAGCATTTTGTTGCCACGTGCTCCGAGCATCGATTATCAGCAGAATGTGCTTCGTTTTCGTCCCCAGGGGGTGAGTCATTCCCATCGATCATCGACTACCGAATCTAATTCCATCACGAACGACGAAAGCTTCCTTCGAGCACAGGGGTAGGAGATTTCTCAATTAACTTCTTCTCGCTAGGTAAATTCCGTCCGCGCTCTGGAAATCCTTGCATCGCGGGATAATCGTGCACGTTCGAGGGAGAAGCAGAAATATTAACTTCAATAAACGAATCAGTGAACGTCTGAGCTCGATAGAACCCCTCCCGTTTCACCGTTCGATAATCCAAATTCCGTGCCTTCGAATTGCCGCCGGGTTATCGTGGTTTCGTTGCAATTGAATTACAATGGAATAGCTGGTGTGCATTTGGCTTTTCAAGCCATTGGAATTGCTTCATTTTCTCTCTGTGTTTTTTTTTTGTTCTCTTTTCGTTAAATTATTGATGATATCGGTTGCAGATAGCAAATGAAAATTTGGCGTGGAACTCAAACGAGGAATATCGAAATTGCTGCAATGGTAGGTGTGGCAAATGTCGAGTACGTCGTGATGCGCGATTTGTATGTACAGCGATAACCAAAGCCTGTGCGATACATTATTTAAATATTAATAGAGCAGTAAAAGGCAGGACGCCGCGCGGTTCGAAATTTAGACGAACGAATGTCCGGCCGAATTTCGACTAAATAGATATGAAGGGCGAAATTACGAAGGATGGGTTTAATTAAAACTAATTGGCTGGTATTGTTTAAAGAAGGGGAACGGTTTTATTCCCGTCACTGTCTCTCGTTCAATTCGGGCGTTAAACAGCTGATATTAGAATTTTCATCTCGCTGGTCGGTCTTTTTAAATATTGAAACGCTGACGGCGTTAAGCCGCGGAAGTTTTTCGAACAAAAACAAAAATCCCAACTATTCGCAGAACGCGAATGCCAGTAATTTTGTTAACTCTCATTAAAATAAAAGCCTCGAGTCCGCGTTGTTATTCATTCTCAGAAGCGAAGCTCAATTTATTTTTCGCGTCTGCTTTTTGTACCTCGTTTCGCTGCAATTTCATCGGCGTAATATCACTATTCATTATTCAACTTATTTAAACGCTTCAATCGCAATCGTCCGTTCCCTTTGTTTGAAAAATAAATCAGCTATTCATCTTGAATATTCATTTTTATGAACCCGCCATCGATTACAGAAACGTTATTCTTCTCTATTTTCTAAACGGCCGCGGCGAATAAAATCTACAGTCCAGCCGTTGACTCGTATCGCACTTTTACACAAAGTCGCGTACCGTGTGCTTCCTTTTTGCTGGTATACACCCCGGCTTCCAGCAACGGAACGAGGGTAAAAAGGTGCGTCGTGGTTACGCGTCATGGATATTATTTACGACGAGAGAAATCCGCGGGCCTCTGCTCCCAATTTTCCTTTCGACGGAAAAGTATGCGAAAAATCTCGTGTTAAAAAACGTACCAGCCAGATGTCTCGGATAAATTATGAAGTTGGCAATAAAATGATCAAGCTTCATTTTCCACCGCCGCAATGTTTTGTACATATATGGACGGGTAATGACATTATACGGATCGTTACAAGCCGACAGAAGGAGCGCGTCAAATATTTATTCATCGTGACGGGTTTCAATCCAATTAAAACGCGTTTCGATTGATTCGGCTAATTTGTGCAGGTACGCAGATTTGGCGCAGAAATGATCGTTCTTAAACCGCTTGGTGAGGGAAACACAGGATTTTCATAATTTCGTAATGCACAGAGTTTGCATTCAAGTCTCTGCCTAAACGAGTACCGTGGAATTCGGGCAGATTCTCCTAAGTGGATAACGAACGCCAAGTTTCCCAAAAGTGGTTGACAGGAAAAGAGAACCATTTCCCTTGGTTCCTTTTCGCGTCGTTGTCAGCTTCATTTTATTAATTAGTGGTCTCTCGCGATTGAGCGGCTAACTCTTCTAATTCTGGTTACTTAGAATTACAGTCATTATTGTTGGTGTTTCAGATAATTGTATTATCGCGTTACACTTTTGGAAATATTCGGGAAATATTCGTTTCGAACATGTTGCTAATGAAACACATACACGTACAGAATGATAAAATATTCCATTGTGTTTCTTTATAAGCTTCGCTTGTAATATTAATTAAATTTTTGCCGAATTTACTTTAAAGGGCTTACAATAAATTTGTATAGTATAAATAAAGTACTCGTATTTTTGAATACGTTCCACGAATTCCACCGTGCGCTTTAAACAAGTCGGCGCAGCATGCAAGTTACGATGACCAGTTTCGGAATTTGCAGTACCAATTAATATCGGATATACTATTTAAACCCTTCGCGAGTAATGGAATTTGCCAACGATGTTGAAACCCATTGAAACACTCGTTGCATATACCTTTGCATTACGTGGGGCACGGAGAAGAATTTCAATTACTCGGATCTACGAATTTCCGCCACCATTTCACGACTTCTTCCAACTGACAGCGAGACATCGGTTTGCAAGGAGATTACTTAGCGTTCAATGAACGTTCACTGCACAAGTAAACATTCGATAGCTCGATTTCGAGAAATGTCGGAATCCTGTCGGTCGCTACAGCGGTCGCTTCAATCCAAAAAAAATTCCAGCCGGGATTACATTTCACTTCGCCATCCGGCCAAAAGGGAAATAAATCGAACCTTCGTTTTTCGCAATACGGAAAAAACGTGAGCAACATCTGGCGACGCTCCTTTTTCCACGGAGACCGTGAAAACGATTGTATCGTCGGTGCTATCGATCAGTTAGATGGTAGCCAGCAGGTTGGTAGTAATGTGAAAGCTTGCGAGCACTGGCACGAGTGATTCGTCACGAAATTTTTGGCGGACAAGCGGGCTGGCTTGCCAAATCGTGTGTTCGAATGATCGAACGAGACACAGGACGGGCAAGAGATGTCTGATGAATGTTTCAAACAAGCGAATAGAGTCGGTGGTCAATAGCGTGGTTCGATCAAGCCGTCGTTTCGCCGCGGGCACTGCTGAACAATGTATGCATTTACCTTCTTTCCTGCTTTCTTTTTTGCAATGCTTTATTCTGCACGCGGGGCAACGACGACACGTGATGTACATTCTTTTATTCCTCGACGCGTGTTTCATTGACCGCGAAACGAGTCTACGCGGTTTCCATGTATCATTTTTCCGCCGTGTGCTCTTATTAGCATCATGCAATTGTTCGTCGTGGAATATTTCGGATTAATACAGATCGTTCGATTTCGCGCAATTACGCGACGGTTGATTGGAGGAGCAATTTAATTGCGCCGGCATTCAGGGGTTTCTAATTAAGGGATCAAAAGTCGGATAACAATCCAAGGGATGGTTGATAGAATCGTGGGCGACGAATTTCGAGTAGCAGAGATATCAATTCGTTTATGTACTGGGTACGGCACAAGCGTTCCCTTCGTTTCTGTATACGCCAAGGACTCGAACTTATAATTCCATTGACGAATTACTTGTCGGCGGCGAGGTAAATCGTTCGTAAAGTAGATTGAAACGGGTTTGCCCCGAGAACTTTCTCTGCCTCGAGGACACCCTTCGTTAATCCTGGAACGATTTTAACCGCGTCGCGTTAATGCATACAAGTATGCATTCTGGTTAGGAAGCTCACGGGTAGACGAAACGACGGCAGTTGGAACTTATGAATTGAATTTGATTCAGCAACAAGCCAATTTGCAAGACAAATGTTTGCCCGGCCGAGCCATGTAATCCTAGTTGAGCATTAATGCGAAATTTTCTCGCTGGTATTTACCCCTGTTCGCGGCAAATATACGACTCGCGAATAAAACGAACGGGAAAATCGCGAAGCAGCATCGCCGTTTGTTCGCGCTGGCAAAGTTACGCGAAGTTCAATATGAATTTTCAATAAAATCTACGCGCGCGCCCGTTCGCTGCCGGGACGTGCACAATGCAAGTTTCTTTTCGATCGTTAGACAGAGAACCGCGAAAGTTATCGCACAGTGTGGAACAATCCGGCAAACTTTCCCGCACGTGAGAAGTTCGATTTCTCCGCTGTGCATATTTATATGTACAACAAGACGTTCTATTGGCCTGGCCAGGACGAAACTCCTTGGCCGCCTCGTAGCTGACTCGTGGAGGTGAAACTTTTATTTCCGAGTGGCCCCCTGGATCTTGTCCGCTCAAAAGACCGCGACGACGTTTGATGCTTTGGGCGCCGTGATCTAGACGTCACGGTAAAAAGAGATGAATTTCCGTCGACTGCTGGAAACGTTTGATTCCTATACATGGGGTTCGCGATAAGAAGAATATTCGATCGGGACTTGGAAATAAAATGCCTCGGAGGAAATTGCGAGTCGTAGCTTAGCCGATACGATTATTCGATATACTTTCTTACGGTATCTACTTGCTATATTCCGTTCGGAGCTAATTTCCGGTTTTTTCTCTTCGACGGAATAAGGGGGAAGATAAGAGTGTTAAGATAGAACGTAGAAATATCAATGCAACGTAAGCGGGGCTTACGTATAAGTATGATTGCTTCCGTGTTCAAGTCAGGCAGCAAAGGTGGGCAATAGCCTCATAGGAATGAGATGAAAAAACTAGGGTGAATCTTTCGGACGCTCGTCGCGCTAATTCGAAACGCTCTTACTCAGCTCTAGAGACTCGATTTTCCCTGGCAAGTACCTACGAATCGTACACTAAAGAACAAACGAAAAAACAAAAAACAACAAAACACAAATGCAACAATATTACCTTCGATGTTCATCGACGACACGAACGTAGCGAGTTCCTCTACATAAAACCGTTCGACCGTGTGTCCGTCTGTTTCGCTCGTGGAATTTCCGTCAAGTACAGTGTATCCTTATTGCGAGACTGTCAGCCGCACTTCCGGTTCCCGTTGTCGTTCGGCCGGTTTCAGACAGTCATCCTACGCGTCGTGCAGGCGCGTTGCTTCGGTCTTTTTCACGCGTTTCCTTCTCATCTCGTGACACCGTGCTTTTTCCCCCCCCGGTTTCCTTCCCTGGCCAGTTTTCTGCGACTCGTTCGTGAATCAACCCTCGTTGATGTACGAGAAGGACCCGATCATTTCCGGCACGGGGGCAACGAAACGGCCATTCGGACTGTCGTTTCTCCCTCTCCCTTTTCGACACGACCTTTCAGCTTCACCACCCCTAACTCTGCTTCTATCTCCTTTCGATCAGCCAAGAGGATTCTGTCTGCCAGACTTCGGCACATGGACAGAGTCGCTGATACACCCTCGATACTTCGTTCCCTTTCGTGGAGGGCGTCAGTGAGGGGAGCCAGCAGTCGTTCCAGCCCGCAGCGGAATCGTGGTCGCGTTCGTTCGTCGGTTTTACCACCGCGTTTTATGTACTATCGGGGGCGAGGGCGGCGTCGATCTTACCGGGCTGAGGTCGCGCGTCCTACTACTAGGAAAATCCGTTCTCCGTCATTTCGAACTCGACCCACCCCCTATGCCGATTTTCTCCGGACGGGGGTGGCTCGAAACTGCGCGGACACTATCCCCTGTGCCGCGCAATTCAACCCCCACCATGACCCGCCCGGTCTTCTCCCTCGTGTACGCGGCTTTTCTTGTCAACTGTTCCCTCTGTCGCTGTCCGATTGGAACGAACGCAGAAAGTTGCCTGCGTAACAGGCAGATATAGCGTGGCAGGACGATTTTTCGCGGTCGTGGAACGAGCTTTTCCCATTTTTTTGTTTGTTTGCTTCTAACCGGGAGAATATTCGACGCTCTGTCGAACGTGTTACATGCTGGATGACACAGAGCTTTCGGGAGAGTTCGTATGCTCGGGGAATGTTTTCTTCTTTATTCATCATTTTTTTGTTCTTTCGAGCGACCAAAATACGTGAAAGGGGTCTGCGGTTCGTGTGTGAAGAACCCGACGTCGCTGAGGGGTTAGTTATGTTAATTTGCAGAACGAAGGCTTGGAGAAGACCGCGGGCTATTTTTAATTGAAGCTCTCTTTAATTAAGGCGTTTTCGAGCACGACATTTTTTTTAGAAATGCAAGATAATTCTCCGTGTTAATTGGAACAGTCGGTGACAGGATGTTGTTATTGTTTGCAGAATGTTGAAGACAGCGGAAGATTTGTTTTTACCGCCTTCATAGGCTGAGGGAATTAAAGGGGATTACTCGCATCTCCTAAATTCTTGTCCGATTCGACGTGCAATTTATCCATATGAAGTTTGCAGAAACTTCATCGCAGGAGAAACAATTAAACCGTGCTCGAACGGGTAAAGGCAACAACGTTCTGAAAAGTTCCCCCTTTCATCCTGCTGCGCTATTAAATTCGTTTTATCTCGCTATCGCGATAAACGCGCCGAGCAGAGAAAGCTTTCACGGAACTATTTTTCAAACGGAGGCCAGAATGATCCGTAAACAAACGTACACGTTGGAAAGGAGCGCTTGAAACGAATTAGAAAAGGCGAGTGGGACGAGGGGTAGGGGGGAAAAAAGTGGCAGGGAACATAAGTGCATACCACTGTTCGACACTTCGTTTCCTGTGAGGGCGGAACTCGGGAAATCAGACGGAAAATAAGAGTCGTAGTACGTAGGAAATAAACAACATATTTTGCCCCCTTCTCGCGTGACATCTCATTCCCGTCTCTCTATAGCGATCGTGCTTTTCCTTTCGCTGTAGATCCTACTTTTCCTCCCGGCTGCTGCCCTCATCTTTCTCACTTAATGCTGGCCCGTGAAACGCGGCCGCTTCCGAAAATATAGAGGAATGGAAAAAGGTGTCGGCCCCGTGTCAGTTTTAATGCGCTTAGCGAACGAATCCGGCCGGGAGATTCGATGAAGTTTAATTATCCGCAATGGGGATGATTCTTTTAGCGAGCCATCCTTTCTCGGGGACCTTTTACATTAAACTGTAACGACGGTGAAAAGGGTTCGTTTTCTCGAATGGGAAAATCACGCGGCGAAATTCGAACGAAAGGATTGAAGAAGTTCGGTAAAATATTCGGAAGAAAATCGATGGCGCGTGGGGCGGAAAGGGCGCAGGGAGATCAGTGGAAAAAAAATGAGCCATCGAAAGTTTCGCCGGGCTTGTTGAAAGTTGGAAACGCGAATATTTAAATGCGACGATCTATCGGGGGGGAGAAACTGTTCTCTTTTCTCATACTTGCGACGTGTATCCGCGCGTATATTAAAACGGGCCACTCGGTGCACGGGATTAAGTTGAAACCTCGCACTCCTCATATTGTAGCATTCGAAATTCTACTATCTAGTTAATATCTGACAGAGAGTATTACGCGTAATGTGGTCCAATCCCAAATTATAATAGTAGCGTAGAATAATACGTATCGAGTTCGTACTACGGTATGATAAGATCGCTTCAATGTTAGTTAGTCAGTTAGCAGTGCAGCAAATCTTTTTTCCTGCCAATTTGAAGTGATATTTTCCCATTTCAAGGAATTTCCTCGCGCGACTGAAAACCAATTCGACGTTTCATGATTTCCAATGCTTCCTCGAACAGGCCGAATCGATATCCAGCACGTGCAGGCGTAAGTTTGATGGAACAGTGGCCAAAAGTGTTATGCCGAGCGAACGATTGCAAGGTAGAGATAATGGAGGCCAATCGAACTTCGTTGGTGGATTACGCGGAAAAATCATAACCGTGCATCGCGCGCGCGGAATATCGAGTGATTGAGATCCAAACCCGGCCTCTCTCGTGTTGAAACACTGCCCAGGCGAACAGAAAAAAAAACAAAAATGGTTCTCTATTTAAACTTCCACGGGTATACTTTTCCAATCTTCCTTACGCGTAACATCTCTCCCAGAATTTATTTCGCCGAGATACGAAGGTGCAACTTACAATTAGTTCAAGATCGGCCGATTATTGGCTCACATTTCGGGTCAACGCGAAATTTTTAATTAAAAACTTAAGCGGCTTAAAAAAAAACCTGCCGGAGAAGTTCGGCAGATAAACGGTTCATTAAAAGTTCCGATGCTGGAGTTCGCGGGAGTTTGGCCCGAAATTCTCGTCGACTGTATCGAATCAACCTTAACGAGGTGTTGAAAGTATCACCTATTCGCTAATCATTTCTCCCATCCCGTAAATTCGCAATTTCGAAACAACCGCGAGTCGCATCGCGATTTATGCTCCGCGTCGCGAGCCACCGACAACAAAATTCACCGAGAACGTTAAGCTTAATGGTGATTCGCAGCTGGAAATTCGCCGCGCGATAATTCGCGGTCCGACTATTCTGTCTCTCGTTTTCTTTTTCCTCCCGGTCGAACCGCGTCGATCCATAAATCCCCGTTGAAAGTCGGGAAACGCTTCGGACGATCAGAAATTTCGTGCCAAATCGGCCGTGTCGCAACGAGAACCGTCGACAGAGGAAAGGAACGCAGCGGCGTTTCTCTGGTCGCGGACGGTCGGCCGAAACGCGACATCGTTCACGGTCGGACTTGTTTCACCGATACGGGTGTACATCGTTCGATACTGCAGAGAGGCGCACGATAAGTAACACAGTACGTTGCACAGATTGAATCGTCCTGCCGGGAAAATGAAATCGTTGGAGCGAGAAACAGAAAAGGAGTGCCGGGAATAAAAAAAAAAGAACAGGAAAAAATGGGGGGAAAAAAAATGGAAAAGGGAGGAGAAACGAGAGGCGAGGAGCGTGAACAAAAGGGGATGAGCAAAAAAAAGAAAAAAAAAAAGAAAACGAGCCGACGTTGTAACCAAGCTGCTGCGCCGCGAACCGGTCGCAGAAAGCTGTCAGAAATTCGCGAACAAGGGGCGCTAGGCGAAACGGAGGCGAGAGTTTCGTATTAAAGGAGAACGCCTATTAATTTCTTCATCGATCCGTGTTTCCCATTGTCCGGGCTCAACCCCTGGCGTTCGTTCCGGAAAAAAACCGAGGGCGAAAAAAGGAAGCAAAAGAGGACGGAATCGACGCTCGAGCGTCTATGTGGGTGGAGGCGGGCGCACCGCGCGATCGTGTTTTCTGTTTGACGAATTTTAATGATCCCCCCCCAGTTCGACCGTGTTTGCTCCTGTGAAGTATCGGGCCCGAGCGTGGAAAAATTGACACGAGTGCAACGGATTTAAAGAAGTGTGCGGAGGGTCAGCACCGTGTTTCACGATTCGCCCCGACCTCGACTCGATACCGAAAATCGACGTACATTTAACCCTCGACGGGCGTCCTCGACGAGCGCGTCGAGATCTGATATTTGAAATAATGAAACGTGCGTTCGAAACGATTTTCATTCCGCCCATCTCGCCGCGTTTTCCTCGCGATCGTAAACGAAAGGGTTATTATTCTGGCTTTACAGCTCCACTGCTTTACAGATATCACGTCCCTCTCTTTAATTAAGGGCGCGATTAATTTTCCTCGGTGTCGCGATTGCATAATGACGCGATTCCGCCATAAATTCATAACGCGAAACGCGCGTTTCGAGGCGTCAATTTCGCCGAGTTGTCTCAGAGATGGTGTCATTCGCGAAAGCGCGACAAACTTTTTTCAACGAGGAATAAAACGATGAATGTTCGAGGAGCTTGTATTCCCAAAAGATTATTCCATTTTGCGGCGGTGGAGGAAGTCGCGGGCTCCGCGCTTTTAAAATTATTGCGCGCCTGTAACAGGAGCCGGTGTCGCAAAGGCTTGCGGTTCTTCGCGTTTTATGGGCACAAATACGCAAAAGGAACGCCGAGGAGACACTGGCAACGCCTCTGAAAAGTCGGTGATTCGACGTGAGACGAGCTTAAAGAAAATCCAGCGCGACGCCGACGCGAATACGTTCCGCGTTTGCGAAGTTTCACTTTCACGATCGAGAATTGCCACGCTGAGAACGCAATTATCGCGGATAATAAACGAACAGAGATTCGGTGTCGTTTAAGAAACGGGAACGGACGTGCACGGGAAAGACGTATCCTTGGCACGAGTTCAACTCTGTGCAGAGAGAGAGAGTCGATGCCTCTGGCGGGGTCTTTTTGCTGTTCTCGCCGTACGAAAACGAGGATTGTTCGCCAATCGGACGAGCCGCGCCAGTCAAAGGCTTCAGAAAGGACGAATTTTTTCTTTCCCTGTTTCCGCAAACGTTCCAAAGCAGATCCTTACTGTGTCCGCGGTGTACGCCACAGATGTCCTTTAAATATCGATCACGGAGAAAGTTCAAGCAATCCTGAATCGGCCACCCTTAAAGGGGGACCCTTCCACTGTACCTATATGAATTTCCAGAGAAACGCCATTTGTCAGTGACGTGGCTGCGCGACACCTCTTGCGGTTACTTAGCTATTAATTAACAGGTACACGGTGCGCCGTGTGCAACAGAGATACGACGGTAATTTAGTCGTTTGCATCGTCATTAAACTTCGCTGATTATTAGCTTTCTTTTGTGCCCCCCTTCCATTCAACGATTCTAACTGTTGATGTATCGACACAATATCATTTCGTTGCGCGCTGCTGCGTTCGAGCTACTCGACACGAATTAATGTCACGGACGAAATTTCGTTCGATTGACGAGGTACGTTCTACAATTTTCAAGCGAAACGTTCACAGAGGTCCGGGGCTAATATAACAGTGGGCTTTCGGCGGGGAAAAGTGGAAGTTCACGGAATGCATAGAATTAATTGAAACTGTTCGCCGAACACTTACCGAGTGATGCTTCGCGGGGAATTGTCTGGCATGCAGAAGTGACAAATTTCGGACAACAGCTTTCAGGTTCATCCATTCATTCCTGACCTGTTGCTCCCTTTCTGGGCTGTAACAAAAAGTTGACTGGTTAAATATAAACCCTTCGACGGGGCTTCTATAAATACGAGTGGACAATCTTCGGATAGACCAGCGTCGTATCAATTTGATATCTCCGTTCCTTTAATTGTGGATCCAGGAACTGTAATATAGCTAATGAAACAGAGGAGTCCAGCACTGATATACATTTTCGATTCGTATTAATTAAGCATCGGGAACGATGTTTATCATTTCTCTCATTTAAGAGTTCTCCGAGTGATACATCACGCCGGGAGTGCTCTGCAATTTATCATTCTAATTGAAAGAGCTTTTTTTTTGTTGTTCTAAGAATCATCCACGCGCAGCATAACGGATGACGGCGGATAAATTGAAAATGAAATGGTTTTCGATATTGTCACGCACGCGCCGATGAACTTTGAACGAGTGATTAATGGCTCGACCGTTTATGTCACGCGCGATTCCAGGGAAATTTAGCGAATTGCATCGCAAGATTGTCGCCGAACTCTCGTCGCGGCTAACTGTACGTATATCTATGCATGCACGTATGTATTCCAATGGACATTCATTTCGCGTCGATCGACGAAATGAAAAGCGTCGAGTTCCCGTTGCTTCCGTTCGCGTCCAAACTTTCATCCGCGAAAATGAAAATTAGAAAAAGTACTGCTATCGGCCGTATTCAGAGCGTCTCGCGTTTAACCTTGCCCGAATATTATAATCCGGTGGCGGGATAAGCAGCGCCGGGGTCGAGCTAATAAGACAAGAGAAGCCGCGGCAGAAGTCCCAACCCTTTTCGCTCTTTCGCCCTTTTTGGCCGCTCGACGGGGCGTTATCCGCGAATTGAAGCAACTCGCATAAAGGACCGCGCCTCCGTATACTTTCCTCCCACTCTTATGCTCTCGCCGAAACAGTACGCCGCTGATTAAAACCTATTTCCCTTGCTGCGTTCTATTCGCGTCGAGCTCGAGCCTTCAACGTTGAATACACGCGCGTCTCTGTGCTCGCGTCTTCGCAGGCATTATCAAGATTGGGGCGCCGAGGAAACGTTCCCTTCCGTTCGCCTTTCCTGCCGAATCCTTTCAAGAAAAATTAACCGTACGCAGCCGGATCTAAGATACGCCATATGTATACTTTCAGTCGGACCCGCGTCGTTATTCCGACTTGCGGGGCGAGGAGAATAGAAGAGCCTTTAGTGTTTGCCGCAGCGCCTTTGTCTTTGACTTCTTCAAGGGTCGTCCGAAAGGGACTGCAATATTTGCGTCGCCTCCTCGAATTCGCCCCGAGGAAGGCACGCTGTACACGTGAATTTCGCCGGATAAAAATTCACCGATCCTGACGGTTTTTGTTGAAAAGACTCGAGAAACTTGCGTCCGTCGCGGTGCCCACCGTTAAAATTGATTGTACTCAACCCACTTTAAGAAATAACAGTGGAAGGGGAAGGGAAGAAGAAGGGATCTCGTTTTGTATACAGCGTTCCTTTCGTTTTCATCCGCGAGAAAGAATAACGGGAATTGCACTGGGCTAGCGCGGGCCGGGTACTTCTCGAGATTGTTAGCAACTGGGTCGAACCAATTATGTACGTGGCACGTAAACTTATGCTTTTGTAGTACAAGGTGTTTCGAAGTGGTAACGAATGACTTCGTCGTTCGCTCGAAGGGGGAGGAGGGAAGTCGCGCATCCTTTAGGAAAATCTGTCGAGGGGAGAGAAAAGTGTCGGCGCTGGTTAGAAGAGGTATCGCGGATTCGTCAATCTTCTATTCGCTGTGTACTCGAATTTTTCCGCCGTCGAAGCAAAAGTTTTCAAATATTGCACTACCGTGAACCCGTGATAAAGGAGCATTTTGAAGAACATCGAGATTGTTTTAAGGTTTTTCGTCAATAAAAGCGTCTCCTTTGGAATTAATGGCTCAGCTGTGACGTGTATCGCCTGAGGTCGAACGTGAGCGTGTATCGTCGAAGAACAAGTTACGAGATTTCTGTCTGCGGGCCTGTAAATCAGGCCGCACCAAGGTGCAATTTACTCTGTTTTCTTTAAATAAAAGGAACGTGGCACACTCGCGACGTAGACGCTATAGAAGCTAGTTTAATTAAGTGCAAGTTGCTGATGACAAAGGCTGTGCTGCCTGGCGACTGATACAGTCGTATAGTTGGACGCTTCTTCAATTAAAAAAAGAATCAACGTCAACTAGGAGTTTGAGAGTTTAAAGCACAGCGAGGTATTTGTAAGGAACATCGTGTTCCATTTTATAAATTGAAATTTTACTGTCGGCCACGATTTCGTTTAGATATCCTGTTACTTACAGAGATCCGGCCTCGGTGGAAGAGTCGTCCGTGTCAGTGTGCGCGAGGGCTGGAAGGCTGCTTGCCTCGCAGGGTGGATTACTTAAATCTGGAAGGAAGAAACGTGCAAGTAGTTTTTCGTCGCGGCTGGACGTGCAGTTGTCGCGGAAAAAAAAAGCTCGTACGCCAATTAACTCTTTGCAAAGCTGTTTGAAAGTTAACCAAGAGGTACTTTTTCGCCCGATTCAAAATCTACAGCGTGATTTACACTATTATCACCGCCTATCGCCATTGCTATTATTAATTAAAAAGAAATCAAATTACCTATGGTAGAATCATAGTGATCGCTGTGTCGTCCGTAAGGGGCAGTGCGATTAAGTGCCTCGTTCACTCGTCTCCTTGCACTCCTAGCCTGCTAAAGAACGCAATATCTTGTACATCGAATCGGTACGCTCGAACGCACATGGAAATTAAGGGAATCTCGAAAGTCGGACAGGCGTGGGGAAAGATTCGGAGGGGGTCGTTACACGGTAGCTGGATAAGAGATGCGCGTCAAGTCAAGACGGAAGATTCGTGTTTCGTGCGGGAATCGCTGCGGCCGCGATTTACCGGTGATTCGAAAACCACTTCTACTTTGCATCGACCTAATGACCTTTTTCTAGCGTGGCCGAAAGAGATATCTCATCTCGTCCCGTATTGTACCGACGCCGATATTTTCATTCCCTTAATGTGCCTCCTACGTTCGTAAGCGATTACACGCGGCGGTTCGACGTGCAAGCTTCCGCCTCAATCGTTTCTGTTTAATACGCGAATGAATTTAAGCAACAACAACAAGAAAAATAAGAAAAAGTAAAGAACCCCTCAGAAGATTAATACGGGATCCAAACATTTACGATCCCGGGCCCGGTTGCGAGGCGAGGGCAAAATTATTGATCATGTTTCTACGGAGAACACCGAGACTTAAGGTTGGTTCACATTCCAGCTGTATTTGGATTCTCGGTCGGCGAATGCACGCCAACGTTGATGATCGTGTCGGCACCAAAGATTCGGATCTCGTTCCACTCCCGTTTGATTTGGTTTAGAAATTCCAAGCGGTATCGGACACTAAACGTGTTGCACAAGCTTTTACTCAAATTCTAATCTCAAATAAAGCTGCACGCTTGAAATATTCTGGCGCTGCCCGGAGATTTATGTTCCTTCGAGGACTGCATACAAAACTATTTTCATTATGGAAAGAAAATGAGTCGCGGCTTCTACGAAGAAAATAATTTTTCCAATAGTCGAGGGTATCTTCTGTTTCATTGGACATTAAGTTCTTCCTTAGCTCGCCGGTAAGTCAAGTCAAGTCTTATCGATACAACTTGGGCACACCCCGTCCAAGCGACCGGAAAATATTATTATTGTTCCATTAAATAGAGATGTTCGTGTCTTAACCGATAATAAGTGAGTTCCGTGCTACGGTACGCGGGAATGTTTAGAAAAGTTCGAGCAATCGGAGAGGAGATTGTCCGAAACGGACATTACTAATTACCAAAAGTGCCGAGCCTTCTTTTTTTCACCGTTTATACGAAACTACTCTTCTACTTTAGCCCGAATTAACGGGAAATAATTAATGGCGCGAAATTAATCCGCGTATTAATTTAATCCGTTCGGGCAGTATTTGACCGTCAGTGAACGCCCCCCTCCCCCCTGAATTTCTATCGTGTTGAACAATTCACTATGCAGAGTGTAATTGAACGAGCCTTCATTCGAACTAGAAACAAAGTAAATGCGATTCAACGCGAGCAACGAACCGTAACATAGTTCCACCCTGTACATTTGAGTGTCTTTCCGCGAACTCGATTGGCCGGGTAAAACTATTAAAAATTAGGGTCGCCGCTAACATAATTCGTTGCAGTACGTTCCATCACCGTGGATTTTATATCAAACACAAATGCAAATTCGTCCCCGTCCTCTGGTCACATCCGTCGACTACATTTCCATTCCAAATTCACTTACAATCCCATTCGAATTCAATGGGAACCCTCATTAGGTTCTAATTGCCGCGGCGAACGGTTACATAACTAGCGTAGCGCTGGCCAAACCGAAGAATTCCACGGATCGATAAAACGAAACGTATCTGCCCCATTAGAACGGTCATCGGCGAACACCTCGCCCCCCATAAATCTCGTCCTTCAACGATTCTTAATCCTCTACGCCTGTGCCCAACGGGGAAAGAAAATTAATTCGGGATACAAGTTCTGGCGATGTACCAACGCGATCAACGTTAAGGGTTCTCTACCCCCACGGGTAACATCATTTGCGATGATATAATTCTTACGGGAGAGGTGTCGTTGAGACTCTGCGTCCTGGTGACTTGAACCGTCGGGGAAAGCAATTCCACGGACCCGCTGTTCCCATGTGGTGCGACATCCAGGTCGTCGAGACATTTGTCTTCCGCCAAGGACACCAAACTGTTGTACCATTGCGCGCCGTTAGTCCTGTACGGTTTCGAGGGTTCGTGTTGGCGGTTCAAGTCTTTGCTGAAGCTCAGGCTACGTCTAATCGGCTGCAGGCCACGATTCAGCACCGCCGGTAATTCCGAGCTACCTCTTATCAGCAAGCCGATTCTCCGACGGAACGACTCCTTCCGTTCCAATTTCTTGCTCGACCCCGATCCCTTCTTCGTCAAGTTGTCCGAGACGTCGTCATCCTCAGGATTCACCGCGTGCCTCTTAAATTCCTCTGAAACTGCGCAGAAAGAAAATTCCCCGCGTTAAGCCGCGTAAAGTATGGTACAGCATGACCGCGAGATATCGAGTGTTTCCCCCGGATTCACTTTCCAGCAAAGTCGAGTCACTGTGTAGATCCGTCTAATCGAGACAACAATACCTGTTTCCTCCTTAGACTCTTCATTTCTCACGGTATCCCGCTTCGTTGCCTCCGAGCTCCGACCGGAGGCCTTCTGGCTGGACTTCTTCGATTTCTTCGACGTCCTCTTCTCGTCCTTCTTCAGGGTTGTCATCGTGCCGAACTCTCTCGGTTCCCTCGACCCCGCGTACGCATACACGTGCGCCAGCGTACCAGCTACTTTTGCAGTTAAAGTTCGTTGAAAAAAGGATTCGTTCGTGCCTCAGCTGTACGATTCGGCCGTGCTACGACGTCCAAAACGATTCATCGGGGTCGCGAGATCGGACGCGTATCGCCGAGGTCGACCCACGGATATTAGAGGGACCAGAGGTCGCGCAAGCCCTTCCGTGCGCTGCCGATGCACCGTTTAATAAAACGGCCCAGGCACCGAAACGAACCCGCTCACGGGCAAATAATTAATCGGCTCTCGTCGAACCTCCGATTATACGGACGACTGTACTTCGCCAGCGTCAGTACGTCGATCGTATCAATCGAATCGCATTATGGAGCGAGACGATCGGGTAATTGTTACTGACGTGCGCGGCACATCGTCCCATTCTGAATAGCCTTTATTGTTCGGGCGTTAGCGTCGATCGAGCAAATCGTGGGACAACAATGTACGAACTTCCGTGGCATGTGGCGTTCCTAGTTCGGCAGGAGTCAATACGTGTCTATTAGTCCGGCCTCTTACGCGTCTCTGCTCGACACCGAATTGCGTTCAAATGGCAGGTGAGACATTTGAATCGATGGGTGGGGGGGAGGTGTATTGTTCGCGTGGACTTCACTCTACGAAGTGTCATTCCGCGAAACGCAATTCCACGGAATTGTAATTCGGTTTTCCATTGGTTTCGCGATACCGCGTGGTTGCACGCGGCTTATTTCGGGGCGCGGATTAATCGACGAGTCCGTATCGATGCTGATGATAACTCGATGAAGACGTTGATAACCGATTAGCCCGGCTTGCACAATCCTATTACGGATTATCGGCTCTCAATGTAGTTCCATTCAATGTTATAACTAATTAAGCGTAGCCGGTAACGGTAAATAGCTCGTTATTAAGCTCGCGCTTGTTATTGATTTGGCAAACGGTCCCAGGCTCGGCATGAATTTTATTACGATTGATAATGTCCATTAGCGTAACGTGTACCGCGTTAACTATCTCCCGATCATCTCTGTCCTTTTATTTTCATCGGCGAAAAATCTTTGCACCATTTGGCGTAATATGCCTAGTCGTAGGAATTACGCAATGTAACTGTTCCGGGCGATCTGTTTGCCTTCCATTTGCAACGTTGTCTCGGGGAGCTTCTTCAGTTGCTTGGCCCCAATCGTTGCATCCAGAAGCGTGTTTAAACTGTATCAGTGTGTATTCCTTTCCTTATCGTGTTTTCCCCCTTATCATTGCGACATGAATTAACCGTATCGAACTTATCACGATGCGAAACGTCTTCCTTTTTTCAGCAATCTGAAAAGTTTGAGCCTGCCTGTACCACTCACTTTGCCGAAGAGAAAGCTCTTAAAAATCACTGCATTTTCTGCAACTAATCCGTACGACGAATCAACGAGTTTTATGCACAACGTTTATCGAACCGCCGCTCGATTCCGGTTCCGTAACGTAATCAATGCTTCACGGACGAATACCTGTCCCGATGCCGAAAGTTTCACCCGTTTTTTGCAATAAACACCGTTCAGGCGAAACGCGAAATGCACTTACAGCGGCGTTCCTTCATCGACAATTAACGCTATCGTAAAGGTAACGGCGTATCACAACATTATCGTCGATTTATGAGAGGCGTCGCGAACGTTAATGTGTTTGCACCTCGATAGCGGCGCAAAAATGCAATAGTTGACGGCGTTGACGACGGTACTCGAGCACGAAAATGTGCTACCAGAAAGTGGAATTTCCTTCCCCTTTTCCTGTTACAATTTTCACCTAACTCGCGATGCAAAACGAAAACGGACCTAATAAATGATTTTTCGTTTAAAAGGAAATAGAAATTTATTACCATTTAAACGACAGTGATGAATGGATTGAAAGGGGATAGCCAGAGCTGACTAGATGGAAACTCATGAAACTTGCTGATATTAGCGCGAAGCGTGCCCAATTCCGGCCTCGAAAATTTGCACTAGTTAAATCGATGCACCGCGCAACCACGTAACACGTTGCCACATTCGTGAATGCACCGATAAGGTTCCCCAAGGTGGTTCGAAGTTCGCTCGATTAGAACTAAAAGGAATCTTAAAACCTATCGCAGATATACGCCGGGAAATTCCCGATAACGGTGTTACATTGTGCGGCAAACTATTCGGAACTTGGCCGAAGATTTTCCAACTTCTTATCCACGAGCATGGCACGTGACGCGACTCTAATTGCGCACACGTGTCAATGTGTCTGGAAAACGCGGCGCTTCAATTCGCGTCGCAATTACCTTTATTCATTATTCCTTTAATAAAGTCCACTGGCGTGAAAATAATTGGTCTCCGTCGAGTTTAAAAAAAAAAGAGGAACGTTTACACAATAGTCGCACTGTGCTCCGTTCGAAAATAATAAAGATCGGTCGGTGCCAATATGGTACAGTGCACCGTGGCTCCTCGAGGAACAAACGAAACTAGACATATATTTGGCAGTCAAATACGATGGCAAATAGCGAACAATATTGCCGGGGAACGACGGAGATGGTTTCCACTGATTTCGTGGCGCGATAATAATTGTACCCGAGTTTTGACTACGATTGCGACATAACCGATGATTATGAATCACTCGGAACTTGCAGGTACGCCGCAATCACTGTAATCCTCCTCGATTACCGTTTACCCGGTCGCGAGGAACTATCGAAATAAAACAAACTGTCGGAATACACAAACGCGCACGCACAGGTACACTGGATACACAGCGTGGCGGTCCATTGACCCCGAGCATCAACATTAAGAATTGACCCAACGATTTGACACAATATTGTAGCACCGCGATTAATTGGTTCTTGCTCGTCCGCGGTTAATTTCCAAACCTAAACTCTTCGCCGATTTATCACTCTGCGTCCTCGTCCTCGTTCTCACTGTGCACACGATCCGCAACGAAATATTCGCCGGTCGAATCGACGCGGCAGGACTATGCTGTTAATTCGATTCACCTGAATGATCTCACCGTCGGTCTATAGTAAACAAACGAATTAAAAAACAGTTGTCCCCGCTGCGGTAGCCGCGGAATTTACACGCTTATCGAGAACGCCACATTTCTGCCGTGCCTTATCGCGGCGATAAGGCGCCCCGGTCCACGAATTCGCTTCGAAATCCGCGATAAAAACTATCGGCGATCCAGGTTGGTTCTCCGGAACGATCCGGGGCTACAGATTTTCGCGACTTTAACCGCTAACGGGAATAGAGTTCGCGTGGCATTTACGTACCGAGATCGAGATACACTTTATCGGTGGCGTATTTCGCGCCGGCCAGGCCGGTGACTTTTATCGCGTCGCGTCGTTGTCTAACGCGAGCGCGAAAATCGCAGCCGCGAGTAGGTAAGAAATTAAGAAGACAGGTGAGACGAGGTAAGCGTTTTGCCGGCAAGCCTGGTGGGGATACATCGGGTGGAACGGAGAAGTATTGTTCGCGGAAACGGTGGAGACGATCGTGAAAGAAACTGACGATCGGCGGAGGAAAAATGCGGCAACATCAGTGGTTCTCAGTTGCGTTTGCTATCTCGCGCATAAAATGCCATTTTCCCCGCTCGACTGTGCGATACACACGGCATAAGTACGTATCGTAAGTGTATTTAATAATTGAACCAACGACGTACGTGCGTCCTCTAGACACGATTACTTTCGTGAAGCAGTATTACGTAATAGGGAGGCCAGATGGTCTTATACGTTTGATCGTCGGCAGGTATATGTCCCTGTGACGCGCGGAATGATTCAGAGCGGTGCAACAGCTGCATGAAAAAATAAATTGGCAAGGTAGAATGACGCTTTTTAGTAGGTGACTCCGTACTTGTGGAAATCGATCCGGAAAGTTTGCCGGCTGTGTACTGACGCATCGAAACACGGGGCATAGAGCACGTTAATGTCTACGGGGAAACTTCGTGGATATCTGAAAAGCGTTGCGAAACGTTCCAGAACTGGCGTGGCCATAAAACGAGCGCGGAGCACACGTTGTCGTTTTATTGACGAGCAGCCGGGTATCCTGTTGGTGTACGCGATATCACAGGGGACATTGAAACGACTACTGTCGAATATAACGAGGGGTAACGCGTTTTACTGGAGGGCGGTTTATGAAGACAACGCGCGCGGATTGATATTTCGATGGATGCAACGTGTTGCATAAGGTGTACAAGTCGACGCCGAGGTATCATTCTGGAGACGCTTCGCCAAACATTCGTAGGCACGGCCGTTCGTTTAAACGCTAACGATGCGCGAGTGATAAGCGGCGCCACTGATAAAAAAAAGAAGACTTACAGTTCCTCGTATATAGCAAAATGGAATAATCAATATACCTATAGAGACACGTGCACGACTATTCTGCCGAATATCTGTGGGGACATTTGTATCCTAACGATCAATTCCACGCTTTTACGAGCATCGAAGTAGGCGCATCTGTGTGTACACATCATTACAGAACGCAATAAAGTTCACGACGTGGCACGTATAGGGAATCCAGCTCGTTCGGCTGGTCGCGAACTTCAGAACTCATCCCTGGGCACACGTGCGAAAATGTCGATAGGAATTGTCTATTTCTAGGTCGCGAAAGTAAGCAGATCGATACCCTGTTCGCTAAGGGAGACTGTGAACTCGTGTACGACCTCTGGTATGCGAAATTCGCCTGTTGTTATTTTTGTCCGTTCAATTTTTCCAGCGTGCGCCCCGTTCGTTGGCTTCCGGCGGGCGCCAAATGCGAAGATGGGAAAACTCGCACAGTATATCGTCCTTCCCGTGACAACCAAATCGGGTCGGGGAATCGTATTGCCTACTGGGCAAGTTTCGCCGTTTCCTTGACATCCTTAACCGACTAAGGACTAACTCAGGTGTTCGCCAAGAGTACGTCCGAATGAATCGTCGTTCCTCCAGAGCGTTCGCAGGAATCGATAAACCGTTTAACCCAAATTTATTCAGTTCGCTACCCGTGTAAATTTCGCAACACCGATTCCACCGTGCTCTATCTGTTTCCGTGAATAAAGTACTCCCGTTGTAGCTCGCAACGTGCTGCGACAAATCCACGGATCGCGTACAAAAGGAACGGTACGTACGTATCGTTCGGCGACGGTACTCCTAGATCCATGGTTCGCGGTTCGGATTTAGGTTTGGTTAAATTGGCATCGCTAAAGGGAAATTTACCCCGTTACTTTTAAACGCCGCGCGAGCTTTCCTTAAGGGCGAAATCAAAAGGGGAAAGGGCACAAATTGGTGGCCATTGTGAGAGATCGTCTGAATGGCGCCGTACGAACGGGGAACTGGCGCAATTCAACCGGCGCTTTTATTAAGTCAACAACCTGCTTTAGAAACCTGCCGCATTTCGCGAGACAGAATTAAATGCGGAGTGCACTATTCAGCGTGGCCAGTAGCGCACGGGGGAATATTAATTGGTGCGCCGCTACCATCGCGTTGGAAATATCCGACAAATAAGGGCATAATTTGGTAAATAGTATTGTGTAGACTGAACACTTACCGTAAATGGAGAACAGTGTACGGCGCTCAGCTTTCGTAAGCTGTCGGTTGCATAAACGTGTACCGATTGTTGAAACACGTCGTTGAATCTTGGAAGGGAGTCGCGTGGCAATTTTGGCGCAGGCAATCCCGATAAATCTAAGAAGAAACGATCGAAAAATTGAGTAAGAGGAAGTAGTAATTTATTATTGAAAATATCATTTTTCCGAAACTAAAAATAAATAATTGAATGTAACAGTTAAACTTTTCTCCAGCTATTAATTTATTTACAATGAAACCGTTTCGTAACATGCGTGCGCCACTAATTTTATTTCAAGTGGTGAAGCCCTTTCACCGAAGTTTCAAGAAACGAAACATTAATAGTATTCAGTAAATAATCACAACAGAGGAAAGAGGTCACTATTAGTTGTCTCTGTTTCATCGCACTTTTCTGATAGAATTATGATCGATGCGACCGCACGATGTTTAGTATACAGTAAGAAATACAGTAAGTAGAGAATTGGTATGAAAGCTCATGAACCTATGATGTTTTTGAGGAGACTGTAGCCGGCCGCGTGATAGAACACCTGACACAGGGTGGTACATTCATCCCCACCAAACACACTAATTCACCCCGCTACCACCCGTAACTCGATTCAACCCCGAATTAGAGCAGGTAATTATACGGTATATTTATTGGCGGAATAGAACAAAAATCAACGAAATGGGGCAGCCATTGTGCATTATTTAAAAAAAAAATGGAGCACGAAGTATACGTATTATGATAACGTAAGCTACCAGAAGACAAAATTGAAACTAATGAATTACAATAAGTAATAAGTATTTTTTGTCGAAACATATTTCTGTTCAATTATTCCCATCTATGTCAATTGTAAAATGGTAATAAAAAAAAAGTATTTACCAGCGTTTTATCGGACCTTCAAGTTCTGCCATTACTATTTCTTACTACTTCCGGTCTTGAACTGCAGCACATTTAGCGACAAATATATCGCTACACGTGCGCCAAAGTTATCCTATCTGTAAACATAATTTACATTCTTTAAACTTCTTGAAATTATATTTAAATTGCAAAATGCGCAATGATATTTCGCTTCAGAACAACCTTCAATAAATTCATAGATAAAGTATAATCGCGCAAGCATAAAACTAATAGTATCTACTGCAAACCAAAAGCATAATAATGTCTGAATTCCGAAAGAAATCACCTGTTTGTAATTGTGTTATAAAAATGATATGAATTTATGATTACTTCGTATAAAGCGCAACGAAAAATCCGAAAGAACAGCAATGATCGTCCTTCCCTCCAACAATTCGTTACCGTTTCCATGTAACGACAAATCGTTTGGTGGCGCTTCGATCGCTCTTGTTCATCAGAGCGCGGCTTTATATAAGTTGTGACACCTCGCGGCCAACGTTAGCGGAGATGTGATATTTTCCGGTAAAGTAGTTTGGCATTTTTTTAAGATATTTAAGTGAAAAAAACGCACGGAGAAAATGTAAGATTGCATTAGTTAAACGTAAATCTATTCCGCTGATCTACCGGCTTGAATCGCTGCTTCAAGCGCGACAGACTTTCGCGAGTCGTATCTGAGATTGTCGTGTATATTAGATATACATAGTAATATATATCGCAATAGGGCGCTCCGAAGTGTATTAAAACATTGATCGGTGCAGTGAAAGTGA
This sequence comes from Nomada lathburiana, assembly GCA_963667235.1. NCBI lineage: Eukaryota > Metazoa > Arthropoda > Insecta > Hymenoptera > Apidae > Nomada > Nomada lathburiana. Next base: position 4,839,219 of record OY763908.1, read on the forward strand.
AGAAAATTAACGAAATCCAAAGCGATTTTCCACAATGTAGTCGATATATTATATTCGGTAGTCGTTTAAGTTCGCATTACTAACCAACGCTTGTGCTCCACACATACAAGGTTAAAGTGCGTTGATTCCTAGTTATTGTTTTCATCTGGGTCATTAGTAGATAAAAATGAGCGGAGATATGTTTGAGGGAAAGGATTACCCAACCCAGTGGGCACTAAATCCTTCCGCTTACCAAAACATAAGTAACGATCAAGGTAAATGGTGTTCAGATGTATTTCAGTATACGGTATATAAATGCGTTTCATTTCTTGGCATTGTTCTATAACATTTAATTGTCATGCTAAACTCTTCATCGCCGTTCAGTCGACTGGGCAGCATTAGCTCAGCAATGGATCAAAATGAAAGAGACTGTAGTGCCGCCAGCACCGCCACCTCCTACTATTAATCCTGTCTGCTCTGGAAGCGATGGTAGCGGAGAGGCACCAATGGATATGGATACAAAGGAAGACGACGTACCGCCGGCGCCGCCTGCTCCAACGATCAGTGGATCAGGTAGTAACAGGATATTGATTGAATAAAATTAGTTACAAAGCTTTAGGTATTGTTATATGTTACAGTTACAGAAAAGACATAGTTTCAGTGGCTGAGAGTGCATGAATGATTGCGTTTTGATACATTAAAAATGAAGCTTCCATTCCTTTTTCATTTTAGCTTCTTAACATTTCTCTTTGTTCAATTTATTATAGCTAATGCTTGACGTTTTATTTTATCTGATGTTACGAGTAAATATAATTCGTCCTCACCGAGCAGTACTTTTTAATTATATTTGTAATATTTCTTTGCAATATATTGTTTAATGCCAGCTGAAACTTGGAATCAGTGGAATCAATGGGGCCATTGGAATACCTCGGGTTCTGGTACAGGTACTTGGGAGTGGACTGGTGTACCTCCACCTGGTGTTTCTATAGGTTCTGATGGAAAACCCATGGGAATTCCCACAGTACCTGTTATTCCACCAGCTCCAACTATATCTACAACATCAGAATTTAGTGTGCCACCTCCAGCAGCACCGTCGTTGTATTCTTATAATTCAGTACCTCCAACACAACCTTATAGTCAGGTTAAAATTGTATTCTTAATATAATATCAAATTTCTAGCTCGCCACATTTCTTATTTTACTTAGGCTTAACAAAGCGTAACAGAATCATATATAGAATTGCGTTATTATTTTCTTTTCTGAACACTTGTATTGTGTAAATTTGAGGAGAGAAAATAGTGTTTGATATATTGTAGTTTCAATAATGTTTCCGATTTATTCTATTTATTCTTCTACCAATAAGGCTTGAACTATATTATAAGATAAGGCAGCTTATGTAATCGAGAACTATAGTTATTCTAAAACGGAGCGTGGACCAAATTTGAAATTACAGATAATTAGTGTTTCATATTTAGGTGACTAGTTATTGGTCGGGAGAACCACCAACTGCAGTGCCTCCTCAGCCACCCCCTTTTATGAAGGGAGTCAGGCATGTAAATAGAACGCCTCACGTTAGACCCATGGACACTGTAAGGTGTAGGGAAGACAGAGAAAAGACACCAGAGGAGGACACAACAACGACCATTGGTGAGTGAACAAGAAAAAAAAAGGTGTTCTTAAAATGTCTCTAAATAACTGCATTCATTATTTTTACATGTAACATTTACAATGTAATTTAATCACCGCACTAATTATTACTGAAAAAGATATAGAACGATATTCCCAGCAATGACACGATCACGATATCCTATTTGAATACATTAATAAATTATCGTTACAATGTTCGTGGCATAATATTCACGATAAAATAGCCCGCGGCCCCGGTAAAACGTTCATACGATGAGTATGTGTTTACTTTAGACGCGGCAAAGCGTAGACAATTGCCAGCATGGATTAGGGAGGGTTTAGAAAAAATGGAAAAAGAAAAACAGAAAGCTGTTGAAAGGGAAAGGCAAGACATACTGAGGAAACAAGAGTTAGAGGCCCGAAAGCAAGCCGAGGACGAAGCTCGGGCCGTACTGAATCCTAGTAAAAGCAAATTTGTAGGTGTTCGATTGCATTCATTAATTACGTATTTCGCAAAACAAAACGTAACGCCAAACACTTTTACGTAGTACGGTTGCGTAATTCCTCGTTCGCTCTTTTAAAACAACAGGACTCTGATTCCGAGAAAGAAACGGAACAGGAAGTTGACGAGGGGGTACGTACTCAGCAGGTGACTGAGAAAAATTTCGATCGTACTCCAGACATTCTTCTACGTCCTCGGAAATCACGATTTCGAGATGCAGATTCACCGGAAGCTCACACGCATACAGATAGAAGTCCTACTACCTCTAACGCGACCGTAGCCGCCCCTAAGCGAACGAGGGAGGAGATACTACAAGACGTGGTGAATATCATTCGAGTCGAGTCAGTTAATAATCGTGTTTAGTCGCCTATATTGCAGATTTTGTTCGATAGATGTTGAAGGTACGGAGATCACTGACGGAAATTCTTTTGGAGGTAACAAATGAAGAAATCGGTTCTATATGCAGAGAGGTTTGGAGCCGCGCACGTGCCAAAGGTACCCCAGATACACACGATACAACTAACAAATTGATATTTCATACTTTCGCTCACCAGTGCACAGAATCTGATTCATATGAGTCTCGTGCAGTGTTGCGGTGAATTTTATTTGCCCATTTGTGTAATATAAGCTTTTAAACATTAAACAGAGATTATTCAATTCATAGAGTTAATTATTCGATGATTTCAGGATATCCTACTTTATTTTCCAGGACTTTGTATAAATGTACTATAAGTGATACTAACTCTATCTTCTTTTTTTTTCATTAATAGAATTATAGTAACTATATATGTCACCCGAAATATTTAAACTAACTTTTGTTTACGATACGATTGGTTCGAATAATTTTATCGATTTGTTGGAGCACCAAAAATCTGTACCGATTCGAACAATAAATTATTCGTGAAAAAGAAGCAACAGTGGTGAAAAATTGTACGATAAGATTCGATATAATTAGTATAATTCGAGGGCAAATATATTTTTCAATTTTTGTGTCTGTTTCTCGATCGTTTCAATTCGTCCAATTTTATAATACAACAAAAAAAGACACGAATTTTTCAAAAACCGATCGAAACTCTCACGCTTTCGAGGATTTGAAGAAAAAGAAAAAATCATCCCATCAAATTATTATTCACTTCCCATTCATAGATTCTAGTTATTTATTATTTAAATAATATTATTTACATAACGATATATCTTTGTTACTTTGAGTGTACAAATTTTACGCAATTTTACCCGCATCTATTTTCATTGATATCTCGCTCTACATTGCGGCTGTACGTAAACTGATCGTTGATATGTTCCTATACTAACGTCACGTCTATAGCAGTTTCAGTTTCGTATATCTAAAGGGATACTGTTAAAGATTTCTTAAGGTATATGAGGATTGAAGGCAGGATCGACTCTCCTTGTGATATCGGTGATCAGTACCATTTAATTTGGGGGGTATCCTGATGATAACACTTAGCCATTGGTACTAAATGCGTGTGTATTGTAAGTCCCTGCAGGAGAGACCCCCGTCGCATCCCTCAACAACATGGCCCCTCTTGCTCAGATCACTCGCAAGCTTGGTAAGTCGCTAAACCTTTACAATCTTCAACGCACGGTCATCCTAGGAACCGGTCGTGTACACGCAGTCAGTTGTAAAATGCATCCGTGCATTGTACCGCTCTCTGTAGCCATGCTCGCTTATAAGTTCTCGTGAAACGAAGATGTCTTTCAGGACATTTTTCAATCATAGCGGCAGCATATTTAGTGGTCGAGCGTATGTCTTTATTTTGCCGAAAACGAATATTGTACAGGAGCGTGGATAATAAACTTCTTATTTCGCATAGGTCTGGGCATCTATGGCGATAGCAACAGCGAGTCTGAGGAGGAGCAGAACGAGTACGTGCAAGCTCAAAACGACAGCGACGAGGAGCTCATAGTGCGTATTCTTTTTTTCTACTTTTCTATTTTTTTTTGGTACAGAAATATTTTTATTCGTTACAATTTCAATTTGTTACAGGAAACGGTGAAACGGCGGCAACAAGCGTTCAAAAAGACGGAGGAGGAAATCGAGGCGCGACTGGCAGAGGAAGATGAGAGAGAAGAGCAACGTTACGAGGAGCAGTATAATAAACAACAGGAAAATCATACTGGTAATACAAGCTGCAAGGAGTCAGGTATGTTTCGAAATATAATAAAACTATGTGGTCATTACGACATTAAGCGTAACTCCGTCACATCACTACTTTAGTTGATGAAAAAGAAACGGTAAATAATCAAAGAGAAGCGTCTGAAACTTTATCGAGCGGCGGACAAAGTCCACAGCAACAAATAGTGCCGCCTGATATGGCAAAGACCAATACTCCATCGGGGTCAGGCGATTCCGAATCTAGCAGTTCCGAGTCAACGAGCTCTGACTCGAGTCGTAACTCGTTGAAGAAGAAAAGACCGAGCAAAGTTCGTGACCGTGATTATCGAAAGAGGAAGTCAAAGAGTAGAAGTAAATCGAGAGGCAGAAAGTCACGGTCCCGTTCTTCCGAGCGTGGCCACAAACGCAAGTCCAGGTCTAGATCGCTTAAGTCTCGTAAAGAATATCGTTCAAGGTCTTCGAGCAATTATAGGTCCAGTAAGAAGCACAGATCGAGATCGAGAAATCGAACACGGCGTAGATCTCGCTCGAGGAGCTGTCGGAGATCTAGATCCAGCTCGGCCACTAGGAAGTGGTCGCGATCGCGGTCCAGGGGAAAAAGGAAATCACGTTCCCATTCGAGGGGTAGAAGAAGAAGTCGGTCCTATTCTACAAGACGTAGTAAATCTCGTGGCAGGGATAAACGAAGAACACGATCCCGATCCAGGGGTAGAGACAGATCCAGAACACGTTCGAAGGAACGCAAGCGTTCGCAGTCTTACGTTTCCAGGAGCAAGAGGAGAACACGATCTAGATCTAGGGATCATAGAAAATCACGATCGAGATCAAGGCAGTCGAATCATCGGGAGGGTAAGAAATCGTCGTCGCATCGGTACAGGAATTGAGCCTGACCAACTTCTAGCCAAGGTTGTATATAATATATTCATAATTAAGTTACTTTTCGAGATATTCGTACGAAACGGCAAGAAACAAGGGAAAAAGCAAACAGAAGAGGCATAAAACGAAAGATACACCTTTTGTTCTTTATAGATGAATCGTATAAACAGTACTCTATGGGAAGCGAAAGTTTTCATTGCGAGATTGTCCATTTTCACAAGTATGCGCGCGTTAGCAATGTCGAGTAACAAATAGGTCCATTTTTTCCAATTTCATTAGGCTCGTTTTATGAATATCTTAACTTTAACTGTATAGTGTCCAGACGATTTGTAATTATTTCAATATATATCAGCCAGACCTTTTAACTCCAGTGTTACCTTTGCGTATAAAACGAAAGATATCTTTTTCATTCTGTTCGATTTTCAATTTGTATTTCTGGAGAACGATCAGAAACATGTGCGTCAGCGAACTCCTTTCATTCCTTCTACGGTGATTCATTAATTTTATAACAATTATACAACAATTGATGGTGACGATTATGCGAACGATTATTATCGAAGATTTTAAATAACACAAGCTTCTGATTATTTTCGACAAATAAATACCGATTTCGCTCACACAAGTTTCATTGCGTCCAACACTATAAACATCAGTAAATAAAATTGACCAAGGTGCAAGCAAGTTGTTCCATATATTGGATGGTTGAATTTTGATGCGTGGAAATTTTTTCCTTATTTCCTTAGAATCGTGGGAAGTCGTTTGACTAAACTTTTATGTATCGAGTGAGATTTGCCATGTTCGATTTAATAAAAAGACAAGGAAGGAAAACTGTTACAACTATGAAACCGTGACGCAAACACTAAATACTCATATACGAACACACGAATACACGCAGAGATTGATCTGTTGGTTCAGTTACATGTATTAAAGTACATTCGACAAAAGTAAAGCTGATGGTTTGATAAATGTATTGTAAGTACGAGTCTTACATACATATTGCTATGATAAGTGTAACGAGGCATTTTTAATTAAAATAAAGAAAGAAAAGCGACAAAAAAAAAGGAAGCATACCCAAACTGCACGAAGTGAAATATTATCACCTCAATAAAACTTCTGTGTTCTTTTCATTGTGTTTTTTTCTTTTCTTCTGTTCCACTTATTGTTAGAGTTGACGGTAGAAAATAGAGAACGTCCGTTCTATTGCATTATTATAATTTATTTCATATAAACATTTGATACAGTTTTAAAATTTAATTTCGTAGAGCTTAGCGTTTAGTAGTTTAGTGTTAATAAGTAATTAAATTTCTATAGAATATATCGGAGATAAGTGGATGGAGTGATCGAGGAGAGTTAGTTTGGTTTGGCATGATTATCGTGTTCACTTTCGTACAATCGAGTATACTATAAAAGAACATCTGCAAGAACAGAATGCAACACGTTTTCTCTTAACCAGAGGAAGAGATGTTGAGTGAAATATTTCGAAGGAAAAACGGGTTTACGGTACTCTTTTTTCTTTTTTTCTTAGTCTCATTTTGCTAATTCACTTCAGCCCAAAAATAATCGAATTAAACTTACAAATTGTAGTGAGATACGGGTATCTGCATAGGATAAATTTTTCATCTCTCTTGTTGAGCAATTTTTGGTACGCAACATTAAAAATCGATACGCAACGATAATTCCTTTGTATAATAAATATTCGTCTTTTTACTTGATAATTCGTATTTATTCTCGTAGACACTTTTGAAAGGAAGAGAATCAACCATTCGTATTTATCTTACATTTATTGAATTTCCTTTGTGATATGCGCAATAGTATTTTCTTAATTATTTTTACATCGTAAGAAATCAACAAAGATTGGTCTCACTGGTGTGATGGTTCTCTCGATCGAAACAGGCACACGGTGATATTCATTGATCGCGGTCGAACGCTCGTTGTACTCGATCTAAAATAGGGAACAGTCGATGATAAAAATTTCCAGCTGTAACGACCCAAATTGGCTGGGCCACGATTGAATCGCATGTTGCCTGCAGATACCGGTTACTATAAAATAAGGTACGTATTTTGATCTATGTGGATAGCTATGGGGAGAATCGTCTATATCGACTAAATTTTATCTATGCTCGTTAAAAGATACCTTACTTTAAATATACAGTAAATATACATGTACGCTTAAACTGTCAGAATATTCTCACCACTGTGATGAAACGAGAAGGGATGGCCAGGCGTCAACCCTTAAATCGGATAAATTTTTTGTTTCGTTAATGTCGAATCTCTATGGTTGCCTCCTAAACAAAAATATTACAATACGAAATTCCCGACGACGGCGTCGGATTAACGTGAACAAGCGGGACTGCGAGGAAAATTTATTTCGATTCGGGAGTTGACGAATGATTTCAGGATTGTTAACGCGGGCTTTATGTATAGATACATGTGTACAGTGGAGAGGTAATTCGTTTACCAAGCAAGATTGTCTACAGGGGCTGGTTCGCGTGTGAGAACATTGTTACAATTTAAGCATAGTGGATATATCAATTAATTCGCTTTATGTATGGACTAGACTCAATTACTTATAATAGTAGATCTTCATACGAGATTGCAAAGAAACGTAGTTTCGAAGCAGTTACGGTCGAAGATGTGAATTTACAGTACGGGTACTCGAGATTCATTAGTGACGGCTTCATTATTCCTTCCATTCCTGCAAGCCTGCATCAGAATGTTCTTGCGGAAACTGAGAACTACCATATTCGTTTATTGTTCCTATCGCGATGCCAATTATTCACTTCGATGATCCGCGAACATTATCGAAAGCGTCCATATAACTTGTTCTTTTCCCCAAGCGGATGCGTAAAAAATTAAGTCACCGTCGTTAAAGGATTACGTCAGTAACAAGTCCCCGAGCATCTCGAAGTTTGTCCTGTGTCGCAAGACCGAACAGCGGACTGGATGTTTACAAAGAATCATAGCAAAATAGTTTCGTATATTGTATAACACTACGACGACATGAAGTAGGTAAAGTTACAGAATAATTGTAGTTGAAAGTTTCAAAAGGACGCGCAGATCCGAAGCGAAAAAGGGGATTTGGTTGGTTGCCTTAGAAATTGTTACGCTATCCGCCAAATCTCAAAGGCTCTACCAACAAATAATATATATATATGTATATATATATATATATATTGTATCTCTTTATAGATTGCGATAGAAAGAGAGGGGCGACACGCATCGGCTTCTCCCTTCTTTCATTCTGATATGTATACGCAAAATAAAATCACGTTTCTGATATCTCTGTCTGGAGATTCGCAGCATTAAGAAATCACTCTGGTCTTCTCTTTGAACGCGCATAGCTCGGTGCCACGGAAAACCCTTAGAGGCTTTCGGCCCCATTCCTCTCCGTTTGTCCTCTTTCTCCTATTCCTCTTCACGCAGTCTTCTTGGTTCCCGAGCACAGACGTTACGTTCGCGAAATAAGAGCATACCTCTATATAATTATGGAAGGCTCGTCCAGCCACGCCAGACGTCGATTTACGCGCGTGTACATAAATAGCCGTATAAATTAATTAAGTACAAAAATTACAAACTTATTAACAAAACATTGGCAAGACTGAGGTTCAGCCGAATCGAGAGTTCGCTATTTTTTTCCTCTGCTTTTTACCGCTTCATCGTGGAATACGTGAATGGATTCCTTGTCATCCTTTTTCCTTCGTCCTATTTTCTTAATAGAAAAATTCTCAAAGATACCATTCAGGAATCGAATTATTTGAAAGCTTCGTATAAGATAATGACGCGATGAAACAATGATGACGTTCGAGTGTATACGGAATGTTTATAATTAATTTGTTAGCACGAAGAGTATACATTTTGGTCCATCTAGTTCAGATACGGAATGCGAAATGGTGCTGCCTCTCGAAGGAATAATTCGATTCCCCGTTTTGAGAAGTATGGTACAAATACGGTTGTCCATCGAGCTTTTTCGATTCTTGCCGAAAAAATTTCCAATATCTTTTTGAAGAATATCGCAATCCTAAATTATCTAACACATATCACAGAATCATGTGTACTCCATTAAAAAATGATTACACGCACGAACTCAAGGATAGAATCAACCCTTTGCGTCTAACGTCTCGTGAATACTCTTGTTCGATCGGATCGCAAAGGATTACCAAAGAAAGAAGAAAGCAATGACAGTACGTACAGCACGACCACACAATATACGCAGGCGCAATTAAAACTAAATTCCGTGTGTGTTGCGTTTCTTGTAATTCTATAGGCAATTAAATTTGTGCTCCTTCATGGAACCTATACAGATTGCTTCTTTCTTATACGAGAAATGTTGAACGGAACGTGTGGCCACCGGGTCCCCCCCGGTAAGGGCAATTGAAATATTTTCGTGGAAGGCAGGACAGATTATTCGTGTATTTTCTTAACAATTATAGAACGTAGAAGAGACCTGTTGAGGAGGATACAATTGGGGCCGGAGGGACACGTCAGCCACACCGTTACGATTCAATCAATTGCAAACCCGACTAATATGGTTACGTTAAAGTTACAAACGTGCAATTAAATTACAAACTTTCGGCTCGCAGAAATTTCCTATCGTTTCCTATCGCGCAAACCATAAACGTCGTTCCACATTCCCGATTACCATCGGCAACGCCACGCGCAGTTTAGCGAGGATTCCGTAATGATCACCTGTCCCGCGGTCTCGCGAAACTTTGCACGACCCGCCGAGGACTCTCGTGAAAACTTAACAATACGGACGAATTAACGTAATCGGGCGTATGCACACATACGTCGCAGTAACGTCGTGCAGTCACTGTAATCAGTACGCGTTACGTTACAGCGTCAAACGGGGGCTACTCTTGACAACTTGAACCGGTATTACCTGTACGGTACAGTCACGCGTTTTGTGAACGGTCTCGGTGAAACAATGTTCCGAGAGTTATCTGCGAACAAATGGAAAGAAACGCATCGTTGAAAATCGAAGCTGGTGTTTGTTAAATTGCGCGACGCACGAAAACGTGCCGCAATTTTAAATAAACATTAATCAATCCTGCGCAGATATGGTTGAGTTACAATTATCATCATTGTTGTACAATATCAATTACCTTCTTCACTAAAACGCAGCGACGCTGACGCGCCGAAGAGACTATTGGTTGAGCAGGGTGTTAGTCACCTCAGAGATGGACAGCAAAGGACTCCCGGCGTCCGGTTTGGTATCTGGGGGACAGTTGGGCCCATTCCCGCCGCTGATGATCCCACCGCGTGTTGGTGCTGAGGGTGGTGGTGCGGAGGGTGGTACAAGACGTTGCTGTTGCTGGTGTTGCTGTCCGACCCTATGCCCATGCCGACTCCCGTCCCCGTTCCCACAGCTGACGGGGGCGTGCTGCAACCGAAAGTGCGTTCCCTCGTTATTCGCAACACCTTTCGTGCCCTTCGTTCATCTTGGTCGTTCCTGCACTGTCTATGCTAGCAAACTGTTCGTTCTTATTTAAGTGCAGGGGCATAAATCAAATTATAATGTACGCATTAAACTGAACGGTGCGCGTCAGTTTGTAGCATTATCATTTCGAATGAGCGTACACGTGGACATGCAAAAGTATGGCTAATAATAATTACGATTGTGATACGCTTGAGAGAGAAGTTCGTGCATTATTTTGTAACGTGCATGCCCAACAGTTGAAATATCGATGGTATCGTTCGATGCGTTTTGCTTCTCGTCGGATCCGTCTCGACATTACGAGTCTATCGTTGAACGGTACTGCTACGTTACGTACGCGTCTAATGAATAAATTATTTTCATTTAACCCCTCGAGGACGGCCAAGCGAAGAAACATTCTACAGTCGATCGAGTTCTCTGTCGGACCCCCTACAAAGAAGTATCCTATAATACTCCGTCCATCCTGGAGGGGTTAATTAACGACCTAGCGGACAATGTGAATCCTTTTCATCGTCATAGAAGAGTTACTCTAAAATCTGTGAGGCAGCAGTGACACTCACTGGGGCGCGTGCCTTGGTGGTGCGGGGTGGTGATGGTGGTAGGGATAGTACTGGTAGTGGTGGTGGTGTTGCACTCCTTGCCATACCTCGGAGCCCGCTTCCCCGTGGCCATGGCCTGGATGAGGGTGCGTGTATCCGATAGTGCTTGCAGCCGCGGCTGCGGCCGCTGCCGCCGCCGCCGCCGCCGCCTGATACTGTGACGTGGTCACGGGATACTGCTGGTGTTGCTGTTGCTGTTGCTGTTGCTGCGACTGTTGCTGTTGCTGCTGATGGTGCTGGTGTTGCGTTTGAGCCTTGGTCCTCGGTGAACTGGGCGCGGTGTTCTGTTGCTCGCCGGGCGACGTCTGCCTCCATTTGCACTCGCCGTTCATGGAGTTCATCTCCGCCAAGGACTTCAGTGGATCTCCAGCAGTGGCGTTAGTGGAATGGCTAGAGGAATGCGTCGAGTGCGGCGTGGGCGGGCTGTAGCTGCCGTTGTTCCTTGGCGGGGTGCGCGGTGGCGGTGCACCCCACATCAGAACAGTTTGTCGGGGTGCCTCGTTGCCGTAGACCTCCGGCTTCACGTCCTCTATCTTGGGGGTGAGCACGCCGTTCGTTGGTCCAGTGACCGGTGAGCTTCCGGCGGAATTGCTGGACGATGCACCACCCTCCAGGGAGTGTCTGCTTCCGGCTCGAACGATGTTTATGTCCGCTGTCGCGGTGTGCATCGTTGATGCGCTGGCAACGGGACTGGCTGCATAGGGCGAGCCGGTTACGCTGTTCGGGTGTCTGGTTTCCACGTAGCTGTACTTGGGAGACTCGCCTAATTGCTGGCAGTAGAGCTTCTCCTCGGCTTTGCTGGTTAACTGGTGGGTGTCGTAGGTAGGCAGGGATACGTCGATGAAGCCGTTGTACGCGGTGCTTGTGTGGTACTCCGGATAGTAGGAACCGAGAGGCCTGTATTGGAATAGGTTCTCTGTCGCCGCGGTCAGGTATCTGGAGGTTTGAATAATATTGAGCAAATTAATTCACATCCAGGACTGAGGGATAATTATTTTTCGCCGAGTTTCTTATATTTTAACTTGCCCTGCTAACAGTACAATAAAGACAAGCTATTCTTCTTCTCCTTCTTCTTCTTATTATTATTATTATTAAAGGACTCACCTGTTGTCTAACGCAGTAGCCGGGTACAGTGTCTGATGATAGTTGCCCGTGTGACCTATGTACGTGGTCAACGAAGGATCCGTGCTAGCTGCAACCGCAGTAGGGGCATAAGCGGTTGGGTACATCGTGTTCAGGTTGCTGTACGCCGCTGCAACTGCAGCTGCAGCACTGGTGTCGGCCGCGAGGTAGTCGACGGACGCCACAGTGGGTGTGACGGGCGGGGAAACGGACGATTGTGCGGACAATTTGGTACGTTTGTTCCGACAAGTCGACAGGAAGTCTCTTAGCTGGGTCTTGTACCGCCTGTTAACTCTCTGAGACGTCGGTTGGCTTGGAAGCGTTGGCGTCATCGCGGAACCTGTGAGACTGTCGCTATCCGAGAAATAGCTGTTTGTTAGGCCGGCGTCTAAGTAGCTCACTTTGAAGTCCATCGTACGTTTCCCTAGGAGGTCCCTGCCTTCCTCTTCCCTGTAAAATTAGAAACGTTCCGGCGTTATTGTAACCGTACATATATGTTCATAGAAAAATTCTAGAATAAACTAAATATCGGTTCGAGAGTGGACGATACTAACATGAGGGGTCGATGCGTGCTGATGACAAAGTCGGGTTTAGAGTTCTTGTAGACTAGTCTGGAACTAGTCTGCAGCCATTGCCATCCGCCGTCTTTCTTCTGGAATCTGTACGCTATCATCCCCGACGCTCCGGTCTTCAACACTGAGGTACGATGAAAATAGTGAGTATTGCGATTCGATATTAGCCACGCTTAGATAGAACTCGAAGAATCCTTACGTTCTTGGTGGGCACTCGCGACGTAAGCCAAATCATCGTAATGGACTAGATCGTAGCCGCCGAGGTTCGCGAGCTCCGCGTCCGAATAGCCGAGCACCATCTTTCCCCGTTGGTCCATGGATACGAGCGCCAGGTCCAGCTTGTGCTTGCTCTTGAACATCACGTCCTTTTGCGGGACCTCCAAGAGTGACGGTGGCCCGAACGGTGTGCACAGGGCGAACAGAGCCAACGGCGGCTCCTCCGTTTTCCTGTTCTGGCCGTGGAGTATCTTGACGCGGCCCCTGATGTCGAGACGCTGGAAGAAAAACCGGATTCGTCGAATGAGAACACTCGATGGCGTTGCGTGCAGAATGCAAAGGAAGGCGCAGGATTTTCACGCGGCACACGCAGAACGGTGCTCGCAGGTCGGCCACGAAAGCGAGCGTAAATCAAAATTGCGGACAAAACCGGGCCCGTACCCTTTGGCGAGCCGCGTCGCGGCAAAACACTAATTATCTTAGGGCAAACAGTCAGCAAATACGGTGGTACATATACACGGAACAAATAGTGTCCGGGAGCTATAAAGGACAACGAAGACCGGGCGCGCTTCGGCCGGGCCGCGGGTCGTCGGGGAAAAAAGGGCAGCCACTCTGACGTTTATGAAAATGAAACTGTAATCGTAAAAGCTTTACGGCGGGAAGGACACTGGCCTCCCGGTCGCCATTCTTCTTCGCGCTGGAATAAATGTTGCCGGTTTTTACCGAAATTCCCGTGAGATCATTTTCTCCTCTTCGGTTTCTTCCGATCGCGTGTTCCTTTGGCTTGGGACAGATCTTTTTTTCCAGGATGCATCCGGTTAAATTATTGCGGAATAATGGTAAGGACGAAATGGTCGTGCTGAGAATATTAGCAAAGGTCTGAAGGTATGCAACACCGAAACGAGATTTCTGTGGCGAACATTCGTGGTAATTGCAATCATTAGATACTACAGAAAAACGCTGCACAATTACCCGTGAACGGGGTAAAAGCTGCACCCTTCGCCATGATTAAGCCTACTATCGTGAGCTGCAGGGTCAAGCAAGCTCTTACCGGTAATTAGGAAAATGTGATGGCATAAAAATCGGATCGATAGCTGGCGACAACCTGCCGCGAGGTATTACGATATATTATGCGACAATCGAAGTAATGGGAAAGGTATAAACGATTGGCAATAAAATATGAACATAGAGACCGTAAGACTTAATAGCATGCAATAAAATAAAAAGCAAAGAAAATTTTATGATTCTTAAATGATCTTGACCAATTGTGGTGCAACCTCAACGATACAGCGGCCTTGAAATTGGGGTTCATTTCGGTAAGTATATATTTTTTTCTTAGTGCCAGTGATCGTATCTACGAAATTGTCTAGCACTGCGCAGAGTCGCTAGAGGCCTGTACCCACCAAGAAGCCGGATGTGTTGTCCAGAAGACACCGGAAACGGACGGTGAAGCTGCGTTCCAGAAGATGACTGTGCTGCGGTGAGAGTGCATCGTGCAAAGGCAGACTTGCACTTTCGGCCGGTAGAAAAGAATTCCACATCAGCTGCCTTTGGAGTTCCTCTCGATCTTCGCTGTGGACCAATTCGTAGACACTTTGGTGAACGATGTCGGACTGAAACAAGTCGAAACGAATCATATAAATTAACGTTCGCAATCTTTGCAATTTTTATAACATTTGTGGGAGTAAAATACTTAATACCGACTGAAGTACGCTTTACATGGGATCGTCTCTAATACACCAGTATATATCGCACGATAATTGTGAGATGATTGATGTAAAGGTGTTTGCTTAAATTGAATTTCGCGGTATGGCGAAACTTTTCGCAAGCTCTATCACAACAGCAGAGTGGCGCAGTGGAAGCGTGCTGGGCCCATAACCCAGAGGTCCGTGGATCGAAACCACGCTCTGCTAAGCAGTTGCAAATTTTTTTTTTTTCAATTTCTTTTCACCGCCAAATGTATCGAACAGTTTTGTATCGTTGTTTCTGCGACGAAAATATTGCGTACGCGTAGTTAATTGTTCATTTTGACGGTGTTCCATAGGGGAGAGTATATCGTTGGGGTAAAAAAAATTGACAAAAATAACAACCCTCTTAGCAGAGCGTGGTTTCGATCCACGGACCTCTGGGTTATGGGCCCAGCACGCTTCCACTGCGCCACTCTGCTTTCGATGAAGGAACATTGCAAATTATTTTCCACCAGATCAGAGTTTGGCTAACTTATTTTTCCGCCACCCCCGTTCGCTGCATTGTTAGTTACACGATACAGAGTGTATTACGTAAGCTCAACTTATTTATCTACACTCGAAGGAAAGGAATATTTTTTCACAAACGCGAGAGTGCTCAATAAAAAAAAAATAAAACTGATTTTGCAATAGCGCAAAGTATTATCTGTTATATAATAAATGTTGCAATATCACGACATATGATATGATTGATAATGTGAAAGAGGTTCTAACAATTGTTGCGCAAACGTAATACGCAGGCAATCAAGCCCCTCGTTTCATCTTTATACTGTTCCGTTATTATCAATCTTGTCTTGTTACAGGAATCTTCGGTACTTCCGAGTTATTGATTAGCTTCCTTTCCACCCTCCGCGAACACCGGAAAACACGTTATAAGAAAAGTTCTTTCACAACAGCAGAGTGGCGCAGTGGAAGCGTGCTGGGCCCATAACCCAGAGGTCCGTGGATCGAAACCACGCTCTGCTAAAGGAAACCCCTTCGGGTTCAAATATTTTTTTTCAATTTTTTTCCTGCACATTTTTCGACACACACCTTTACCATCAATACCCGTGCGCGGGACACTATTTAACGAAATCTCTTTTCATCGGTAAAAATGAAGCCAGTCTATTTAACGCCAAGAGCTATGAAATTGATATCTACATTCGTTCGACGATCTATCCCCCCAACATAATTATTTCATTACAACAACAGGCGCCCGGGAAATAATTGTAATTCCTAAGACCCCACACTATTCATACGAATCGTTAAACGTACGTATCATTCTCCCACGCCCGTCCAACAGCACCGCTCTCAATTTCCCCTGTTTCAAAAATACCCCATCCAACCCCCTCCCCCTAATGAAAGCTCGAGCGTTCAATCAAAACGTCCAAATCTACGACACGATAATCCTCGAGCGACCCCCGAATGCAACGCGACGGACAGTTCGAACTGCCCCGAACGTGGTCGTGGCCGTCAAGGCAAGGGTAGGAGGAGTAGGGACAGCCAGAGGCAGCGGCATTATTTCAGGTAATATCTGATCGGTCGTGACGTCGCGACGGCGACATGGGCGCGCATACGGCACATGTAGCTACACGTGTCCGACGCACTTTATCGCGCATAATTAATCCGGCCTAGCGAGCGACGTACGATGAGCCCGTGGTGCACGAGAAACCCATAGTTTCCTCGTTCCTACGTTGAAGAAAAACGAGCAGAACGGGACGAGGCGACGCGACGGTCCCGTTCTGCCTTTCCTCTCTGTTCCGCGCGTATGACCGTCGATCGGATATAATCGGCACCACCACGCACCCCGGCCGCCGGACAGCCTAGAAAATAGATCGAATTAACAGGTCGGCGTGGTACACCGTGGCCACGGTTGTCACGGTCTTCGACCGCTGGAATAATGCAATAAATCAGCCGCCTCGAAATGATACGGACCCCGTGGAACGTGTATAAGCCCCCGTAGAAATAGGAAGACGCTCGGCAGAGGCTGTGTTCGCAGACGCGAGAAGCCACGTCCGACCCCGGTGGACAACTGTTATCTGCGAGGCGTAAACCACGACCGTCGCGAGCGATGATTTTATTTTTAATTAGACGAGACACTGGCGGGTTCAAGGGTTCCACGACCGAGGATTATTTTATTACGATTAATAGAGGCAGACTTAGTTCGCCGGAAAGGTGTTTGAATTGAGGGGGCGCAGAAGCCTATCGGTGTAAATCCAACATGCCTGACCATGAATTTTGTAGTTGAAAAACCTCTTTATTGTTGAAACTTTCAGATGATATATCGGTTAAGTCACCATTTTTATAAGTAAGCAATAGACGACGGTACTAACATGGTCATTTTTATCCAAGTAATTTGTGAAAACCTTATTTATCTAGGTTTGAATGCTGATGGACTTGCGCTGATTGGCTTCCGAACCATTCAATTATATCTCGACGTCTTTGAATACGAATTGGCCCGCCCTGCGGAGGGTTGAAATGCGGAAGAGTAGTTGAATCGAATTAAAATATTGATTATTCGGATAAGTATTAAATCGGTTTCTAGTTCTTCCTTTTGAGGTGCCCTCTCTCTCTCTCTCTCTCTCTCTGTCGATAGGAGAACTGCTCGGAACAAAACTACTCGGTCGCATAATTTCTACGGTGCTCGCGTCAGCCTCGCAGTGGAATGGAAGCGCGCCGGTCGAATTGTCGCGATAGGCCATTAGCTGGTCATAGTTGTCCGGAGCTCGGTAACCAGGAATAATATAATAAATCACGCGATAGAAGGGACCGAGAGCTTTCGAGGTACGTTGCATTTGCCGATAGGCGAAACAGCGTAGCTGCACGTAGCTGCACCTTCTCGTAACGTTCGTGTTGGCGGTGCACGGATCTCACGACTTCCATGTTACTCACACCATCCCTGTGTTACGATATTACTCGGTCGACGATAATGGGACGTCCGCTCGGTCGACCGAAAGCTTCGCTTCTTTGAAGAAATCGCGTCCTGCCACGCCGACGATTCAATTTAGAATGGGGAATAAAATTCAAATCTCATCGAAGATGATCTACGAGCAAACGAATTTTCTCCGTTTACAAAATTTCTGTTCGCTACCGTTCCCTCTGCTGTCGTGCGGCAATTCTATCTTTCGTGGAAATCTCGATACCGTAAAGTCTGGCAAAAGTATCCTAACGATCGGTAAACGCATTTTGCAATATCCGAGTTTTCTTGATCTCCAATGAAAATACGAAGACAGAGGAGAATCGACGAGGTGCACCGGTCGTTCGTGGACTATCGGCCATAAAATTCGATCTCTCAATAAATATGGGAAGTCGTAGACGTGTACGTTCCATGAAAAGGGGGCGAGTGTCCCGCGAAGGGCCCGGCCGCTTCGCCACAGGATCCAGGATGAATTCAGGGATCGTTGGATCGTCGGGGCTTTCCCTAGTCGCAACCCTGCTGGGCGTTCCGTTTGCTCTAATTTTAATTAAACCCTTCCTACACAGGATTTCCGTGGTAATCGAGCGGCCAGACCACGGTCATACTTCATTGGGACACGCTCGACGTGTAATTGCTCCGCGTTGCCCTTTATTCCGCCCCGCCAACATGGTTCGACCAATTTTATTCCCGTCCGCGGCTCGGTCCAGCGTGTATCAACGGCCGCATATACCCGGCCACGGGCGTACGTGTAATTTTACATTAATGCGTGATTTATTCCGGGGACGCGTGATTTATGGAATTATATCGACGCTGGCGAGTCGCGTCGCGCCGACCGGTCGGGCCCTCGATATTGCCGCCACTCAACTTTCGATCGAAGACGCATCGCGATGGCGATTTTTTCGCAAGCTCGCCGGCGTCGAGGACTCCGGCTGATCGTTGCATCTTCCTGGGAAGCGGGCGCGTTCAAATGTTGTATTACATAAATTATTTGCTCGTGGGCATGCGTCGCGTTACTCGAAATTTACACCCGCGGCGAATACGAGGATGCCCCGTGCAAGGTAAATAAAAGTGCTGTTCTTTCTACCCAGCGCTTTTCCAGGTAAACGACGCTAACGACATGTTAATTGCCCTCGGATTATACATAAAAGGACGTTTCATTAAATCCACCTTTTTTTTCCCCCCGAGGCTCCAAGTGAGTCATGCGGACACACGGGGGCATAACTCAACTCCCGGGGGACATTAGTCAGCTGGTCGAAAAACTTCTAATCGTGGTAACGAGGAACGAAAGGCCGGAGAAGCGAAGGTGTCGCTCGGTCGGTTCGAGGAACGAGCCTCCCGCAAAATTCGTTGACCCCGCCCTCTTTTATTTTCCCCATACCCGGGCTTCGTTCACATTTATTTTTCCCCGTGGAGCTTCTCTCTTTTTCTCCCGCACTATGGCCGGCCAGTTAGCAGCGACGGGCGGTTTGCCGGTAAGGTCCGGTAACGTTTGTTACCATTGCTCGTTTAAATAATCTCGAAACATGCATCCGCGGGACGGAGCGGCCGACTCGTGGATGGCTTTACGATCGGCCCTCGTCGTTAATTAAGAGCTTGTAATTATTTAGTGGAGACGCTAGCGCACCCCCGCCGGCATCGAAGCGGTCCCGCTCCCTTGGCAGACTTGATTTACATTCCTGCGAAGAATGCGAAAGGCCTCGCCTTCCTTTGCTCTATTTTCTTTTTTTCATCACCACCACCATCACCGCCACCCTCCTTCGTTTCTGTCCCGTCTGCTCGTCCTGTTGCAACGGCCTCAGCGTTGCCCTCCCCTCTCCACCATTACTCCTGTCGAGGAATCGACGACAATAAGAGCGAAACCCTTCGAGCGATATTCGTGAATAGAGATAATCCCCCTAAACGATCCGCGAAAATAAATGTTCCATTCCCTTGTCGAGCGACGAAACGGTTTCGAAAAATAGTGCAATCTCGGGCCGCCTTGCGAAACGTCGCGGCCGTCGACGAGGGCGAACGACACCAAACGAATCGCGGTCGGTTCGCGTTCGCGTAAATCCCGGGGGACGCGAGCCACGGCGATAAATCAGCCGGGACGCCGGGCGAAATCGACGGAAACACGATTCGGCGCGATCAAAGGACCCTCTACAAATTGAAACAAATCAGCCGGCTAATAATAATTAATCCGCGGGCCGCATTAATTATCGAATGCCCGCCGACGTCCACCTTCACCGTTCCCCCCACCGGGACCGTCGGGGCCTCACGCGGGCCCTCGCGCGCGCGCGCGCGCGCGGGCTCTACGGGCCTTACTGGGCCCTAGCACGAGAGAACACGCGCGCGTTTTTGCGCGAGCCACGGGCCCGGTGTACGCGATAATGCCGGCCAGAACGCTGCGATACCGAATCTTGAGCTCTCAATTACGCCGGCAGAATTATGACGCGCCCTTCCGCCCTCTCGATCTCTTTGTATCTCCTTAACAAAAGGGCCGTTCAACGGGAGGGGGAGGAGAGACGGCCTGGGGCCGGGCCGATCGCGTCTTCATTAGCGGCTATTAATTGTCAAAATCTGCCACATAATTCAGCGCGTGCGAACCGGACAGAGTCGGGTTTCAGCTCGAAGCGGTCAATTGATTTCTAATGGAAACGGGCCCCGGGGCGGACCATCTCGGCGTTTGTTAATCGCGTAGATACGGGGACGCGAATGAATTACTGGAAATTATTAAGCGTCGAGGGGGATACGAGGTCACTGTTGATAACAGAACTGTAGAAAATATTAAAGATATCGTATCAGACACAGGACGGCCGGTTTAACAAATTCGACAAGCTCCAACATTAATAAGAAACGTCTGACTAATTGCAACCTTGGCGAGCCCTAAGAAAATCGATGTAATACAGAAAAATGTTCACCACGCTTCTGCATAAGAGTGTACTAACTTCGTGCAACAGCGCAAGACAATGGTACGACACCACGACATTCAACCACCATCGACGAATACCCCGGATCGGCCACGAAGAAATTGCTGCGTATCTTCCCCTAGGAAGCGACCATTGGAAAACAGTGGAACACGCAAAGTCGCAACACAGTTGCACGCGTCGGATAACGAGAGGTGGAGAGAGAAAGGGAACGGGCTCGATGATTTCTCGACTCGATGACCGTGTATCCGACGCGACGTAATCGCGGGGCGTTTCGGATGACGCGATTACATGGCCCTGTTGTAACTCGCTCATGTTCATCGGCCCACCCTGGTCGAGCCGAGGAAAAGCCGCGTAATGACAGCGCCGGCCTGTAACAACGTTCCTCGTGGTAATTCACCACGGCCGCGACTCTGTGCGCTCTTTAGTTCCGTATCTCACGCGAGAAACGCCAAGAACCCAGGGGGAAAAAAGCTAGTGGGGAGGGGTGAAACGAAGGACGAAGGGTGGTGGACGTGATTGTTCACGGGGTTGGAACGCGGCTTAATTGGCCCGATAGAGTCGATTCGATGCTCGACGAGCCTTTGCACGGGCCCGTGACCAGCGTTGGATAAAAGTAATAACTTAAACGAAAGGTCAGAGGGCAAACTTATCGTACCGAGGAACAGACCGGGGAAATTCTGAAGGGAGGGGGAAAGTTTGCTGGGACAGAGGACGCGGGGGGTAGAATGAACGAATGTAGGGGGTTGTTTTGTGGTAATTAGGATTGGAGTTGCTTGCGAGCTTTCGTCCGGGGGTGGGTTTCGCGATTTATTGCCGCGACTGTTTTAGTCATTTAATTTCGGATTATGTTTCTGCGGAACCTCGTTATTCCTCGGCTATAACGGTCTCGATTTTCATGCGCGTCGATTCGACGCGAATAGAGGAACTTTTCTTGCTCGTTTGTTAGGGCGATGCAATGGAACATTCGGCGCAGGGAAAATCGTTGTGGCGCTTATTAGTCGCGATACACCTCGTCCCTCTTAAATACAGCCTAATCGGGGGGAAAAATCATGGTTCCCCGTGTACCGTGACGTGTGTGTGAACCGTTTGCGTGCCCGGTTACATCTCAATGAATGCCGCCGCGAGGTCGAGCCGAAGAATTATTCCTGCCAACCTGGCCGTTCGCTTTCCGTCCCATTGCATAAACAAATTATCCGTTAAACGATCGGTCGGCTAAGAATTCGACGCGACCCTTTAATAACCGAAGTCTGTTGCGCTTCCAACGGTAGGAGAAATTTGCCGAATTACCGCTTCGAAGGTGGACAATTTTGGGGGGACGATTCTAAGCGCCCGCAGAAACGATTGAAATTTTCCCGGGGCTCGTTTAGAGCGACGAAGGAAAAGCAGTCCCGGTTCCAAACGATCGCCCCGCGAAATTTGTTTACGTGAAACGCGAAATTGTAACGCGTTTCCCATTGTCCTGAGACGCGGGATCATCGAATCGGAAAATCATCATCCGCCGTTTCCTGCAATTACGATCTTATTCACAAAAGCGTTCGCGTGCATTTCAGCCGTACAGTCATCGTCTGTGTCGGGAAATCATCATCCGTCATTTTTTTTCTTCTCCCCCCCTCCCCCCTCCCCTCCCCTGCTACCCTTCTTTCTTCCACCTTGCACGGCTAGTGTCGCATCGGCGTGCGTGCAAAGGAACCTGCGTGCAGCTCGCATTTCGGTGTGTATTCACCGGGGGTTGAACGATATCGCTCTGTTCCGGATAGAGAAAGGTAAATGGCTTTTTCTAGCTTTAATCCGCTTCTCTCCTGATTCCGTCAGACTTATTTACCCTTCGTGCTCGTTATTCCACTTCTGCACACTGTCATGCCACTTTTATTGGCATTTCGGGCATCCACGGAATTAAGAGCGGGTCTAACGTAAGCCGCATGAAACGCACACGACGTGTTTGCAGTCGAAGGGAAACGTTCGGATGTCTGTAAATCGCTCCGGAATAATGGACGTGGGTATGTGGCCACGATTGACGTAACGAACGGTACGATACGAATCTGTCGGAGTGCTATTATGAAGATTGGGTAACAAACGTCGTTACCTCCGTACTAATTTCGAGCGTTCTTAATATTCATATATGCATGCGGGTTATCAGAATGTTAACTAAAAATCGACGACAGGTTCGGCCTGTTAAAAAGTGTATATCCACCGTGTGCTGAAGGAAAGGGTGCGTTGGCTCGAGCAAAGGGGGGATGATGCTTGCGTAAACGTGACACGTAGAGCAAAGCTGACGGGCCTGGCGTGACCGACGAGTGTTGGGTGTGGACACGAGTCGTCCGAAGATAAACCAGCGCCGAGGGTGCACGTACCGTGTTTCGAACAACATCGCAATCGAGCCAACGGATGAACAGTACAGTGCACACTTTTGTAAGCCTCGTAATTTCGCGAGCCTCAGAAGCATTGCTGCATTGCACTTTACGTTGACGATTCGAGTGTGAGTTAGAGATGTCTCACGTACCTGATGGAAGCCAAGGTAACTTTCTATGCTGTGGGTGGCGAAGAACACTTCACCGTCGCAGGTCAATATGAGCAGGAACCCATTCAGCGCCTGTAACAGACGGAAAAATTGGTGTGTTTTTTTTCTTCTTTTCTTTCTTTAGAAATTATCGCAGGATCAATAAACGTGTAAAGAAATAAAAATAAGAAAAATGCTTCGAAAGCTTGAACAAAAATTTGATTCAGCAGTATGGTAGTAAATTAGCGGAGCGGCAGGGACGTGGAACGAGTGCTCGTTTCCTTTCCGAAAACGAGGGCTCGCCAGCGTACCGAAAACGTTCCGGAAAGTTTTCCCATTTATCGACGTGCCGATGCGGCGGCTTTTGAATACCAAAACGAGCTCGAAACTCGCGCGGTCGTATCGAAGCCCGAAATATCCGTCCTAGTTTAAACGGTCGGGCTGAAACGGCGCGGGGTAGTCAGTCGTTTAAGTCCTGCCTGCCTGTTCCCGGGCTAAATGTGTATTGTTTTGTTTTATTTCAGCCGGTTGCCGTAGGTGCTCGTACCAGGCACGACAAACGGACTTTATTGTACGGAAATATGTAGACAGGCTAGCTCCTTCTTTCCACGATTTTCTCGCTCCCTGACATTTATGTGCGACTGCTGGGAATAACTTAATTCGATGTTTTAATAGCGACACGATTGAAATCGGACTTGGTAGAGAGTCCAATAGGTTTCGGGGTGAAGGTATTCGAATTCATAGCTTTAGGCAGCTTATATTTCTCACGAATATTAAAGCGTCCACGTCGCAGGCTTCTGTATTTTTGTATTTTTTCAATCGCATTGCACTCAAGGAACAAATATTTCCAAACACTTCGCAGTCCGCCTAAATCCATTGCTAGATTAAGGCACCATAACTGATAGCGACAGGGGGTTGGATATCGGATGGGATCGCATGCGCGACGGATGCTGCGATTCGATTGGTTAATCCAGAGGGTGGGTTTCTCTCTCGGCGGCCGCGTCAATACGGATCCTCGTGGAGGGTAAATTTCCCCGAGCTTCAATCGAGCCCCTGTACCACGAATATAAGCTGTAATAGGATTTTCTCGCTGCCTGCCTACGCTCCTTCCCCTCGAAATGGCCGACATGGCCATTTCTGTGAACCATACCAACCCCTTGGGATCCGGTCTAATCGAAGCAATTGCTTTCTATCCTCGATTCTACTTTCTTGATTATCAAAAACAGGCAGCGGTAAATGAAAAGTTGCAGCAATTGAAAGAACAATACCTGAAATGGTCATTTAAAAAAAAAAAGTTCAAACGAATAAGAAGGAAATGGTGCCAAGTTTAAATTGAGTGCATTATTTTTAGTGAAATTTCGTCGGCGATCGACGAGATTAATAAAGAGTCGGGAAGAACGAAATACAGGAGAGGACAGTAAGCGGGAAGAAAGGCGGACGGATTTTTATTTCTCGCGTGAGCTGGCCAAAGCGGCGAATCAGTCGCGTGCCAAGTTGCGAGTACTCGCGTGTTCTGTCCAAGCGTGGACTTCTAATACCCCTTCATCCTCACCTTGACTCTCGCGTATTAGCGGGTCGCCAATAATACTTTACGCACGAAATCTTTCCATTCTCTTCGCTCGTGCAACCAGGAGTCACGGGCACGGGCACAAGTCGCGGCTTCGCCGGCTCGTATGCAGATCCTAGGAAATAACTAGGAGCGGAATTATACCTCTCTCGATGTTCCCCGCTACTCCACCCTTTTTTTTCCCATCGTTCCATACACCTCGTGCAATCCTCTCGTCCATCTCGTTTCAAACGCGTGCTCGTTGTTAACACTCTGTACCCGAGTGAACGGACTTATCCTGCGATCGTAGCGTTCGTCCAATTTAGCGGCGCGTTCGGAATTGAAACCGTTCAGATATTCGAACGATTTCGAATTGAAGGACTACACGATTCGAACGCCACCTAATCGAACGTTTTGGAAACGGAGCGCACCGTTCGATCGCGCCGCTGTGGCAAACGTGAATTATACGCGAAAGGGAGGAAATATGCTAAGAGGCTGATATACGGGCCGATTAGATTGTGGGTCGAAAAATTGGTAGCAAGTTACGTGTGCGGAAACTTAAGAGCAGCTTAGTCGAAATAATAAAGGAACTATAAATTCTGACTGTGAAGTAGCACGCGAGTTGCGCGCTATCAATCCGCGAGAGCTTTGCGAAGTGGCGATCAAAAGAAACTTGATATCCTTGCTGTGTTAACTTTTTATCCGTTTTTTTCTTCTTTTCTCCTTGGGTGAATTCTTCTTTTTCTTCTATATTTTTATAAGTAAATGCAGTTACGTTCGCCGTTAATTGGCTGCCAATCACATTCCCGGTGAAACATCTCGAGATTCAGCAATCTTATATTTAATATCTTCGGAATGAGAAGTGTCTCAAATAACATTTAAGAATCGGTAAAAATGAAATGCCTGCCAATGCTGCGCTATTTATTTCACATTAACGACGATCTGTATTTCATCCGATCATCGTATTTTGCAGGCTTTACAGATACCGATCAAGCAATGTCCCCTGCCACAATAAATTACGGAAAGAGATAATAGTCGCCATTATAATAATTGGGGGCATTATTCTCGCTGATTCGCGCAAAACTTAATGGAACCGCGCACCGCTGTATAAGAATCGTATATAAATCAGATAATCGATACACGCTTCTGCATTGCGCCTAGAATTTCATTAATTCGTACAGAACGAAACCTTTGTTCCGACGAGATCGCGTTCGCAGCTACTAAATGCAATTAAGAAGCGATTTAATTAACACAATTCATTACGCGCAGGCAATTAGTCCGTTCCTACACACCGAAGCAGACAATACACGTATAAATCAACGCGGCAAATAGACCCGTGATATACTCGTCATTCTTTTGCGCGTGCACACAAGTATAATATATAGTGCACGCAATAAATTACATACCGCGCAAAAGTCTTACGATGTATGCACATTTATCCTAGAAATTGTTACATACCAAGCAAGATTAATCGACCGACAACTAACCAACAACTATTCCAAGCTTTCCGAAAACGACTGACACGCTTCCAAGTCGACTGTGCCTAAAACGTTACCAAGTCGGACGACTTGGAGCAACCCGTCCAAGACTTGTCCCGTGCGAGGCAAAGAAATTCCACGTCCGAAATCGGGCAACACTCGATCGCCCCCTTGTATTTACTCGCTTGCGCAAACTTATTGAAATTCGGAACACGTTTCACGACAAGGTTCGCCGGGGTGGAAGAATCTGTCTCCTCTCGTTTCGCGTGCGACGGAAAAGGGGTGCGTGGCCCATCACTCCCGACAGCTTCACCACCTGCAACTTTGTCGTTCGTGCGTACGCGACGCCGATAAGCGACCCTCTCTCTCTCTCTCTCTCGCCCCTTGGCCGCACGAACGCGACAGAGCAATAGTTTCACGAATTTATCGTGTTCCACGTGTTTCGCCGACGGCGCTCGTACGATTGTTCACCGGATTTTGTTAATTAAGCCGTCTCTCTTACGGCGAACGTTGTCGTTCAACGGGGTCGCGCAATCGCGCGTGCGTTAATGAGGAACGTCTCAACTGCGTCTCGTCGTAAAACGAGCTCGTCTCATTGGGAGCTAGATCTATTCGTGACTCGCTGCGAGGCAGACGAGAGAACAGTCGTACGGAGGGGCCCCTTTCTATTTGCGAGTACGGTAAAAGTATCATTTTACGGCAGTCGATTTTTAGTCATTTCGTTGCGCGACGTTCCGCCGATAACGATAGCGCGCGGCGCACGGTTGCGCACAAAATCTAGGCCCGATTACATTTTTCCGAGCGTCCCTGCGATATCTCGCCGACGTACATCAATCATCCCGTCGAAAGTCGGCCGTGGAAAAAAATGTCTGGCGTAAAATACCCGAACGATAAGACGCATGAAATAATAATACCGCGATAATGGGCCGCCCGATGGGTTTCATGCTCGGGCGTAATTAATTATAGACACCGAAGCGGTGGTTCGGGTACGTTCGCGAAATTAACACTGGCCTCGGCTACGGGTCGACTCGACGACTGGGCGAAAAAAAACAAATCGTCAGCGATTTTTTTTCGCCTTCGCGTCAAGGAACACGGCTAGTCCCCGAACTTCCGGTGAAACGTCTACCGACCAAAGACGCTCGGTAGCGTTTTATGCCGGGGGATGATTAATTGCGCCTGCAGCTATCTGCAACGACGACACTCTTCCATTTCGTTCTGCGGCAAATGTTGCATTTCATTCGCCAGCGACAACTTCGTCGAATTCCTTCGATCAATTCCGCTGTTCGAATAGGAGGGAAGCAATTGGAACGACAGAGGGGGACGATAGAAATCTCTCGATAAAAAATGGAACCAAGCGAAGTCAAGTCGAAATGGAAGCAGTTCGGAATAGAATCGAAAGCAGCTACAAGGGATTGAGAGAGGAGGGTAGGTAGCTGTTAGACTAACGATTCGAGCGAAATGGAAAAGCTGGTCGATGCAGAGATCCATGGCCAGTGTCTCGCCGGTTTCGACGCCAAGGTAAGAGCGAATGCTGGCGATACGTAAGGCGCAAAAGGGGGTGGTATCTAAGGGAGGAAAGGAGCACGCGATCAATACGGAAAGGACTAGCGGTGCCAGACCAAGGCGAGCCCCGTCGACCACCAACCTAACCTCATATCATCCCATCCCATGCACCCACCTAGCCTACACTTACCTTTGACTCAGCCCGTGTCTCACTGATTCACTACACTTTGCTGATCGCCTCGTTTTCCCTTGCGCCCGGCTTCCGGTTATCAGTCTTAACCGCCGTTACTCTATGAAGAAACGCAATCATGGGGCCAGAAATGGCTATTTCGTTGCCGTCCCGAGGGGTCGCCGGTTTCTTTAAAACAATTCGCCTGTCGTTCCCGTAACGACACGGCCGGGGGAACGGCACGAATAGAGATTGGATTAGAATGATCAGGGGCGGTTTGGGTATAACGTCTCTGCTTCGTTCGCCGATTGTTACGCACAGCGGTGAATTTTAATAACAAGGGTGGCCGGTAGTTGGGTCAATTCTCTTTGCAGGGGGTTGCTTCGCGCGGCGGTGTTCCACGTACGATGCACATGCACGCTTTGCCCTATTGTTGATCACGAGCGGCAGAACTGCGTCGGCGTCGTTCCTTAATTATTCTGCGGTGTAAATTTTTCAAGCGAAGCACCTTTGTCCCCCGGCGACCCCAATACCGATACTTTCGCCGTGTCCATCGGCGACATTTAATACGGTTACCGGTGCACGTACGATCGTTAACGAAGCAGCGCGCGCGGATCTTTCACGACAGAATGAAACGCAGGCTGCCACGTCTTTCGGTGGACACACGCACGAGCTTCGACACCTGTCCCTGTCGAATCACTCTGCTTCTCCTCGGGCGACGGTTTTCGATCGCAGGAACAGATCGCCGGCCTATCTTGTTTGATTGATCTCGATACCGGCGTTCGTTCTGTTCACGCCGCGGTGCACGGTGATTCTTCAAAATTCGGAACGACCTGTGGCTTCTTTCGGGGATGGGGGACAGACACGGGAGATAACGCCGCGATGGTTCGATTGAGAGGAAACTTGGGAAAGAATTGTACAAAGTGGAGCTTGATTCGCACGGGTGTGTCGCGAGTCTGTTTCACGCAAATAGAGAACCGTACCGACTTGAGCAGCAGATCCGAGCTATTACTTGTTGCTGATGCTTGCATGTCTGCCCTTTCTGCCTTCTGGCTGATTGCTCAATTTCGTCTTAGCTGTTTTCCTCTCGCTCGAGCTGCGAGAATTCTTTAAAAAAACGGCCGCGTTCGACTATTCGATGGTCACGCTCGAAAATCGATAACGAACAGAATAATTGGGATAGTGTTGAGAATCCTTGCTCGTTCGATAACCACCACTGGTGCAGAAAGGCGCTCCGTTTATTTGATTCCATCGAGCTAGCTAAGGATATCCAAGTGTTACGCAAAGCGCCGTCGTAGATTTCTTGTATAACACGGCCGAACGAAGCTCAAGCAATCTAACTACCTCCCTCGGAAATAAACTCCCTTCGCTGTACGCTTTATTACCCCGCGTTACTTTAATTGGTGAATAATCGAACGAAAGTTCGACCGGCAAACCCCCCGGGCGAAAGAACGCGATCAGGACGGACGTTGGAAACGTAGGTGGTAATTGGAAGTTGGTTTGTCGGAACCCTGGTGGCGTCCACGATATAGTCAAAGCACGGCTCGAGAGGCAGCGGGAAGAAAAATAGCTCGGTTATGATTACTGGTTACCGGTGGCGGGGGTTGTTCCCGACCACGACCCTCTTTTACCGCTACTGCGGTGCGGCTGGCGTATTAATGCGATACACGATAGCCTGCCGGCTATTAAATAAAAAATACGAGAGCAAAATGGCTGCTTTCGCGGCGATACGTCACCGAGAGGCGTGATTTGTGCCGAAGCCCGACTGAAAAATCGCCTCTCCGCGATTCCGCGGGCCGCGCGGCAAACGGGCAGAGCTCGCCGAATCTTCGTACGCGTTACACGGTTCGATGTACAACGGTAGCCGCGTTCACCTTGGATGAATACTCAACTGGGGCCCGCCGTGCGAACGATCGTTCATCGAACCGATCGATTCTTTGGGAAAAGTTCGACGGGGCGGAAGGTTGCGGTGCGCGACGAGGTGCACGATGGGCGAAGCGTGGCGCGGAGAATCGGAAAGCACCTGTTCCAGAGGTGAAACAGGATAACGGATGAACAATTTATGAGGCTCATTTTATGTTGCCCAAAGTTCTACACGCGTAATACCGTCGCTTTATGCAACGGCGTGCAGGCATTGAGATTTCCCTTCGCATCTGTAAAACCGTGATTGGTTACGATAATGATAATAATAATGCTGACCACAGAGACTGCTATTTCGATAGCTAATGCGTACCGCCTAAATTCCGTCGAACGTAGATCCGACGACCGCATTATTCGGATCGATACGGGTCCATCGAAGAGAAAGAAAAAAAAACACGAAAAGAGATGGAAGAAGGAAGACGATGTTTCTTTTTCCCCGGGGACGCATCGTTCACTGCACCAGCGGTGTCAAGAAAAGTATGTTCGAGTTCTGCTAAAGGAAAGCCGAGAGAGGTGAGCTCTCCCGACGGGGGGCGCGTATCGTGCGCCTTGCTCGGGGTGATAATTTGCAAGAGATGGCAGAAATGGATTGGCAAAGTATGCGCTTCGCGGCCGATTGAAAAATCCCTGTAACCGGCCGAACCGTGCTGCGTACGCGCGCCTTCTTTATTAGTTTATTCCGGCGGTATCAACCTGTTCCAGGACCGGGAGGGCTGATTAATTCTGATGCGACGCCGGCGTTCGTTCTGACAAAAAATTAGAAACCGGAGAATCCCAATAACCAATCTGATTTCGATCAATTTCAGCTCCGCGGAAACATTAATACTTCCCCCGGCTAAATTGCGAAGCACGCTCCGGTTCAGGTACTGAACTCGTGGTACTTGCAGGAGCTCCGGTATCTAGTGTCTTTGCGAATTCACCGCGGTGGCTCGGCCGGTTCATGGCAACGCGTTTAACGCAAAAGGAAGGAGGTGCTTGGAGGTGCCAGAGGTGGAACTCGGGTTCTACATAGGACGGATTTACGGTTCCCTCCTTGCGGCAGAAACCCTGGCGGCCAGGGAAACTCGCCAAAAGTGTCGGAAAATGTGCACTAACTGTCTCGCGCTAGGAAACCCACGCCACGGACGGCTAACGCATCCGTGTACCGTCGTGAAAATCGTAAGTATCCAGGCGAGAAAGTATTCGCCTGCACGCTATCTCTGCGAGTCGCGGCGATAGCTATCTGTGAAATTGCCTTAAATATTCCGAGGGACTCAGTCTCGCTCGTGTAAATTATTCAACGATATATTGTTCTTGCCGTACGGTAACCGCCTTGCTTCCAATGGTCCCGGAACAATTCGGCGTTGATACTCCTGCGAGAAACGGGGGGGGCTTCGAAATATATAATGTACGGGTTGTGTGAAAACGTGCCATCTTTAATCCGAAGTATTATTATTATTATTATTATTTGGATAGTTTCATTGCGACATAAAATCACAGGTACACAAGGCGAAGCGAGCGGCTTCGAATGACAGAAACGATGTCCTCCCGATCCTCTCGCACGAGGCCCCGCACAAAACCCTATAATTGGTGGGAAGAGGGAGTATAAAAATTCGATCGCTCAGCCGTAATTTCGAGAGTGTCTGGTGGTGGCGGTCGGCTTGTCATAAACCGGATTTACTGTCGGGCTTCGTAAACTTTATGAGGATCGGCAAAGCGCCGTATAAACGTGGGCATAGAAGGAGGCTGCGGCAGCACAGGCAGCAAGGGTGGGGAAGAAAGGCGTAGGAGGTGGCCGAGGGAAGTCTTCGGAAAGACAGGTTCAAGGAACTCCACGAATTATAGAAAATACGAGGCCCGGCCGAACAATTAATATCTTGGCTACCCCTGACGTTGGCGGCCCCCGTGGAATTATTAAAAGTGCCCGCGAATGAAATTTTTATTCGATCCTCTTTAGCAGGGTGAGGGGGAGAACCTGCCGCGGCATCCATTAAAATGGTACCCATTCCTGTTGCCGTTAACTCGCTTCTATTAGTTGATGGCATTTGCAAACAAAAATCCCGTCGACAAACTTCTCGATTCGGGGGGACGACGCACCTTGACGCGCATCGAACCGGCTCTCGAGAAATCCCAGAGATCAACGAGGGATTTATTAACCGCCCCTAGGTTCAATCTGAGCAACAACGTCGCGGCTTTGCCAGAAATTTGCTCTACTCGAATTCCCGGCTGTCAGTCTGTCCCGTTCAGCGATCAGACCGCGGCACGAGCTACGCGGCGCAATTAACGAGCTTCAATTAATAGGAAGCCTTTACAGATGCTGGCAGGAATCCTTCGAACCCACGATATCTCGGGTACCGCTTTGTGTGCACACAATACACACGAGCGTATCGTTTCGTTCTCCCACCCCGTCACCCACTCACCTCCCACTCGTGCACCAAATGGTATTTCCCCCCCCCCCCCCCCCCCCCGTGCAAGACCTCACCCTCGCTCTGTTTCTCTCGTGTGTGCAGCTAAAACGCAGGAAAGGGAACGTAATAGCCTCGCATGATACACCGCCATTAATCCGTGTATATACCCTTCCATACTTTGGAGGAATAGACACCTCGTACGCCTCGGTTTCATAGCCGGTTCATCAGCCGGATATCTCTCCCCGCTCGCTCTCCTGCGCCTCTTCCTGTCTTTTCCTCTCACTCGCGATGATTTAATTTCGCCCCGTTCCCTTCTTCTAGGGATCCCCCTCGTCGGGCCCCCGCCGTAGGCAGCCGAACTGCAGATTCGGAGGAACGATTGTTCGTCCGCGATGAGGTTCATGAATTTGGGGCTCGTTCCCTGAATAGATTGGTGGACGACTGAATACAGGGATACGGCGCCACGTCGGGGAGGATTTTGCTCTATGTCTTGTTTAGAAATTGAATCGTTGGGTAATTATGTACACGTGAGGCTCGGGACGCTCCGTACGGACGGGATCATTAGTGGAATCGAAATGGCTATTATTTTTCTGCGCACGGCGTTTCGTTGTGAACGAGACGCTCCGATCGACCCCCCTATTAGCAGCGAGATGGAACCCCGCTCACGTTGGAGGATACCGATGTTGCTAATTAAATCGCGAATGCAAGTACCTGCGGGAAAGGTGAATTGCACGTTTGACGAAACACAGGTTGCAGCGCGCTCCAATCGCAGACCATCGTTTAGCGGAGCGTCATTTATCTCTCCTCTGACTACCCACTGATTCGCTCGACCGTCGACCCATATGAATCCCAATGAGAATGATGCGAATTGCGAGCGGACAGAAGCGTGCTCCAATTCCGTTTTCTGTTCCGACAGGCGAACATCGGGTTCGGCCTGTCCTTGCTTACGCGATCTGTATCGCAGTATTTTTAAGCGACGCACGGGATGCAACGATCGCGAAACCGATTCCGCATGCTTGACGCCAACGTCTAATAGATTAAATCATGCCGCTCACCTGCAGGAACATTTCGCCGTCGAGATGATGATGATCGTACGCAGCGAAGGCAGCCAACTCCCTCGCCCGATAATGCGTGTCGTGGTGGGAATTCTCCTCTTTGTCTTTGTGCATCACCACTGGAACAGAAATTTCGTGGACCTGTTAGAGTAACGGCGACAAATATATTCCGTTCGACGCCGGAACGTTACGTGTCCGGCGTCAATGAAAATCGAAGAAAACCGGATAGAATCGAAACGGTTCTTCGGTTCTTCGTCGGGTTTATTTAACGGTGCGATCCGCTTCTCGAATGTTTTGCAATTACGGCACGCATATTAAGCAGCGGACACGGCAGGTGTAACGGCAACAGATCGACGGCTTATTATAGGGCTCAAAAGGAAGCGTCGCTCACACCTTGTCACGTATTGCAGGATCCTCTCCGCGACCGTTCGGCTCTCCATTAATCTCTTACCGTCGTTTCGCACTTTCGCCCGTACGGACGAGCCCACCTTTCGCGCGGCGCGAAACGCGTTTCGACGACGCAACGGGATTACACGCGCTCACGATAAGAACGATCCGTCGTCGATGAAAACTGTCCGTGCCCCCCGAGCGGAAGAATTCGATTTGAAACGACAAGGTGTTCCCGCTCTTGCTCGAAGCAGCTCACTCCCGTATTCAATCCTCCTCCCGTTCGCTTTCTTTTCGTTTCCCTCCGCTCGATAAGAACGCGACGGGACGGATGAGTATGGAAACGTACGTTTCGATGTGATCGCAAGCCTCGTCGGTCATGAATCAATCTTGAGATTAGTCGCGAACTGTAATAACAGCGTGTCGATGAAATTTGCCGGCTGTCAATTACGCGCGAATCGAACGAGAACGAGCGTCGTCGCGAACTCCGGGGCACTCGAAACGCCGCGAAACGATTGAAACGCGAACAAAATTCCCGTGGAAGTGAAACGCCTCGAGCCAACGGGGCGGGCAGTCATCGGGGGGCCCGACGTCGACACACGATTTTCGTATCATTTACACGGGGAAACCGATCGCGGCCGGATAAAATACGATATTTCAGGAGTTCCAGGCCGAGGTAAAGTGAAAGCACCACGGTATCACCGCGTGGCAAACCGTGTACGAATAAGAACAAGACCACCTGCGAGTTGCGCCGTCGGAGAGGTGGGTGCTACCCGGCCGACGATGCGTTCCGAAAGTGAACAACCTCTCGTGGAGTATTTAGCGTCGAAGGGCATCGATGCGTGCATGAAAGATGTGCGACTTCGCCGACGGCCGCTCATAAAAAGCTGCACGCAATACTCTGTCAAGCACGCGTGCGCCACGCGACCCTCCGGGCCAGTTTTCATCGCGGGGCAATCGTGCGCGGAGGAACAATCCTCCTGTAGGTATCGCCGGGGGTTTCACGCCGATTTGGCATCATTTTATGGGCGGCGATCTTGCCCCGGTCGCGTACGATTAAGAATTCCAATGCGAACGACTGGAAGGAGGAACAGTTGGTTCGCAGGGAAACGTCGCTGCGGCGATATTGTCCCTGTCAAGTAACGAGTCACTGTCCGGAGTCTCTTTGCCCTTTTTTTTTTATCGGTAACAAGGAATAGGGAAAATCGTCACATTTCTGTTCAATATATCGTGTTTCATTTTCGTCGAGAGATTAATCCTGGTGTCCTTTAATCAAGATCTCGGGTGAGATCCGCACTTTGCTAGATTGTCCCCGAGCTAATGAAAGCTAGGCGAATCAAAGGAGCACGGGGCAGTAACAGGTTGCCGCGGCCCGGAACAGGAAGAAAGATCCAATTCTGCGAAAGAAGCGCACTCGGAGAAGGAGCAAACGGGACGCGTGCAGGAAGGATGAACAACGCGGAGAGGTTGTTCACTCGTAAATAGTGGCACGCAATGTCGTGAAGCGGTTGTGTTTTGCCACGCGACCCTCTGGGACAGGACCCCATTAGGATGGCCGTCGGGACAACGGCGTGCCGCAGGATACGAGGCTGCGTTCGCTTTATTTACCCCCAGGACAATTCGATTTTCAATGCTCCGTCTCGACGATGACCCCTCCGTACGGCCACGGGCCAAGACTAATGACCGTGCCTAATGTTTCCCCGATCGGCGACTCTTCCAGCTTCCTGCCTCATGATTCCCGTGCCAAACGACCGTGGCAGAAAGTGTTTACGTGCGGTGGATCTCCGATTTCCACGGGAAACGGATCGTTCGATACGCTGCTTGTTACGGAAGTCGCCGCACGATTCGTTTGGGTGCCGTTTATTTAAGAGGCGAGGCGAAATACTTATTGCGGTATTTGTCGAATAAATTCGAGGTTCCATGAATGAATAAGCGACGACGAATAGCGCAAGGGTTTGCAGCATCGTTCTGGCTCGTCACGAGAAGGCTCGTACGTGTATCGCCGGAAGGATGGTGTCACGGAAACTGCACGGAACGAGCGACGAATAAAGAAAACCGTCCGCAGATACGGATCGATCCGCGAGAAACAAGAGAGGCGCCATCGGTGCATCCGTGGGATCGTCGCTAATAATTGCGCTTCCTCCCGCGACGATGGCTCGCGAGGAGGATAAATAGTAGTCGCGGACCGACAGGAATACGCGAA
The DNA here is from genome assembly GCA_963667235.1 of Nomada lathburiana. Taxonomy (NCBI): domain Eukaryota; kingdom Metazoa; phylum Arthropoda; class Insecta; order Hymenoptera; family Apidae; genus Nomada; species Nomada lathburiana. The sequence goes on from OY763908.1 coordinate 4,874,973, forward strand.
AGCCACGGCGTACTCGGGCCTCCGTGAAAACGAACGATTCGCCGGTATGCAGACTTGAAAACAGGACGTTCCACGACGAAAGCGCTGCAGTTTGCTCGTCGAACGATTTGTGAGAGACGCGTGGACCCGTCCATCATATTTCGATAGCCCAATTTCTGAACAACGGATGACTATGAACTTCCTTTCGCCGCCAGGCTGCCTTCGTCGTTTCCGATACCATTTGACTTTGACTCTGATACCAAAACTTTGACTGAACGCCGACTGGACGAAAGTGACGGGCGAAATGAAAAATTTTGCCCCGTCGCACCCAGTACACGTGGACCGAGACAATCAAACGGCGGCACGCGCATCATCCTGTTGATCGTTGGGGACGCTTCCTAATTGGAACCGCGTCCGACAACACCGGTCCCATTAATCATCGATCGATTATACGCTCAAAGATATAATTACTTACTTAACCATTCACTTAGCTAAACGCGGGACGAGCCCTGCCACGTGAAACGCAACGTCATCCGGAACGGGGAGCTAACCCGAGGGACCTGTCCCACGGGACCATGCCCGAATAGAGCTGCAACCAATTACGCGAAAGCGCATTTACATTGGGAACTATAAGGTTGACAATAATCGAATGCAACTCGTGTTCGCGCAATTCTGAAAAATGCCTAACTTCGATGGACTCTAACTCTGTTAACATCGCGCCAGGTTCCCTCTTTTCGGATCGAATACTCCACTTTCCACGTCCATTTCGCAATCGGCGACTGTACGCCGGCCGGCTGGACAGGTCCGCGGGGCAAGCAGATCACGGGCTTTCCGGCGAGCAATTAAAACGTTCGAGGGGCCCCGCAGATCCGCGACGGAGATAAATAATGGCCGAAGAGCATGGCGGAGGAACGGCGGCAGCGAAAGGTCACGACACGACGGAACGCTCGGCCGCGGAGGTACATAATTGGTTCGCGTGGGGAGGAAGAGTACGCGATAATTGGCCGGGATAAGGGATCGCGAGGTTCCTGGGCAAAAAGCCGACGGATCGTTGGTTTTTCAGAACGCCGGACGGCCCGCTCGAAAAAGCTTCGCCGCCTCTGACCCGACGAAAGGCAACCCCCGTCTGGCGCTTATCGCTGCCCGGCCATTCGTTTGCGCGACACACTCGGCGAGAACCGCCGCGGACGAGTGTATTAGTGCGCGTGTCGCCAGCAGAATTTTGCTCTCCCTTCTCTCTCTCTCTCTCTCTCTCTCTCTCTCTCTCTCGTAGAAAATTTCGGATAGATCGTACGCGAGAAGGCGAGCACGCGATACAATTATCGACGTCCGCAATGAACGCAGCGAGGATGGAATTCGGAATCCCGCGTGGTCTCCCTCGCGTTAATTGTTTCGCTCTGTTCAACCAACCCCGAAACGCCCAGGGCGAATCAGTCGTCGGGGCGCAAGAAATTGCGGGCACGGGTTGCTCGCCGCGTATACACGATCTGATATCGCGCGGCGACCAGGGCCAGACGCCGACAGTTTTTATCGGGGCGACGAGCAGCAGCAGCAGCGAGGAAGAGAGTAGTTTCGCAGGCGCTCTTTAGTGCTCGACGCCACGATACAGGGTCGCCCCGCGGCCGGCGCGGCACCGCTTCTCTGTGTACAAGTGACCGTATAAAGTAATCCGTCAGACAGAAGTGGGGTGATAATGCATGAGTGCGGTCGCCCCGCCCTATCCCTGTAACCGCGATAAAATCTCTCATTACGCAACGAAACGGACCCTCTGCCCGCTAGACTGTTATCCCCGGACAGGAACTCTAATAAACCATACGTATGTGGAAATTTATATTTTCGTCTCCACCCTTTCGAGCGGGGGTCGAAACTTTTCGCCCTCGGGGACGACCCGGTTGCGTTCGGGGTGCGTTCGACCGGTTCCGAAGATGTATCGACGACGGTGTGCTTCGAGAAAGGTCCACGACGCGTTTCTGGTATCGATCGAGAGGGTGTCTTGCCGAGACAATGCAAATCGGGATAGAAATTGAATTTCTATCGCAATTCAACGGGGGTACTGGTCGCGCAGGTAAAAATTCATACCGATGACACACCGGGCCGACATTCGCCGGCAACAGGACCACGTATCGGCCGCAATTACGAATGATTACACGTCGCGGGAGGAAATGTGCACGCGGCACGGCATGCCGCGTGTGTCATAAACGCGACTAACGTGCCAATTTGTATCTATTGTTAATTAGCTCGCTAACAGCGAATTATCCGCGGACCGTGAATCGCGCTGCCTCTTCGTCTATCGCGAACGGCGCAACTCTCTGCTTTATCGTGCGTCAAGTTTCGTTAATTAATTTCATCCTGTATACCCGGCGTCTCAAAGATACAATTACGTGTGCTCTTCGGAATCGGCTGCGGTTCGGCCGCGATCAGAAACGCCAGAGCAGTTCGAGAGCTCGAGGAAATGCCGATTTCCATTCAAATAAACATTTGCGTGAAATTTCCACGACGGTGCACCGTCGGACGGGGACGCACGGGATCCCAGGGAAGGCAATTCTTAACGCCGATGGGCCCGTGTCAAGGTGATTCCGGTGGCAATCTCTGGCCGGAAACGCGGTGTACACAAACGCAGCCGTCTATCATTATCGTGGACGTCGTCGTCGTCGTCGTGATCGGTTATCGCGTGGCCTACAATGGCGCATTTCTTTCGTATTCCTCGACTGCCGTCAAACCCTTGGCCGTCCGTAGAATGCCAACCCTAAACAGGGGGACGTTCCCTCGGGCAACTTTTTGCTCGGCAGTCGAGCTTTCGATGCTGCGATTATAATAAACCGCGCACAGGGGGGAAGTAGGCCAGCCAGTGACTTACGTGTGGAGCCGCGAACGATAGGGTTGCGCCGATGAATAACGCGATGTCAGGATGTTTTAAAAATATTTCAGAAGCCGCCTCTAGATCCGTCGTGTGGATTTTATGGTAATACCGCGACGTGAATTACTTTGTAAAAAAGCTGATTATGCGCGGGTACGCGATAAATCTGCCGAGATACCCTTTCTTCTCCCATTGTTAATAGCTTGTTCAACGGGGGGCATATACCTGCCGACGATTCAACGCAATTAATTGCAGCTCGATCGAATTTCCCTTGAACAATTATAATTGAAAATGCACGCGGTTACGAATAATTCTGTGCGAGTCAACGATCAACAAAGTGCCCTCCTTTAATTAGACTGGAGCAATTGCTATCTCCCATCTGAAGCTCGCAACACTGGCCAAAGAGCCAACAGGTACTCCCCTCTAAAATCGAGATCTACGATTGAAGGGGGACGGTTGGAACGAAGACGAAAATTCGAGGGAGGCGAGTGGCGCGACTCGGGCTAGCCTCGAAAGGCAAATCACATTATAATTAGCGCGTACAGCTGTAGATACGAGGGCAAATTGTATTAATGCATTCCGTCGTCTCTATCTAAGTGGCCATAGCACGGTGTCCAGCAACGGAGGGCAGCTGTCGGTGGAGAGGCATACACATACTGCCCCGCGACACGACATCGTCATTTATCACCGCGCTTCGCCGGCTCGTGCGCCTTTTCTACATTACCTAATGAGTTTCATAACCGAATTAAATTTTTCGGCCGGACCGGGTAAACGGGGCTGGGCCTCGTTAAGCCTGGCCACGGGATTAATATCGCCGCCACGATTAATACACGGGCGCTTCTGCGCCCCGAACTGTACGCCCATTCACGTCCCATCGAAATTTTTTCACAAATTTGTGGCAGAACACATTTGTCGATCGCGGTCGTGAAAAATCGTCTCCCGAATTCGAAGGGGATATTTATCGTACACTGCTGAACTAGAATACGGCACGGGTACACTTCGGGCAGAGTGAAGGCTCGTGTGGTAAGTGGACGGGTCCATTCGGAAGCAGTGCGCCAACACTCGAAATAACTGTGCAAACACTCGTTTGTTCCGCGCGGTTCGATCGAGCCGTGAGTAATGTACTTTGCCTGTCCGTTTCGCTTGCGATCCTCTTCGAGCCCCGGCGACCTCCGCTTTCTTCAAATATTTCGCCGAGTCAAATGATAATCCTATTAAATTCCGGCCGACGAGTGGCGTTTAATACCCGGCGCAGGCGACGCGCCGTAGCGTATTCGAGGTCCTCGATGCTCTATTCGAAAGTAGGGGGCAGCTGGTAACGAGGCAATGGCGCTTGATAAAATCATTTAGAGTCCGCGGCCGAGGGGGGGGGTGGGTCACGGATCATTGATGGTCCGCGAGCCTGCGGGAATCCAAGGAAACAGCGTCCCCCTGCTCGCGGTTCTAACTAGAATGGATCGCCGCAATTTTTCAGCCGACCGGAACGTCTCGATCGGCAAACGAGCCTGACAAAATACGGAAGGTGGGAATACATTATACCGCTCATTTGTACCGGTCTCCGTGGTTTCCATGTTCCGTGCTCGGCGTCCGCGCGGTCGCCCTCGATGATTTGTGCTTGTCGTTCCGCGGGCAAACTAACGAAACGTCCCACCTTCCAGGAAACCTTCGCCCCGTCCCCCTCCCCTTCCTTGGGATGGGCTTTCGTTAAAGAAAATTCGAAGCTTTTCCCGTCCAACACGAAACGCTCGACCTTTCTAATTCCTTGCGGCGCGCCGGGTCGTCCACCCGCTACACGGACGTGAATTGCTTCGTATGCTCCCCGAAGGAGAGGCATATTGCGGAGCAAGCCCACAAATAGTTACGGACAAAAGAGTCACGCCTCAAGAGAGACATTTTCCCCGTCGGAGTGGCCGCCAACCGATCGTGTTATAATAATAGGGAATAAACGCAAGCTGTTTCCCATTGCGAGGCTGGCCGCTCGTTGCCTCAACCCTCGTCCCAGACCGTCTGTTCCCGATCATCCGGACAGTTTCGGGATCGAGCGGTAACCCACGTCATCCGACTGATTTTATCGAATTTAATTAGCAAACGCACTGGCCAAGGCAATGACCGTGACTGTCTCGCTCGGAGCGAACCGACCGGCCGGCATTAAATTTCGATTAATTCGTCTTCTGCTCTTCCCTCGTATGCAATTATTCCGTCCCGTTCGTGTACGTCTGCGCTGAATTTCGTGATTTCACGGTCTCGTTCTACTTAACGCTCCTCCGCTGGCGTTCGGTGCCTCGAAATTGTTCGACAAGAAATTGCGGGACAACCCTCCGCGAGAATCCACCAGCTCGATCGTTCATAAATTAAAAGGGGAAACAGTCGGGGGGGATCTTCGAAAGTGGGCCAATTAAATTTTGGGAAGAAATTGCCGGGATTTCTGGCCAATCGTCAACTGACAGAACAAAAAGGGGCGAGACAATCAACGGTAATTAACGGCGGGCAATTAATTTTCGGGGCAAAGGCGCGTTGATTACGCGAAATTGGATCGCCTAATGACGACTGGCGTGTAATGTCGCAACCACGCGGGCCGACGCGAGAGGAACACCATCGATACGAAACGGATCGAACATGCGGGCCGAGCATTGGCTAACAGCCGCGCGCAATTTGCAGATTTTATCGGCGGCGCATCATCCTTTGCTTGCTGTGCGCCTCCTCGCGCAGAAGTAATACACCGTGGCAGCTTGCAATATTAAACGGAAGCGTCGTTGTATTCGAACCGAGAAATTGTAAACGCCTGTCTCGCTTCCGTTTATTAAAGTCCGACGCTTGCTTGCCCGATCCGCTGCTCAATTCGTATTCTGTTATCATGTCAACTAGCAGGGAAATAATTCTTCCTTGCGCTTCAATTTCGAGAAATCACCGAGAAGTCTTCCGCACTCGAATCATTCGCCTCGGTCCCGCTGGAAAACTTTCAGTTCCTATCAATTGACGGGTTCGAATTCGCGGAATCGTTCGATGAATCGACGTGGCCGTTTGGCGAAGAAAACAGGAAAGAAGAACAGCCTTAGCACGGGCGAACGTGCCGCGTGCAGCTTGATTCGATTACACAGTTCAAATGAAATTTGTAATTTAATTAGTCTCGTAGCAGCACGAGGCGGGACTTTTTGCCTTCTTTGAGAGTTCGCGTGCTCGCTCATACACGTGAGGCCGGCGTGCCGGCTGCCGAATTCAAATTAACCCCCGGCCAGCCCCGTGGCGGCAATTTTCTTTTCCCACTCTGTCATTCCCGATAAACTGTGCATTATGCTCGAACGTGGAATTTCCATCGGTCAGAGCGACCCGACAGATAACGGAATCAGTTGTTGCCGCGTTTAATCAGGAAGTGGCCGCGTGCGTTTGAATTAATGAGAGGCCGGCTGAAAAACTTTCTCCGCCCCGCTGAATTTTCCGATGGAAATTTCTTCGGGGTGTGGACCAAATTTGCATACCACAGAAAATTATAATTTTGCTGCTCGCGTCGCGGGAAACCGTGGGAAAATTGTAATCGAGGGAAGAATTAATTTTCCAGTTGGAAAATTCACTCGTTTTTCGAACTTCTGTATTTCCTATGGAAATGAACTTCCGAGTGCCACGGCGATTAACGTAAATGCGTTTTTCTAAGCAGATGTTTCATTAATCGGCGAGCATAGCATAGCTCCTTTATTGAGCAGCTGCCTCTTTCGCGCGGATTCTTAACGAACTTCTAAATTACGGATTTTTGCGTGCGATCACGATGATATCTGCCAGCTCGTTAACGGACCCGAGCGTTTCGCTAATGCATCACGAATGAAACGGACAGGATTCTGAATGGGTTATCTGTGGAACGGTGTCGGGGTTTTGTAAATCATTCGTTGGCCATACCGTTTCACCATAAGAAAAAGTGAATCATATTTTTCAAAATAGTACACGAGAAAAAGTAAGTTCCTCATCGAGAAGAAACGTAGGTTGCGACAGCTGCGCCTGCTGCAGAAACATGTGCATTTAATTTCAACTTTACTCGCGAAATTACGATTGAATTTAATAATAGCCACAGGCTTTTATCGCGGACCAATTATTTATTTATCGTTAACGATTATCTGTATATTTGCCCTGCCTTATGTTTGCACATGGCAAGGACCATTAATTATAATTCTAAAAAAGGAACAACTGGTTTTGGGAAAGGCTGATCTGCTCGGAATCGCTGCCAAGCTGAATTGGTAATATCGTGGCAAAGTATTCGAGGTATCGTTGTTCCAACGAGGCGACGTCATCGACTGTTCGTGGTTGTCGGTGAGGTGTGCACGGCTCGGGGGTTGCGGCCTATCTCGGGGCTAAATCGGACCGCAATTAACGAGCGAAGCCGGAAGCCAAGCAAACCGTGATATCACTAAAATTCAAAATTTCATTAATTAATGTGCCCGGGACGAATAATATTTCTCCCTTCTTTTTATTAGGGTGCTCGCGTTCCAGCCACGGTTCACTCGTACCCCGATGTCATGGAACACGCCTGCTCGTAATGTTTACGGCACATTCATTACTTTGTTTGTTTGTGCCTCCGCCGATAAGGTTTATTAATGAACTAATCATTTATCAAAGGGCGAACAGGCATTGCCGCGCGCTCCCAAGTGAACGTGAAATCTTTCGATATTTTTTTTTTTTTTGTCTCGTCCGTTTTCATTCATTTCTGATAAACGAAACACCGAAGGGGCGTACGTTTTGAAGGATCGAGCCGAGCTCGCCGGCAAGAAAACAAGTTTCACGGTTCTAAGACACTGGAAACCTTTCGCAGCGGATCGCAGCATGGACCCGCGGATCCACAGCTAATCCACTTATGGTATCCGATGTCGAATACACTGTCCGGTGTTCGGTTTCATCGTAAATAACGAGGCGAGCAGGCTAATTCGCAAATCTTCTGAAAGCGCGAAATCCGACGTGAAAGGAATGATCCGCTGCCTTGCGGTACAGAGAAGGACGCGTCGCCAGTCGAACTTCTAGGCGCTCGTTCGAGGATTAACGTTCAACAATCGATGCAACACCATATTTCCGATCCCACAGCATTATTCTAGAAGCCGCAGTAAAAATACGAAAAATACGTTCAAACATTCCACGATTACCGCTCTCAGAAATCCCATCCCCCGAATTACTCGAAATAGTAATAACAGTAATAATAATAAAGGCAATTATAAAATCGACACACCGGGGGGCCAAAAATAATTCAACGGTTCCCGTGATAAGATATGAATGAATAAGGAAGCAAGTAGTATCTATAAACCCGTTCGACGGTGTTCCCTTCGTTTGACTTTTCCGTGCCCCGTCGAAACAGGGTGGAAAAGCACGCGGTGCCGAAAATTCACGAGGCCCGTTATCGGACCGCGACACCTCCAGGCTCGTGAATCTCGCCCCCGGCTGTTCCCGGCGGATTCCAGCGGGCCGACCAGCTCATTAGCATCATAATAACGAGCCCCTATGTCTTTGGCACCGTATTTACGATGCCGTGTCGCGCAGTTGATGCGTATTGGTGGCGCGTATATATCCGACGCGGTGTGCCTCGCCGAGGTGTAAGGTAACATCGCGTTCCTCGATTTCGGACCACCTCGACGCTCTCTGACCGAGCTCCGGCCAGGAAGCAAGTCATCGAAAGATTTCGAGAACAGTTGTCGCGTCGTCGGCGATCAATTCCTCCCGACGAACAGATCGTCTACGTCGACGGTCCCGCTTCTATGCCAATATCGAACGTTATCGATGCAAGTTCGTGCCGATGCTTCGATTGCGGCATTTTTTTTTTGGTATGTCGCTACCGAGAACGACAAGAGAAGATTCAAAAGGATTGTTGAATCTTCCTGGAAATTGCCGATAGAAGCGCGCAGAAGTTCGCGCAAGCTCGTTCACCCGGTTCGAGGGTGGTCGAATTTGATTTCGATTGGACGCGAGGAGCTGTGGCGTCGTACGTCGACATCGACGTCGACGGGACTCGATCTCCGTTTGTAGAGAGCAGCTTCGATAATTCCAGCCGGGACAGGCTGGCGCACGCGCCTCCGGCCGGAAGTACTTAAATCCATCATGGCGTCCACCGGAAACCGCCTGAGTCACTCGCGTAATCGTACCTCCTCCCGATGTATCGATTTTCCTGGACGCTTTTGCGAGACCTGCCTCGGCCGACCTCTCCTTTATCTCAACTCTTTCCGTCGCGTTCAATTTCCACCAGAAAAATTCCACCCCTCGTTGACGAATAGAGCCTAAAAATTCCTCGCACACCGTTCGGATATTTCTGGGAATGCTCCTTCGGGATTTCCGAGGCTTTCGAAGCGAGAAGGATTCTCGATGGAACGAAGATTCTCGAGCTACTTGCGCGGTGGGAAAATGTTCGCGTTCATGTGTAACAGTTGCACTGACTGCGTATGTTTGAATGCACGATCCACGGCACGGGGGAAACTGGTAAGCTTTCGAGGAGGATCGCCGAGAGATTGACAGAGGGGAAACGCTGACAGGTTTCGCGGAATCGACCGATCGTTTTGAGGGAAGCAGCCCGATTTAATTGCTCAGTTCGGGCCGCTTATCAGAATTTTCTTGGAATCTCGGTCGCCCCACTTATTCAGGCACCGATCGTATCGTGTAATTTCGGTGCGGTGTAATTGCACACGGGACGCGTGTGCGCCAACTCCTGATTTATAGCGAAACGTTTCGCTACCTGTGCACTCGGCCTGTACGTTTCCCGAGCTAAACATTAACGTAAACGTTTCAAAATATTTCATACGAGAGAGTACCACGGGGAATATTATTTATAGGGCTGACTACAATGGCGGCAATTTAGTAACGATTTACCTTTGGCTTTTATACCAAATTATCCAATTATCTACATGTATACCGCCGAACTATCCATTTGCATCTGAAACCTGGAAAATCCATTCATCAAGCGAATTGCATAGCCGCCGCATGAAAGTTCGAAACTGGTTAGAACCGAGTAGAGTTCGAAGGACGTTTTCAACGGTTCTGCGGAACTCGTCGAGGAATCGAAAAGGTAACGGGCAATCGTTGAAACGGAGCCCGAAACAGTTGCGATTGGAACACGGACAGGCAGATTAACGGAAGACGGCAGGTATGGCGGATTCGGGGATACTATCGAATGCAGGAACAAGAAAAAGGATAGGACGAACACGCCCCCGGTCGGTTTATCGTCAGAGCGTTAGAAGGAAGAAGAAGGTACCGGAGTGGTTGTTTCAGGCCACAGGAGATCGATAAAGTCTGCCACCGAGAAGTTTCGCCGCAACCCTCCTCGCAGGTTAACTCTGCCAGTCAATTGTTCCCTAATCGTAAACTTCAGAAATGGCTCTCGTCCCTGAATATCGATTTCGTCCCGCGTAGCTAGTGTTAAGCGACCAGCTTATCATTTGCATCGGACTTCGTTGCACAAACCCTGTTACCCCATATTCTAGTACAGGCACATCGGTATCCTCGATCGTGGATTGACCTTTCGTCTCGTTCTCGTTGTTGCCGCAAAAATCTGGCTGGTTCGAGCGGCGGGAAAGGGACAAGTCAGCGGTAGGAAAGTGCACCGGAGATTAGCGGGCTCGTTTAATTATTTAGAGGAGTGTCTAATTAAGTGCGGTCACGAAGAAACGTTTTTATTTGCGGAACAACGGGGTGGGCCCCCGGGGGTTGTTCCATACCTGCAACCATTCTGTTTCTAGGTCAAAGGACTGGCTTGCATTTATGGAGCTCTGTTCGCGCTTTATCGTCGTCCATTAAGTCGCAAATGGGCCATGAAACCGCGGTGAATGGGATTCGCGTGGACGAGCAAAAATGCGACCATTACCAAAAATCGCGGCGGCCCAATTTTTATCATCAACGGAGATGCACAGGCAACCCTTCGAGAAATATATCTCGGGCGTCCCTTAACGATAGCTGGTCGATATAATTCACCGAACAGTTTTCCCCGTGCGTGTCAATTTTCATCTGGCGCTAGGCAGAACGACGAAATCGGCTGGGCGTGCACAGCGCCACGTGGCACGCGTCTACCGAAAGGGGGCATCGCCGAGAAATATAGACCCAACGACAGGGATCAGCAACATTTTTAACTAGCGGTTCCTGTTCGGCCCCGACCGACAGGGGAGATCTATAAATCCTTCCACGGGATCAAGCCGGCCGGCTGCGTTGCCCACGGATCAATCGTGCGGCCCTCGATTGATATTAATGACACCTTTTAAACCCTTGCCTCGCTACCGAGCCGCAGATGAATATTGGGAATCGTTCGGTCAGTGAGTAACCGCAAACGGCCAACATAAATCTTCGCATACGATTTGGACGTTTCGTGGACAGCCGATTCGAAGCCATTTACCGGCAGTACACAGGTAATTGAAATTAATGTTCCTGGATGTTACTTATTCTCCTTCCGATGAAAATTCTACGGAAAGAAATACTTGTCCGAGTATCGGCAACTTGCAATGTCGGCGATTTAAAGGGTCAAGGATGGGACGCGACTGGACGCCGATCAACATTAACAGAAACGTGTTCATGCCCGCGAATCATTTAATGGCCGTAATGAAATGCGCTGGTAATTACAGAGTGTGCCGGGAGTCATTCATATTGCATGAGAGGCCCGGGCTGCGCGATGTGATGCATGCCCCGCTCTGTCGCTACATTGAAACACATGTTGCGAATTTCTAATGGCATCGCGCGTCTCCGCCGTCGATGTCAGCTCGTTCTTCCTTCGTTTTCTCCCTGACGCGGCGCACGCCACCGACCGGATACTCTTCGTCGGTTTGTCGCTCGCGCCCTTTCACGTTGTGGCATTCGTTTCCATAGATTTTTTTTCGTTCGATTCACTCGCGAATCCCAACGCACTTCCGATCGGGACGGAACGAGCCTCGAAATCGGACCGATACAAGCATATCGATGCGGAGCACACGGGCTCATCGTCTTCGCTCAATCGTTAGCGAGAAGTCTGCCAGACCGATTAACTCGAAATGCTTTTATTCCAGCCACTTTATCCTTGTCCGTGGACGCGTACCTGGCACGTGTGCCTTTCTGGAATCGTAACAACGTTCCCCACGGCCGCCTTACCCACGGGATACCGCCCTTTTCGTATAATTGCTTTGTTTATCGTCCCCAATCAGGGCGCCGCTATTAGCATATAGGCAAGCCTCGTGTTCCTCCGCTGTCGGTTTCCCCCCTTTCCATTTTCTTTTCTCCCTGCCTCGGTTTCCATGCTTTGATTGCGCTCGCTTCGACTTTAAATTGAACCCACGTTGAACCTCGTTCTTCAATTATTCATTCGCGACAGTATTCCTCCGCGTCCATTGGATGGGGGTTGACTTCGGTTGTAGTAAATGAAAGATCGTTGCACCGGTAGCAAGATGGGTTTCTTCAGCTCGAGGAACGATAGGAATTTGGTAATAAGTTTGGGGTTGTTGTTAAAACAAAAAACAAAAAAAAAAACCCCCTTGGATTCGTTGGCTCGCGAGGCCAGCAGAGCGAGTACTTGACATTTTTATAGCGTGACACATTTCGTCGCCACCGGTTGTTCCCCGTTTTTCTGTAGGGCACTTCTCTGTCGATTCCTGGGATTTCGTGGCGTCGCCCGAATCAATTCCGCGCGCCAATGCATATTTATGAGTTCAGTGCCATTCGTCCACGGTCGATACCCGCGATCCATTCTACCCACCGGCTGAATAATTGATTCGTCCAACGGTTTGGACTGCTCCGACCCCCGGCCGCCCACTCCAATAATTAAAATTCTTCAAACGACTTCGAGGAAATACGCAACGGCGCGACCTATTTTTCTTCATCGCTGCGAAGCCGTGCTCCCCGGCAGTCTGCCCCGATGATAATGGCAAAGATTAATCAAGAGTCGCGGGAAGTAAGACGTTCCCCGACGTAAGCGGCGTGAATCGAAACACCTCGGCTGTGATTCAGCAAAAAAATGCCGGGCACAAGGTGTGACGAAAGAAAATGACACGCCGAGTTGGTTATCACAACAGGGCGAGGCGCGATTAGCGCCGCTTTTATTCCCGCAGCTGCGGCGCCTACTCCGTATACCCCTAATCGAACTTCGATTGACCAGGTGATGCCGACGAAGAACGTGAAAATGGTTGAAGGCTCTCGATGATCCATAAAAAAAAAAAAACCACCCCTATCCGTAACTGCAACTGCTCAGCAAAATGGATTCGATACCCCATTCACCCTCGCTGTACATTCGTCTCTATAGAAATCGGTAATCATACCTAGCGAAAGAAAGCCAGAGTGCAAGCACAGTGCAAGCGATAAATAAAAATCGTATCGCGCTGCGTAGAAATTGCGGGCTGTCTATCCGGTGAATCATTGCCCAACTTCTGACGCTTTGCTATCGAAAGGATTGGAGCTCGCTCGCGAGGCGACCCGGCAATCGACCGTCCGCCGCTGTCCAGCCCGTGGCGCCCGGAACCCAACCGAAACAGACTTTTCTCGTTAGGAGAATTCGCGTGGCCTGGGCGACAGGGACAGGGCGAACGATAGAGAAGCGGAGGAATCGTCGAGCGCGCTGTCCCGTTTCTCGTCCCCCGTAGGAACCCCTTCATTAGAGGATGCGCCTCAAGTGAAACGGCCGTGGAATCACGTCGGAGGAGAAACGCGAACGAGAACTGGGACCTCGATCTGCCAAATGAAAGAGGGCAACGGCGGGATTACGTGATTCGTGGCGGCGATTCACCATCAGTGTCAGTCTAATGAAGGCCTCTAGGTAACACGAGGCCCGGCCACGGCGGGACGCCGCGCCGGCGACCGTGATCGTCTTTCAGACTACGCGCCCCTCGGACCGACCACGGGAATCGCCGTGAAACGACCTGTACACTCGTTGCCTCTCGCCGCGAGAAGAATGGCGCTGTCAAAGGGGGCCGCGATTAGGAATCGGTCGAAACCGCGCCAATTCGAGGGAATCAGCCGCGGTCCCGTTGATGGCGTGTCCTCCAGGGATTTATCCGGCCGGGAAACACTGTAGTAAATTCGTCAGTGCTTCACGCGGAGAAATTTCGGTCCAATTATGGAAGGTTTTCATAAAGTTTTACGGACGAGCCATTGCAAATCTGTGTGCTGCAATTGTAATATTCAAGGGCGAAGGTGTCTGCGAAGAGAGACGAGAAGTTTTTGATGGAATTTCCAATACCTGACAGGCGCCAGATGCTCCCCCATGGAAAACATTTCCACAAATGGGACTCGAAAGTATGGTTATTCCATTCGGCAAACCGATCGATCGCGTCGATTCAGTTCGAGTTGCTCGTCTTCACGATCGCCGAAACGCAAGCAATCATCGAATGGGCGGTATTACCGGGAAATGGGAGTAAGCAATATAACATTGCCGGCCACGTGGTGGCGCGTTCGCAGCTGTGCTCCTTCGAATATCGAGGAAGGAACACATAATTTCGCGCTCCCTCTCTCGCGGCGAACGGATACCGTGAGATACGCCAGGTGCCCCTCATGGAGGCGGCGGGCCAGGTAGATGATAGATTTACAGCGAATCATTTTACACGCCTATTGCACGGTTCTGGCGCTCGAGGAATTTATTGTCGACGTTAATTCTTGAAAAGCGACGGCGAGGGGGGCAGAAAGCAGTTGCTGAAACGCGATATTGCGTCGCCTCGACCAGTTTTTCAGGCTTTCCGCTCTCCGCTGCGACGTTCCCGAATGTTGGCCACGCGTCCTCAAAGGAACATTCGGTCCCGCGGACACGATCGTCGTCTCCATTTTTAAATCCAGAGCGGCCGACGTACGCCCGGCGAACGGTTCGCACCCCAAATTCGTCGAACGCGCGTCTATCCGTGCCCGTTACTCACCCCCCGCGACACGCTCGATCGACCGGCCACCGAATCCGCCCGACCCGTCCTCAACCCCGAACGATCAGATTAGAATCCACGAAAGCATCGACCCTCGCCGAGGGAACACGAGATCGTCGAGATCCGTTCGCGCGGTCCGCTGAAGCGTCCAACTACCGAGAGGAAGTCGCGTCTCGTGGTCATGGCGAAAGGGACATGGCGAAGAAAAAAAAAAAAAAAAAGGGAGAAGAGGAAGCGACAGAAGCGTAGGCGACGTAGCAGCGCGGCGGGCCGACACACGGATCTTCCGGGCGAGCGAGCGTGATCGCGAACCGCGAGCGGGCCGCGATCGATCTGCACCGGGTCGAGGCCGATCAACGGGCCCGCTTTCCCACGAACTTGCCGTACCATCGAGCAAGGGACGAAGCTTGGACAGAGCTAAAGGAGAGGAGAGAGGAAAGACAATCGGGACGCTGCGGTAAGGAAACAAGAAGGGGGGCCTCGAACGAATTCCAGAAAATCTGGCCGCTCTTTTACCGGGGGAACAGAGAAAACGACAGCGAGGTAGAGAGAGAGAGCGCGAGAAAGGGCGAGGCGAGACCGGAGGGAAGGAAAAATAAAGAAATAAAAGAAGAAAACGTGTGTCTCGAGTGTCGGCTCGAGAGGAGCAGAACGGCCCAGCGAAAAGTGACGTGGCGTGGCGGCGCGACGTGTGCATACATACACACGCCGAGCGTTTTTCGCTTTGGGATCTCTGGCCCGGGTATTGAAGAGCGGACGGGGGATTTTGAGCGTAACCCGGCAGCCGCGGTTCGGCGGCTCAGCTTTCATGCGTCGACCACGAGCCCCGAAAAACGACAGAGACTTTTGGTCCAGACCAGCGCCACCACCAGCGCTCCGGACCGGCCGCTTTCCCCTGCTCTTTTTGCTCGACAGCCGACCCACGGACGCGGGTAAGTGAATAAGGAACCGATGTTTGCACCTTCCGTGCGGTCGTCTGGCCCTGCGAAACACCGCTTTTGTAAAATACCGGCCGACTTAAAATAAACGAAACCGCAGGAATATCGGTGCATTCTGACCGGACCGGCGCGGACCTCTGCGATCGGACGCCTTGGAAACTGACGGAATTTTCTTTGGTCCGGGCCCGCGGTATTGAGTGCCCCTTCGAGTACGGTGGACGATGTTTGTTGTGAAGCCTGTCGTACGTGAACGACGACTTTTATAGTTCAGAGGGAACGCACATGTCCCCCAATTGCCCGACCTGTCGGCGGGCGAATAAATCAGCAAAAATAGTCCAGGATCATTTTACGAATTTTCGTACACCTCTGGAAGAGAAAGAGACACCTGGGTGCCGGACCCTCTTCGCTGATAAAAGTCGGACGACATCGCATATTAGCCTCACGCTCCCGGGACACCGATTCTGTATTACTTTCGCGGTCGCGGCTGATTCGTCTTCGCGATTCTCCTCGCGGTTTTTGCGCGATGGCGTTCTAACCAGGAATCACTTTGAACCCGATGGCATCCATCGTCCTCGCCTCGCTTCTATTCCCGTTTCGAGGAAGAAGCCGCGACGCTGATGGAATATTAGCGGGCTCGTTACCTCTCGCTCGGCGAGCATCAGCAACGATCATCATATTTTAGCTTGATATCCGGCGATTTACCTTGACGCCATGCCGCGAGATGGTAATCGATACGACGCGTTTTCTCGACGACCACGATTCGGTCTACCTTGCCTCCGACCGGCGAAGACAGCGGGACGGATCTCTAAAAACGAGACGCTAAGAATGGAAGTCGTGGCATCGTGAGACTCGGCTCGGAATGGGACTCGCATGCACGAGTTCCGTCTTCGAGCGAAAAGTTTGGAGAAAGATTTAGTTTGGACGATCCGAGAGACATTCATGCCGTCAAGTTAATATTGTCGCCGCTGTCGCAATGGAAAAGTTCCGACTACGTTACGTCAGCCGGCGCAATTATTTCCCACCGGGGGTTGCATTAATTCCCTTTTCTATTAAAACCCGTCCAAGAAGCCGCGCCCATTCGCGCTACAGGATTAGTTCGCATATTCCTATCTCGTTTCCCGCGTATAGAGGCGAATATTTGTCGTACAAGAGCGAAAGAGAATTAACAAACGCGCGTCCTGGCCGCCGTGGATGGTTATCGATGCGAAAGAAAGGTCGGTTCCGAAGTCGATTTCATTTGTTCTCCCGTTCACGGGTCATGAATATCGTCGCGAAGAGTTGTAGGAGGGTTGGTCAGCAACCCCTGTCGATTCGCCGCTAGTCTTTTTGTCCAGCCGTTGCGTTTGGCTTGTCCGTACGGCCGACAACATTTCGGCCCCCTTCGGACAGCAGGACGATCGGCGAAGGGAGGAATAGGAGAGGGAGATAGGTGAAAAGGGTGGGCCAGGTGGTGATGCGATGATGCGATCGCGCCATATGCTGCGCCCTCTAGGGGACTCACCGTCTACGTACTCACTAATTAATTCCCAGGCCTTTGTTCTAGCGGGCAGAACCGGCGAAATTGCTCCCGGAACCTTAGCTTTTAGGCGACGCCGGCCACACCGTTGCTGGATTCATTAGGCTTTATGGTACCGCCATGGTTTATGACCATTTGGGGACCCAGTCGTATTCGTTGGAACTTTTACAACGCAGGGCGTTTTGCTCGTGCGCTACGATGGCGCAGAATATTTGCGTGAAATTCTAGAGAAAATTAACGAATTAAACCCCCTCCTTAATTGATACTTAAAAATATATAGCACCCTCGGTCGTTGAAAGAGAAAGGGGTAAGTTTGGCTCAACAAAAATTTGTCGGAAAACAACGAGTCTTGTTTAAGCTTCGAATCTCCGTGGTCCTTTATTCCCAGAACGGGAACCCCGTTTCCACTCGATAGATTTCACGTACGACTGGACAGGAACCGATGGGGGAGAGTCGGGACGACTGAATCCCGCAAAACGGTGGATCGGGCATCGATTGCCACACGCGGGTCAATCAAATATCCATCGACGGTCGATGGAGGAACGGCAAACGTATCGTTTTTCGGTGGTCGCGAACGGTACGGGACAGAGAACGCAGACAGGGGGTTGTGTCTGCGGACCAAGTGGCGGGGCAGGGGGCACAAGTGGCACAACATGGTGGTGGAATAGGGGAGGCGAATGACTGGTGTCGGTTACACGGGCTGGCACTGCAGCCCGTGTTTCGTTCGGCTACCCCTGCGGTTACCTGCCATCCCCTCGTTGTCCCCTCTGCCCCCCCGAAGAAACGATGTATTTATATTTCTATACATTCATCGTTTGACCCACGGTGTATATACATACGCGCACCCCCGACGTTAATCATTAAGGACGCTAATCACTACTGCGAAACGAGAAGCGGGGGTAGTTCAGGGGCGCTTTAGAATGAAATACATACTCGAGGGGAAAATGGAAGGAAAGCTGAGATATTGCGCTAACAATGAATGCCTCGAGAAATACATTCCGAGCCGGCGAGACTTCTGGGACTTATATTAGCAGATTTTTTCGCGCAATCATTTTTCTGATCCGAAGTAAGCGTCAAGGAATAACAATAGTAATTAGTATTACTTTTACCGCGCACAGTACGCAGGCCAGCACGAGTTGTACAGGTCGGTTTATATTGGTGTCTGAATATTCTTGGGGAACATTTGCCTGGTAGGAAATGACAGTGGTCTACGCAGGCCACTCTCGTACGAATGGTACCGTGCACGGCCGTGACCTTTGATCGTGGAACTAATCCAAAGTACGCGTATCATGACGGCATCACGGCGCATTAAATGCACCGTGTGAAGTCACCGGTTGATCGATGACGATTATTAGTCAGAGGACCGGCCGGTCGTCACAAAAGGGCCCGGCCTTTAAATAATCGGGGCGACTCTTGACGAGCGATTAAAGGTTCTGTCTCATCGCCGCTGCCTCCCAGCGGAGATTGATGCGCCTGGGTCTGCGCGCTGCGAGAAGAATCAGAAATATTGCATCCTGTTGGAACGTGTCCTGCACAGGGACGAACCCGCAAATGTCCTGCCGTTCCGTTCGTTATTAGAGCAATTTTTAACGACAACACCCTGCGCTCACTAACTGTCATATCCTTTTTGTTCCTTAATGTTTGCTTCTTATTTGATGCAGTCGCGGAAGCTTTTTTTTGTTCAAACTTCTTTGTATACCTTTTGGAACCGTTCGGTATACCTGTGAAGAGGTTCTGTATTTGTTATGGAGGACTTTTTACGGGTTCGGCGGGATATAAATGTCAGGTTGACGGGGGCAAAATACTTTTGCTAAATTTAGTTGAGTATGTCAAGCGTTTTATTTAGTTTTGCAACAGAGTCCGTGCGTATTCGCCCCCCCCCCCCCGGGCTACTTTTACGCGCGTGCAACCCCTTTCGATACATTCACGGTAGCGAATAAAATATTGTGCCGTACAGTGGTGAATTCTTGAAATCTCCGGCAATCGTCCAGTGCGATTCGATCTACGGCGCTTCTCTTGTTAGCTTGACAGCGAATCCCCTCGGAATTGTTTACCGGCGAGTACGGTAGAATTGCCTTCCAGAGTTTCGTGTCTTTTCCCGGAACGCGTTACTTTTGTCCTAATGAATTTCTTTGTGCCTTCGAAGGCAACGGAGATGTATGAGTGACCCCATTTAAATGCCCCACCCTTTGCACGTAGTCGCACATAAATATCTGCTACCCCTCCTTTCCATTGGCGTTCCGCCGTAATAAATATTACTTGTAACGATTTTTGTACAGCTTATCTACCGGTCGGTCTCTACAGTGTTGCTGGTAATCGAATTGAAATTACCTTCCACGTATTATCGGGACCTAGGATGCTATGGTCGAGGGTGAATCTTCTGATTAAAATAGTTTTCCTTACTGGTGGGGGGGAGAGAAACGCCTCGCTAAAATATACGATTCTCAAATGAAATATTAGGCGAGTTTCGAGCTCACGACTCGGAAGTTAATTGAAAAGAATTTGAATAGGAATAAAGTGCCCGACGTGTAAATACTGGAAATTGCGAAAATCTCACGCTCGTGAATTATGTCGAAACCCACGGCAGCTCGGAAGTTGCGTACGAAACGCGGGGCGCGCTTTCACCGGTCATTATGATCATTATGAAACGCAGTGGCAGACTGACGTGCTCGGTGCCGATTAAGAACACTAATTGCATAAATTGGTAATTGAATCATCGCGGTAGGTTCTTGCGGATACGCGAAATTTCTTTTGATTTATTAATTACTGATTATCGTTACGCCGCCGAAGAAAAATATGCAGGCATCGTGCGTCTGTCAGTGAAAACGTTTAAACCACCTCCTCGCCTCTGTACCATGCATGAAAATTGTTGCGATTCGACGAATGTAATTACTATAACTTGGCTGGCGGTTAAGAATCGGACAGAAGAGTTTTCCGGGCCTTTCGCGCAAATACGATAACGAAATGATTAATTGACCTCGGCCACCCCGTGATCCCCCGATATAATTAACACCTCTCGGGTCCCCGATGGAAGTCCCGCTAATTGTAAGGAAAATTGTAGGCTCAACGGCGAAATGAGTTCATAACGAGAAATTAATGTCTCGTGCAAATTTATAGAAAAACATCGTGCACATGTTTACCCTGGTTTCACCAATGAAATTACTTACACAACTTACGGATCCCTCTCTTCTCCCTCTTCTATCCCCGGGTCGGCCAACACTTGCCCGCTCACACTCGTCAAAGAATTAATCAACATAGATGGCAAAGCAAGATAGAATATTCCTGGCTGAGTTTCCTTAATAAAAGGATACTTTGTTCACCGAGCCTAACTGCGGAACATTCGAGTTAGGCTACATATATGCATTACACCGCGGACGAATTATGTTGCAGCTCCGGTGCAGAAAGTTGTCGGAAACGGGCGTGCAAGTTTCTTTTTTCCCTTTTTTCGCCGCGGCTACGTTTCCACCGCGGGGGGTGGGGAACAATAACACGGGGAGGCGTGTAAAAACGGTTGCGTTACGCACCGTAATTGATCGCTATCGGACTAGCACGCGTGCAAACAGCCGCTTTGCAGTTCTAACTATCTTCTAGCCGAGATACGCATGCTCGACACAAGCTGCAGTTAGCCGGAGCCGCTTCGAAGCAACCACTAGTACGCGATGCAATTCCAATGAGTTCGTTTAATTGTCGGTGTCCCTTTCAACCCCCGTTCCTTATCCCCCTCGCGAATCATACAGACTCGCCGCGATGTTCCTCCGCTGCGAATTCGCGGCTGGCACATCATTCCTCTTCGTCTGCGGAATATCCCTACGAACGGTGTATGCTCGAGTTGGTGACTGCTCTCAAAACCATAAACTACCCTCGATGATTGGCGCATCGCGGAAAACCGTAAACTACCCCCCAACAATTGCTACGAAAGGACTCGCCACACGTACGGTGACATCGATCCGTCGAAGCAAGAGGCGCACCGTTGAAGATGTTCCGAGGCATCGGGGGCCCGTCGACGCATCCGGATGGAAAAGTCGAATGGTCGCGGGGCGCGTGTCGGCAGCGGTCGCGAGCGCGGGGGTGAAGTTAAACGGGCGAGCTCATGCAAAGGTGTCTCGTTCAGTGGGTCAGCAGTGGCAAGAAGCCTTCCGGGCATCCAGCTGATCGCGGCATGGCGTGTTGGCGTGATGCGTGCTGTAGCCGCACGGAACGCCGGAGCTTCTGGAGGCCCGTGTGCCCCCGCTATCGTGGATCCTTGCGACGGATCCTCCGCCCCGTTGGATCGTGGCCCCGTGCCATGACGTGCCGTCGTTCCGTGCGTGCGTTCGATCCGCTCTCGCCCTCTACTCGCGTGAGAAGTTCGCGTATGGAACAAGAGGCAAGATCGAGAAACCATTGGACGAATGGCCAGTTCGACGCCTTTGGACCCTCCACCCTAATCGGGAAGATTGAGCACCCTCGAATCGTTGACACGGATTCTTTCGTCTCCTTTTGTTACACGTTACGATAAGGGGCGCGTTCTTATACGTGCGAGTCGGTACACGATTTTGATTTACATCTAACGCCCTCAACGTTAGGCCGGCAATATCAACGCAATTACCGCGGGCGCAGGGAAGATTCTCTCCTGGTATTTTTCACTGGGTAATCGACTCGAGCAGCTGGAAACGTGGATCCCGGCGATTCATCGAGGCGCGGCGACGGGGAGGCAGCGTAAATTCAGGGTGGTCGACGGCGAAGTGTTAATAACCTTGGCCGTGTAACGTGGCGAACGCTATGAGGCGAGTGCTGATTACCGCGGTCGTTAATTCTCGGCTAATATACCACCGTTACACTCGATATCTGTGGCCGGCTGGCCGCGTGTGCACGTGCACGCGCGCATACCTCGCGAGGAATTAGAAGGTCGTCGCGTACACTACGTTATACGGGCGATACCATCTCGGCCATATTTATATCGCGATGATACTGTCTCGGGTTACCCGGAGTCGGAGTTACGGCAGCTGCAACACCTTCGCCAAACTTCTCCCTCGTCCGACCGTTTCCCGGAATCGACTGGGCCTCGATTGCGAATCGACGGTGCCGCCCCGGGAAAGTGGTTCGTCGGCGTGGGAAACGGTAACAACGCGGGGCAATTCCCGTTGGAATTTCGAACGCGATTTTCCCGCGAGGCTCGTTCGAAATGTGGGCCGCGTCGGAATGCGCGGGGTCGCGTCGACCCGGCGGTATCGCCGTCCCCGGGTTCGTCGTCGACGTCGACGGCGCCGGTTCTCCGTCACGCCTCGCTCGGCGCCGCGGCCCGGCAAAATCCTCGGATTGATATAGGTGAATTAACACCGACGGGAAGTGTGCGCCAACTAATAAAGCAGGATGGCCGCCTATACATCGTCCGCGGCGCGCGCATAAAATTTCACCGCCGCAGCATATGAATATGAATCAGCCGGCTACTTGGCCGGTAATTAGAATGTACGCGTACCCGTAACCCACCAGCGAATTGGACTGTAATAACAACTGGCAATTATTATCAGCAGCGTTCTATACCAGGCCGGTTGGTGATCGTTTCGAGGACGAGATTTTCGTTCGGATAAATAGAGCTCGATCGGCGCTCGAACCGCCGTTATTAAATGTCGAAATTTGCAAGGAATTATATCTTCCGGGATGACGCTCGTATCATTATATATACATATATATTCTATGTTCGTTTTTCCTCCGCAAATTTATTTATCGCTCGTTTCCAATATGTAAATATAATCGCTTAATTAAAGGCGCGCTCAATCAAGATCTCTGCGCATATATAAATGCGCAAGTTAAATATGTGCGGCGCCCGAACAGCGTTGATAAGAACATACGAGTCCTTCCTCCGGAATGGAGAACGAGAAATGCCCGCCGTTTAATTTACAGCCAGGCCATTTTTCTTCCCCCGTGGCTGTGTTAAACGCGCTTTCCTCTGATGCCTCGAAACGTCACGTCGATCAATCACTGCCGATATTGCGAGTCGAATTAACGAGACCGCGCTTTCAACGTGGGGGACGCGTGCGCGAAAGACATACATATACACATATATATATATATATATATTAAACAAACGTGCGGTCTAAATACGTTACGGTTTAATTGGAGCAAGCGTTCTATCATGCACCGTAAAAACAGATAACCGACGTTTAGCTACACGAACGTAATTATTTCTGCTTTTGCGGAAAAGAAACGAACGCGCGCGCCGCCCCTTCGAGCGTGAACGAAACTTTTCCGGGCTAAAAGAGTTGCCGAATCGGAAAAAGGGAAAACCCGGGCGGACCTCGAGCGTGGCGAGGCAGGTTTCATTAAAATCGTACAAAGTGATTCAAACTGATACACCGTGGAATATCCAACGAGCCCGAGAGACCAGGCGTATATACATGTAATCGGCTGATTAAATGCTAAGGAGCACAACGGGATCTCACGTTCATCTTTTAATGTCCTTCCCTTTTCCACCCGACGTGGAAAATTATGACACAGTATCGCGGCGCGCCGTATAAATAGAATCACACGGGGATAAAGAACGGTATAAATATAGAAGGAGTAAAAAGTCATTTGAATTTTTAATACCCGTCCGGTATGAACAGTATTTAACGCGCGTCATACTTTGAATCTTAAACGCGTACCCGCCCCCAGCGCGGCGATAAAGCAGCGAATGAGACGCTTCCACGGTGGGGGGAGAAATCGATCCGGCGGCGATTTTTTCAGCCGTACAAATGTTATTCCCGTCGGCCAATCGACGATTGCAAAGTAAACGAAACTCGTTAACCGGGGGAGCGCATAAAACGCGAGCGTCGCGGTCGAATTTCTTTGCGCGCCGCGTCGCTTATGGCACTCGCGGGATTACGTTGCAACGCGTCTCGCGATACTATACGTATTAATTACGAGGTAATTACGCGCGGCTCGTAATTACGACTCCGTATTCAGTGATAAATACCGGGGCCCGTTTTATGGGCCCCCTTCCGAGTCCTACCCTCTCTCGCCTCTCGGTACCATTATGGTGGCAGGTTCACGTGCGCGTCGTTTCCCCCGACAGGAGCTTTCTTTCGTTGACAAGTCGATCGTGAACGAAAGCTCGCTGGAAGAAGTCGCGAAAGTTTCCCTCTTCGGGGAAAATACATACGTCACGGTAATTCTTGTTAACTTTAGCACCGCCGATTTTCAAATCGAACCGCTCTGAACTTTTATTACTCGCGTAGATATTTTTCGTTTCGATGCAACCGTGTCGCTCGAAAATTATGGAGAGGCAAGTTCAGTATAGACGAATGTTGTACGTTCAGATTGACTATTCTCTTTCCACGATCTGGCCGATATAATGCTAACGAAGCAGAAATATAGCGATGATCCATATTACCACCCCGTGTTAACTTCTACTTGGACCACTTCCTTCTGCTCGTCATTAAGGACGCTCTCTCCGTCCGTATGCCCCCCCTATCTGTTCCTCTTCCTCGAGCATGGTTTCCATAGGCAAGCGGCAGAGGAGAGAGGCTTGCCCGCGATGCCACGGGTGGTAGACTCTTCTTGTTAAAGGGATTCTCCGGGCGAATCTGCTCGTTTTTCTTCCATCGCTCTCTGTAATTACGCGCAACTAGCCTCTTTTTCCTGAATATGTTAATTGAAAATGTGTTCCGCGCGTGCTACACCCGGTATATCCTAGACGGCCGGCCGGTCGGCGATACACTTGTGAAAATATTCGCGTAGGAAGCAACATCGGCGTCTAATTGTTTAGTCAAGTAGGCGTGGACAAGCGTTCTCGATTAACGGGAAAAGGCAATAATTGACACTGCAGGAACGTACGCCGGATTTTCCATCTGCGGCGCGGCAATTTAATCGACTCCGGCGTCGATCTGCTGATTTGTAACGACGATAGGACGTTCGATGATCGTTAAATTAACTGTGGCGCAGCGGCGAACGATCGGTTCCACCGAGACGAGCGGAGATTAGACGTTTAATTGTTCAATTACCTCTGCTAGATTGATATCGGCCGGCGATCGTGAAGCGACGATTACGGCCATGAAGAGCAACTGCAATACCTTGGGCTCGTACAATGTGCGAATAAAGGGGAAGCTGCGTTTCCTGCAGCGTCGAACATGATACGACGACATTGCTAAATCAATCGAAACAGATGCAAATTTATATGGCCGCAATATAACACCGCATTCTAATCATAGATAGGCACTTTTATCTCGTGTTCCATATTAGATCGGCAGGCACAATTTTTTTCGCCGCAGAGACAGAGCTCGCTGTGTTCCGCGATTCGATTCCAGCTTAATAAATCAAGCTATCCTCAAGGTTCGATCATTCAGCCGGACAGAACGAAGCATACCGATTTCTTTCATCTTTGATCTCGAGCGTGACGCTCGGCGGACAACGGAGATC
Source organism: Nomada lathburiana (assembly GCA_963667235.1). Lineage (NCBI taxonomy): Eukaryota > Metazoa > Arthropoda > Insecta > Hymenoptera > Apidae > Nomada > Nomada lathburiana. Next base: position 4,900,449 of record OY763908.1, read on the forward strand.
GGCACAGATCGGCGTCACGTAAACGCGTGCGTGCGAGCAAAATTTCGCCCAGCGTCCGCCTTCGGCCGACTTCTACCGGCCGGATTTTCATATAAAAATATTCAGAAGTCTCATGGTCGGTGAGCGCGTGCCCGCGAAGATCGCTATCCTACGTTGGTTCTCGGTGCATGCTAACGACTAACGGACAACGGGTTCGTTAAGAAAAAGGAAGAAAAAAATAAAGAAAAAAGATGAAAAAAAAAAAAGAACCACCCAGCCGATTTCTCTCCCTCTCTCTCTCTCTCTGTCTTTCGCACCGGCGCGGTTTCGTTGGGCGTTTTCGCTCCGCGACACGAGCAAGCGTCGTCCTGTAGATCGTCGTCGATGCTCGCGACGACGCTTCACGCTCAACGATTTCGTGCATCGTCGTCTCTCGTCGCCGCAACATCCGCCGCCTTTCTGCGCTGTGCTTCTACGTTGCCCGTCGAATTAATGCCAGGCCCTCGAACAGTGTCGAGGTTCGATCGAATTGGTGCAACCGGAGAACGTTCGCCGCGTATCGATGATCGTTCCTCCAAGTTGCCGACGTTACCGCCGGTCATTCACGAAGCGAACGTTCGCCCCGCGAGCACACCTGCGCCCCGACGAGCCTTCAATTAAAAAGTTCTGCCGAAAAAAACAAAAAAACATTCGAGCCCGCCAAACGCCGCGGAGGCGCAGGAGCAATCTGGCGCGGCGATAGTAAAACTGTGCGAAAGTGTTCGCAACAAGCGGAAAGATTTTTCTGTCAAACGGGAACGTCCCCCGGTTTCAGTCCCCGTGGGCTCATTGGTCGCCGGCAGCAAGAGACGCGACAGAGCAATTGCATAAGACGACGCAGTAAAACACCAAATACGCCAATTAGGCTCCGGTCAGACCTGGAAACTCGGGGCCCGGATGGGCTAGGGGGGGGGGGGGGGGGGTCGACGAGGCGGAGGGGGCGAGTTATTCTTAATTAAAATGATTGCCGGCATTACGGCTAAACTCTTGCAATTATGATTCCCTTTCCCCCATAAAAGTGCTGCTCGATGCCCGCTGGTGTTCCTCGTATTTTCAGCTAATAACACCCTTACGCCGCCTCTTATCGGGGTTCATCATCGTGCAACGCTCGGAACCGAGCGCATCGCTCCGGCCAACGAGCATCACCCGCTAATTTCCATAGATTCTCCGTTTCGAAGCTGCTACAATGTTGTTTCCGAGCGTTTCCAGTATCCTCTTGTACGCGCATCCCGAAGTCACTTTGCGTGTACGTGTGCTGCAGTTCGCATGTGTGTCTCGCGTACAGGAAAGTTGGTGTTTCGAGTCGATTGGGGATGTTAATTGGCGCTCCCGGCAAATTCGGCGGGCTACCGTGTTGCCGTTGCCGAGTTCGATGATTTTCGACAAATTTCAAGATACCGAGGGAAGATTGGGTTGAAGTGCCCGAACTGACGGCGTCCTTCTGGTGATTGAAGATAATCGATGCAAGTGTGCCGATGGACTCGGGTACGATTTTGTCACGCACGATATTATGTGAATCAGTAATTTCGTGAAAGACAATCGTGTCGTTCGGTATCGCCCGTGTGCCCCGGCGAATAATGTACTGCAACGAATTCGGCGATGAAATTGAGTGGAATGCTGCCATTAAAAGGCGGAAAGAAGAAGGCGAATAAACTGTACGATTGAAAAGCGTGTGAAAGTCTCGATACACCTCTATCTGCAGTGATATTAATTGATCCAGTTCATCGTTGCACACGATCGAATCTGCGATTAGCATCGAAAATTGTGATACCTCCCAAACGTTCGGTGATCGCCACCGAGAAATCATCTCCGGTGCCAATTTTCCCGTGGTCCCCTCTATTAGCACCGTCGCTTATCAATTTTTAATCGAACGAACGATCAAGGCACTGTTAACGCGATCGATCGACGCAGCGTGATTGTAGCCCAACCGGACAGGTGCGGGACCGTGCACGGAAAGTGGCCATGCCGGTTTACACGGCGATCGATTTTCCTACCACCTTTGATGATCTCGCTCGATTGACGTTCAGCCGCCCCCGGTGATGTGTACAGTCTTCCAGTTCCGTAACATGTCCACGGAACGTCTCGTCCCTCGTCAGGCATCTGCGTTCTCGTACATATACTTATAATAATAATAAAAAAAAAAAGAAGACATTTCTCGCATCGAGGTGAATCGGCAGCTGGAAGACGATTCATCGCCATCTTCGCGATCTTTCTTCTTGCCGAGCTATCTTCCGATGAAGAAAACCTTGAAAGTTTGTTCAGAAAATTTTGTCTACTCTCTCTCTCTGTTAATCGTTCTCGACCACAGGCAATCAATTTGCATTATCGGCGTTAATCCGTGGACGTACTCGCGTTCAAGCCTCACCGGCGCGCCCTTCAATCTTCCATTAATTATCGTCTAATATCCAATAGACCGGCCGGTCGCGATATTTATTCATAGACGCATAGGCAATCGGCCGTGCAGCGATTTGCATCATATTTCATTACCGTAAACACGTCTAAACACATTGTACGGAGATACGGATCTTTACGACGGCGAACGGACAGCCGCGGACCAACGACGCTTCTTGCGTTCGATTATCCGAACGATTAATCCTTGCGCACTCTCGTTGCGTGAATTATCCCGGCCGGAGAACGGACACGTTACACCGTGTCCGTTTCCTTTCGCGTGACCGCCGTTGACGATAACGTTGTTACAGTCTCTGGCTTGAGAAAGAAGGACAACGAAAGAAAAAAAAAATGGGAGAAGATCAAAACGATATTAGCCGGACGGTATTGCAAAGGTGCTTGTTACACTTCTCCGACGAAGAATGCAAAATCTTGTTTAACATCCACACGGTTTCGTGCAGAAAAGTAAATGATATCGTGGAAAACCAGAGAGGAATTGCATTTTCGTGCAATTAACCATACAGCGCGTCCAGCAAACGTACGTTGCCCAATATTGTCGATAAGTAACGAGCGACCCGACTGTCTCAATTTCTTACGAAATTAATCCGAACGTCCCACGGTCGAAATTCTGTCACTCGTCGACAGAACGAGCCGGCGAACGTTTCCCTCCTCGTTAGCCAAAGGCGAAAAAAGAAAGGTGTTCCATCGAGAAACGGTCCCGTGGCCCGTCCATATAAGTCGATATTTGCCGCGGTCTAATTGCCGCATTTTTAATAATGACGTTAATGAGCGATAGTTATCGCGTGTCCGGTCGGCGAGCAGTCGGCCGCACAGTGTCGAACCGATTAAAGGCAAATCGGATGTTGCCCGTCCGAAAGAAGGACCGACTGTCGTCCTGATATCGATCGCCACGCGTGCCATTCCTTCCGTGAACCGGGCCCGGGCCCTATCAGAAAAATGCACACGGTCCTCGGCCGCGTCATTTCATCGGAAGGGCTTGATGGCTCGCAAGGCAGATGTCTCAACGAACTTTTTTTTTCACCGTATCTCGATCGCCGTTACAGCCGCCGATCGCGACACATCGAGACCGATCTTTCTATTCGTACGACACGGGAGAGGGAAGACGATCGCAGGACGATTACCGGTCACGGTTAATGAGCGACTATCGGACCCCGGAATTCTTTGTCGGTCTCGGCATCAAACGGAACAATTACGCCCGGCCTACGAGAGAGTATCGATTATCGCCGTTGCTCCTTCAATTAAAACTTATTCCGAATTCGCGTCATCGTGCGACCACGTGCAGCATTTGCCGAATAACGTTCATCCGGAATCTTATTTCGACGAGCGGGTTAATCGCGAGGAGCGTTCGCTTGAAGGAACGTATTAGAATATTATCGCGAATTGCTTGCGGAACACGGGCACTGCCTGCCCGGTGGGATATAATTGGACGTCCAGTTCGGTTCAGGGAATAGAGTATGGAAATGATTGGTCTCGCAGAAATTAATTGAAAAATTCACTCGGGCCTATGCATGGGGTATCTACGATAGAAATTGTGTCGATCACATCGAGGCTCGATACAGTATCCAGGTGATGTGAAAATGGAAAAACGTGATCCTCTTCTGTTCGCGGCAATAGTATATTCGCCCCCGGAAGCAATCGTTAACGGCCGCGACGCGTGGCCGTATGAAAGAAAGAAAGAAAGAAAGGTAGATTGGTGTCTTGCCCGCGGCGACAGGCGGAAAGAAAATCACTTTTCAAAGCGACCTGGCTCCGTCGTCTGCCCCGGGCTGATGACTTCATAGCGTGGACGTGGACGGCCCCCGATCGTCCGTGCCCGCCGCGAATGGAAATCATAAAAGGTAGAGGCCGCATCGCGATAATGACATGAAAAATGAACTCGAGCGGAGATAATCGGCGGAATTAAATAATTGCGCCGCTCGGTAGCGCGGTTTGCGCCGACGAATTTAATCGATTCGCGATCTTCCATAATCCTGCCGCCGCTTCCGGTTCTCGGCCGCCGCCTCGGGAGATCCGTCCTGTTGATTTCTTCTTCCTCTGCTCGCGTTTAAGGTGTCCCTTCGTCTGCCGTTTCAGTTCCGTGAGATGGCTGGACGTTTTCGTTCACTTTTTACCCGAGGGCCTCGTTGCCTCGTTCGCTTTGCTTTTTACCTCTCTCGTATCCTGTTGACCCATCACTCCGTTACTATTATTATTATTAATCGCCGCCATTGCACGGACGATTCTGTTCTAAATTGTCGCACTATCGTGACGCATAAGATTCATATGGATTAAGAGCATTGTCAACGAAAGAGAGATATATTTTCCTTCATCTTTCACGCCTGTTTTCCTCTTCTTCTTCTCTGTATCTATCATTTGCATCGTTCGTCCCTTGCATTCTGGCTTTGTTCCCCTTCGGTTCTTCCTTCGACCACAGTCCTCCGGTTCCCCAAATTCCCCCCCTTTCCCGTCACGCAGTGGTTCTCCCGCTGTCCCTCCCCGCCAGGTGTCAGGTCGAAATGAAAAATGTAAATGAGTCGTAATGATGAGAAGGTAACTGTATCGATGTATATCTCTTCATCAACGACCATGGTACGCGTTTACAAGGCGCGTTGTCGGAGGTACGCCGTAATACAAGCTGCTGCTCGAGGGAATACGAGGAAATATATTACCGGCTAGTCGACTCTCCGGTTGAGCCCCGAACATCGATTTGCACGTATTCGTTCATCGCGGCGCGACGTCCAACGCGTCCAGCGATATTCGCCAACCGACAAATGTAATTATCCTGGACGAAAAGAGAAACACTATCCACCGGAACGCCTTCTGATAGATGGTCCCGAAACGGCGCAAAGAATTCATTGCGTTCTCGCGACGCGTCGCGTCGTTATTCCACGCGCGCCGCGTTTCGATTAAGGCGTCGCAAGGTGACGAATTGTGCAACGAGGATTTTGCGCCCTCGCGCGGGCGACTAATTAGTCCGGCGGAGATTATTAATGTCCCCGGCTAAAAATTCCATCGGGGGGCCTTGGCGATTTCGTCCCTCCTCGTTGTCCATCTGTCGCGCGGCAGATCGAGCAGCAATCATTCTAAAAAATATCGGCACGTCCTGGCGTGTCGTTCCGTTCCCAAAAGTAGGCAACTGAAACGGTTTGAGGTATTCTAAATGCTACAAAGCCTCCCGCGAGAACGAGGGAAAAGTTCGTATCGAGATTGGTCCATCAAAAAAGTGGCTCGGCAGTGTTAGGAAGGAAAAAGCAGAACACGGTACCGGCGGCAATAAGATCGACGCAGTGGAGGTTAATTACCGGGACTCGTCGCTTTGGACCTTTTATAGGGTCTACGGGGGAATGGCGAAACACGAGTGAGGAACGGTAAGCGTCAGTAAAAAAGCGAAAGAGGCGCAACCCCCACGATCCGCTATCTGAATCTCCTGCAACGTTCGCCACCTCCTCCTTTTCTTCCTCTTCTCCATTCGTGTTTTACCCTTTGTTCTTGTTCCCCCGGCTAGCTGACCGCAGGCGAGGACGCACCACGTGCCCGTTGAAAAAAATCGCCCCGTTCACCGAGGGACTAATTAATTTACATAGCAGAGCTGTTGTCGTTTTTCCTTTCGTCGGCTTTGTGCAATCGGACTGTGGGAAATAGACGATAGGACACTCCGCCCGAGGGGGCACCGTTTCTCGGGAACTGCTGCCTCGCCTTCCGTCTTCGTGGAACGTACCGCGTATCGCCGTTGACGCGTCGTGGCTGGCGAATTTTACAGCTGGCCGTTCAATAAGTGCTCGGAATTATCAACGGTGCGTCTCGCGGATTACAAGTTGCGTGCACCCCGGCGAAACCACGGGGAACACCTCGTGCCCTCGAATCGCTCGTTTCCCTTCCTCCATTCAAACTTCTTCCGCCAGTGCGACTTCCTTCGGCCAACACGGCAACCACTTCCTCCTTATTGCTGCGTCGAAAGAATAGTGGGCCAGTATGGCGTGAACATCCCTTAACAAATGTCGCGAATGAATTGCTCGGCTTGCTATTAATAAACGAATAAACCACTTCAACTATCTCCACGCTTGATGAGAATATTATACAAAGGGAGAAGTAGGCGAGACAAATTTGTTGCGCACGTGCGCTCGATGGCGCGTTACTAAAGGGACGCCAAATTTGGATCTGCAACAACTGCAACAACCGCGGCTCGTTTTAAAGCCTGAAACCTCCATTCGAATGTCCTCAAGCACACTTTTCCATCAGAAAACACGGTAAGTAATTCGTCGACGTGCAAACAGGCTCCATCCGTCCCATTCGGGAACACCCAAATAATTAATCCCCCCGCCGCGCCGACCGTTCATTAGTCGTCCACCGAGTTACATTCGCCGAGGCAGCGCGTGTCGAAAAAGCAAATCCGTCAAGCAAAGCGAGATTCCCGCGGGTAAAAGCCCCATCGGCAACCGTATCGATCCCCTTTCAGCCAAAAAGGGATTTTTTCGCAATTAGCGAACCACGTCTGGCATCCCGGTGGACAAGTTCCGCAGCAGGAGGCGGGTGAAGCGATCGCGGGGGGTGGGTGCGCGGCCGTGCTGGTAATGCACAAGAACTCCCAGGTATCGGGGCATCGGGCGACACTCTCCCGGGAGTCTTCGGAAAAGATCTGAGGTCCGACAATGAATACCTATTAAAACGGTGTGAACAATGCCCGGGGCTGGGCCGTGGCTTCGCTCTCAGGATCGCTCGCCGGTAGCAACAAGAGCGCTAAGTAGAGGCCGGCCAACCTCTTGTGGCCCGCAGGTGATATACTGCGAGATCCGCGATATCGAGACCTGGCTCTCTCGCACTCTCGCGGCCCCCTCGACACCACCACCACCGCCGCCACCATCGCCATCGCCATCACCCACCATCGGCCACGGGCACAACGTCTTCCCGCGTTCGCATTCCTGCTCCCGGCACTCTCGCATTCGCATTCCCGTTCGCCCGCTCGCGCCTCGCGATCCGGATTCGTGTCCATTACCTTGCATAAGCCCGCGACCCACGGGGCGCGAGTCCCCTGCGAGGGGCACGGGGTTCAACGAGATTCGTGATCTCGACTGGGGGGGGGGCGGTGGGTCGAGGGAAATTCGGAAAACGGGGCTCGCGGATCGAACAGAAGGAGCTGGGAGATACAAATTGCGTCTCGCGAGTCTGAATAATTATTGACGCTTTCACCGAGAAGCGTTGTTATGCCCACGGATGATTCGAACGGATTCGAGGCGCCGCGAGAGATTGCAAAAAAAAAACGAAGCATTCAGGACATCGCCGGTATCGTCGGACTTTCCCCGCGGGTCACCGATGCAGGTGAGGGAGGGGTGTCGGCGGGCGGTAGGAGGGACACGATCGTCCCTGGCCAGGTTCGCAGTACTTAAGCCGGCGTTAAATCGATAAAAGTGTAGAAGCCGCATTACGAGGGTTTCGTGTGGGCACACTTAAGGCCGGCGCACGTTCGTCGTGAGAGATTGGAGCCGAATGCTCGCGACTCCAGACCGGGGGAGGAAGATAATGGACAGGAAGAAAGAGGAACGTCCACCCATTATTCCGCGGCGATTCTTCGATTGGCCCCGCCTGATTGCGATTGCAGATGAGATTGCACACCCGCGGCGCAGGAAGCCGTCGTTGCTGCCGCCGTCGATGCGGTTGCATAATTCCGGCCCGCTTCTTTCCTCCCTTTCCCGGCGAACGTAGCCGATTTTTACGCCCGACTCGAACCCGGGGTACGCGAGGATCGTCGGGGCGAAAGACTTCCGTGTTTCGCGAAGTGTCCCTGCTCTCGAGATCGCTCTATTCCCAGTTCCGGAGAACGATCCTGCGCTCGATACCGCGGCCTTGCTCGCGTCAAATATTTTCGAGGCGACCTTGAATAATCGTGATCTCGAACAGTCACGCCATTTCCGATTTCGTGGCGGCGGTGGAGGGGGCGAAAGGACAAAAATTGGGTCACCGTTTATCGTTCGCGACAAATCGAGGGTACCGAGGGCGAACGTTCGAACGAATCGTCCAGACGTGCAACGTGGATCGAGCCGGCGATCGAAGGGATGTAACGTACAGTGGGCGAATCGAATATATCGAATAAGAAATTATCGCGGCTCGATCTCGTTGAGCGTATCGTTGTTGTAACCCGGGACGCCGGTATCTGAGCTGACCTAAAATTTAATAATGTCATAGCCGCGCGGAATATCACGACTAATTATGAATAAGCAATGCAAATGGGCTGGGCAATGTTACGATTTCGCGTCACGAAGGGATTATAAACTCTTCTTTGTACAGAAATTACAACCTGCGGGCAAATGAGCGCCGCGAGTTTCTCGTAATAACCGGGCTTATCTTTTTACGGCGGATTTTTCAGGCTATTGATTGGCGAACGTTGCCCACCCTCGTACCCGGTTCTGCTCGTGTTTCGTCCGTCCCGGAACGGTTCCAGATCGATATGGAGATTTCCTCCATCGTTCGGCCGCATTAACCGGGAAGCCGAATTCTCGATCCGTCTTCGATGTGAAATTGCCCCCGCGATGGAATAATTCGGCTATCCATCTGTGCGTCCGACAATGTTGCCACTATATCCGATACTCCACGACGAGAATATGCGGATGCACGGGTAAGACCACTTTCTCCGTAATATCTTGCGCAATGCCCGGCGATTTAACAATAGCGGCGCGGCCACAATGGTCGCCGAGGAACCGAGAAGTTTGTCGGCGAACGGACGAATTGCAGGATCGCGGAAGAACGGCGGCTATTGTTTTTGAATCTTATTGTTGCCACAGAGACAGAGTAACGACAGCATCGCGTGTCCAGATGGATATAGACAGTGGATGCTAATGCCTCTGGATGCGCAACGACGTTTGGTCACAGAGCGCGCACTCGTCTCCGAATCCGTGCGAGATACTGACGACGGACGGTCCTTTAAATTACAAATGTCGTTTACCTTCGTCCGGTTGGTTCGCGCGATTCATAGTTTACACCGGGACGCGTTACAAATACAAGTGGTTCGAATCGCGTAGTACGACAGAATTCTTTCGCTCGATTAAGCACTTACCTTGAAAGTAGCTCTTCGTCCGGAGGTAGCTGACGCTGAGCCTTAGGATACTGAGCCGGTCCAGCTTGCTCAGAATGTTCTGCTCGAACGGAAGCAACGAAGCCAGCGTGTCCAATTCTGCGTTCAAACGTTCTCGATGCCGCTTGCTGGGATTCGACTTGGTCACCCCATCCTTTTGCGGTGGCTTCAGACTGCAAGAAAAAGAACGGGGTCCGTGCAATAATTGTCCCCGGCTACGAATGCGAATAGTTCTCTTTCGAGCACATTGATCGTCGCGCAACGTACGACCCGTCGATCTCGATTGGTAAACAGAGAATTCCCCCGAACGGGGGAAACGAAAAGGGGGGCACATCGCGTTGGCTTAATTAGCCCGAATAATGGGGATAATCATTTGGCCTGCGGTGTTCGCGTTCGACTGGTTACAGAAATTCCACGGCCACCTTCGAGGCTTAAACAACAGGCGGCCTGCGAGAGGAGGATCTCGATAATTAAAGGCGACCACTTTCCGAGGGTTGATTGACACACGGAGAAACCCTGCGGACCGATATGCCCACTCAACAGCCGGTTTTCTTCGGGATAAGTATAGTTATCGCAAAGTATCTCCTCCCATCTGCACTCTCCGCGATTCGTTCCCCTCGTCCGCCTTTCGTTCATCCGTGAACGGGATATCAGATGCATAAATTGTTCGATAATTATGACAAGTGCTACCACGCGGCGGTCTGATCAGTTCGCATTGGCGTGGACGCGCGTGCGAACGTATCTCCCTCCGAAATTTCATCGATCCCGGACGTACGACAGCGCATCGATCTTTTGATTCGCGCAATCGGTAATTACGATTGCCGTGTCGCGTGTCGGCGCGGATTCTGCTGCCCGAAGTAATTTGTGCGAAATGAAACTTCCCGTCAAATTGAATAGCGAACGTCGATGCCAGTGATTGCTTGTAAAACGAGAGAAAGAAAACAGGTAAATGCAGAATCAGATGTCACGGACCCTCTGCAGAATTTGTTTAATTGAAGCGGCGGCCGTATGAACGACACCCCATGGCGAATCGATACGGAATTCCTACGGGCAAAGATACCGCAAGCCTCTCTCAACCCTACGTTCGTATTTCACGCGCAACGACAATTCTCTTCAATTCAACGTAATCCGTTCGATAAACTTAATCTTTCCGACGAAAGCAACAGAATCTCGGACAGGCCGCGGTCGAGAGTCCTCTGGAAAGAAGAAAAAAAGGGACCAACGGCAAAGGGGGGGGCGGGGAAACGGCGATGGCCTTAATTAAAATGCTTAGGGGTTAGAAAGCGTGATGAATGAGATTGGCGGCCACGTATACAGACCGGCCGGTGTTACGGCTGCGCGCGGCAGCACCGAGAAGAACTCTATTAATTATTGGATGACACCGAATCCATTATCCGAGACGAGGAACGGACGAGGAGGTCCTCGAGGAATAGTCTCATTCAGGCACCATTAGGACCGCAGCCGGCCTTTTGTTCTTTCGCGCGTTCCCCGGCGTGCAAAACACGGTTAATTATTACGGACGCGGACCGGGGGAAAGGAGTGCCACGTGGGTCGCGCCACTTCGCTCCTCTGCCCCTTTTACCTTGCCGAACTGCTCCCCCCTTTATTTCCATCCCGAGTTTGTCGCCTGTCAGGCCGGTCTAAGATCCATTCCGCAGGGGCTAGAGAGCGGCTGTCGCGAGCGGACAATTTGATTCGGCCGGGAATAGGAAACGAAAGTCCGGGCAGGCTCGAGATTACCGGCGCGATGCGTTCGAGGAACTCGTCAAGGATGCCCGCGAACAACTCGGCGCAATTTGATGACACTAATTACAATCGTTAAGGCTAACGACGGCTGAAGTAATCCGGAAACGTTGATATCTCGAAGCAATAAAATTTCCGGACACAGGACAACCTCGATAAGGTGGACGCGAGTGTCCTGTTCGTCGGGTGCCAAAAGGGTGCTCGCGTAATCCACGAGACCGGGCGATCAGTGCTGCTATCTCGGCGATGTCCGTGCCGCGATGACGAGCGAACAAAATGATGGAGAAAAAAAAGAAGGGAAAAAATTATAGATTTCACGGAACAATGTCCCAGGGGGAACCGATGAATGAGACACGCGTTTACGTAACCGACTTTTGTTCTGCCGCAGCGTGGGAAGAAAGCGACGCGAACCATGCACTTTGCGCGGCACAAAACCGCATTTTCAATGCGCTCTGAAACTGCAAGTTCGCCGCCGGCGAATGAAACCGATGCGACAATGCGGTAATTAGAACGTAATTGTCCCCCATGGTTGGCGGTCCGGTCATTTCCTGAGCTATAACACAATATGCTGCCCTCGAATCGCGAACAGTATCTTATTGATCATGTTCCCGTGTTGTTTTCGTATTTCGCAGCCTTCGCGGTTCATCCGCGTATACTTGTACGCGCATGCGAATGATTCCCGTGGAATTTCGACACGATTTTGTCGCGGCAAATTAGCGGGCGTCGGACGGTCTGCGTATCTCTGATACTCCAGCGATAATTGGTACGAATTACACTCGAATTATGGCTGCCCCGTTCTCGGTTGTTATTAAATTTGGACCACGTGGTTCTCGCAGCGGTTAGTTACAATCTAACGATTATTTTAATTACGCTCGACGCGGCGGCCGCCTATCGCGGAACGGGGATCGCAATTTTCATAGTAATTAGTAACTGTGCGATGGTTTGCGTTGCACACGAGCGGCACCCTAATTCCTGCGGCGCTTCGATGCAGTTACCTCGTCGATACTTGGCAAATCCGCGACAAAGCTGTACACCTTCTCCAACTTCGAGGGAATATTTGAAAAAAAAATGTATGATTTCTCCACAGCTGATTCGCGTATCTTTCGCTAATACAGGCAAGGCCGTTGCTGAATTGCCGCGACCCAGAATAGTCCCAGAACGAGCACGATTCCGGCGGTGGCACGATAACGCGCCAAGTAGTTCAACCCCTTCGGACAGCCCCCGCCGACATAGACCGGTTGCGTAGATGCGTGTCGGTTCTGCGGACCGTAACACGGTTACGCACTCGAAATGTGCGCGCATACTTCAGCCGCTGTTTAATGGCCGGCCGTGTTATCTCGATCTTTACCCTCCGCGCCAGTTTTCCATCCCAACCCCATTTGGTAGCCACCGGTTCGATCGTGTTTTCCTGCGGTGGGGTCCTACGGGGTGACACACGACTTTGGATAGCTGCGAAACTTTTCCTCCGAATCCGGGCTCGCGGTACAACGCCGCGTCCCTGTTACCAGGAAGTGAATTTCCTGGAAAACGATATTGTAGACTCGCGGGTGAAAGGACAAATACGAGTCCCGGGTCCTGATTAGAATTAAATAACACGAATCAAAGGTGGCGCGACCGCGTGACGTCGACACGCTATCCTCGAATCCATCAGTCGTACGAATCCCACTCCAGATTACCTCACCCTCGGCCGCGGTTACTTCTCGGCAAATACTCGATGTCCCAACCCCCCAACCTACCCCCCTCGAGATCGATGCGAACAGGGCGAGAGCACTGTAGAACAAATAACGGAGCAACCTTCAGCCGGACGAGCTATCAATCACTTCGATAAAAACCCTCGAACGTGATTGTGACTTCCATTTGCCATAACAATCTATTGACACATCGCTACGCGAGAGAAAACGAAAAATATTCCCCTCCGCTGGTGTTCGCCATTTTGTTCCCTACATCCACCGCGTTTCTCGTCCCCTTGTACCAATACAGCCCGCTGTCCACCCCTTGTTCGGAGCACGCAGAGAAACCTCTGCGTATCCGTTTCGTCCCTTCCCTTGGCCATTTAATGGCTCGTCGCGTCAAACGGATCGTCCCGTTGACTACGTTCTTCCGCGGAGAGCAGAGGCCAGGTTAGGGAAAAGGGGTTGATCGTTGGAACGGTATGGGAGACGCGCAGGCGCTACGAAGGGTGGGTCCACTATGGATTTTCGAGGGTAGAGACGCTCTACCAGTAGAGTTCCGGGGTGGCAGACAGTAATGGGGTAGCAATGGAAGCTCTCGCCAAGCGAGGGATGCTAGCCCTCTTCCCGGGATGGTGATATACACGCCTAGCAGGCGGAAGGGCGGCAGCGGTGTCTAGGAATGCCTGGCATCGACCTTGAACCGAGGTACGAGACGCTCCGGGCACGATCTCCTCGGGGGGGCTGAGTGTGCACGATTTATTTGGGGTTGTTTCAAGCCGAAGGATTTGTTGATTCTCTTCCAACGAGAGGGGGCTCGTGTTCCCGCTTTCGTTTGTAAAAAGTTTGAACGCTCGCGTGGAGCGATATCCAGCGAATTGGTTAACAATTCATTCGGCGTCGCAGTCGGTCGACGTTTCGTCGTCGTTTATTAATTACGTTTCACGTTGGCCGCACTTCTCGTTTCCCGACATCTAGCCGGCACAGAGGACTGATTTTATCGGATCAGATCTCACGGAACGATAGGCGGGTATCGGTCACGTGGCCGAAGAATTACGACCCGCCACGTTGCAGATAACGATTCGGCCGGCTGCTGACCACGATAATTACATTTTAATGGAAAAGCTGAAAATTTCGCCCCACATCCGCCGGAAGCGTGCGGCGGGCGTACCTTTCACGACGATACGGGGGATGGAAGCGCGATTCTGTAAATGTTCGCAGAACTATTTCGAGCTTCGAGGAACGACGTGTCGCCAAACATTATTCGATTGCGACTCGTACATTCGGGGAAACATTTTGCAGATCTTGCGGAGAAATTTCCGCGACTCGAAACGAGCGGAAGTGCATTCGGCTGTCAACGTGGTGTTTCGTAAGCGGCGTGTAAAAAGAACGCGCCTTGCGATGTCGGCCGGGAGCGACTTTCGACATCCTGTGGCGGATAGTCAACCATATGTCGGCCGACACCAGAATTAGTGGTCTCCGTGAAAGAGAGCTTCTCAACGACGAAAATGCAAATGCAGCTGTTAAGCTACGTTTCGCGGCCGTCTGCTTGACCCACGCCCTTATTACCTGCTGAACATCCAGCGTTTCCGCAAAGCTCTACTTTACTTTCCCTCTGGGACGGTCGTGCCTTGCACGAAATATTCGATCGTGCCCTAATCGCCCGAATAAAATAACGTCTGTCTACGAGTTACAGGGAAACCTTTAAAATAATGTTAAACCTTCTTCAAATACACAGTCGCGTGAAACTATTTGCATATGAAATTATTATTATTACATTGTTTATATCACGCCCAAATAATAACAATAATAATAATTTTATACAGACACCAAGAATAGTTATATATATCACTTCACGCTATGAAAATGTAGCTACGTTAAAATGCATAACGTTTGCGTTTCTGTCGATCGAAGTATTTTATGAAAACGAAGCCCGATCAAATTGTCACCTTCGTCGCGACGCTATGTATACAGCAGAAATGGCTGAAGTATCGTTGTGTCCCGCGTGCAAAAGCTTCCGATATTCCTCGGGTCTGCGATCGTTAACTGTGCTTTCCCGCTTTCCGTCGAGAGATCGATCCTCGCCGAACCGCCGCGCAAATCCCAGAATCGACGCGCCGCTGATGTTAACGGGAGCAGAAAGGATCGTTCTGCGGCGCGCGGTTCCTCGCGTTAACAAACGAGACCCAGTCACCGTCGGTTACCATTACACGGACGAGAGACGGCGTTCAACCGGAGCATCGCGAGCGCCGTTTCCCTCATCGCCGTCGCGAATTAATTACCGCGATCGTTCCCGGATTAATTATCGGCGCGTACGCGCGAGAACGATCCCGACGTTTTTTCTCGCGCGCACGCGATTCGCCGGCCAAACGTGGCGCCGCGGGCTGATTTACTTCAGCGAAACAGAGACTTCGCAACGGGCACCGTGCTCTGTGAATTCTGCAGCTTTCTTATGGGAATAAAGGGAACCAAAAAAAAAGAAAAAAAAATATAAGACTGTAGACATCGTTTTCATGTGGATGTATCTACGACGACCGAAGCATATATCCAAGATAATACGAAATGGAATTGAACGAAACCGAACGGTTCGGGGGATCGAGCGATTCTGAAAGAACGAAGCGTTCTAATAAACGGACCGGCCATTAATCTTCGTACACTTCGGATCACGGCCCGCTGTATATCTTCGCGGGAATCAGCGGCGAACAATCTAATCGCGGCATGATTACTTGCCGATCTACAAGATAAGAATTACGCACTGTTACCGTGCAATCCGAGACACATCAACAACAACGGGCATAGAATCCTGGCGGCCCGAGGAGCTCCCGCGTCGCGGCGCGAGAATTTATTCGACAAATTTGCTCGGCAGCTTCGCGTTCTCGAACGCGCCGGAGAAGAGAAGAAAAAAAAACCCCCCCATTCCGCAGACATACTTTGCTGCGTTCGTACTGCATACTGGGCTAGGTGCTCGATTTCAGGGGGGGGGGGGGAAACAGCAATTCCGTGGCCGACTATGTAGAGCGCGTAACTGGCGTGACAAACGGAATTATTATGCGAGGACGAACACCTCGCCGGGATACGCAACGACTGCCGGAACTAATTGAGTGTACGAGCTGAGACAGTTTTTCGAGCACCGAGGATTATTCCGTCTCGGATCGCGGGAACGAGGCCCCGTGAAATTGCGCTTCGCGGAATCGCAAACGGCTGCCCGGAGGAAGTTCCTCCGCGCCTCCTAAGGACGTTCCAGCTGCGTTTTCCGTGTTCCCGCGGACCTTCGATCGCACTTTCCTTCGTCGTCGCGTAACGACGAAAACGTCGAATATACGCAAATAGCATTGCCAAGGTTTTTCCGCAAAATTCAAAACGAAAGGAGTACAGCCGACGAACGAA
This sequence comes from Nomada lathburiana, assembly GCA_963667235.1. Classification (NCBI taxonomy): domain Eukaryota; kingdom Metazoa; phylum Arthropoda; class Insecta; order Hymenoptera; family Apidae; genus Nomada; species Nomada lathburiana. Next base: position 4,916,721 of record OY763908.1, read on the forward strand.
TCTCGGCTCGGTTCCGACGAACGATATTTCAATCGCCCTCCATCGTTTCCGTTGCGAAAATTGTACGCCCCGAAGTGTATCGCGAGGTGCATACAGTTCCACCGTAGCGGCTCGAAAGATCGGTTGGCGATTTCGTTTCGAAATCTCCACGCATCGAAGTCCCCGGTCGTCCCACGCGTCCGCGAGATCCTCGAACGATCAGTCGGACATCGACGTTACCTCCTCCGTTCGCGTGATCCTGCACAGGCCGGGACGGCGACGCGGCGAATTTCGAATTCAGCGGAGAATTTATGGCGGCACGGCGGACCGGCCGCTCTTGGTAGTTGTCCCGCAAGAAAGGGAGGGCTCTGCCTCCACCTCTCCATCGCCCGGACTTTTGCACCCGTTGCGTTTTCGGCAGCCGGGAGATTTGTGGTCCCGGGGATTCGACGATTTAGATGTTCATTTAATTTAGTCGTCGTCCGTCGTGCCCGAATGCCGACGGGCCCGTGCTTCATTAATAGTCGAGCCGGACAAATAAAGGAGCTTTGATTTATGCACTGCCCGCCGCGCGTACGCGACGAACGCGTCCGCCGCTTCCACGTTCGCCGCGTAGGTTAATTAAATTGTTTATGGTCGTTGTTGTCGTTTCGGTGTGCATTTCTGGAATTAAAGCTAGTCGACACGGACGTGGCCTCGGCGGGACTGAGCCTGCATTCCCGGTGCCTCCCCTGGACGGCGAATGGAACGCCGAGGTTCTACTATGGTCGCCACCGACACGAAGGTCGATGGTAATGTTGAATAAAACGGAGGACATCGATGATCGTTTTGGAAGGAAGCTATATACAAATTAGTAATACCCCGATGTTATTGAGGATTGTTGTTCATGCAATAATTGTGCAGCTCGGAATAATAGAAATTACGTTTACACGCTTGAAATTCGCCGGTACGGCAAGCTCGTTGTCGTTCGTTCGCTTATACGCTGGCACCCCGCGGCCGCGCATCGCGGTCGAAAGGTTGAAGGGTTGGGGTATGTGCAGGTCTGCGTGGCGGTCCGCGCCTCGAGATGGTCGATAGGGATCGAAAGGGGGAGTAACGTCGCCGGTAGAACCGTAAACAAAGCCTAAAGGCGTGGGTTGTCCAATGGAGTGCCTCACGGATCTTCGTTAATTGCGCGGATTGAGAGGCGATCCTCCCGTCGTGATATCTTCCGATTTCCCGCAATAACCGGACGCCTGACTGAGACTCGCAAGATAAATTCGCGGCGGACGATTCGCAGAATTCTGTTGGCGATCGTCCAAGGGTGCGGCTGCGTGGCGAAACGGCGAAATAAATCGTCGGGCGGGGGGTTGGCAAACGTCTGTCGATCTACCTCGCTATCCTGGTGTCTTGCAAAAATGTAGATCCGCCCGTGGTGAATTTCAATTTCACCTCTATTCGTTAAAATCCGTAGTTACGTTAATCACGGGTGTGAGGCTGAGCTTCTTAGAAACGCGGGCTGCCTCGTAATTGGCCCCGCAGCGAAGTACAAAGTTCGAACAGGGGGAGGACTTCCGGCGCCTTTAATTGCGCCAAAGCCTTATTAGACGCAGGCTGGGTACGCGCGTATGCAAATGCAGCGGTTTTCGCGTTTTAATATGTATATTTTGTATACCTTTAGCATGCATATTGATGGGCGCAGAATGGCGTACGCACTAATGAGATGCCAAGGGGTGCCTGTCGTGGAACGAAACTCACGTTTGACGGACTTCCATGACGTTCATTATTGTCCAAATGTAATGTTCGAATGGAAGTTGTGTTCGATCGTGTCGATTTTCCATCGAACGGAATTGTTTATGCCGTGACACTGCACGACCATTAATAATCAAAAGTTCCCGAGTTATTAAAGTTCCGTTGAACAGATGCGGCCGAGGGGACCACTATCCGCAAGCGGTGATCGAATAATCAAAGGAGTCCGAGTTCACTCGCGTTGGTTCGCCAATTAATTGCTACGGAACAGCAATTAGTCGTCCAGAACGATTGCACTTTATTCGATGGAAATTAGCGCGGCGCCATTAAAGGAGCAATGAAAAGTATCCTCTATTAAATGATCCAATATGGCCGGATAAAGATCGACGCTAAATTCTCACGAAATTTCAACGCATAAACGACAATCAGCTTACCCTATATCGGTCAACTATAAACGCAGAAATAATCCAAACTGCGATAAATGTCTATCGTTAAATGGACCCCCTTTCACAGTGGACACCATACGAATGACGAACTGCTTCTAATTAACCCGATCATCAATTTCATACGCTCCCGCATCCAATTCACTTAAACCAGTAGCGCATTTTGAATGACTTAACTGCCTCCGCGTCTCATCCGAGCTTAGTCATTACCACGGGGATCGGCTATTTCAGATGCAGTCATCTATTAATCATATGCCCCGCGCACGTTAGCCGCCGACCTCGTAATAGCATCTCTATAGGATAATTGTTAAGCATGATCTCTCCGTGATTGAAGCGATCCCGTCCACCTCGGAGATATTCCGTCCCGTGGAAATCTCACGTTCGAATATCGCGTTGTCCCCGCAACGAAATCGTACACCACGAGCAGAATGCTATCCGAATTTTCAGAAATGGAACTACAGCAAAATGGATTAAACGAATGGCCAAGTATTCGAACTACGTAGACGGCTAATAAATTTGTTGCGTTTCAATTCTAAATACCGTTACGTTAACTGATTGTCAGGCAACGTCGGTGCGCTGCCCGGCTCCCTGACCATCGTGTTCTCCGTTGCCGATGCTCATCGGTGCCCGTGTACCGGGGTAGAAGCGAAAAAGCATGTCGTGGCACGGCGGTGTCGGTGCTCACGTGATGGAGTAAGAAATCGCGAGACCGCGCGATTTAGGAAGGAGAGTCGTTAATCAAGCGGCCGAGTTAGAAGTCAACAGGTGCGAGAATGAAGCGGCCGGCTGGCTCTCTCGCAATGGGACACGCATAGCGCGCGTGTGTCACGGACCCGTGTGTCTCCGTGTGCACAACTATTGCTGGCCGTCTGTGATCTGCTCGGGGAAATTGGCCGCGAAGTTTGGGGCAACGCAGAGGCTATTGTTCAGAAATTTTCTGGAAAATTAATTTGAGGAAGAATAGTCCATTCGAGGCGAGCGTTACTGTCATTAGAATGAAGAGAAGATGTACGAGGCATAAATTGATACAAGTAATTTATAATTTAAAGAAATGTGTCGATTCAATGGAAGGGCGTTGTTCGAAATCCTGAATAGCCTCTCATCAACAATAAAGACGTCCGAATATTTTAATGATCCCTCGGATGATGTTCTCTAATGATACATAATTCTGTCGTTAGCTACTTGGGACGCGAAAGCGCGCGCCTAATCGATAAGCATCGACAGGTGAAATAAATTCGGTTAACAGTGAGATTAGCGTGCAATCGGCGGGATTAAGTTGCATGCATTAAAACGTCGTTAAGGTGACGCATAAATTGCGGCCGATGTAATCGATAACAGAATTTATTGTCTCGTCGATGAACGCGCGATTAGCGGATTCCCCCGTGGAAACCGGTCCGATTCCCCGGCGAGGCAATCTTCGGCATTTCGTCTTGTTTCATGCAGATAGCAATTTTCTCCGGGTAATTATCACTTTAGTGCTAGACACTGGTTACATTAATAATCCGAGGGGAAACGTCTGGTTCGCGGAGTATACTCGACTCCCATCCGATTGCTTTGTACCTCGGTTCCGTCCAGAAACTAACACCGGCCTCATGAGTTGCCCATAGAGTAAACGATTGAAGCATTTTCGCATGGTGCTCCAGAGTTTCTATGTTTTCCAGGTGAAGCTTGACCCTAATCGGGGCGGTTACCCCTTTAATCCAACCGCATTTCGAAACATCTTTAAACATTTTAAATAAATACCCCTCTAAATACTGACGATACCTTTTTCTTAAACAGGCGCAATACACCATTCCGTTCGTATTTCATCGCAACAAGCACAACTCGCTCCTTATTTTTGTTACCCATACTCTAATTTTCCTGAGAAACGTAGCTGATCGGACGATGGACGTTAGTATAGCAAACGATACACGCACCAGTCCGGTGTCCCCCGACGTTTTCTAACGGCGTCTTTAATCGCTCCGTCCAGTCCAGACGGCGAGAACTCGACTGGATCGAAAGAGGGCCGCGAACAGAAACGCCGTGCCTCGCTACCGAATTCCCGTGACAAGGTACAAGGAACTCCAGTTTGGACGAGCAAAAGGACCGCGGGGGGGAAGTATCGGTGGACGAAGGAAGGTGGAAACTGGCTGGCAAACGCATTTGTCGGCTGTTGGCCCGGTTCTCGTCGCTCTCTGGCCAGAAGGAAAGATTAGTGGTCCTAATTCCCGTGCTCGTTCGTTGCGCAGGAAATACCCACTGGTGGAAAGACACGTCTCTGACCTCTCTTCCTCCAGTCAGCCGGTGAACGTCGACTCTGGCCAGGAGGAGAGGAGAGACGGAGCACACACACGGACGAGTTATCCGTTCCGTTTCTCCGGCTCGTGTAGGGTAGGAGTGTAGGTTACGAGTGTCCGAAAGCGGGGGCTCGTGCTGGCTACCGTAAATGTAAATATCCTACGCTCTTCGCATTAACATACGTCCCCGCAGCCTCATTAAGGATGAAATTAATTATCCAACGGAATCGTTTCTCGTGTTCCAAAGCTGCAACAGGGGACACGGAAAAAGTGTACCCGGCCGTAGTTTCGCCCGGGCTGATTGCTCCAGCTTTGAGAGGTTCGGGTATGAGCGAGCCGATGAACGTTGCGCTCGATAATCGCGTACTTCGAATTCAGAGATTCGGACGAAGACGCCTCGAGTGACGATTTTGATATGTTTCAATTCTGCGGCAGTCCTTCCGCGCTGCTTCCGCTAATCTTTCATCGTCCACAAATTTCCACGATTCCATAAAACGGGATAGTCGTCGCTCAATTTCCAAGTTGCGCCATATTTGCGAAGTTCGGTTTGCCGAGAAGGGAGAATCCAGGCATCCGATAAAACGTCAACGTTCTCACGTGCCATTCGCGCTTTAAAGGTGGCGCCAATCGATGAAATATCGCGCGTCGAACGGGCGCGTAAAGCAATCAGCGCGAGCGAAGAAATCACCCGGAGACTTAGAGGAGCAATTATCCTAATGGATGCAAAGTCACACCCTGCTGTCTGCACCGGGCATGGTAATGAGTTGATATCACCGCATACCAGGACCTTGTATCCTCCCAAGTCCTGCTCCAAGCTGCGCCGCGCTCCGCCGCCGATCCTCCTTCTCTCGACGTTTCGTCCCTTCTTCTCTCTCACCTATATCTCCTGGCGCATCTCCCTCGCCCTGCCCCCCCCCCCGAGCGTTTGCCAACGCGCAGAATTCACTCAGCCTCGAAAATCACGTTCACACTTGAGTACCGCGACCGTGCTCACTAGATATCCCCGCGCACACCGGCAGACGCTGCAGATAATGCCCCGAAGAGCCAGACCGATTAACCGACACGATGCTGCCCTCGCAACGGGGAATCACCGACTTAACCCCTCGTCCGGTTGTCCGAGGGAGAAGACGTGCTTGTTCTAACGTTAAGAATAATTTAGACTCAATTGCGTAGCGAAGGGAGGTATTGTTTCGATGCTGTACCGTGACCAGGTTGGACCTGAAGAACTTCCAAATCTCTTTTAAATCATGCGTCGTGTTCGGAAGTAGGATCGAGGGCAGGGCGTCGATCTCGATATTTGTACAATCGACGCTTGGTTCTGTTAATTTCGTGAACGAATTCCGGTGGAAAGTGTGGAGCTTAATTACGGAGCGTCGAGCGTAAACGGGTTAAGGAACTAGTCCCGTGCTCGACAAAGCGCATGAAATGGCTTCGCACTTGTCACTGACCACGGTTATCTTCTCTCTTCTAAGAAGGTGCTCGCAGGGTGACAGAGATACCGAGAGGCATGACCTCTACCTGCTGTTACACCTCCGCTTGCAAAGTTCTCCACGCGATCGCTTGCTCACGATTCGTTGAAATCTCGACCGAGCTACTGTATATCCTGTCTTTTCTATACGTGGATACAATACGGTCAATTATGGACTCACTTTCGTTCGCACCTCGAATCTAACGATTCCCGCGTCTGGGGGACGATTTCACATTTCTGGATTCTACGTTTATTTATACGAAACACCGTTAAGCACGCAATATGGAGTATTGGCGTGAATACGCACCCAAAGTTCGAAGAACGGGAGACGCACGAATTCGCTGATAGCGTCCGATTTGGACGTGTCCCGGAGCAGAAGAATGCCCGGACATGTGGACCGTGGCAGTGTCACGAATGAACTGTCGACGAGCCGTGGTAGCAAGGAGGTTTTGCGCTGCGGCAAGTGCATTGATTGAAATGCAAACCAGTTAAGGGTGCAACCTAATCTCTCAGGAAAACTGTCACGGCGGCGGGACTTTCTACTACGATACTAATCTCTCCCACAGGATTCGGTGTCGTTTTCCGTTCACTAAAGAGGACGACTCCGCTCTCGAGTATATAGGGTTCTCAGTTCACGTGCTTCGTTCTTTCATCGAAGTGCGCGTATTATTATTCAACTTTCATACGACGCATAAGAGATTTCTGCCATAATAAAACTGTCGGTGCAAAGAATTAAAGGGGTTTCTGTTTTAATTAGAACGTGACAAAATCTTGGAACGATATTATGCCAACTGTGCAATGCTCATTTCAATCATCAGCCCTTCTCAATATTGGATTCTCAACATTAAAGTAAATACAGACGAAGGAAATAGCCCGATGAGCAATTAAAGCCGATGCCCCGTGAAACACCTGCCGAGCCGACCGCAGTTCCTCCCCGCTCGAGAAGCAACGAGGATTCCCAAGGTACATCCACAATGTCCCTCGGGCGACGGCCACCGAAATGTATCGCCGGTGGCACAAAAATTTTGTCGACAGAAATGAAAATCTGAAACCCCTGAAAAATCACCGAGACCGAACGCCAGACGAAGCCGGAGGATCTACCAGGGACATTTGCACGATTTCAAAGCCAAGCGATCGCTCTGGCCGGGATGAAAGGAAAATCGGGCCGGAGCCGCACGACAGCCGATTATGCGCTCTTGAAATCCGTCAACGGTGTAATCCCGGTATCGTTGCACGTGGGAAGGTCGCGGTGGTGTGCTGGAAGCCGACATTTCTTGGTCTTCAGCGGCGGTTTCGCGCATTAAGCCCGCACCACCGTTGTTCCGGAATCCGCGTATCCGCGGGGAAAATTCAGGATGCATCGGGCGTATAAGGCTGCGACCCGTACGTCGGTGTTCAGGCACACGGTAAACTATTGGATTATTCGAGGCGTACGAGTGGAAGAGCTGCGGTTAGCAGGCATCAGACTGAGTTTGTTGGATTCGGGATCAAAGTAATCTCGTTTGCCTACCCCCGATCAGCCTATCCCCGGTGACCAGGGCTTGGGAAACCACGCCCTATTATAGCTGGACACCGTGGTCCTTTGCGTTCCTTTTTCAAAAACTCGGCGAAAATTCTTCGAAAACCGGCTTTTTTTTGCGCGGTGACACGTTTCGCCCGTCGAAGGGCCGACGGTGTCCGCACGTTCGCCTCGAACGGTGCCTTTAAAACGTCTTCCCGGGCACCGTGGCGATTATTCTCAGGATTTTCGAAGACCCGACCGTAGCCAAATATTGGTCCGCACAGAATGGTATTAAAAAACGTTGATTTCAGCGCAGAAAAAAGTGTCCTGACGCGTCTAAGACGCGTGTTCACCCCTTGGACGAATATTTAAACGAATGTTCGCGGAATGCTGGACACCCCTGATGCTAAGTGAGGCATGTGATCTGATTAGTTGACTCTAGGGTGGGTTTTGCCCTCGGTAGGCCGCAATCCGCTCGTTTTTCGAGGCCGGATTAGCCTCATAAGACGATACCGTCGCTCGACAGATTAGATACCGAGATTACCGATCCAAACAGCGTCGGATGACAGATTGAATCGGATCACCAAGTCGATACTCATCATACTTGGCAAGGAAGACCGTTGACAATTGGTGGGATCAGGTGGTTGAGCACGATCGACCGTCTGGTGTCAGGACCAACAAGAATCCACCCATTCACAGACTTCACCGTATTAATTCGATGGAAGATGATCCATGATCACGGATATCGTGCACCGGACTTCAATCTTCGACACCATCGCCCTTGGAAAGGCTGCGAACCGTTATTTCTCGGGGAAATGACGTGAAACACTGTGCTGGACATTGCTGCGATTGCGAGCTGAGTGGGGTATCGTTTTTTCGAAGTTCACGAAAGTGGAAATACGTCGGACACCGTGTGCCACTAGATCCCCGGTGTTCCCGACGAAATTTCTTACCCCGACTAACAAAGAATCCCAAGAAACCAGCGCGCTCGGTTAGGGTCGGTCTATTTACCTCCACCGTTGACACGTACGCCACATGCGCCCGGTGTAACTTATCTACCTTGCGCTCCCTGCACTTCTTCCAGCTAAAGTGACCCGATTCTCGCCGGCGTTCTGGCAAAAAAATAATACGCCGCGCCTAATTCGGAACAATACGGCCGACACTATTTTTCCCCTCCTTCCATCGTTTCTCTCAGGAAGTCTTTATACTCGTGATTGAACTGTCCGCGTTGCTGACAGACCCCGGTTGTCCCTTAAACCCACGGACGGACGATGTTTTTCGCTCGTTAATTCGACCTGGTCACCGTTAAACGGACAACTCCACTCGGGGCGGTAATAAAAAGCCCGCGACGTGGATGATCTCCTTCGCGGCCGGTTCGTGACGTTCCAGACGGTGGCTTCGCGTGGTCCATTCTGTCCGAACGGGCACGCACGATGACGTGATCACGTGGCCGTTAAAAACCTGACCTAACCGACATCCCTGCCGGCACGCCATTATCCGTGCGTCCATTGCTACCGAATCGGGCCCCGTTGTCCAAGGTGAAGCTGGTCGCCAGTATCGTCGACCCCTCGCGAGTCCATCGGTCGAGAAGAGCATTGGGACGCGACGACGGTCCTACCTGTCGGCGTCGGATTCGTTCCCGATCCTCCTCGGGGTCCTCGTAGACGCGTGCAACGCGCACCGTTATCGACGATTCAAACCCGATGCAACCGGCCGCGATTTCGGCCCCGCGCAAAGGGGGCGGATTTCCGCGCGAAAGAAAGCGGATCGCCGAGGCGCCACCGTTCTACGCGGTTCGTCGAGAATTATCCTCGACGCGGTTCGATGATGTGACAGCGAGTAAACGATTAGAGGCGGCACGCAACAGCCAAATGAACTAATATCGAAGTGTCGACCTAATATCGAAGCTCGACGTGAAGGCATCGCGAAGACACGCAACGCGGCGGACCTCGTCACGAGGCCTGTATACCTTTTTCTCGGGTCGTCGTTGTTGCATGCGCGAGCACCTTGCAGGACGTGCCGTGGATATCCGGTGGTTGATCGATACGTCAGGAACGCAGCGATTACTCCTCCACGGGATTACTTTACGCGTATCGTGTTGCCAATCTGTGTATATACGGACAGGCCAGGTGAAATTGCGCGAAACTTGCCGGGCACGAGCAACTTTGGCCGATTGCCCTCTTCCTTCGTCAATGGAACGCTTCTACGTTTTTTTCTTTCCGTGTTGCACATTTTCAATCGGAATTTCGTCTAAATACCCTTCAAGTCGTGGCAGGTACTTCCCTCGTTCAATAGTGACAAAGAAACCTCAATGATATTGATAATAATAATAATAATAATAATAATAATAACACTCGCAATAAATGGAACATACAACCCCGAGTATTTACTTTCCACGGTAACTAAAAATACTCTGCCCACCTGTGCGACCGGAATATAGGTGGGTGTCGTAAAGAAATGTTTAAAGCACACAAGTTTCATCGCACCGAGGAGATACTGCGAAGCAAAGGACACAGATCAACGGGCAGATGGTGCTACCCTGTGCGCGGTGCCACGAATCGATTTCGATCTTTCGTTCCCGATCCCATAAATATCTGGCAGAGCCAGTCGGCCGGTTAATTACGTATCGAGGCGTACAGGGGGCGGGGAAACGTGGCGTTCTCTATAAGCACCGATATCATGCTTATACGTAGTCGCGGCACGCTTGACCCTCTTGACACTCGGATGATATAATAATAATTGTTGCGCGCTCGTGGCCACCACCGTACACGGCGAAGGAAAGAGTCCGTGCCGGCACCATCGGTAGAAAGTCGCCGTTTGACTCGGATACCCTCGCTCGTCGATGGGTGTGCTTGGGACGGGCCCGGTGCGCAGAACGGGGCCCCGTTTAATTTCCTCGCTTCGTTCCGTGCTTCTACCGAACGAGCGTTTTCGTTCGGCCGTTTAATTAATATTGGAACCCTCTCGCGGCCTTTTGCCACGAACGCGATCCCCTTCTGAAAGATATCGCGACGCCCTCGAACGGAGATAACGATGCTCGATATTTCCTTTGGTGGTTCGCTGGAAATTGTCCCTCGCCAATTGAAATAGACGCAAGGTGATTCAAGCTTCGCTAGTTTCACAGAAGAATATATTGATGGTTGAACGAAGATTATTCGGAGGGTATAGCATTCGAGCGAAACTTTGCATCGTTTTGCGGCGCGAAACAGAGGGGGCGAGGAGGGGGCAAGAAAGTTCGCCAGGACTGGGAGGCTTTCTCGCCTGCCGTTTGAAAATGAGATTTCGGTGAGGAGCCGATAACAGACGGAACTGCATACCGAATTAGCTGGATAGAGTATCTACCAAGGGGGCATTACCTATCGTGGATTGAGTACAAACAAAGAGGTGAGGCGTACGGTGTATAGCGAAACGATCGTCGCTCGACTTGAAATACGTAGCCATTAACGGCCATAACCATTACCGATTCGGCTGAATTGTGAAGTTAGTATGGGGCTAATCTGCTACGTGCTTTACTTACCTGTCAAGAAATTAGCATATTATCTGAATACCGGCTCCCTTGCCTCTGATTCCTTGGGAGCTCGAAACCGTTCCTCTTTCAATCGCTTTTCGAGCTCCCACTCCGCGTTGTTCTTTTTCATTTTGCAGCCCTCTGAATTCGAAACAATGCAAAAATCTTGGCCAGGGAATGTCATGGGAACGTAATGTCGAACTTATTGAAATGATAATATAAGGGGATTACGCGATGTCGGGAAACAATTATCCGCCGATCGGATTGTATTATTCGTGGCCGGTGCGGAAGAGAAATTCTTCAATTGATAGATCGACGTCGGCCGCGGCCCTTAAACGTCGACGTGAAGTCCGCCGGATCAATAATCCCGATTCGTCCCGGATCATTTTCTGTTTTTAATTATACGCGGGTTAGCCGGGGTTAACCCCATTAAGTTCGCGTTGGCCCAAGAAGCTACCGTGATTTTTATTTCGTTCTGTTCCACCAGAGATCCCATTATGCTCGTTTGCGTTAAATATTTTCGTGCGTGCCGCCAACACCGGCACAGGAAGCTGCCCCACCGCTTCGCATTCCTTCGCGGCTCGCCCCATTTCCCTTAGATCGTCGATTCGACAGCGATCAATTTTTCCCGCAGTTTCGCTGAACAATTAGCTCCGATCAATCGTCAATGATGTCCTTGCTTTTCTGAGATAACATTTCGGCTCCAGTAAGATTTCTACAATTATTTCTTATACCTTTCATGTCGGGCGCGCGGTATCTTGCACAGAACGAGTCCCCTTGTTTGAAACTAAAAAGAGGGTGCCAAGACGATTCACGGTTCACGCCAGTAACCCGCCCATTCGCGCCAAGGTAACAGCTTCATGGAAGGTTCGACGAGTCCGCCCGGTTGCAGTAACCGGTCGAAATGATCGTAGAGGTTACGCGAAAGCCAGGGGAATAAGAGATAATCGGTAAACGAGCCGCGGTTGGTATTACGGGCGATCAAGATGGTCCGAACAGCGGAAGAAAGTTTCGCTTCTTGCCCTTGGTTTTGCCGTGTTTACCTTTCCGCTGTCCACGAACCGATCCGAGTCGGATTCGATGGTTACGAACCCATCCCGACCGATTTTCGCGGCGCTCGTTCGTGGAAACGACTAACCTCGTAATCACCGGCAACGATTTCTTGCGCAACGACGCAACCCCCGCCCACGGAATCCGTTTCCGCGTAAGAAGAGAAATTCGCTGTCAGTTTTTCTCTGACAAGACCCGCCAGATTGTCCGCGCCTCGTTCCTCCCATCTAGCACTGGCTGCAAAACCGTGGGACATTGGGAAACCGTTATCGGTATCGGAGGTACAGTTTTCGCCGTGCTGCGTCGTTTATCGAGCCGAAGGACGAAGGGAGGGGACGAAGAACGAAGATCGACGAGAGGAGAATGCAAGGGAGGTCTAGCCGGGCCGAGCAATCAGCACCACGCGTAATGCGTATCATTGGCCGGTCCTCGTAAACACGAGAGCAAAAAACAATTATTAAGGGAAGATTGAAGAGAACGGCAGTCAAGGGGGTGCAGAACGAACGAGCATCCTTAGCGCGAATCCCACGGTTGTACCTGCTCCTTTGCTCTCTCCCTCTCTCTCTCTCTCTCTCTCTCTCTCTCTCTCTGCCACCATCGTCATTGCGAGATTTAGAGATCCTCCATTGAGATTCTCGATCGAGGGGCAAATGCCAACTGCGAGACCCTCGCGCAGGAACGAAGTGCTAATGGCATTGCTCGACAGGCCAGGTCGTCTTGTTTCGTGTATTTCTAAGTTCCTGAACTGTGGGGGAATAAAGGGATCAACGAATTCCTACCTCATTTTTTACACGGCGACCTCTCGTCTTATCGAAAAATTGAGAACTCGAAGAAATAGGCTCGTTAGCGTATCCGCGACAAGAGTAGGGATCGGTACGGGTCTACGCGTAATCGTCGTGAAAGGGGGGAAAAAAAGAAGTGGCGTCAATTGGAACAGGATAGAACGGGGGGTAGGGGCCGCTCGTAAACATGGAAAGAGACGGGGCCGGGTTGCATATTTATAAAATGCAAATTCTAATTGCGGTAACAGCGACGCGAAATTAATGATTGCATTTAAAACGCTTTATCAGCGGCTGGCACATTTTAACTCACGTAATAAGCAGCCCGCGCTCCGTCGCGTGACACAGTTCGATCGTACAAAAAGCGCGGTGACATAAATTTTTATTTATAAATCTACCCTATCGAACGTCGGAACCGTTCCTCCGTGTTCGACGAATTGTTGCGTCAGAATGTAATCGGGATTGGACACCGCTCTTGAAAGTGCACGCATCCGCAAACAGGGGTGACAAATTGACGACGGCTCGAACCGTCGATCTCGAACGGTGTCCGATCCTTTCTCGCCTTTCGTTTTTGCTACCTTTCGTAGGGAACGTCGAGCGTTTCGCGGGTTCGCCGAACAGATGACGCTAACGGAGGCACCGTTAAAAGCAAAGCTAACAACCGAGCGAACATATGGCGTGGTTAGCGTGATCTTTCGGAAGAAAAAAAAAAAATAAATGGACAAGTTTTCGTGCCGTCAACCCACGGAACGTTGCCGTTTCTCCGCCTATTGGGCGGTACCTGGTTTTCGCAAACACATTTGCACGAGCGTGCAAACGTTCGGTCGTGTTCGCCGTTGCACGTTCGCCACTGTATCCCGGCCAGGCTGACAAACCCAGCCCGTCAACTGTCTTTGCCTCTTCTCTCGTAAAACTACAGGTACGCGCGTATCGAATCAACGAAAACAGTGTACCTACGAGCGGAACAAGTCTTCTTTGGAAATGTTGACGGAGGGCCGGAATGAACTTCTACGGGGAGAAGGGACGAAATATCGTTTACTATTAATCTGCCAATTTACTTGGCCGAGATGTTTTAACGCGAAACTGGAAACACGCAGGTGCCTCGTTACTTCCCGTTTCCCCCGTGGAATGGCACAGCCTAATTACTTCGGGGACCCCTTCGTTAAACAGCGATAAACATCTGGACGATTAATAAGGAATACGGTTTTCTTGCTGGCGGTGCCGATCCCCGCTGCATCTGTGGCCGGCCGATTCCGTACGGGAACGACAAAAATGTGGCAAAGGTGCGACATAAAACGGAAGAGGAAAGGCCAGAGGACCTGGCCCGACTGGTAGCCGACGTTAATTGCAAGTCTCTCGTCTCTCGTGAATTAACGTTCGATTCGTTGAATGTTAGTCGCGGTCGAGTACGTTGAGCTAAGTCACGGCTTAACTTCGTTTCTGAAGACGATACCGCCAGTGAAATGTACTTCCATGAAGCGTCCTCTTGTTTAAACGTTCGTCAAGTTTGCAACCACGTACGAACTTGCACTTCGAGAAGAGTTGCCTCTCTCTTTTTTTGTCTTCGCCTCTGGAGAGTTCGAGTTCCTTTCGCGATGCTCCGTGCGCCAAAGGAAAGTGTTTAGATCGGAATCCCATTTCTTTTCTTTCTTGAATTAAGAGAGAATGGCTACGTCCGATGTTGAGACGGTACACGTACAGCGCGGTACATAGTCCCCGGGCCACGAGACGCAGTAATTTACGACGTGACCCTTGACAAGTGATTTGCAGACGTCTCGTAACGAGACCCATGAATGACTCCATCGTAATCGCATTCTGCCGTTTGCCTTGCTCGGGGCACGTCTTAGTTTCCTGCGATCCGTCGTGAGAAAAACGTGAATGTTTCTGTTTACTTTCACGGTGCTGCGAGCGGTGTAATTTCACTTCGCTGCTTAAATCGGGCCCGAGTCAGGGGTAAAATTGGCCATGCTTAGCTCGCAGGGATCGTTTCACGCGCGTTAATGATTTTTGGTATATAAAAAGAACGCATTAATGAATTGGAGGGTCTTTTAAATTAAGCCCCGCTTAATTTTTCTAAACATTGCACAAATTGTATTACGAAAAGAGCCCGGTTAAAGAACACCATAAACGTCTTTTCAATTGCAACAATGGTTCAACATTGAAACACAACGGTAATCGAGCCAGACCTGCGTTCAGTTTCGCGACCGATTCGTCGCGAGCCCTCAGAAGAATGCAATTGGCCCGCCGCAATTAATTCCCGGGGGCGCAACTCATTTCACGGTGAAATCGTAACGGAAGCCGCGGCACGGCTACCCCGAAAACGAAACAATCGATTCGAAAGCTGCGTTATCCAGCGTCGTGATAAGCCGCCATCGTTCTCGTGGCCGGCGTGTTTCGCTAATTACCCAAACAATCAGCGAAATTTCGATGCGGCGCTAATAGTAGCCAGACAAATCGGCAAGCGTCACGAAACGATTCCTCACGATTGTCCCGCGGCCTCTGTCACGAAAAATCACGGCCTCGTTAAGTATATATGTATATATATATATACGTACGTGTGCGCGGCGCAGCCGAAAGGAAAAAGTACTCCTCTCACGTGTCGTTAACGACGAGTCGTTAAACGAGCAAAAAAACCGTGGTGAATTTTCCGCGGGGACGGTCGAATTTCAGTGGCAAAAAACCGGCTGCGCGTGTCGACACGACCGGAAGTAAATTCGCCGCCGCTCCATTTCCATATCTCCGCGGAAATATTTTCCTTTCGCGGGAGAATGTTTCGTTCAGAGGCGTGGGGGAGGGGGGGGGTGCGGATGGCAAAAGAAGAAAAAAAGAAACATCGGACAGGTTTACGGTCGTCGGAAAATTATGAAATCTAGCCCGCCATTCTCTTACGATGGAACGGGCGAATTCTTCGCAATTATGAAGATGGACGAGAGGGTTTCGCGTGCACCTCGAAACGAATAACTCGCTTGATAATTAGGAAGCTCTAACACGGGGATATTGTAATAGGAATGCTTAGGGTTATTTCAAGATGGTTAAAACGCGTGGCGACGAGTGTATCAATCTTGTAAGCGTAAAACTCGTGTGGAAAAATGTATCGCGCCGCGGCCACGGAACAACCCGTTCTCCCTGTCCGACGGGTTCATGTAAATTCTACGATTATCTTTATCTTAATTTGATATTTCAATTTCAACGGGATTTATCTCGGGGCCGTGAAACATAATGGATTTACCTCTCTGTACAAACGCCAATGTATTATCCTGTGTACCGGTCCAGATAAATCGTCGAACTCTACACGCGCCGTCGAAATTGTGACTTTTCAGACGAATTTGGAATAGAATTCGCCCGATAGGCGGGAGAAAAGCGAGGAAACAAAGCTACGGGCGCTTACCTGAAACGAAAGATACGCCAATAATGTAACAATAATAATTAAAATCGTGAGATTCAATTAAACCCGACATATCTACATGCGTACGGCCAACAGAATTTCTCCATTAGCGGAATCGAAAAATATGAATGAAACTGATTCGACGCTATCCAACAAACACGATTCCTGGACCACCGGAAAAATTCACTATCTCATCGGAATGAATAGAACCGGCGAAAAGGATGAAAAGGGGGACACGACACGGTTCTCCGACACCAGCGATTAAATTGCAACCATGATACGAACTCGATCAAGCTCACCGCGCGCATCGACAACTCCTATCACGTTCGATGCAATTCCGATTCCGTGAAAATTCAACGCCCGTGCGTTGCGTGCACCCGTGTACCTCCGGTTTGGCCTCCAAGTGCAGACACGGGGCAGGTGGCCGCGCGACAGTTTGCATATTCATCGGTTTCTCGTTTATCGGTCCCAT
Source organism: Nomada lathburiana (assembly GCA_963667235.1). Classification (NCBI taxonomy): domain Eukaryota; kingdom Metazoa; phylum Arthropoda; class Insecta; order Hymenoptera; family Apidae; genus Nomada; species Nomada lathburiana. Next base: position 4,933,310 of record OY763908.1, read on the forward strand.
ATTATCAGAGTGTGCTTAATTGACTTCAGATTCCCTCATTAGCGCTAATGGGTTAATTCGAAAACTGTTTCGGCCGTATGGCGCCAACAAACAGCGAACAAGTACGCGCTCGCGCCCCGACCAAAGTGCAGAGGAGAGGATCGTTTTGCGTAGCCGATTCGCGGCCAACTGTCCGATAAGACGGGGGAAATTAAGAGGCATGCATTTGGCGACCGATAGGCGATAGCTGTTGAACGAATCGAAAAGAACTGTCTTCGGGCCTCGTTTGTGGTTCCCGTATCTTGCTTTTGGTATTTCTTATCGAGACGCGCGCAACGCGTTGCGCAATTTTATTCCGGCGTGTAGCCCCGAGGAAAAGCATTCGCGTATCCCATGTGTGTATTTACTTTCTTTTTTAATTCGCGTCGAAAGAGAAATTCGCGAGTCTGTTTGAACGAGAACCAGGGAGGCAAAGAAATCGCGAGGGCGGGCGCAAGTAATTTCAATGGAATTTCTCGAGCTGCAGTCGGCCGCGGAGGAGACGGATGAAAAGAACGATGATGTACAAAAAGGGGGAAAAAAAAAAAAAAACAAATGCTTCGCATGTTTCGTGACAATGTGTCATAAGACGACTGCAAATGCATGGAACCGGGTATAGCGTCCAGTGATACAGCGACGCGAAATAATTGTGTACAATATAAAGAGTACAGAAACGTGTAACAACGTGCGCAATGCAGCATATCGATTTAATGAAAAGCGGCGTCGTATCGAACGCATAAAGCATAAATGTCGTTGCACCGAACGGCAAAACCCGCTCCGACGTAATTCATTGGCGGCCGCGAAAACAATTCGTGATACCGATCCACCTCGACTTAGGTGGATTTTAATTACCCTGCGCCCGGTTCGCAACGGCGTCCGCGTTCTCGCTATCGACGAAACTCAATTTCCGTAATCGAGCGCGCGGTCCGGTTCAATTCCGGGACAGAGAAACGAAACCGAAGGAAACGAGTACGGACGGGCCGAGCAATTTCCCCGCAGTTTACCGACTATAAACGCCACGGTCGCGTTTTTATTTTCCAGCGGACAAAGATAATCGATAGTCGACGCTGGTACAATCACGTCGCGATACAACTGCCACTCACTCCGTCCAGGGGGGTGGGGAGCTCCTGCAAAGACTGGAAAGTTTGCGACTATAGGCGGATTAGGGTACGCCAGTGACAGACTTTCGCCGTCCCACGCGTCTCTGGACTCTGTAATCGAGGATGTAATTTAAACTACTTACGTCCAGACTGAACAATTTGCCGGTAAGTCGGACGTTCTGACCGCTCGTTGGAAAACCATCAGGCATTTAATGGAATCAATGTCCCACCCCTCCGTCTATAGCACGATCCGGATAATTAGCGATCTCATCCACGGGTATTTTTCGCCGAGATAATTCGTGCACGCGACAACGGCGTGCAGACGAACTTGCGAAAGCAGATTTGAACGCGAAGACGAAAGCGGTTACCAAAATGGTGGCGATGGAAATTGGTAAAAGGGCGAGGGGGGAAAAAAAAAAACCCAATCACACGATAGGAGAGAGAGAGAGATCGCAGGTTTAGAAGGGTGAGTGCGATAGAAAGAAGAGAAAAGGCCGACGGTAACTTAACTCGACGCCCCGACATCCGATCCTCCCTATAAAAATGCGCACGCCACTCACGTCTATGTAAACAAACGGACATCGAATGGTCGAGTGACTCTCTTTTTCCGGTTAGCTACACCTATTAGCTGGTATGTAGATCGTATAGCAGTCGTTGCAGTTCCTGCCAACAGGCCGGCCAGGTAAAAGGTACACATACTCCTCCGATTCGCGAAACGCGACTCTTTCTCGCGCTGGAACTCGAGTCGTTCGGTGAACCTAAACGGAGCTGGTTCTCCTCCACGAAAGCCCGTTGCATGCTGCACTTTATGTTACACCTGCTATGCGTTCCGCTCGACCATCTCGCCGCTTGTATTTTTAATAGCTGTCCGTTTGCTTCAATTTGCCCCGATGGGAAATACGGTACAAGTCACCGTCGACGTCGTTGCCCGTGTCACGAGTTTGATGAAAATCACAGGGTTTACGAGGCAGGCCGGCGCCGTCGTAATTATCGGCGTGGATATCGGTTCCCCGAAAAATCGCCGCCCGAGCAAAGCGTTTCCGGGGGATATTTCGACGATTGGACGACAGAGGGATTGTCGCGTATCGGGCCGCGAAAAATCGATCAATCGACGCGCGCGGTGAAAGGCCGGGCATTGAAGTCACCGACGGAGATACGTTACGGAGCGTACGCAACCTTCGTCAATGGAGCAAAGTGAATGCACTTTCTCCATTTTTGTGCGACGAGTTTTTACGACGAGTTCTCTATGCGCAGTGCACCTTTGATTTGAAAACGAAAGAAGCGACGGGTCACCTTGCGATGCGCCCCGATTTATCTCGAGAATCGCGACGACAGCGGCGGGCAAATCGAGCCCGGGAAAGCGGATCGGAAGCGTGGATATTCGACGAAAAAGAGGAAAGGCTGACGGAGAAATGTCTAAAATGGCGACACCGGATCGGTCGCGTAACTGGCGCGTACACCGCCGGCGCAACTATCATGTTGCAACCGCGTCTACCGATTATTCTTAAAAGCGATCGATTTTTCCCGACCGATCGTCGACTGCCAGGCAGCTGGAACACGCTTGGATTTTCCTTGTTCTTCGCGCCTGATCCGCAATAATCCTTTTATTTCCCCTCTGTCTCGCCCCTCCCCGCCCCGTCGGCTTATTTCCCTCAATCTTGCATCAACGCGGACGGCCCGTTTCACCGTTCGAAATGCAATTACGTTTCGTCCTCGCGACGGCGATCTCTCCAATGATAAATTTCACGGTGCTCAATCGGGGCGATTGCGCGCCGGATAAATCGATTTCCTAATGGCCCGCGTAGTTGATGCGTGCGTAATGCCCGCAAATTAATTACGCTGACAACATTGATCGCGCCGCGGCCTGTGCACGCGTGGGTGTTGCCTCGCGCAGAGACGCATTCATCAGTCCGGCTGATAAATTGATTTCGTTCTCGCGTCGGATCGATGTCGATCTCAGTATCCTTCCGTGGAAGTCTACTCGAGTTACCAAAAGGGGGACAAAAATGCTCAGGATCGAACCGGGAAATCGAACAACGGCAAACGGCGCGGAATTTTCATTCCATCTCGCATGGAGAATAAAATACGTCAATTACGAATCGAAGCGGGTACAATAGTAATTCTCGCGTAACCCTTTGATCGATCATCGCGTTACTGAACCTTGCATAATTAACCCGAGCGGGCCGAGCGATCGCATGCCGATGTCTCGCGTCTAGCGCGATCAATTATTGCCCTCGTTTCAATCGCCGCATTAATTTGCCCCCATTGCGAAATCTTATTCGCCCGGGCCGGTTCGAATTATTTTCAATTGCCGTTGCTCGCACCGAGTGTCGAATCGTCGATCCTCTACGGCCGTCGTATCGCGTCGCGATCACCGCCGCGAGTGACGCGGTGTCTCTCGTCCGCAAATTTTATTAAATAAATCAAGTCGCGGCGACGGCGCGGCTGCCGGAAACGAATGCCCGCTCTCGTCTCACCTGCCGGCCGACAGCGCCGCTGAAATTATGCTAATTAATACGGATCGGCCGGCAAAACGCGCCACCTCGCCCTCGAAAACTTTATATTACGAACGTTTAATGCACACGATATATCGTCCCGCGAGGCCCGCTCCTCGCGATCACACGATATCGGAAACATCGAGTGGGCGTTTACGCATAGGAGAATTCCGAAATTATGGTATCGCTGGACGCGGCGGTCCCGAGACGCGACCGATGCTCCGGGGACATGCGAGGAAAACGATCCGAGTCACGATCGTTCGCCAACAGGAAGAGAGCATTCTCGCAGAATTCGTCGGCGACCTTGTACCTTCGCTGCGCTCGATAACGTTACACGGCCCTGCGTCCCGAATCAATTCGCCATTCGAGGTTCCCTAACGAATACGATCGCGTGCACTTTTTATTCCTCGCCGGCTTCGTCGATTCATCCCGCTACCCGGCCCCTTGAACAGAATTTCCCGAAACGCGACTACCGATCGATCGAATCGGCGTTCGGTTTCTTTCGCGTCGCGACACACCTACGGTAATATCGTAATAATCGGTATCGCCGATCGCGGCAGTTAAAATAAACGCCGCTAACACGCCGACCGTTGCCGTTGCACACAGCGAGGAGAAAATCACTCGGAGTCCTCACCTGTTAGGGTACTTGCTACCGATTTCGCGCTACGTGCACGGTCGATCCGCTGGCTAGCATCTTGATACAACGGCGCGGCGATCGCGAGCGTGTTATTACCCCGCCTAGTGGCTAGCTTCGAAGATTACACGTCTACGGGCCGGCCGAGTCCCGAGCCGATCGCTTCTCCGCTCTTGCCTCGAATTTGTAACAGCGATTGCACCGTGAAATTTGCATATCACCAGGAGACAAGTCTGCGCGGGAGAGAGGACTTCATTTTTGCCGGTGATCACCGGCTTCTTTCTGCCGGGGATCGACCGTTCGCCGATCGTGGCCGTCTATTCGGAACCCGCGGGCACCGTGTGTTTGCGGAGTTCGCAAGCGAAATTGGCGTATCGAGCGGAACTTCGTCGACGCTGGCCGAAGTATACCCGATTCTTGCCACCCCGACGTTCACCTCACGGATGATACAGCGAAGCGCGCAACGGTGCACGATCTTTCGCGACCTCGATCGAACCGTTGTCATCGTCGCTTCCGTTGTCGTCGTCGTTCCCGCGTCGAGAGGGGGGGAATAATGAACGGAGGGGGCAATACGATCGTTATTCGGTGTTTATTGCGCGATCGTAATTACGAAATCGCACCGCGGCCGACTTTCAAGTACGTGCAAATCGGCCTTTAAGCAGGCAACGCTGAAGCAGCGAACGGTGCATCGGCAGCCATTAGCATAGAAATGATACGTTTGATCGACGCGTCCGTATTTATTCGAAATTCCGGCCGCGACAGAATATCGGTACTTACCGCGAATTCCGGGCCGGTCGAACCGGCAATTTCACGCCAATCTGTAGCGCGTCGCTTAATTAATTCCTCGCCGTGCACGGGGACCGCGTACCTCCCCGCGGCGGCCGAATGTTTATCGGTAAAACGCTTTAATACACTGTCATTTCGATCTTAACATTTAATTCGTCGACGATCCACGGTCTCGTCCACGTCACGCGATCACCGTGCACCATCGAACGCCGAACGATCGTAACGTTTTTCCGTCTATCCGCTGCGTCGCTGGTCGCTGGACGCATCTTAAAATGTTGCTGTCCAGCGGTAATTGGCAATATCAACGTGTTTTCGTTTTCTGCGGGACAAGGATGGCCGAGGATGTTTTTGCCGGGACCGTTTGGTAGGAAAGAATAATGAGAGCCCTTGGTCGAAACGCGTGAGTTAAATGGAAAGTGGAGACAAAATATTCAACGAGATTCTTGAACCGGCGCTTTAATGTACAACTAAGTATTACTGCCGACGAGGGGTAATAATATTTTACTCGACGCTTTGCGCGTAATTCGTAAATGAATCGGGGATTCGCTTCGTTCGAAACGATCCACGTATAGACAGTGATATGTATAGACACATCACTGCCACGTATAGGCAGTGATAAAGTGATCGACGAATCCAGCGATATTGGCAACGCGAGAAACGGAAGATCGTTTCGGGCAGCGACGAAACCGACGGTTTGCGAGGAAGAAAGCTCGAGAGGGGCAGCCGCGGCGGTCGCAATTTCGCAGCCTCGCGATTCCCGCAATTCCCGCGGCCACGTCGGATGAAAATTCGAACGCAACGGCGTACACAGGCGAAGATGATGAAGCCAGAAAGGCGCCGACTACCCTGTGTTTACACGGCGCGGTGGTCCGCCCCGCGAGCATTAGCTCTATCTTTGCACCGCCCAAATTCGCGTTCCTCGGATGCAAATTCTACTGAAACGAGCGGACAGGAGAATGAGGGGGATGCCGGCGACGACGATGACGGGCTGAGAGACTTGTCCGGAGTCGACCGACTGCCGGCTACCCTGGCCGGGGCTCGATAGATCGTGAGTAAGGCGGGATGAAATTGAATTGCGAAATTCCTGTAACAGTGTGGCATTGCTTTCTCGGTCCTCTATGTGAATTGCATTTTTCTCGAACAAGAACGCTCCGCGAGACATGCTGCCCCGGTACAATTGGGTTGAAACGCGGAATCGCGTCAGCTAAGCGATTCGTCTAAAGCGGAAAGAACGAAGGGCCGTGTGCATCGCAAGGACGTCGTTTCGCTTGTGCCACACCTTGGCAGGAAAGAGGTCAGGATGTACCGATCGGCGAGCACGGGTGTACAATGCGCGAATCGAATGGGGGTACCAACGAAGGAAGAGCGGCAACAGATACTCGAACTAATGACACGGTGGACAAGCTAATTACACGAGAGAGCGGAACACCGGGTTTCCTATTCGCGCTGTTTCGATAATTATATCGAGTATTCCACGAAATTGCATCCTCTCTTCTATCCTTTTTTTCTCTCGTCTTTTTAATTGAACGTCGAGGCCCGATACCTCCAGCCGGCAGCGCCGTACCCGCGGAGCCGTATTTCAACACTCGTGAACTAGGTAAACCCGATGTTACGGTATCGAAGGATGAAACCTGAATCTAAAACCCTCGCATCCGTCTGCCGTCTCCGCGAGATGCTTCCACCTGACAGCTTGAAGGAAATCGTCAGACGTTTCACCCCGCAAGCCCGTAATCAAGCTAGTCGAGGTTCCAAAATTGTCTGAACGCGTACGCGGACAGACAACCGATCCCCTGGACTTCCTTTTGTCGATGCTCGATAATTATCCCCGTCTCCACGGCAATTTAATCATTTGTTCGTTACATTGGCAAAGGAAAGCGGGGTGGACAGGGGGGGACGATGGCGCACGACATCGACCGGTGGTATTCGGCGTTCCTGTAACAGGTACTTCCGGTGCCAGGAGGCGGTCACCTCATTGTCATTACGCCACCGGAGGCTGTCATTTGGATCTTCAAGTGTCCGTTTTTCTCACCGCGAGGAAAGAGGGCTTTGATGATCGTAATTACACCCGGGGGCCGCTTCGAGGAGGAACGTTTTCAAACGGAGACCCGAGTACGTGCACGACGCATCTGAATGTGCGTGGACCGAACTGTTCACTGTCGCAATACCTGTACCCCATTCTGTAATTCATGTTTCCGGAATTGATAATGAAGTACCTGGCCCGAGGAGTAATGATACGTGGAACGAATACGGTGGACTTACAGATGCTCCACTTCTATTAACTCGTCAAAACAAAAAAAATACGTAAGTTAATATCGATTATTAACCGCAAAAACTGTATCCTCGGTATGCGATAATTGAAATCAAAATGAAAGTAGCTTGAACATTTATCTGCCTAAAATTTTTGCGACGAATCAACCGAAGGGTTTCGTACGACCGGCGAGATAATGATATCGCTCGGAGAAGGAAAGATTGACCCGGCTCGCAGACGTAAGGGGCGAACCGAAATGATTTGTGGATATTCGCAGAGTCAGTCGAACAGACGAAATGAGAATGCCGCGAGATCCAGTTTTGATTCGACGCCCACAGTGCGACGGTGCGACGTACTTGCATTGACGAGGAGAAATAAAGAAAGTGAATTGCGGGGATGATCGCGACGCAGCCAGCGATCGACCCTGTTTCCTTGACACGCATAAATTCTGCCGAGTTTTCTCGCGCCCGGTTGCTCACGGAACGGTGTATATCAGTTCGTTAAAGTAGATACACGGAACAATTAATAGCTCGTACGGAGGAGGCGTGCATTCGCTTAAGCGGTGTTTTTCCTCCACGGTTTCGTTGGCAAAGATTTAATGAATCGGCGTGCACCGAGCCGAGGGGATAGTCGTTCGGGACGCGTTCCGCCGTAAATTTATGTGCGTTTGATACGATGATTGATGAACAGTTACGCGAAACCAGTCTTTTCCTTACTCGTCTGCCCGAAATGTTGAGCGCCGCCGTATCCCACCGACCATTAAGAAATTCAACCGAGGATTCCCCCCCCCCCCCCCCCCCCCGCCCCCGAAACTGTACGCAAAACACGTCGGTGTAATACACGTAAAATTTCACCGCAAGAATTCGTTCGCGATGCTCGTATCGTTAATTTATTTGAACCGACTCGAAACTGTGTCCGATTTGTAATTTCGCTGTCAGATTCATCGAAACCCAGTTTCAAGCTGTCTCGCATTCGCACAGAAATTCGAGCAAGTGCTCGACGATCGATCGAACGGTTCGAACGGCGTGCACTGCCATCGTTATTACCGGGCACGGACAAAAATCGGTAGTGAGAGGATGGGATGCCGCGCGCGCCAAACAAATCGTGGCTAATAAGAAGTTGATACATGGTGGCGAGCTGGAGGGGGCCAATACATAAAAATAAGATAAATTTTACACTTGGCTGGTGATGAATGGCGGGATGAATTATTGAATAGTTAAACACACAGCGGCGTACCGGGCCAGCTCGCCCTGAGCCCAGGCCCAAAGCCGGATCGGTGCATCGTTCGGGCCCAGGGCCGCCGCTTGTTTCGACGCGAAATCTGCAATTCCGTCGGCCACTCCCTTTGTCAACGACCGCCCCCTCTTTTGTATCGCACAAAAGTTTCACGACAATCCCATTCGCCGTCGTCGCCTCCGTCGACTACGATAATTCTCGCGCAAATCGACGAGTGTTACTAAAACGGACGATCGAAACGGAAAATTCGAATTACAGATGTTGGGGTAGCACAAACAAAATTGGGACAGGTCCTTTCTACGATGTATTGTGCAGTAATAATGATAACGATAATCTCATCGGGCCGATCACTCACGGCGCACCGGATCGAAATAATAATTCCCCGCAAATGATCGCTTCAACTACCGATTTATCTCGTTTAACGATGCTTAATGAGCAACTTTGACCGGTCGTTCGAGACCCGATTAATTCCGCGCCGTTTTTTCCGCGCGGCCAGTTTGCCTCGCGAACGGCCAGAGGAGATGCGAGGCAGCCCCCATCGCGCTCGTCCGTTCCTGCGGCATAAATTCACCTGCACGTTTCACTTCGTTATGGCTCTATTCACAGTGCCGTAACCGCGAGGACGGATATTCCTTGCTGTGCGGCCCATTCACCACTGGCGGGGCCCCCTTTGGCCCCAACAGCCCCGGTCGCGGGTGGAAGATGCACTGCGCGTCCTGCCGATATTGTTTAATCGCCTCGTACCCTCTCTGCAGTCCCTCTGCATCCTTCGTGGAAACTTTGTTTCGCACGGCGCAAGATATTATTCCCGATAGACCACTTGAGCTTCGAGGGAGAACGAATACATGTATATCTCGGCCTGCGGTAGGACGCTGGCCGAGGATAACCGGAGGAAATGCACTGGTCGATTCGGGAGAGTAACAATTTTGCGACGGGTAGACAATCAATTCGAGCGCCGAAGAGAAAGAAGCGATATACGACTATTGCGTTAGGCTCGTGAAAATTTGAAAACCACGCGAATCCGCGAGATTTCCCGCAAATTCCGCTCTCGACCGCGACGCTCGATTCTGCCCGACGAAAGCAACGCCCGTGGGGGGTGGGGAACGGGGCCCCGAAAATCGTGGGCCGCGAGGAGGCTCGAACGGTGCCCGGCTCGGAAGCGACACGGCAATATGTAATGGGGTACCAATTATACGCGTGACACGGGGCATCGTTATAATTGGATACGAGGTGTTAAATCTGCTGGGTGTGGCTGCTTACGGGAGTTATGAGTGTTCCAGCAATAATGGTCTTGTCGCGACTCGGGCTATACATATCTCTCGCACGAGCGAAACGCATCACGGCGCCGACTAACGCGAGGGGAGTCTATTAAATTACAGCGTGTACACGCCGCGACGTAGAAAGTAGGTAAACGATATCCTCCTTCGGCTACGGAATTAAATCTTGCCCCGATCGTACGATATCTATCCTTTCTGCGTGGCCGTGCGAGTTGCACGGCTCTTCCGTGAACATTGTTGCGCCGAGTTATCACGCTCGGGCGACATTATGGAACATAGAGGGGAAAATTCGATCGAATATCCATGAAAGTATCTCGTCGACCGAATCGATAGCGGGACAAAAATGTACGAAAACGGTCATGCGTGTCGCACTCTTCAACGGAGAACACAAGAACCGCGGGGTCGAAAGGAATTTTCTCTCCGCCCCGAGACGTTCGACCGGCCGAATGGAGGAAAGGCCTCGGAAGCGGGTTCATTACAGGGCCGTGAACGCACGTTAGAAGACTATAAGGACGCGCGGCAATTACTTAAGAACAAATCGGCCGAAAGACGGAACGGCGCGACGGCCGCTGCTGTCCATCGAGAAATCATCGACCTCTGCGCGAATGGTTCTTTCGTTGCTCCCGTAGCAATTTCCGAATGCCGGTGTCAGCGGACATTCGGTTCGGGCCCGCGTGATCAAACGATCGCATGCGGCGCGCATCTGTACCGAGGGATATTATCCGTCACGTATTGAGATACGCGCGATGCAAGTCCCGGCGCGGAAGCTTCCGCGGATTCGAACGACGTTAAACGTAACCCGTTCGCCGCCGCGAAGCTGTTCTCGAATCGAAGAAATGGGATCCGCCGCGAGTGCTCGACGGTGTAGGAATGGATGAAGGATCGTTCGGGATCGTGCCCCTTCCCGCTGAACGAGAGCGAAGCTGACAGTCGAACGAGCGAAGACCGGAGAGAGACTGACTGACTAAAGTATAATCAGGTTTCGACTGAGTCCGCGGCCGCATGTAATAACAGTAATCCCTTCGTTCGCCGGTAATTTGGCCGTTCGCTCAAAAACTCCAAATTATAGAAGCTGCTGTCATTAGGCCACGGCGAGCACCGTGCATCGCGGGCCACCCTCTTCCCCGAACCGCGGGGAATTTTTGGGAAATCCTCGCCCCGTATCCTTCAACCGGGGATCGTTAGTGCTCGGGCGTCGTTGAAAAGAAAATCGGACGATATTCGTCGCGAAATCGCGCAACGACACCGGCGGATCTGTTGCCGCGGACGAAACTTTCGCCGGACGGTCGGTTCACAAGGTGTGAACCGCGGGGTGTCTCCATGAATCTACACACGGTGAACACGCGCGGGACATGCTCGCGGTTTTGTAAGGGAATTACTCTTCGAGATGCCGTGGCGGTGGTTTTTTTCCGGCCTGTGTATCGACGTCGGACCGATGAATAATAGAAGGCTGCAATTATTCGTGGTAAATTATTCATCGGCGTCGAACGGCTCACTGGAGTGCTCTTATCGATGTCCTCTTGTATTTCTCGTTTTTCTCGCGATCACTCTGCAGCGATTAAAAAAAGCCGTTCGCACTGAATCGCACGATAGCCGCGGAAAATGCATCAGAAGCATTATGAAAAGATTATCCGGCGCGGTCGGTGGACACGCGGGACGACCGATTAAAGAATCACGAAGCCTACGTTTTGAAAAGCAGCGTGCAGGTTACGAACGGCCTGCAGGAGACAAAATCAATGTCGTGGCCGAGGGGAACATCTCGGTGGAACCTTGTGCTTAAACTTGCACTCTCCTAGGATGTTCAGTGCCCGAGGGCAGGACTCTTTGAATCCGTAGGAGCCATGGAAGAAGCGGAGAATGAACCAGACGGTACGCCCCGGGCTACTCTACGCCGGATAGACCGTCTCGTTCTTTCCCGTGTACTTTTATCGTATCAAAGGGAAGCTAGTGGGCAGGAACGAGATGGGAATCGTCGGCCCTACGCCTCGGAACACCGTTTAAAACTCCATTACGCTCTTGCTCTCGTGATCCTTTTGATCGCACGGTATTTCAATGCGAACCGGAGGAACTCTAAACACGAATCGTGAACCATCCTCGAACGTGACACGTTCGTCTGCTCGCACCGGGAAACAGTCGGACGATCAACCCTTTCCTTCCCGTCAGATCGCCGGGGCACCAAACGAAGTTCGTGCTTGTTTTAAAATTTCTCTATGGTCGAAGAATCTCGCGGATGCTATGGAAAAGCTTCGATTTTTTTGCGCGGCATGTCGAATATTTTATCCTCCGGATAATCTGCGTTCCATTCAAATGAGCAATCCAGGAAGCAACGCGATTCCGCGGGTTCCATCGCTGGAACGAGAAATGCATTTCACCCCCGGCGTATCTGGCCGCGGTGGAAAGTACACGTAATACGGTGAAATACAAATATCGACAAATGTAAAATGCATTCGGAGGAACGTGAGTCATTACAGCGAAGCGGCGCTGTTGGTTTAAATTACCCTATCGGCCGATTATGTCACGCGTCCTTTTTATGCACGTTGCCGGCTCGCACCTATATGAATATTCATGCCGATTTGTCGATAAACAATCGTAATTATAATTGTAAAACTGGACGCGATAACTTTCCTTCGTTGCGACCATCATCTCTGGCGCAATTTTTCCTCCCTCTTTCCTGCGAATCAGGGGCGCACGAAACAATTCCAAATACGTCGGGACTCAACTCCTTGAAACGTTCGCGAGATCGAGCGTCGCCGCAATTATCGGCCCTCGAAAGTACGAATAACGGAATCAGTCCGGCGGCGAACATTTCTGCTCGTCGTTCCAGCAGAGCCACCTGGCACGCGATAAAGGGAAAAATGGAAAAAGGAGGAAAGGGACAAAGAAGTTCGGCTATATCTCAGCTAATTACGAGCAACGTATGCAAACGATCCGAGTAAAGTTCAGACGGATATTCCATGGCCAGAGGTTCTGCTCTCCCCTTATTCGCAATCAGTGCCGCACTCCGTCTCTGTCAGCTTAGCACCGGTTATCCCCGGTCTATCTTTCTCTTGATGCATCGAACATTACACACGTATATGTATCGTGTGACGCGCGTACGTACCTCGCGTCTACATTTACGCGTACCTGCCGGAGGTGCGCGCGCGTCCCGTTCAAGCGCGTGCATTTCCGTGTAACCCAGCGCGCAAATTAAAAGTCGCGGGATTACGCTCGCGAGCGTGGCCACAGATATTGCCCTCTCGAATGGCCTTGCGTAGAAAGGGTTCCTTTTATCCTCACCGACAGGGAGGTATCGGGCGAGGCGCGAAAGGGGTCGGAGGGTTGAATTAACGCTGGGTTTACGGAACCCGTCGATTCGACGGATGTCAGATTTCCTATCGGTATTGCATAATTAAATTGGTTATATCTCGTTTCTGAATAGAGCGAATGAATTTTTTTAAAGAAAACGCGCATTTTTGTCGGCAACACAGTGCAACCTGTGAAGACAGCTGTGCACATTTCGCCCCGCTGAGACAAATGCGTGGACGCGTATGAGAGTTTGTTCGATACGAACAATGTTTCGTTCATTGGTGTATGTATAGGAAGATACGCGTAGGAAAGGTGTATTATACCGCGGTATCAAAATACACGAGCACAAAGTTTCGAAGAAGCGGCGACAATTACATCGCAACGCACTGCGAAAGTCTACAGGCATTCGACACGAAAGATTCGCGTATTAGCGTTCGCCGTGGCGCAACAATGACGAATCTCCGTCGAGCACTGTAATTTACGATCTATATACACACATCGCGGCGTCGAGTTAGCGCCACGATCGATCGCGGTTATGTGAAAAATATCGCCTGTACACCTTTCTCCGGTTGGAATCGGATGAAATGTATGTCTTTGAAACACCCCTTTGAACAACCCCCCTCGATCCCATTGGCGCTAGCTCTAGACACATGAATTGTATATGCGCCGACGTCACGATACTTCGTGGTTATCGTTCCTCTCAATGACCAACAAATTAGCGCCCTTACACTCCCCGCTCTTCTATCGTCGACTATCCAGACGTAATAAGGGAAAGGCACCTGTCCGCGGTATTCGAAAGCAGGGGAACTTAAAGAATCCTAAAATGTGTTCTGAACCCCCTCGCACAGACAGTCGTTACATTCTAGTTGCCACATGTTACGCGACTCGTTAGTTGATACCGCTGATATAATTGCCGATACAACACCCCTTGTGCGTCTCTATCGTAAACTTGTAACAGCCTTAGAATCTTGCAATTTGCGTTCTTCTTTGTCGCTTGATAAACCACGAAGACGAAGACAGTTATCCTCGCGCGATATTGCACTCAGAAAACGGTGGCTGTCTAAAGCCGTCCCAATCAAGACTCACCCCAACAAGACTCACCCCCTCAATTATCTCAAATCCGACCCAGATGGAATTCCACCATTGAGCATAAACCTCGAACAGTTCGAGCAACCTCCAACTCGCTCGTCGCCGTGCGTTTTGCCAAAATGACAAAGTGCTCGCGCAGCACCGCGCGATATAATGCCAGCAACGCTGGTCTTTAACGAACCGGCCAGGAAGCGAACATCCGCGTGACCGGGCGTTCCACCGTGTAGCACGAGCTCGATACGTGCCCATTTATTCGGCAACAATAACACAGACAATGTCACCAACCTTTTCCCGTTCCTACGTCGTCTCTTGGTAGCATAAACAGTTCCCAGCTGGCTCATGGCGACCGGGTTGTTGGGTCCCGACGCCGATGTCGGTGTCGGCACCGGTGCCGAGGTGGGCGTCATCGCCGGATCAACGACGTGGGGCTGAGGGTGAGAAGCGGTCAGGGTGAGCTGAGGTCCCGGGGGATAGCATGCCGCCGTCACGTAATCCGTCGCCGAGAGGGACGCGTTCGCTGGTCCACAAATCCCGGCGACCACCCCCTGCACTCCACCCCCAATAGTACTACCGCTACCGCAACCACTTCCTCCTCCCCCTCCGTCTCCTCCGCCTGTTCCTCCAGCGCCAACGATACCGACGACACCCCCAACCACCCCCAGCCCCGCCGAGGCGGACCTGTCCAGCGCGTACACCGTGCAGACCGTGACGCCCTTTGCTCCTGCCGACGCTACGTCATCGTCGTCTGTCACTACCAGGTCGACCAGCTGCCGGCGCGGCGTCGAGGTTTCGACTCCCGGTCCCGGTGCTGGGCGTCGGGACGATGCAGCTGCGACAGCTGTTCCCGTTGCGGCAACGTACACCGCTGATAACGTGCACTACTTCTCTACCTGTTTTCGCAACCCCCCCCCAACCTTCAACCACTCAACAATCGCACAACGGCACGACGCGCGTTGTCCTCGTTCGGAATTTCGCCAGTTCCACAGTTGGCCGACAATTCCAAAGACGCGCACAAATAATTCCGGGTGCCCGCTCGCGAGTCTCTTCGCACCGGCTATCGCGTAGCCGCCCTCGAGAAACCGTTGGCTCCGTACCGCGTCGGATCGCGACAGGCCCGATCGACGAAACGATGGATCATTTTTCCGGATCGTTGTGGATCCCGCGCCGCGCTCTCGCGCGACCGTTCGCGTACCTACGAGTTCACTGTCACTGACACGACGACGTGGAGGAAACGATCGCAACACGTAACAGTCGATCACTGCCGATTGGCGCGCGCATCGCGCGGAAACGACGAGGAGATTGTCGGTGCACCACTACGGAGCGTCACGATGTCGCCGGTCGCGAAAACAATCACGACAACGTGACAACGATCGCGCACACGAAACGACGCTCGTGTAACGTCGCGTCCCCTCGATGGCAGCGTCCCGCCGACGCGCTCATTGTCAACGAACTATTCTACGCGGTTACCACTTCACCTTGTCGCGCACTGTCACTGGTATCTGAGATGTTATATATCCCTGCCCCCCTTTCGTTTCACCACGGCACTCCGATCCGAAACGGTCACATTCGCGATACACGTGGCAGTCGAAGGCAATCCAAAATGCGGCGCTGTCAATAGAGGGTACTTCCCCCGGGGCCGGTGGGGTGTTGTTCGGGGCACGTTTCTCGATCGGGTCGCGTCACGTGCACGCGGAAACTGAACCGCGCATCCCTCTCTCGCTCTAGGCCGCACCACCTCCCTCCCCTTCGATCCTCGACGATCCCCCTCCTCTGTGCGACGGACCTCGTTTCTCTCCCCTATCGTGCGCGTCTCTTTTTTTTCCTCCCTGCGGCGACGCGACGGGCGAGAAAAACGCGGATTCGCGGCCACCACCCTGCCCGTTTCAAACTGAAAACCGAGACGCAGCGACGACAGAGGTATCGTTAGAGCGAGCACAGCGAGAACTCGGTGTTCGCCTGGTAGAAGCGTATCGTATACTGGCTGGCCTGCCGGGCGTCGCATAAGTCAGGAGACCGTGGCATAGATCGGGACGGGGATCGGTGGTGGAGGCCGATGGTGGTGGTAGACTTACCTCCTCGACTGAAGGAGTAACCACGATGCGATCGTCGCGATCAGCCACCACCTTCTACCCCCTGGAATTGCACCGTCACCTTCGCGATCCCCACTCCGACCGCCGGACACGCCCACCGACGGTTGGAATCGGCCAATCGCGTAGCCAGCATGGCGCTACCGAGACCTACCCGCACCGCTCTGACGGCGATACCATCGTGCGCGTTAAACGATTACACCTATTCCACTGGCGATTTTCCCTCCTCGTCGGACGCACGGGGCCACTCCTACGCATCCAGGGCTATCTCTGTCGATCTTGTTTGACGAGGCTCGGAATTTCGTTTGGATCTATTCGATATCGTTCGGAACGTTCCGACGAGGACTGCTTGGCGAATTCGTACGGCCGCTCCGGTTTCGTCCGTGCATCTTTGGCGGACGTTTGTTCTTGGTTCGAGTTCGTTTGGAATTGCGGCGCTTGGACCTCGAAATTGGACGGTTCTTTTCTGGTTGTAGATTCGTTCGTTCGTTTTTACGAGTTACGCGAATGCAGAGAAGGCTAATTGTAATTAGTGAACGCTTGTTGGCGACTGATGTCCCGTTGCTGTTTCGCGGCTGCGACGCTCCTCGGCTGTCGTGAATCTTTAATCCGTCGTGCACGGAACTGCGCGACAAGCAATTTTTGTACCATTCTTTTTTCGTCTGCGCCCAGTGCGTCGTGGATGGTGGGTGAAATCGGCCGACGGAGTGCAGAAATGCGATCGCATTTCTCGCAAGATTGACCGTGCCAATCGTTTTCGAACGAAGCGAACCAACTATGCCACACAAAGTGACGCCCGTCGTCGTCGCAGTTTCCATCGGTAATAATAATAATTCGGATCCACGATGAAAAGGTGTTTACGGAAAGTAGAGTAATTTGCGAGCGAAGGTGAATATGTTGTCCATACACGAGCAATTAGAACCGACTCTGACATTAATTTTTTTCTTCCCCCGATGCTGCGTCACGGTGGACAACGAAACGCTCGCGAAGAAACTAAATCGCAATTGAAATGCGTTTGCGACGCGCACCATAGTTTTGCGCAAAACGGACTGACGGCAAAGAATTCTCCCCCTCCGCGACAACATCGATAGACGTTCGGACGCGAGCGGACATCGACAAACGATTCTGAAACGATCCATCTTGCTGGCCGGCCGATCGTCTGGTCGCGGCCCCTTATCAGAAATGGCATTCCTCTTCGTGATCTTTATCGGATCGCGCGACATGAACCGACGTTCACCTGTTTCGAGGCGTGGAACGGCGGTCCGCGACGCGTCGCCTACATCGGGCCGACGTGAAACCGAAAAACGATCGGATCGCGATCGTCGGTGCGCGTATTTTTCAGCAATCGCGGCCGATATCACGGCGGCGTTCACCGGGAACAGATTGCGAGGCGATCGAAACGTTTCGGTGACACGCGATTCGACGGTCGTTTTATCATCGTCGTTTACAGATCGCTCGATACCAGGTCGCAGGGCGATCCGTACGTGTGCCGTTTGTCGAAGCGAAACGTTCGACAGACGATACGCGGAGAACGGTTTCGAACGTGTTTTGTATTGTTCCGTGACGTGCCAAGTCGAGGTTTCACGCGGAGCACATGCAAACCGATCCATCCAGCGTAATACAGTTTCGGGGGGGCGGGTGGCGAATTTTCTATTAGCCGATCCAACGCGTTCCCCTTCGTGGCAGGAATATTTTCGAGAGCCATGCGAAGAACAGTCGGTGGAATTTTGATTTTCGTCGCGCGTCTCTCAGCGCGCGTCTTGAACGGGAGAACGAGAAGAGAGATCGTTCGAGATGAACGGTGAACGTTGTCATCAGCGGGATAACGTAAAATCGTGAAACAACGCATGTACCGTCAAAATTTGAGCCATTCAGTGTCGGCGTCGACCGCGATGACTTTGCACAGCGTCGCCGCATTCCGCGTGCAACGCACGGCTGCAATTATCGGAAAAGCGTGTAGAATTAATTACGACTTCCCAAGGGTTTCGACGGCGCTGTCTTCGGCCCGTAATTGCTCCGAATCATTTTCACGCACAATTACGAATAATTCGTCGATAATGTCGCCGCGTTTAACCGATACGCGTCGAGCCTGGAACGGCGTCCGCGCGAAATTAAGCCGTTTAGTTGTAATTGAATGGAATAATAACACGCGTTCGAAGGATGAACGCGAGGCGCGAGTTTCGCAAGAAATTCGCCTCGAGCGAAAACGGTCTGTCCCCGCCGCAAGGGCGGAAAAAGGATAAAGGATACGCATTCCAACCCTCTGCCGGCGGTAATTGTGCCGGCGAGATGACCGTCTCTCTCTCTCTTTTTTTTCTTATTTATTTACCGGCAGACGGCGGGCAGCGTTGCAGCCACGGTCTTGTTTTAATAACACGTTACGCACCTTCTTACGAAAAATCCCATTCGCGTTAAGAACTCATTTCACGCATGCATTTCAGGCATGGACGCTACCGTTCGGGGAACTCCTTTTTGCACGCAACAAAAGCGCCGGCAGTCCCAGCTGACTGTCTTCAATTTTCTCTCGCTTCAACAATGGCCGTACTTCGACACCGCTCCATTTCGCGATCTGCCAGAGAATTGATTCCCGAACGAATCTCGGCCATGCAACGTCGACCCAATCTCGAAGCATTTCGATAAATGCGAAGGTAGTTCAGCAATGCAAAGTCTGACGAACGTGTCTGGACGCTTTAAGACACTCTTGGAATCTCTCAACGCCATTTCTGCCAAGAGGTGTCAGAAGACACTTTTCCAATTTTATCTTTAAATTATTCTCTAAGTAGAATCATTTGTCCGCGTCTAATTCGGTGGCTTTTAGTGCAACAGCTGTTAAATTAATTCAGCGATATAATTTTCCTCCGGCTCGTTGTGGATCTAAAAATATGCACATGGCATACCTATTCGTACCACGAGGTGTCCTTTGACACCTGGAGGATTGGTTTAATGATTTTAAACCATTTTACATATAAATATCAACACGATTGAGCTGCATCGTATCAATTATAATCAGTTTGGAGAATCCCGAGTTCTGTTGTAACGAAGAATACAGGTGTGGCTGCGTAACTTTCATTTACCGCCATGTTGCATTTTAGTGCGGATCATTGCAGCGACCAATTCTACAATTTACAACCTAATTAAATAATCTCTAATAAACATGCATCAATGCATCAATAAATATATTTGCTCAAATTATCTATATTCAACTGATAACTTGAGATCCCGACAGTTTCGTCGATTATCTGCATACAAACGCGAAAGTGTCGTTTGACACCTTTTAGTCGAAATAGGTATACACAAAATCGTGGTAGAAATAGCGTCAAAACGTATTGAAGCATTGGGAGCAGTCTTTAATTCGCATAAATCATCGATCTCGTATCGAGCCCACCGCCGCGCAAGCTCGTCCTCTTTCTTCATCTGCCCGACGTAACACATTTGTCCTTCTCACTCACGCCCACGCCGCGGGCCATTCGGTTCGCTTCATCGGTCTGGGTCACGCGAATTCGGCCCCGTACCTTATATTCACCCCGCGGACGAAATCGAATTCTGATAACTTTTACTCTCGACTCTGGTTACGCCCCGGGGAACGGCCGATAATTCGCGATTGCGCCGACGCACAGGATCGGTCGTCGGACGTTACCTCCGCGACGCTGCCCCGGCTCAACTGCGACGGGTGACGCGTGGCGGAAGTTGCGACGTCGCGACGCGATCCGTACGGATCGAAAATTAATTCCGTCGATGCTATCCGCGCGATCGCGGCGAACGATATCGTACGGCGCGATCGTCGTGCCGGCAATTTAAACGGCACAATTGAGAACGCTTTCTCGGTTCGACGCCCGAACGAAGAAGTGGCCTGCGGCGGCCGTCTAATTATACCGATAATCGCCGATTATGCAAGCACAAAATTGTTTGCTTAAGTGTACGTCGGAGCGAACTATCGGGCCTGGAATTAGGATGCGAGCAATAGTTAAATGCGGTTTGTTTGCGAATATTTCTGGTGCGCAACTAATTGGAAAACAGAAATGTCGCGGGGCTATTATTGTTATCGTTGTCAATAGACATTTCTTTGGCGACAAGTAATTGTCATCGCGGGCGCAAACGGCGATCGATACGTGTAACAATGCCGCTCGAAACAGAATTACGAAAAGGTTATAAGCTTGACTTACTTTTGCGATTCGACGATCGGGGCTGGCATACGTTGTGTTCCATCGAAGTCATCTGTTTCGGCATTGAACGATATAAAAATCGATCGGGAGATCTTGTTTCCCGGAAGTCAAACAGCTCAGTCCTAACCTTAACACGGAGAACGTCCAAGGCAAACGAAAATACACTGTGGACTTCGTTTAACATTTCCTACCTACGTTCGAAAGTATTATTACCTCCATAAACTACAGCAACGTGAAAATATCTAAGTCCCGAACGAATTTATTCCGGGCGAACGAAACGCTGTTACGAAAATATTAAATTTTAAAAAGCAACCGAACCGGAAGCCGTCCTGCTTACCCACGATCCCAGACGAAATTCTCGCGCCATCTGGCGTCGACCAGAGTCACCAATCTGCCCCTTGGTAATTGCACTTTTACCAACCGGTAGAACGCGAAGCTTCAGCGCATAGTGGCCATGGAATTGGCCGGAACCGAATACATGTACGTCACCGGAAGCCATCCGACTCGAGCGGAACCATTGCGGCGACTATCCCCCCCCCGATGGCTGCAAGGGGGGTCGTTCGTGTTCCACGGGGCGCGTTTCCACGAATTTCAATCGGTTCGATCGCGTCCATTTGATTCCACTACTTCCCCGTTCCCGCGAGGCGTTCCCCGCGGCTGTTTCAAACACGCCGCGGCACGAATCCCTTCGATCTGTCGCTATTTCGTGCCCCGGCGTAATCGGCCGCCGCGCAACAAAAGCTCGGCCAACGAATGCGAAACCGTGGCATAATTAGATAAATCATTGTTTCGAGACGTGAACCCGCAATCAGGGCTGCGAGCGGCAGCGAAATTGATGCCGCGATACCAGCGACACGCCGGGCACACCGCTTGTAATTGCGTGCTATGAATAATTACTTCTGCAACGGACGGCACGGGGTAGTCAACCACTGTAATACCGCAAAAACCGGGCCCGATGCAAAGAGAAACGCCGAGTCTTATCACTCGGCCGGGCTCCGCGCGCGAAACCGCGATTACCATCGTCCTATTCGCTGGCGCGTGCGCCGTTCGAAGGTAGCCTTGCGCCAACCCTTTCCTCTTCGGCTGCCTCTTGCCTGTTACGCCCTTTCGAATTTCCGTTTGTCTTGCGCCTTCATGCGGGCAACAGAAATCGGGCCTCGAGCGTAACGACGGGGACGCTACTTGTCGGTGCCGCCCTCGACTCGTTCCGTGTACAATCGATACGAATTTCGCGGCATCGCGATGCACGAGCAGCATCGATTTCTCTCGCGTCGAAACGCAACCGGGGGGCATCGAGTTCCGTGAACATCGAACGATTCCCCGTTAATTTCTGTAGCGTGTCCACGCGTAAGCAAAACGCCGCCTTATCGTTGCTTGTACTTGCACGTTACTGCTACTCCCGTGGTATTTCTAAGATATCCTCGAGATCAGCCTTGACCCCTGGCTTTCGAAAGGGGAATAGATCTTTGCGCTCGGCGCTCGTCCCGATGGAACAGTCGAAGGAACAGCGACGGCCGCGTGACATTCTTGAAAATCAAAAGAGCAGCGTCGACCAATGGGGAACGGGCATTGTTAAACATTATAACCCTCACCCCCCCTACCTACCTACCAACCCACGGTCCCGTAATTGCCGTCATTCAACAAATTCAACGATCGCACTTTTCCATTTTAATTAAAATAATTAGCACGATAGGATCGGTTATTAGCTGGCGCGCGGTTATTTTTATCATACGAACGAACGAACGAGCGCGGCTAGGGTGGACGAAATATTCTTTTAACGCTGGCCGCTAGAGCCGCGCAGCATAAGTCAAAGGCAAGCGGCATGTCAAACGAAACATTGAACCGTGCCACCGCGCGGACCCTCTCAAATTAGCGGCAATGCTCGCTAGCGGCAGGTCTCGTAGTAGACATGCGATCATTGGGACAAGTAATACGCGTTCGGGTACGTTGAACCGTCAGAAACGTCTGTGCGGAACAATTTCAGGTTCAAGGAATCACAGCCCCGACGAAGCATCCGAATCTATCTCTGTTTCGTCGAAGGAATATTCAAAACCGTGGGCGGCGTCGAAATTCTTCCCGGAATGGTTCTACTCCGAAACGTTCCACGGGTAGCCACCCCGAGTTACCAAGAAGAGGAGGAAGAAGAAGAAGAAGAAGATGATGCACGTCTTGCGCGTACCACGTGGCAAGTACAGCTCCCCGATCTACGGGCCGCGTTAGAGAAAGCTACCTGAGCTGTATTACGTTTATCTAATTGCTCCCGGAGCAAATACCCGGCCGCAGAAATATCATCGAGGGATCGGTGCGTCGAACCGATGATTATCCCTTCGGCCCGAGAAGGCCGCGGAGCGCGCGTTACATTGTTATTATAATGAAACAAGGATAAATACAAGCCGCCGGTACACGTGATCGGTGCAATTACCTTCTTATGATGATTTTCGTGGCGGTGGAATCGGCGAGGGGGACGGAGGCCGCAGCCAGCAGCCGCCACAGTTCGCTCGGCCCTCGAAGAAATTATCAGAAATTATGAGCGAAGAAATTGGTAGTCTAGCCCGCGGTTGATTGACAGCCGGTCTGCCTGCCAGTCCTCTCCCTGTTGCCGTTCCCCCCATTTCGTCCTCCGCCCCTGCGCCCCCACTGCTTCCACCTTTCGACGGACCACGTCTTTCCCGATTGTCCCTCGGGACTGACCATCCTCTACGATCGAAAGCCATCTCCGTTCCTCGACGTTCCTCGACGTTCCCCGTTCGTTCGCGTCGACGCGGACACTCGGGGACAATGTTTTTCGCCCCCGCGCCGCGATCACGACAGATCGGGGGCCCCTGGTCGGTTCTTTCCAATTCGATATTGTCGCGAGGTCGAACGGCTTCGTAGAAGACGACACAGTCGGATTGCGCAACACCTGTCAACGTCCTTTGTGCGACGGGACCCTAACGGAGATTCCGCTCCACGGTGAAAAATCTGCGAGGCTCGGGGGATCGGTAATTTCGCAGTCAATCGGGCCGACATCTGCGACCGGCAGACGTGGGTATTAAGCGCGAAAAAGAATGTTGTTTAATGCGTCTAATCGATTCGCTGAAAACGAGTCGCCGACGTTGCCTCCGCGTTCCTTTTTTTTCCTCCCATCCCTTCTGTTCGCCGCCCCCCCCCCCCCTTTCACCCTGTTCTTCTCCCTTTTTTTTTTGTCTTCTTCTATTCCGCATCCATAGTTCGCCGCCGTGTTACACGAGCGCGGAATAGAACGAGCCCCTTGAAGAAAACGTCGAGCGACGTGCACGCGATGCGCATAATTCCGATAATCGAGGCTTTATTTCATACGCGCCGTACCTTGTTAATTGTTGTTTATTATTCCGACGCGTGATTCCGCCGCGATACAGGGATTTCAATGCTCCCGGCGTCGCACGGCGCGCGTTCGCTCGCGAAACGAAAGCCGATTGCGAGTTCCATCGGAACGATCCTCTTAATTTTGTAACGCGGCCTTCCGGCCTCTTTAATGGCCACCGCGTCGAATCGAGCCACCTCGCGAGATCTGCGCGCACGAGGAAACTCTGGAAACGCACGAACGTTGACGCCATTTTGGTCCCTACATTGCGACGCGTTGCACGCCTCTTGCATTGAACCGGGGGGAGGGCGGCCTAATTTGTGCAATTAAAAGGGGACAAGAACTGTGACGTCCGATGACAGCTTTTGCGCGAGCGGCGATCGCGACGGATCGCCTCTCCACGATGTTCAATTTGCAAATCGTTGCAGCCGCGATTACGAAATAAATGGCGCGGCGGGGTGGGGAAAGAAACAGAGGTAAAAATCGGCGAAGCTTGCCACGGATGGCGTCGAGGTACGAACAAGATGGCCGCGTTCGCATCTCGCTCCACTGCTTGCAATAATTAAGGCATTCGTTCTTGATGCAAGAGTTCTCGCGGCCCCGGTTTCTTTTCTTTTCCGTCGACCTACCGAGCGATCCGGCTCGCAATTTCTTTCCACCTGCCGCTTCGAAATTGCGCTTCCTGGATATCGTGCCCGCGAACACCGCAAAGCGAAACTCCCTTTGCGATAATTAAGTATAGGAACTGGCTTCGAATCGTTCCGACAATTAAAGATGTTCCTTCGCTTTCTATACACCTAACTCTGCTCTGTCTGTCTAATATTAATGTTAACGATGCTTCGAGTGGCACATTCAACGACCCGATACGAGTTTCATTCGGTCGGTTGAAGTTCGAAGAACAATCGCCGAATCTGAATGAAACGAGCGACCATAAGAATGATCTCGAAGAACTCGTGCGACACGAAACTCCGCGCGACGAAGAGGGCATCGTTAGTCAGGCATCCGAAGGGTCAACTCGCAAAGCCAGATCGATGTCCGGGTTCAATTAGATTTCGGCCGGGGTGTCCAGCCGAGAGGAAACCGTCCGTCGTTGGACTATTTAACGATGACTCGAGCTTCCACGGAATGGTACGCGGCCGCACGGATTCGTAGTAACGCTTTAACAGGGCCAATTTCGCGATATAAAAGCGGCCGTTGGGGGGGTCGGTGCTTGGACAATGCCGCCGGTTCACTTCCTTCCAAGGAACCACGCAGTCGGCTCTGCGGCGTGGCCAATAAAAGAAGCGTCTCCACCGTCTCGGTTTTCTGTGTACCGCGCAGCCCGGGGCGTTTATTAGAGGCCCGGGACTTTCGTCTGACCCGTCGTTTCAACCCTGACAAGGAAATCACTTTCAACGTCCAGGCTAATTTGGGCCCGATCGATCCCGATACGAAATTTCACTCCCTCCCCTACAGGCGAGGGCCTATAATTGCGCCAACGCTCTCCGGGCCCCTCGGATCGTGAGACTCCTTTCACGATCTTTCGTCGAGCTTTTGTTCGCCGTCTCCGCCGCTCCCTCTCTCTCTCTCTTTCTCTCTCTTCCCGACCAATTTTTCCATTTTCTCCAAACGTCAAGAAAGAGATCCCCCTTCCGTTTCATTTCTGGACACACTATTTCCGACAGCAATGTTTCTATCGTTCCCCTCGTCCCCGTTCGCTCGTCATCTTTAACACCAGGTTTACGGACAAGCATATGAACACTTACTTTTACCGACTTCCCTCGGACGAACGATTTTCTGTAAAAACTTAATTATATCAATTATACCAATTGTATCAATAATCCTTGTCTCTCGAATTCCGCGATGCGTCAATTTGACGCGGTTCCGTATACCCGGTGTTGATAACACCCGTAATCTCGACCCAAAAAAATATCCTCCCACGACGAACCATCGAAATCCATCCCGTCCCCATCTTCCTCTTATCTACCCTATCCAATTTTTCCCTATTTCCTCGCTCCGCCTTCCGTCGACGAGACCCCGACGTCCCGCGTCGCCCGTCGCCCGAACCCGTACACCGAAAAGCTCCTTCCGTTGATTCCAACGCGAAACACCAGATAAGGGAGCTTAATAACCGATCGGCTGTGCATTGCGAGGCCCCGGGGACCGCGTAATTGCAGCGGGGCCCAGGACGCGGAGGATGATCGCTCCCATGCATCCCCCGACGCGGTGCGTTCCGACTGGTAGATCACGCCACGCGAACGTGCAGATACAAGGCACGTCAGTGAATCCCGGCGAGGAGGAACTGGAATGGCCGACGCCGACGCCGGGAGCAGCGCGATTGCTCGAGCGGTCCCGGAGCCGGATGGCCGGGAGGCGGCGGAGAACCGGAGGAATTTCAGAGCGGAGGTGCGATAATGAGTAAATTGAGCCCCGAGTACTGCCGAGTTACTGTCGAGACGAAAGGACCTGCGAGCTAAGCGGTCTCAAGGCCATTTCACGCGCGGACACTCGAAGGCCCCACGCCGGTTCTCGGTACCGCCTCGGATCGCGTCGCTCGTTTTCGCGATTATCTAGCTTCCTGTCGCCTCTCGCCGGCCGACGACTGCAGGTAGAGGTCGGCAGCGCGATGGCGCTCGTGCGTTCCCCGTTACCACCTCGGTCCGGTAATATCAACGTGGACGAAGTTGCCGGACAGATATCGCGGATATTGTTTCCGTTTCGCGGAGTGGACATCAATAGATTCGTCGACGTTGCTCGGCACCCTTGAGGTGTGACCTATCGTCCGACAGTGGAGTCGAATTCCTCGAGCCTCCTCGCGGGTCGTTTCGCGCGATTCGATCGCGAATATCGAGGGAACGTAAACGCAAGGGGATCAGCGATCGAGGCCGATCGGCGATATCTGCGAAAAATGCGCAAGATAAATTACAGGCTTCTATAAAGTTGACTCTTCGCCGGGGTTAAAGATGAATCTTCTTAATGAACGGTTGCCACTCGTCATTACGCGCCGCGGCGTTTCGATACACGCGGAATAGAAATTTCAGGCCGAACTTTTCGCTACCATCGCGGCCGTCGAGAAGCGCGCCGAGTTCCGTGCGCTCGTCGCATTGTCAACGCGAACGCACGCGTTGCTCCACCGAACTGACGCGACGAGAAAGTTCGCGGTTCATTGTCTGGTACGCGATGGACGCACGAAAACGGGTGAAAAGGAAAGAAAAAGGGAGGCGAACGGGCGTTGCACAAGATTCGCCGCGCGAGAAGCCGTCGTTGTACCTACGCACGTTGCACGCGTTGATAATTGTGATTAATCCGGGTAATTATCGGCGGGTTCTTTTAATAGCCTGGAAAACGATGCAACGTTTAATGACTAGTGTCACGGATGTCACGCTGCCCTAGTTCTCAAACAATTCAGCAACTGGCGATTGTTATACATAACTTCTGGTTAACGGTAGGTCGCGCGAGCGTGAATTAATCCTCGTCGCACGAAACGTGGAAACGAGGCGAAGCGACAAATATCGAAACGTGTCCCGTCGAGAATCACCGGCACGTTGACGTATAAAGATTCGCAGCATCCATTGAGCGATGTTCCCGTTCCTTTCGTCGCCACTCTCGAATCGTGCTCGTCGAAATATCCCCGTAGCGGGCGACGCATGGTTCCGAATTTTTTTTTTTTCGTACGCGCGTGTACCGTACCGATTATCCGACGAATAAAAGATCGCCGTGGATGGGATACGGGGACGTTTCACGTGGACGTTCGAGAACGATCGGCCGCCATCGAAAATCGTTGCTCCTCGGGGATGCCGGTAGCCGCGATGGCTATCACGCTAGCCAGAAGGAGTACGTTCATTCTCGTTCATCGAAGGGACCGGCCCTCCTAGACCCGGCTTGGACAGGCCAATTATTTGAAAATTACTGGAACCTATCCGCTTTCTTGGCCTCTCTCTCTCGAAACGAAAGTTATTCCGCACGCGAGCCCCATCATCGCTCACCACCGAGCTACCCCTTTGATAGAACCGATCGGGACGGCGGTTCCACGTCCTCGCCGGTTTGCTACTTCCATGGAAACGGCGAGGGTAAATTGAAAGTATCTCGTGGTGCGGTAAATTGTACGGCGCATCGGAGCTGCTGTTGGATATTTACTAGTCATGGTAAACATAATACGTCGTGCCAGAGCAAAATTGTCTCAACGTTCTTAGAAGTGTCTTGCTGACAGAGACAGCAAGGGAACCGGAATGGGTCTGTGCTTGGCGAGTCGAAAGTGCCGAGGTTTGTAAAATGAGGCAATGCGCATTCTTCGGTACAAGTGGGTGTTTCTTTTGGGTGTTTTCGTTCGGGTCGAGGGAGCATTTCACAGTTAAAGCACATTCCTTCTCAGCTATTCTAAATACATCGACGGAGAAAAATGTAATGGTTAATTTTGTTTGACGCGCCATATGCAATAGCCGCGCTCGGAAAATATTGGAGACCTCGAAAGTATACGAAATGCGAGACGTTGAGTGCAACGAATAGGGAATCAATTTTCGTTTTTCTGGTCATCGTTTTCGCCCGTCCATTCCGCAACGTGAGAGATCAAACGAATTCGTCGGTCCGTCTGGCAACTGTTTATCCGCGTTTATCCTGCAAAACGCGAGAATCCTCGCTTTTCCTCGCGGGGACGCGCGTGATCCGTCGAGCTTCACGCGACCGCGTTCGCCATGTCGCTTCTCCTCCGCGTCCTCTCCGCTCCTCTTATCCCGTTCAACGATCACGGCGTGACAGAAATAAAAGGCGGTAACTCTGAAACGTACAAAAAAAAAAAACCCTGGGGGGAAAGCATAGGTTGTGTTTCCAGGGATCAAGATTAGCCCCTGTCTAAGCCGCGGTTTCAGCGAAACGATTTCACGTGGCGTTGTACCGGCGTCAATGCGGCGCGATAACGGACGTGCTTAAACCGTGATAATGTACCGTGCACGTATGTCACAGGTGTATAAAGTTAACAACGTTTAATAATGCACGTGGCTGGGCGACGATGATGCTTCGCTATCGATAAACGCCAGGCCGGTTTACCGTTTCGAGAGGGACAGAGATAGAGAGAGAAACGGGGTATCGATAACGCAAGCAACTGCATATTCCCACGAACACACGAGTCCACGGCGAAAGAATAAATAAAGAGACGTGAAAAAGGAATGAACGAGGGAAGAAATATTATCACACTCGAACGTTACGTGTCCTGTGGTCTCCGGGACGTTCGCTGTCCCCCCCCCCCGACATGCCACGCCGTTGCGCGGAAATTTGCTCGCGGAACACTGCAACGAGGCCCCGTTGCTGTTTATTGCTCGTCATCCTGCTGAAAGACGGCCCCGTAACGGGAAATCTGCCTAACGATCGATCCTCCTGATAGCACCGGTTCCGCTAACCACGATGATCATCTTGTCTTTCAATCACGCCGGGTTCGTACGCGGCGTAATGTTACGCCGGGTGGTATTCTCTTGCCCGCGGACGATATCGGCCAAATGACGGCCGGGGGCATTTTTCACGGCGCCTCGCCGGCGGTAAGCATCGAAAAACGTTGGAACTTCGGGGGCGACGTTGTCTCAATTTTCGTCGTCGTCGTCGTCGCGCGAGCGTGCAGTTGCGTAAAGGGTTAATTGAATTCGTTCATTAGCTCGGCGACAAATAGACCGCGGCGAACGAATTTGGTCACGATAGAACGTGCAAGGTGACGACTTCGTTGACGTTCGAGCAACTTCGCCGTAGCGAGAGGACAGCCGGCGGAAAATCGTTCGAAGTAAATTGAAGCCTGACAATCCGATGGAACGGTTCGCCGTTTCAGGCGATTGACAATCAATGAAACTGAACAGCTTGCAATGCTTTATGAATGTTCCAGTCATGTGAATTTGGTACCGACCAAGAGGCAAAAGATTACTCCTATTCAATAGCATTAGAAATCGTCCACTTTCGGGTGTCCCGGGGGTTCGTCCTCCATTATGGACCACGCGGTTCGAGCAGCCCGTTCCGATCCAACGGCAAGCATCTGAAAATCGTGCTCGTATGAGAGAGGGGTGAAATTCCAACGAATAAATCGAGCGAATTGGCCAGTGAAATCTAATCCGCAAGGGTGGCCGGGCTTAACCGACGCCTCGGCGATCCTTGAAATCGTCGGGGAAGCGGGTGCAGTTCGCAACCGTCGGGCCGGGACTGGTCGGCGGAGGAGAAAAAAAAAGGCAGCCAGAAACGGGGGGGAAAAATCGAGAAAACGAAGGAATGCACGCGACCAAGATGGCGTCGCATTGTGTGCACTCAATACACAGGGACGGGACGCACGAAACAGGAATGGAAGCCGCGGGAGAATGGGGATAATTGCGTTGGAAATGCAGCAAGGCTCCTCCCCTTATTCAAACCTAAAGGCTGCAACTGCAAGTGCCAAGCTGCTCACTTTGCAGCGCGCACACATGACACGTTCACGACCATTGTCGACGGGAGCACATCGATATAAAGTGCTCCGCCTTGCGTCTACGTGCATGCGTGTCGCATCTGCATGCGAAAATCAAGGGTCCGCTGAGAAATCTGACCGACCCTTTACGCATCGACCTATCGAGTTTCGAGCGCTGCCACGCGGTCGTGGGTTCTTTCATCGCTATTTAATTCGGATATACTGGCTCAAAGGGGGCGGGCACGCAGCAAGGGCGAGGAGTGGAATTGCATGCTTATATCCGAGTACATGTATTGTTGTAACTGATAAAATTGGTAACCCGAGCTATGTTATTGGTTAAAATAGTGCACGTTTCTTTTTTATTGAATTTTATTGCAATACTGGTTCATCGAGGACTATATTGCTGTTGATGGTACCACGATTTTGTGCTTTGCTCGAGGCAACAGTTTTGTGGTAAGTTGCATATCGTATTGGGGACAGTTTCGTGCTCAGTGTTTCATTATGTTTATTAATATGTAGTTAACATGGAATGTGTAGTGTGTAAATTGATGAAGCATCGGTGCGGAAATTCATATTCGCTGATTTATTTAAGCGCTGGACAGCATTGCCATATACGGAAAGCTTCCTTCTGTTTCTTCGATTAATTCTTTAGATATTATCGACAATTTATTCTATTTAGTCCGGCAGGATTATACTGACTCATGAATTTAATTACGAGCAACTCTGAGCGCAAATTTGATCTGTTCCTCGATCTTATTTCCGGGTGAATATTCGTGCGATATTCAGATATGTACGCGCTGTATACGAAATGACGTATTTATCAACCAGTCACCTGAAATGTGAAGTAACATTTTTATTACTAGCTATTTTTTTCAATATCTACAGCAATTCGCTGCTAATCAAGTAGTAAAAACATGTTAAGGACTGACGCAATTCCTTACATCCCTAACATGCGTCCATTTCTTTTTAGCAGGTTCTTGTTTTTCTATAATTGTTTTATGATTATATGAATGTTACTGATTCACGATCAAATTCGATTACTCTATTTTTATTTTATACGAATTATAGAGCAATCAATGTATCTTTTTGGCCCGAATTCCTGGGTAATTGAGGTACTCGTTAACAATTTCATTTCCATTTCAATCACAACATGAGCAACAGATTACAGAAAGCGATGTTCACACTCGCTATGGTAGGAATTGAAATATAAATAAATATAAACATATGCTTTTACACGGTGCCCTGATGAAAGCATTAATACGTCGACTGCGGAGAAGCACAGGGAATAAAAGACATCAAAAGTGCCGCACGATATACTTATATATCGAATTTTCAATAAACGTGTTATAACTCATCATTTGCAATTAAAACGATATCAAACACGAAAGTGTTGTTCAAAATTATAGGCGGTGCAATTCCATAGGTTTCAACATATTCTCAACAAATGCAACTAATTCAATTCCCCAGCAAGCTTTAACATTGACCGTGAGCTTAAACAAAAGCTACAATTATAAGCTACCATCTCCAATAGGTCAGATCTTCATTCTATGTGCATTTCATTTGTTATAAACAATTCAACAATTGAAATTGTTATTACGGCCAACTGCATATAGTTACAGCAACGGGGTATTTTTTATCGTGTAGCTTATTCGTTTCCCTTTCATTTGGCAACCCATTCATTAAAAAACATCCGCCAGGAGCCGCGATAACAATTTTTTTTAATTTTATGGGTACCGATATGTCGAAAACGGTACATGCGGCGCCATCTCGCGTTTGCGGCCTTTTTCGCAGTTTCCCGCACCGCCTAAACCGAATTCCTGGATTACATCGTTTATTTAAACAATTGCGTTTTTCTCGGCTATTAGAGCGTATTTCTTTATCGCACTGGTCTTAAATTAAACCCACAGACCATAGCTATCTGCTCCTACAATTGCAACAATATGGCATTTGTGGTTTAAAAGTTATTAACAATTGAATATTCGGCCAAAATGCACTCCGGATCGTTCCGATTATCTCGACTTCTGTAGCTGCTAGACTAATGATCGGGTGCTTAAAATGAAGGTAAAGGATGCCGCTACACGTCAATAAACGATTGGCATATCCTGCATAAGCTGTCTTTTATTTATAAACAATTTTACATTTCGTTTGAGAATTGCATCGAAGCTATACACGAAGTCCTTTCCAAAAGTGAATCCCATTGTTCCTTGAGCCGAGAGCTTCAATTTGAGTAGTCGTTGATTAATATCGGCCCAGCAGAAGCCGAGATAATTGAATTTGTTTAAATAAAGTATAAACAATTGCGTTTACTGGCACTTCCCGGCGAGCTACATTAATTACCACTAGACATAAATTAAAGCTACAACTATAAGCTACCATCTCCAATAGGCGTGGTCATCATTCCAAGTGAATTTCATTTGTTATAAACAATTCAACAATTGAAATTGTTATTACGGCCAACTGCATAGAGTTACAGCAACGGGGTATTTTTTATCGTGTAGCTTATTCGTTTCCCTTTCATTTGGCATCCCATTCATTAAAAAACATCCGCCAGGAGCCGCGATAACAATTTTTTTTAATTTTATGGGTACCGATATGTCGAAAACGGTACATGCGGCGCCATCTCGCGTTTGCGGCCTTTTTCGCAGTTTCCCGTACCGCCTAAACCGAATTCCTGGATTACATCGTTTATTTAAACACTTGCGTTTTTCTCGGCTTCTAGAGCGTATTTCTTTAGCGCACTGGTCTTAAATTAAACCCACAGACCATAGCTATCTGCTCCTACAATTGCAACAATATGGCATTTGTGGTTTAAAAGTTATTAACAATTGAATATTCGGCCAAAATGCACTCCGGATCGCTCCGATTATCTCGACTTCTGCAGCTGCTAGACTAATGATCGGGTGCTTAAAATGAAGGTAAAGGATGCCGCTACACGTCAATAAAGATTGACAAATGCAGAACAAGCTGTCTTTTTTTTATAAACATTTTAACAATTCGTTTGAGAATTGCATCGAAGCTATACACGAAGCCCTTTCCAAAAGTGAATCCAATTGTTCCTTGAGCCGAGAGCTTCAAATTGAGTGATCGTTGATTAAAATCGGCCCAGCAGAAGCCGAGATAATTAAATTTGTTTAAATAAAATATAAACAATTGCGATTACTGGCACTTCCCGGCGAGGTACATTCATTACCACTGGACATAAATTAAAGCTACAAGGGTAAGCTACCATCTCCAATAGGTGTGATCTTCATTCCATGTGAATTCCAATTGTTATAAACAATTCAACAATTGAAATTGTTATTCCGGCCAGCTGCATACGGATACAGCAACGGGGTATTTTTTATCGTGTAGCTTATTCGTTTCCCTTTCTTTTGAGTAGTCGTTCATTAATATCGGCCCAGCAGAAGCCGAGATAATTGAATTTGTTTAAATAAAGTATAAACAATTGCGTTTACTGGCACTTCCCGGCGAGCTACATTAATTACCACTAGACATAAATTAAATCTACAACTATAAGCTACCATCTCCAATAGGTGTGATCTTCATTCCTAGTGCATTTCATTTGTTAGAAACAATTCAACAATTGAAATTGTTATTACGGCCAACTGCATATGGATACAGCAACGGGGTATTTTTTATCGTGTAGCTTATTCGTTTCCCTTTCATTTGGCATCCCATTCATTAAAAAACATCCGCCAGGAGCCGCGATAACAATTTTTTTTAATTTTATGGGTACCGATATGTCGAAAACGGTACATGCGGCGCCATCTCGCGTTTGCGGCCTTTTTCGCAGTTTCCCGTACCGCCTAAACCGAATTCCTGGATTACATCGTTTATTTAAACACTTGCGTTTTTCTCGGCTTCTAGAGCGTATTTCTTTAGCGCACTGGTCTTAAATTAAACCCACAGACCATAGCTATCTGCTCCTACAATTGCAACAATATGGCATTTGTGGTTTAAAAGTTATTAACAATTGAATATTCGGCCAAAATGCACTCCGGATCGCTCCGATTATCTCGACTTCTGCAGCTGCTAGACTAATGATCGGGTGCTTAAAATGAAGGTAAAGGCTGCCGCTACACGTCAATAAACGATTGGCATATCCTGCATAAGCTGTCTTTTTTTTATAAACAATTTTACAATTCGTTTGAGAATTGCATCGAAGCTATACACGACGTCCTTTCCAACAGTGAATCAGATTGTTCCTTGAACCGAGAGCTTCAATTTGAGTGATCGTTGATTAAAATCGGCCCAGCAGAAGCCGAGATAATTAAATTTGTTTAAATAAAATATAAACAATTGCGATTACTGGCACTTCCCGGCGAGGTACATTAATTACCACTGGACATAAATTAAAGCTACAACTATAAGCTACCATCTCCAATAGGTGTGATCTTCATTCCTAGTGCATTTCATTTGTTAGAAACAATTCCACAATTGAAATTGTTATTACGGCCAACTGCATATAGTTACAGCAACGGGGTATTTTTTAGCGTGTAGCTTATTCGTTTCCCTTTCTTTTGAGTAGTCGTTGATTAATATCGGCCCAGCAGAAGCCGAGATAATTGAATTTGTTTAAAAAAATTATAAACAATTGCGTTTACTGGCACTTGCCGGCGAGCTACAATAATTACCACTAGACATAAATTAAAGCTACAACTATAAGCTACCATCTCCAATAGGTGTGGTCATCATTCCATGTGACTTTCATTTGTTATAAACAATTCAACAATTGAAATTGTTATTACGGCCAACTGCATATAGTTACAGCAACGGGGTATTTTTTATCGTGTAGCTTATTCGTTTCCCTTTCATTTGGCATCCCATTCATTAAAAAACATCCGCCAGGAGCCGCGATAACAATTTTTTTTAATTTTATGGGTACCGATATGTCGGAAACGGTACATGTGGCGCCATCTCGCGTTTGCGGCCTTTTTCGCAGTTTCCCGCACCGCCTAAACCGAATTCCTGGATTACATCGTTTATTTAAACAATTGCGTTTTTCTCGGCTTCCAGAGCGTATTTCTTTATCACACTGGTCTTAAATTAAACCCACAGTCCATAGCTATCTGCTCCTACAATTGCAACAATATGGCATTTGTGGTTTAAAAGTTATTAACAATTGAATAATCGGCCAAAATGCACTCCGGGTCGCTACGATTATCTCGACTTCTGTAGCTGCTAGACTAATGATCGGGTGCTTAAAATGAAGGTAAAGGATGCCGCTACACGTCAATAATAGATTGGCATATCTTGCATAAGCTGTCTTTTATTTATAAACAATTTTACATTTCGTTTGAGAATTGCATCGAAGCTATACACGAAGTCCTTTCCAAAAGTGAATCCCATTGTTCCTTGAGCCGAGAGCTTCAATTTGAGTGATCGTTGATTTAAATTGGCCCAGCAGAAGCCGAGATAATTGAAATTGTTTAAATAAAATATAAACAATAGCGATTACTGGCACTTCCCGGCGAGGTACAGTCATTACCACTGGACATAAATTAAAGCTACAAGGGTAAGCTACCATCTCCAATAGGTGTGATCTTCATTCCATGTGACTTTCATTTGTTATAAACAATTCAACAATTGAAATTGTTATTCCGGCCAGCTGCATACGGATACAGCAACGGGGTATTTTTTATCGTGTAGCTTATTCGTTTCCCTTTCTTTTGAGTAGTCGTTGATTAATATCGGCCCAGCAGAAGCCGAGATAATTGAATTTGTTTAAATAAAGTATAAACAATTGCGTTTACTGGCACTTCCCGGCGAGCTACATTAATTACCACTAGACATAAATTAAAGCTACAACTATAAGCTACCATCTCCAATAGGTGTGGTCATCATTCCATGTGAATTTCATTTGTTATAAACAATTCAACAATTGAAATTGTTATTACGGCCAACTGCATATAGTTACAGCAACGGGGTATTTTTTATCGTGTAGCTTATTCGTTTCCCTTTCATTTGGCATCCCATTCATTAAAAAACATCCGCCAGGAGCCGCGATAACAATTTTTTTTAATTTTATGGGTACCGATATGTCGAAAACGGTACATGCGGCGCCATCTCGCGTTTGCGGCCTTTTTCGCAGTTTCCCGCACCGCCTAAACCGAATTCCTGGATTACATCGATTATTTAAACAATTGCGTTTTTCTCGGCTTCCAGAGCGTATTTCTTTATCACACTGGTCTTAAATTAAACCCACAGTCCATAGCTATCTGCTCCTACAATTGCAACAATATGGCATTTGTGGTTTAAAAGTTATTAACAATTGAATAATCGGCCAAAATGCACTCCGGGTCGCTACGATTATCTCGACTTCTGTAGCTGCTAGACTAATGATCGGGTGCTTAAAATGAAGGTAAAGGATGCCGCTACACGTCAATAAACGATTGGCATATCTTGCATAAGCTGTCTTTTATTTATAAACAATTTTACATTTCGTTTGAGAATTGCATCGAAGCTATACACGAAGTCCTTTCCAAAAGTGAATCCCATTGTTCCTTGAGCCGAGAGCTTCAATTTGAGTGATCGTTGATTTAAATTGGCCCAGCAGAAGCCGAGATAATTGAAATTGTTTAAATAAAATATAAACAATAGCGATTACTGGCACTTCCCGGCGAGGTACAGTCATTACCACTGGACATAAATTAAAGCTACAAGGGTAAGCTACCATCTCCAATAGGTGTGATCTTCATTCCATGTGAATTTCATTTGTTATAAACAATTCAACAATTGAAATTGTTATTCCGGCCAGCTGCATACGGATACAGCAACGGGGTATTTTTTATCGTGTAGCTTATTCGTTTCCCTTTCTTTTGAGTAGTCGTTGATTAATATCGGCCCAGCAGAAGCCGAGATAATTAAATTTGTTTAAATAAAATATAAACAATTGCGATTACTGGCACTTCCCGGCGAGGTACATTAATTACCACTGGACATAAATTAAAGCTACAACTATAAGCTACCATCTTCACTAGGTGTGATCATCATTCCATTTAAATTTCATTTGTTATAAATAATTCAACAATTGAAATTGTTATTACGGCCAACTGCATATAGTTACAGCAACGGGGTATTTTTTATCGTGTAGCTTATTCGTTTCCCTTTCATTTGGCAACCCATTCATTAAAAAAGATCCACCAGGAGCCGAGATAACAATTTTTTTTAATTTTATGCGTACCGATATGTCGAAAACGGTACATGTGGCGCCATCTCGCGTTTGCGGCCTTTTTCGCAGTTTCCCGCACCGCCTAAACCGAATTCCTGGATTACATCGTTTATTTAAACAATTGCGTTTTTCTCGGCTTCTAGAGCGTATTTCTTTATCGCACTGGTCTTAAATTAAACCCACAGTACATAGCTATCTGCTCCTACAATTGCAACAATATGGCATTTGTGGTTTAAAAGTTATTAACAATTGAATAATCGGCCAAAATGCACTCCGGGTCGCTACGATTATCTCGACTTCTGTAGCTGCTAGACTAATGATCGGGTGCTTAAAATGAAGGTAAAGGATGCCGCTACACGTCAATAAACGATTGGCATATCCTGCATAAGCTGTCTTTTATTTATAAACAATTTTACATTTCGTTTGAGAATTGCATCGAAGCTATACACGAAGCCCTTTCCAAAAGTGAATCCAATTGTTCCTTGAGCCGAGAGCTTCAAATTGAGTGATCGTTGATTAAAATCGGCCCAGCAGAAGCCGAGATAATTAAATTTGTTTAAATAAAATATAAACAATTGCGATTACTGGCACTTCCCGGCGAGGTACATTCATTACCACTGGACATAAATTAAAGCTACAAGGGTAAGCTACCATCTCCAATAGGTGTGATCTTCATTCCCTGTGAATTTCATTTGTTATAAACAATTCAACAATTGAAATTGTTATTCCGGCCAGCTGCATACGGATACAGCAACGGGGTATTTTTTATCGTGTAGCTTATTCGTTTCCCTTTCTTTTGAGTAGTCGTTGATTAATATCGGCCCAGCAGAAGCCGAGATAATTGAATTTGTTTAAATAAAGTA
Organism: Nomada lathburiana; assembly: GCA_963667235.1. Taxonomy (NCBI): domain Eukaryota; kingdom Metazoa; phylum Arthropoda; class Insecta; order Hymenoptera; family Apidae; genus Nomada; species Nomada lathburiana. Next base: position 4,971,472 of record OY763908.1, read on the forward strand.
TAAACAATTGCGTTTACTGGCACTTCCCGGCGAGCTACATTAATTACCACTAGACATAAATTAAAGCTACAACTATAAGCTACCATCTCCAATAGGTGTGGTCATCATTCAATGTGAATTTCATTTGTTATAAACAATTCAACAATTGAAATTGTTATTACGGCCAACTGCATATAGTTACAGCAACGGGGTATTTTTTATCGTGTAGCTTATTCGTTTCCCTTTCATTTGGCATCCCATTCATTAAAAAACATCCACCAGGAGCCGCGATAACAATTTTTTTTAATTTTATGGGTACCGATATGTCGAAAACGGTACATGCGGCGCCATCTCGCGTTTGCGGCCTTTTTCGCAGTTTCCCGCACCGCCTAAACCGAATTCCTGGATTACATCGTTTATTTAAACACTTGCGTTTTTCTCGGCTTCTAGAGCGTATTTCTTTAGCGCACTGGTCTTAAATTAAACCCACAGACCATAGCTATCTGCTCCAACAATTGCAACAATATGGCGTTTGTGGTTTAAAAGTTATTAACAATTGAATATTCGGCCAAAATGCACTCCAGATCGCTCCGATTATCTCGACTTCTGCAGCTGCTAGACTAATGATCCCGTGCTTAAAATGAAGGTAAAGGATGCCGCTACACGTCAATAAACGATTGGCATATCCTGCATAAGCTGTCTTTTATTTATAAACAATTTTACAATTCGTTTGAGAATTGCATCGAAGCTATACACGAAGTCCTTTCCAAAAGTAAATCAGATTGTTCCTTGAACCGAGAGCTTCAATTTGAGTAACCGTTGATTAAAATTTATGTCCAGTGGTAATTAATGTACCTCGCCGGGAAGTGCCAGTAATCGCAATTGTTTATACTTTATTTAAACAAATTCAATTATCTCGGCTTCTGCTGGGCCGATATTAATCAACGACTACTCAAAAGAAAGGGAAACGAATAAGCTACACGCTAAAAAATACCCCGTTGCTGTAACTATATGCAGTTGGCCGTAATAACAATTTCAATTGTTGAATTGTTTATAACAAATGAAATTCACATGGAATGATGACCACACCTATTGGAGATGGTAGCTTACCCTTGTAGCTTTAATTTATGTCCAGTGGTAATGAATGTACCTCGCCGGGAAGTGCCAGTAATCGCAATTGTTTATATTTTATTTAAACAAATTTAATTATCTCGGCTTCTGCTGGGCCGATTTTAATCAACGATCACTCAATTTGAAGCTCTCGGCTCAAGGAACAATTGGATTCACTTTTGGAAAGGGCTTCCTGTATAGCTTCGATGCAATTCTCAAACGAATTGTTAAAATGTTTATAAAAAAAAGACAGCTTGTTCTGCATTTGTCAATCTTTATTGACGTGTAGCGGCATCCTTTACCTTCATTTTAAGCACCCGATCAATAGTCTAGCAGCTGCAGAAGTCGAGATAATCGGAGCGATCCGGAGTGCATTTTGGCCGAATATTCAATTGTTAATAACTTTTAAACCACAAATGCTATATTGTTGCAATTGTAGGAGCAGATAGCTATGGTCTATGGGTTTAATTTAAGACCAGTGCGCTAAAGAAATACGCTCTAGAAGCCGAGAAAAACGCAATTGTTTAAATAAACGATGTAATCCAGGAATTCGGTTTAGGCGGTGCGGGAAACTGCGAAAAAGGCCGCAAACGCGAGATGGCGCCACATGTACCGTTTCCGACATATCGGTACGCATAAAATTAAAAAAAATTGTTATCTCGGCTCCTGGTGGATCTTTTTTAATGAATGGGTTGCCAAATGAAAGGGAAACGAATAAGCTACACGATAAAAAATACCCCGTTGCTGTAACTATATGCAGTTGGCCGTAATAACAATTTCAATTGTTGAATTGTTTATAACAAATGAAAGTCACATGGAATGATGACCACACCTATTGGAGATGGTAGCTTATAGTTGTAGCTTTAATTTATGTCGAGTGGTAATTATTGTAGCTAGCCGGGAAGTGCCAGTAAACGCAATTGTTTATAATTTTTTTAAACAATTTTAATTATCTCGGCTTCTGCTGGGCCGATTTTAATCAGCGACTATTCAAAAGAAAGGGAAACGAATAAGCTACACGATAAAAAATACCCCGTTGCTGTATCCATATGCAGCTGGCCGGAATAACAATTTCAATTGTTGAATTGTTTATAACAAATGAAATTCACATGGAATGAAGATCACACCTATTGGAGATGGTAGCTTACACTTGTAGCTTTAATTTATGTCCTGTGGTAATGAATGTACCTCGCCGGGAAGTGCCAGTAATCGCAATTGTTTATATTTTATTTAAACAAATTTAATTATCTCGGCTTCTGCTAGGCCGATTTTAATCAACGACTACTCAAAAGAAAGGGAAACGAATAAGCTACACGATAAAAAATACCCCGTTGCTGTATCCATATGCAGCTGGCCGGAATAACAATTTCAATTGTTGTATTGTTTATAACAAATGAAATTCACATGGAATGAAGATCACACCTATTGGAGATGGTAGCTTACACTTGTAGCTTTAATGTATGTCCAGTGGTAATGAATGTACCTCGCCGGGAAGTGCCAGTAATCGCAATTGTTTATATTTTATTTAAACAAATTTAATTATCTCGGCTTCTGCTAGGCCGATTTTAATCAACGACTACTCAAAAGAAAGGGAAACGAATAAGCTACACGCTAAAAAATACCCCGTTGCTGTAACTATATGCAGTTGGCCGTAATAACAATTTCAATTGTTGAATTGTTTATAACAAATGAAATTCACATGGAATGATGACCACACCTATTGGAGATGGTAGCTTATAGTTGTAGCTTTAATTTATGTCCAGTGGTAATTAATGTACCTCGCCGGGAAGTGCCAGTAATCGCAATTGTTTATACACTATTTAAACAAATTCAATTATCTCGGCTTCTGCTGGGCCAATATTAATCAACGACTACTGAAAAGAAAGGGAAACGAATAAGCTACACGATAAAAAATACCCCGTTGCTGTATCCATATGCAGCTGGCCGGAATAACAATTTCAATTGTTGAATTGTTTATAACAAATGAAATTCACATGGAATGAAGATCACACCTATTGGAGATGGTAGCTTACACTTGTAGCTTTAATTTATGTCCTGTGGTAATGAATGTACCTCGCCGGGAAGTGCCAGTAATCGCAATTGTTTATATTTTATTTAAACAAATTTAATTATCTCGGCTTCTGCTAGGCCGATTTTAATCAACGACTACTCAAAAGAAAGGGAAACGAATAAGCTACACGATAAAAAATACCCCGTTGCTGTATCCATATGCAGCTGGCCGGAATAACAATTTCAATTGTTGAATTGTTTATAACAAATGAAATTCACATGGAATGAAGATCACACCTATTGGAGATGGTAGCTTACACTTGTAGCTTTAATTTATGTCCAGTGGTAATGAATGTACCTCGCCGGGAAGTGCCAATAATCGCAATTGTTTATATTTTATTTAAACAAATTTAATTATCTCGGCTTCTGCTAGGCCGATTTTAATCAACGATCACTCAAATTGAAGCTCTCGGTTCAAGGAACAATCTGATTCACTTGTGGAAAGGACGTCGTGTATAGCCTCGATGCAATTCTCAAACGAATTGTAAAATTGTTTATAAAAAAAGACAGCTTATGCAGGATATGCCAATCGTTTATTGACGTGTAGCGGCAGCCTTTACCTTCAGTTTAAGCACCCGATCATTAGACTAGCAGCTGCAGAAGTCGAGATAATCGCAGCGACCCGGAGTGCATTTTGACCGAATATTCAATTGTTAATAACTTTTAAACCACAAATGCCATAATGTTGCAATTGTAGGAGCAGATAGCTATGGTCTGTGGGTTTACTTTGAGACAAGTGCGATAAAGAAATACGCTCTAGAAGCCGAGAAAAACGCAAGTGTTTAAATAAACGATGTAATCCAGGAATTCGGTTTAGGCGGTGCGGGAAACTGCGAAAAAGGCCGCAAACGCGAGATGGCGCCGCATGTACCGTTTTCGACATATCGGTACCCATAAAATTAAAAAAAATTGTTATCTCGGCTCCTGGTTGATATTTTTTAATGAATGGGTTGCCAAATGAAAGGGAAACGAATAAGCTACACGATAAAAAATACCCCGTTGCTGTAACTATATGCAGTTGGCCGTAATAACAATTTCAATTGTTGAATTGTTTATAACAAATGAAATTCACATGGAATGATGACCACACCTATTGGAGATGGTAGCTTATAGTTGTAGCTTTAATTTATGTCTAGTGGTAATGAATGTACCTCGCCGGGAAGTGCCAGTAATCGCAATTGTTTATATTTTATTTAAACAAATTTAATTATCTCGGCTTCTGCTAGGCCGATTTTAATCAACGATCACTCAAATTGAAGCTCTCGGTTCAAGGAACAATCTGATTCACTTGTGGAAAGGACGTCGTGTATAGCTTCGATGCAATTCTCAAACGAATTGTAAAATTGTTTATAAAAAAAAGACAGCTTATGCAGGATATGCCAATCGTTTGTTGACGTGTAGCGGCAGCCTTTACCTTCAGTTTAAGCACCCGATCATTAGACTAGCAGCTGCAGAAGTCGAGATAATCGCAGCGACCCGGAGTGCATTTTGGCCGAATATTCAATTGTTAATAACTTTTAAACCACAAATGCCATAATGTTGCAATTGTAGGAGCAGATAGCTATGGTCTGTGGGTTTAATTTAAGACCAGTGCGCTAAAGAAATACGCTCTAGAAGCCGAGAAAAACGCAAGTGTTTAAATAAACGATGTAATCCAGGAATTCGGTTTAGGCGGTGCGGGAAACTGCGAAAAAGGCCGCAAACGCGAGATGGCGCCGCATGTACCGTTTTCGACATATCGGTACCCATAAAATTAAAAAAAATTGTTATCTCGGCTCCTGGTTGATCTTTGTTAATGAATGGGTTGCCAAATGAAAGGGAAACGAATAATCTACACGATAAAAAATACCCCGTTGCTGTAACTATATGCAGTTGGCCGTAATAACAATTTCAATTGTTGAATTGTTTATAACAAATGAAATTCACATGGAATGATGACCACACCTATTGGAGATGGTAGCTTATAGTTGTAGCTTTAATTTGTGTCTAGTGGTAATTAATGTAGCTCGCCGGGAAGTGCCAGTAAACCCAATTGTTTATAATTTTTTTAAACAATTTCATTTATCTCGGCTTCTGCTGGGCCGATTTTAATCAGCGACCACTCATATTGAAGCTGTTGTTTCGTGTAACGCTCTGCTCCTCTTTTAGAATGGGCCTCATGTACAGTTACTGTGGGGTTCCTTATCGGTAAAAGAAGGTGAAAAATGGTCTACAAGTTGCCACAAACTAAAGCTCTGTATCAATTAATTAGGACGAAGTTCCGCAAAAATTTAATGTAATGAAGATAAATTGTTTTAAACCAACAAATATTGGGATTGTGCATACACTTTTTTCGGAAGGGTAATAATAGAAGGGGAAGAATAAGCAAAGAAGACTTAAAGTTGGACATCTGTACGATAACTTTTAAAGAAATCGTTGCGTTTTTAACGATCATGCAAAGGATAATGAAATTGGCAATCATGCTTCGTTATCACATATTGTGTAACTCCATAAATTTATTTCGTTTTAAGTTAGGAATAGTTCGTAATTTTCGAACACAACAATAACGTGGGGAAATGTTGAATTTCGTAACACTTCTGAGAATCGACTACCTAATCCAAAGACAATACTGACTCAATGGAGTTTCTGTTTCTTGTTTGATATTTCAGACCATTGAAACAATTCAGTGGACTTCCAAAAGTTCTTCGATCGGCCGATATATAGATAGGTTGCAGATTGAGAATGAAAGGCCTCGTAGAATCTAGAAAGTTATAGATACAAATATTGAGCACGAGTAACTTACGAATTAGCGGCACAATACCATGGATGATTTAGTTACATGAGGATTGAATATGGGTGATGGGTTATAAAAAAAAGAATGTCTTTTGAAATACGTTTATTTTACATGGAGAAGAACTACTTCCCTTCAAACGTATTAATACATGATCTTCTTACATGAACACTTGAATGATACGTTGGTAAATTAACAATTGTGCAAATATTAAAGTTTGTACTTTCGAAGTTTTCTTATTATAGAATAATTAATTTATGAAAATACATTTCAATTATAGATCGTTGTTTAAATTATGACATCAATAAATTAATTTACTAACAAAGTGTGCCTCTTCGTGAGAAATGGAAGTAGTACTGACCTGAAGATAAATCTCCAATTGTCGATCGTTGTCCAATACCATTTAGCATGACGGCCTAAATTAGACGAAATGAAAGAAATTAATTATCAATACGAAAATATGAAACATTGGCGAGGGTGTTATTTAAATATAAAAGATAATAGGATAATACAGAAATTATTATGTAAACATTTAATGCAACATGCATATGAATGCATCCAATTGATCCATGCAATATTGATTGATGCGTTGTGGTCGTATCTTCAGCGTACCTTACATCTAATGAAATTTTTATGTTAATATTATTTATAACTAGAGATTAGTAATTATGCAATTTTATTGATGCGACGGAACATTTTCCTCCAATGAAATCGGAGAAACTGGTTTACTCTGTTGCAAAACATAATCACTATTATTATTATAATTGTAACATTTTTTAATGAATGTGATAAATTAGTTAAAAACAACAATGTGAAACAAGACAAATACATTCCTAACGTCGCACAATTTCATTAAACGCTTGACATCATGCAAGCTTCTGTAATCGCAGCAAATGCAATGGAACACCGATCAAAGTTATTCCTTTTATAATATTATTCGCGTTAATATTTGAAACAGTGTGTATAGACGAAACAAAAAAATTTTCGTCGATCTATTAATTCTACCGTAATGCACGAATGCGAATCGTATTTTGACAGAGTCAGAAAGCAAAGGTGCAATCGATGCAACAAGCCTTGCGTTAGCACTGGTACCTCTAGATTTCAGTCTGCATATTCGTGTCATCGTGTTCGGGATTGTTGTTTAATGATTCAACACACTCCTCGACACTTATCCTAGACGAATTTTCCGGCTGAAAGTATCATACAAGTAATATTTTCGATTACGTTCGTTGCATTCCAAGCTCTTGGGTTTCTCAAGCATTCTATTCACGGTACATGATACAATTATCGAATATCGCGAATAAACATTTATGCCGTCTCGTTTATGCCTGATGTATTTTGTGGATCTTCGAGGAGTAGGATGCGACAATGTTCACAGAACTTCTTACCTTCGGGATGTTCTATTCGACGTCGGTATAATATAATCAATATTGCATATTTATATAACACAAAGGAAATAAGAGAAGAAAAAGTGAGGAACATACATAGAAAGCTGACTCAGATAAATAACAGATGTGCGATAAGGGGAACCAACGACACCGATCAATAAAACATATTAAAAAAAAAAAAACACGTGTAATTAGTGGTAAAATTGAGAATGTCTGTCCTTGAACGGAAATTGATTTTAAGTATTATCTATGAGAGTTTCATTCACTTTAGTGGGTCTAAAAGTATTTAAAAAATCTTCGCACTTAAAATATATTTTATTATTCTTTATAAATTAGTTTAATTCTATTCGTTTGATATATTTAAGGAAACAGATATACTAATTCTTTCAATGTATTCAAGGACAGAGACCTGCCTACGCTAGGAGTATTATCTCGATATTTCTCTTACCGATTTCACGAAATCATTGCTATCAGTATGCTCATCGTTAGACTCATCTCTCTGTTCCTCGTCTGGATTCTGCTTTTTAGTATCGTCTTCTTCCTCTTCGTCTTCGTCTTCCTCGCCTGCTTCTTCTTCCTCGCGTTCTTCCAGTTCCGGTTCCTCCTGCAGATCTTCCATTGACTGTAAAAGATTGTTTTCAGATCGTTGAGGCAAGATCTTCAAAACTAACAGCGCTCGTTTCTTGCATTCTATTGTTTTTAATTTTGCTTCGTTCTGTGTGTCACGAATTTTGATTTAAAAAGGTATGCTTCGAAACATGCAACAACAAATATTATAATGTTACAATTATTTTTCTCGCAAAAATTACAGAAATAAAAAAAATTAAAGTACTTGTCTTAAAATCAATCAAATATTTGTCATGCTGCTGTGAATTAATTGATGCTGAAGTAAGGTTAAAATTATTTATTTATATATCTTTTAAAGCATTCCAAACTGAACCTGCAAAGTAGACACAGTTTACAGAAAGGCTAATTAATTTACTTAGCGACAATACTTTTCGATAAAACACGTTAAAATAAGGTTCTCTTTAGCTAAAATACTAATAGACATTTCGGTACTACTCGAGTATCCATTTTGCAAGTTTCTTAGAACTTAATACGTAATTTTTATAAAAAAAAGAAAAAATCTTTACGAATGGATTTGGTTTCGGAGATTTAGTGATGATGCCTGTATTTACCCCTAGGAGCTCCTTCGTCTCTGATTCTTCATCTGCTGCAACAAAGTATACTTACGTGAAATCGATAAAACATCTGACAAAAGGTCCGATTAAAATAATTAGCATCTTCTCTTAATTTCTCATTCATCCAGAAATTTGCAATTCAAGAATTTCTATAGCTGTCCATACTTCCTAACACAAGACAAAAACTAAGACACTCTCGAGATCCAGGAATATCTTTCAAAAGTACACGACACACGCAAAACCAGATAGTCCATGTACTCGAATATTATACCAATCGTTTCTCTCCCTCAAAAAAAAAAAAACTGTCCAATTAGCACGCCCAGTGACCTGTCAAATTCGTATAAATTCGCGCCCCCTGTTCCATTCATAGTCCAAATTTCCTACAAATACTTAATGACAGTGTTCCCCGCTTTAGAAATTTGATTTGATTCGAAACTTTCAACGTGGTTCACTGATCGTGCACGCGCCAATCAACGCAGCGTAATTTAAATACCACCAAGAACATACCTTTAATATGAACCCTTTTATCGTTGACCAAATCTTTCTGTTCCGTGTTAACCAGTGGCTTGTACTCCTTGGCCTTCATATGATTGCCGTTGGGCCTTTTCTCGTCTTCGGCCACGTTCTTGAAGCCCACCGTTTTCACGCCGCCCGCCAACGGCTCCGTGTACTGTTGCGATTGCCATCTCTGAGAACCAGAAGCGGACGGCGTCGTCGCGCCCGCGACTCCTGCCGCCCGTCTACGACGTCGATCTTTCCTCGCGCTTCGCCAAACCTCGTAAATGCAACCGATCACCGCGGTCACGAACACGCAGCACAGCGCGATGAAGATATAAGTACCAGCACCTTGCTCCTCTTGCGTCGCGTCGGAGTACTGAGACTTGTACAATATCCTCTCCGGTGGATCTTCCACCCAGGCTTTGTCGCGACCCTGATAGAAAATGTGCACCGACCACTGAGCGACATTCCGGACGTTTGTTATTTTAAGGAAATCGTTGCACTTCGAGGCGTTCCTTTTTTTTTTTATTTATTTTTCGGTTATGGAATGTAATTGCTTCCCACATCGCGGTTTCGATACGCATTTGTTATATCAAGGTCTATCGTTATTCAGTTATTTAGATAAATTACATTTTGGGCAGTTAAACGGAGTATCCAAGTGTGAATAAAGTCTGCGCGGTTTTGTGCATTCGCATTTGCGTTATTAATGGTGCCAGAACGAAAGAGTTACATTCGTGATCTATTATAGAACATCAGGGTCCGTTTATGTTTGAACTACGACAGAATATTTCCAATATCCGTGTTTCCGTTATAGAGGCCCGCACAGTCGAGATTATATAAAGGCATACGGGTCGACGGCATCAAAATCTACCATAGCGATAGGAAATTTGATTAAACAACGCACTGCGAACGTGAGAGGGAAAAGTGAATCTACGAAATACTGTTAATCGAGCGCCGAGGCACTAATAAGTATCTGTCGGAGGAAAAGCGAACGATAATGTTGTAATAAAGGGTTTCCTTACCACGCTATCGTTTCTGGGCGGGTCGAGGCCACGGGGCTGCGCGTGAAAGACCGCGCACTGTGCACTCCTGACCCCGGCAGGTATCGTTGCACGCACAGTTTCGCTGCCCTGTTTCGTAAAGAGCATATATTCCTCGAGTGGTTTCATGCCAGGCCCTCCGTTGATCGATACCACGACGTCTACAAGAAGAGGGTATCCGTCATTTCGAATTCTCAATGTGGCTGATGATCGTGTTGTCTAACATAAGAAAGACAGTATTCTATTAGAACCACGGTTGACCATCTCAATGCCGACGAATTCGTTTCGATTCATAGTTTTCAATTGGGTGATTATTAACAGTTGCCACTCACTACTGAGACATCCTGTATAGCTCTTGTAAGCGCTGAATCGTGAATCTGTCGTGTTCAGGCCGCCCAGTTGAATCTCTGTCACACCTGGACCGCCATCCTCGTCGTCGGCCAGGTTCAACACTGGGATCGGCAGCAATTGAACGGGCTCGCGATCGATCTGCAATTTTGAGAAAGAAGGTTCCTCATAACTTTAGGAAATAACGAAACTCATTTATAATATCTGAGTTTACTGTGATTCGTATTGTCTCATTTAATAAGCATCGTTTTCGTCGAAGCAATTATTAGATGAATGAATTATTGAGTAATTTACGAGGCTCGGTGGATCGGTCAATTGTGTCTTCAGTTTATTTGGTTGGAGATCAGTGACAGTATTTTGTTTTAACTGAGTGTTGGCCAATACAATTTTATTTCTGCCTAGATTAATTTTAATAAAGGGGACGTGATTTGTTTTGGGTTCCAAAGAAATTGTTTCCTTATTACACTTTTCAAAAGTGTACTCTGTCTTAATGATAATAAGGAAAAAGAAGACGTACCAGTAGCGTAGCCGTGTTATTATCTCGGACATAATAAACACTGTGCCGAGCCGCGTTTAAAAAGTTTCGGTCATTTAAACGCACTCCATAAGCGGAGCCTTCCCTGTCTTCTTCAAAGATCAGCTGACCCTCGGACGTCAGTGCGACCAGCAAATAGTAGCTTCTTCTGGAAAGAAAATCATTCGAAAGGCATCCAGGATTGAAGGAGGCTTTGACATATTTAACACCTAAGGAATCAGTCGAACGGGAATGCAAAAGAATTGTACGCTGCTTACTTGTTCTCTGTCTGTAAGAGTAGAAGTGCTGTGGTACGTTGTCGAAGTTCATTGGTCGAGAATGCTAGTTGAACTTTAACTTGACTCACTTCCCCAACAAGATCGAATTGACGTTGTAGAACGCTTTCCCCGCTGAAGTCGGCTCCCTTTTCTAACAACAAACACGAATCGTTTTTCAAGGCTTAAACTCTGAAAACCAATCGAACGCCTACGTTTTTAAACATTTATATTTTATTACACTTCCACCGCATCAAATATTTATCTCTTCATTTAATTTCTATTAATCCTATAATTAATATCTTTGCAAAAAAAAAAATAAGTCGCATCCCTTGAAAAATAATTATTTCCAAAACATCATACTAAATTAAACGATTTTGTCGCGTAGCAAATTGCTCGAATAAAATTTCTCACCGTCGGCACAATGTTCCCCGAAATAAGACGTAAGTTCACAGTTGCACGAGGATTCCTGCCTTCCAAAGTCTTCCGTACAAATTCCCAAATTCTTGCACGGCATGGCGTCACATTTCATTTGACAATTAGGCAGCACACCTTTGCTGCCTTCGTGATTAGCCTCGTTCGCGAGATTTGGTAGATCAACCAGGTACTCTCCTATCATCAATCCACGAAGGCAGCCCACGTAACCCTTTATCTGCATGTCCTCCTTGCTCACCCTCAGCAAATCGTCCGAATCGAAGCCCCCTAGATTCACCTATGTAAGATTCCTTATCATTCCGTACATTCGATTCGACTACAAAGTCCGATATCTCACCTGGAAATAATTAGTGGGCGGTGCTGGCGGTCTTTGGGGTGCCAGCACTTCTTTCTCTGGATTTATCCACGGTTTATTCGAATACGTATCTAGTAAAATAGGGGTGGCGTTCAGGGTGACGTTGTACTCGTTTACGTGCAACGTCGTCGATTTCTCGTTTCGTATTATGGCGATTTGAACTGAGATCCCTGTATTCACGCCTGAAGGGAAGTTGATTAGAATTAGATGATAGTTTTAGATTTCACGCTATTAGAGTTTTAGTTTGAATAAAAGATTGAAGATACACAGAATATAGACAATGAGCATGGGTACTAGAATTAATTCTTTTGGATGTGAAATGTACTCCTTCGTTCACGACTTTTTATGTAATCGTTTCATTCGTGATATTTTGTCGACATGATAAAAACGAATTACCTGGATACTCGACAGTTATATTTTTAATTTCGTTTGCAGCGTTGAACAGGTACACGATACTCGTGCCGTTCGAAATGTAAAGATGAGCGAAATTATTCAAATGATCGTTCGCGTACAGGATCAACGAGTGTGTGTCGTAAGTTCTCAGGTTGATTAGAATATTTTGCAGCAGTATGCTTTTCAGTAATAATTTCTCTTCGTCCTCTTCATCGGCGCCAAAATAATTCTTCTTGAGAAACGCCCCCTGCGACGTGAACGTCAACGCTTTGCTGTTTATATCTGAATGGTTGATCGAACGAAATATATATATTAATTGTATCGAAGGGTAAACGTGATCGGCGACAGGCGATTCGAAGGTTTCACGCAGTAGCTTACTTTTCTCGCAATAGGTGCCAAGGTGAGCCCATCTGTTCTCGCAGACACACTCGAAGTTGCTCCACAGTTCTACGCACCTGGCGCCGTTTTGACATTTGTTCGGTTGACAGGACGGCTTGCAGTCTTTTATAATTTCGGACAGGTGGACCGACATGTAGCTGTGAATGTCCAGAATCTCGCCGTTCACGACCAGACCGCGGAAACAGCCGATTAGCCCTTGGCGAACCGACGAAGTTCTTAAGTGTTCCCTGAAAAGCAATGATAACACTCAATGAAAACGAAGAAAATGGAAAAAAGGCGAAATATGTCCATATATTTTGTTGTCCAGAATTTAATTTCACAAGCAGAAATATATAAATAAACGGACTCGTTAAAATATCCTGCGGTGTTTCATCGCGCTACAAAACAATTGCAACTTGGAATTCGTGTTGAATTATTTTCGAATATTTGAATAACGCATTCGTGGTAAATACTCACGCAGTAGCACCGCCTATGAACATAGAACCTTCGAAGGGTCCGAATTCTTCTTCGGGCAGCAGATCGACCATTTGGAAGTCAGTGTTGATCATGAATCGCACGTGATAATCGTTATAGTCGATCCAGATTTTCTGCCACTCGCCGTTGTTTAATTTTCTCCTGCTCTTCACCTCCAGCTCTCTTATGGTGCCAGTGTTCAGGGTGAAATTGAATGTCAATCGATACTCTGACGTTAGAGCTACCATGAAAGATGGATAGTTGCTTCTTATTGGCGGCTGGTATAAAAGAATTGCTTTTTCTCCCGTTGTTCGAAAACTGAACGCTATGTCTCCTTTTCTCCAACCGGGAACTTCGATGTATGATTGCGATGTTGTGAACGTGACTACGTATTTCTGTGTATCTGAAGAAGGGTGATTCAAAATAAATTTCTTGGGGATAACGAAAAACCTTTGCGGGAGGAACTACTAACAAAATTGTAAAAGATTCGTAAAAATTGAATTAACAGGTGTTTCTAAATTTAGTGTTGTAGTAATCAGAGTAATGCGTACTGGTTTCGACGCACTCTAAGGGGCCCAAAGTGATTCTTCCTTGGGCATCTTCCTCGAGATCCCTCTGTTGCAAAAACACCATACCCGTGATACCTAAAGAGTCTGGAGTTTCATAGTATCCTTCGTCGGACAACCATTTTCCAGCATTTCCGGCGGAAACGTCACAGTTGCAGCTTAAATTAGGATCGACGCATGTCCTGTTCACTAAGCGTAAAAATAAATGAACCTTAATTAAACACTACAAACACAATAAAATCCTATTAAATTTGTAATATTTTTCACTCCTTCGCAATCATAGAAACGAAAATACATGGCATTACATTTATCGTAAAGTATTTTTCTTTTTCTCAATTTTTATAACGAATTTCGATGTCTCCTAGAATTTGTCGATTTCAGTTTCAATAAATGTGTTTGACCAGTTACTTAAAACCTTGAAAAAATTCTGTCACCGACTTCTTTTTATTCAAATACAATGCTTCTTCGTTTAATTTGCACCAATTAAAAGTACGTAGAATGTAAATGAATAAAAAATTCTATCTCAAATATTTTTTAGAAATTTCCGTATCTTAATCACTCACTTCCACAGGGACAGGATCCTCGGTTCACGTTTCCAATATAATCGACGGTAGTTCCTTTCGAGCTGAGGAACCACGTGGCACTGTGCAACTCCAAAGGTGCTTTGTAACAATCGTATTTGACGTATTGGCTACAGTAAAGCGAGTGTGAGATCAATTCTTGCAGCATCTCAGCGGTGAACTGTCTGTACTTTATGTTGAAGGAGAAATCCGACTCTGCGATGGATCTGACGTCCACTTGGGACGGCAAATTGTGTTCCACGATTGTTTTCGTCGAATCTTCGATCGACTGGAACTCGCATTTCACTAGAGCGGGTGGAAATCTGCCGTTCCCATCGATGTCGATTTTGTACACGTCGTCCTGCGTGTAACCCAGTAACGCCAGTTCCTCGCAAGTCTTTCTGTATTGAGCTAAAAATTAATTCCATTACCACTGTACGTCAGTTTCCATGCATTTCATTATTGTTTAAGCGGAATAATTCTTGTCAGAACTATCGGGACAATTGAAAGCAAGCAATATTATATCGCAATAAATTGTTTTACTCGTATTAGTAATTTTTATTACGTATCATAATACAATATAAAGCATAATATTTGTAATAATCGTGGTATAGTATAGGACTGTACGAAAACTCCCTCCTATTATCAAGAACATTATCCTCTATTATTCCAGCAACCGTAAAATAATTGCACAAGCATTGTTTTGCATTAAATTTTCTCTAATGAGTTAATATATTGCTCAACCCGAGACGACTAATTTTCAATTGTCTCTCTATTTCGAATACTTTCAATAGCGTTCAAAATTCACTCACCAAAATGACAATTTTTGCCGATGTAACCAGTGTCTGTGCAATCGCAGGTAATCCTGTCCTCTTTCACAGAGCATTTACCTCCGTGCTCGCAAGTGTTCGGTCTGGTACAAGGATCAACGAATTGGCAATTATCCAGGGCCACCTCTCCGATAACCCTTTCGGTGTTGACCACGTATCTGGGTTCTATTCTCTCATCGTTCACTCGTATCTCACGCATACATCCGACTAATCCTGATGTAAAACGTAGCGTCTCGTGATTTTCTATTACGGTCGGGTCGGTTTACAATGTAACTTACCAGCGTTGCTTTTCCCGCTGCCGATGATAACTTTGTCGCCCAGCTCGAACGTCATGGAGAACAATTTGCTCTGTTTGTTCCGGTAATCCACGAGTATGCTGAGCTCGCCCTTCGTGTAATTCAATTCGACCGCGTGCCAAGACGTGTTGTAAGGCGGAAATTTCACGGCCGCGGAGACTGTGATATTCTCTGTCAGCACGGGGATCAGTTGGAAACGAATTTCGTCGTTCACCAAACGTAGCTGGGAACACAGAAAGCATTGGTTCGATGATGAAAATATCTGTTGTTGAAATGTATTTAAAATGGTATCGTGAAAAATCAGTGCCTAGCAATTTAAAATATTTTATTAGCAAGCTTTCCTGTTTCTCTTAGCGTTTTTAAAAAAATAGGGAGATCATTTATTGGAAATGTACAGTGTTATTAGAAACATTTTCTATGGTATAAAGAAGTGTAACAAAAATTAAAGAACATTTAATTATGGTACGTCGATATAAATTAATTGATCGAATATAGTATTTATATTAGCTGCTATTTTCATTTTAATAATGAGCTTTGTATTTATATTTTATTGTATACGTCTTCTTGGAGAAAATTCTGTGTGAGTTACCTCCCAATATCCAAGACCACGATTGCTTTTCACTTCCCCAGATGCGACCACAGCAATGGGTTTCGAACTTTTAAAATCGAAGTTCAATTTGAGCGAGTCGGTGCGAGCAATTGGCCACCAAATGTGACTTCCGGCGAAGGGATACGTTATCGGAATCACATCAACGTCAGCCTCGTAGTACTCTGGCTCCAGCACCCCGATGTAATGCACCATGGGGTTGGAACGTTTCAACTCATAAATAATCGACTTGTCGTTGAAGAAAACATACTTCAACGAGCCTGAAAGCGATTTAAACGATTTGATCTGGAATTATATTATTTTCGAGGGAAAGAGAAAATTGTAATTATTCTTTGCTATAACATTTAAGAATTAAGTTTCGCTGTCAAAGAAAGGATTGAGATATCGTTTAAAATGATTTGTTTACTTTAGCCAGCAGTGAACGATGACATAATCGATTTCAGTTTGAAAAATTATAAGTGGTAATGCAAATAATAAAATTCATAGAAATGATTAAATGAAAATTAATTGCATAATCTGTGTTTACGGAAAAAATTGATATCTCTCATTACGGGATCAAATAATTTCGAGATTTTGTGACAAATTCATACCCGCAAAATTATTGTGCGAAAGGAGGCCCTTCTTCTTGTGCAGTTCTGGCCCCCCGCCTATGTAGATCTCTGGATCGATGATCATATTGTAATTCTCTCCAGGAATTTCCAGCACCTTGATCTCGTCGTCCAAGCTGACGAATACCAGAGTTCCGTTGTGGAATATCGTCAGATTGTTCCAATGATTCGAAGTGACGTAGTCGCCGAGCACGGTGGAGATTTTCGAATTGTGCCCGAAGTCTAACTCGACGTGCACCGATCCGTTCATTATGAACGCTGCTACGTAATGAGGAGTACCGTCGATTTCTCCGGACGCGTAAAACAATGCCGAGTCGTCCCATTTTGTCTTCGCGAAGAAATAGGAGAAATATTATCATTCGTGGAGTGTTGAAGTAAAATCGATTGCAATTAGCCGGTTAATTTATTGCAATACCTTGAACGCGAGACTTATCCTGTTGACGGAGGAGTGAACTCTGTCTTTCCAATCGTAGACGCGAAACGAGACGTAGGAAGAGCCTCTTAACGTTAAGATTGTGGCCGCTGAAATAATCGTTTTTTGACAACCATGCAAATATTTATTTCGATAGAGTATCCTTGCTTGGGGGTTGTTTTTTTTTTAGAAAATACAATTTCTATTAGATGTAACGGGAATCTTTCAATGTTTGGAATACGAATATTATAAGAATGTTGTGGTTTCGAATACATGCACTGAAAAATGATTCACGCTACATACTGTACACGTCGCATCGTTCTCCTTCGTACTTTGTCCCAAAGCAGTCGCAAGTTAAGCTACTGTAGTGATTCACACACTGGCTCGAGATGAAACAGAGATTCTCCCGTGTTCGGCATCTGAAATTCGTTTGCCGATGAAATGAATGGATATCGACGTTTCGATCACGACTACACGAGGGTGTATATTTAAAACGGTCACTCACTTGTCCACGCAGCCCTCCTTCACGTTTTCGTGCTTCGTCGCGATCAGAGGTTGAATGGGTAACAAATCGCTGGCCGATTTGCCCGAGCTGAGAACCATGTCCCTTATGCAGCCAACAAACGATTCTATTATGTACTTCACGCCGTGCAATCGCTCCTCGGAACTCAATCCTAACGAAAATCGCATAATTCATTGCGGATATTAATTTACATTTCCACGATTTTCATAGATTCTACACTCATGATATTCACATACAGTTCAATTGTAATATACATTTCCCACGTAATCTTAATGTTCGAGAGCATTTACCGAAAATGAAGTATTGGGCTGCAATTTAAATTTATCTATATATTTGTAATCAAAGCCTACGATAATTAAATAATAATTTCTCTCCACTTTAATATAATAATAAGACGAATCATTAATTAGACTCCGAGCTATGAAAAATCAAGGAAAGATTGATTACTGCAAGAAAGTGTTATTACCTCCAATAAGAACGACAGAGGCAAGTTCCTCGGATACTCCGTAATTGATCACGTGTTCCAAAACTTCTAACGTTGTTTCCTCTTGCTTGTCATCCACCCTGGCGATCAACTTAGCCCCGTGAACGTCGATTCTCACTAAAACGCTGTGCCATTCATCTCTATTCAGACCTTCGCCGACTGTCAGACTGGTGGATCGCTTTCCGAATACGTGGACGACTTTTAACTGGCCTTTCTCCACGATTACATAGAGTGCGTATGGATCTAAGCTTTCCGGTCGATCCTTAACGCTGTGGTAGACCAGCAGACCGTGGGGTAATTTTGTGCGAAATTTGAAGGAGATCTCGCGACACAGCCTGCCGATTGGAATTTGAAATATTAATTACGCAAGCTGGTAAACAAGTATGAGTCAGTTGAGCTGAAGCATTGTTTTGTTTAAGTCAGCTGATTACTATTGTTATATTTTATATATATATTTCCAGGGGAACAAGATTTTTATTTCAGTTGGCATTTTTATTGAATCCTTCGAATAAACATCTTAACATTTTTTTTTAACCCTTTATATAGTTCAATTTCGCGTTCTCCAACACATTACTCACCGAAGTTGGAAAGGTTTTATGCCGCTGCCGTCCAGCTGAATGAACGTGTTACTTTGCGCGAACATAAAAGTCTTCTCGTAGCCAGATTCCATGAAAGTTAGCTCCTGTGAAGTAGTTTTTTAAATAGAATACTTTTGTCCGTATTAATGCGATCATTGATGTTCATTTGCTATTTAAAAGTAACTCGTTCCTCATTTTTTTAAATCATTAAGTCCTGCATTTGTTGTTGAAATAAACTTATCGCAGGTAAATTAAAAATGCTTGAATGATACCAGCACATATTCGAACATTAATTTTTTGTTCCCCGAAAGTACAAAATTTTCGTAATAGTTTACCTTTCCCCTTTTGTACTTTGGTACAGGTGGTTTCGTTGGTTCCGGCGGTACGAACGTTGGTCGTGGAGTAATGGCGGTGGTTGAAGGCAGCGTGTTCGTACTTGCCGTGCTCGTCACAAATACGCTACCTTTCGTGACCAAGTAAGGTGGCAGTGTATCTAAAAAGAAATCCATAAAATGCTCGAAAAGAAGAAAGGCGAAATATATCCATTAGCAATGCTCGATTATTTTCACGCCGCTAATAAGCGATATATTACAGCACGATCGTTATGATCATTTTTATTATCAATCTTTATTCGCCAGCAGATGCGCCAAGAAATCACTTGAACCGTAAAAATTGGAGAAATGTTGAAAATCATCGATGCTTCTTACGTTCAGGACCTCCCACGCAGTAATGAAGACATTCAGCTTCGGAATTGAAGCGATTCTCATTTCCCAAACAGCCGCCGTAAGGAAAGGTTCTGCATTTTCCCTCGGTCTTGTTGAACGACCATTTATGGACGTACTGTTTGCAGGGACCGGGTTCGGTTTTCACGAGACACCTATCGGGAAACGTTCGTCTCGTTGTCGTAAATAAGTCCATCTCGCCGGACAGATCGATCTCTGACGAGTCTGTTACGTTCGTTGAAACGATCGCGCAAACGTTTGCCCAAACGAGGATCCTGACGATCCATTCCCTTCGGTCGGTCATCGTTGTTTCGTTGCTGAAAATCGGACGAAAAGTTCCACCTGTATTTCTCGTTTCTATCGTAACATTCTTTTTCCCCGTCTATTCGCATTCGCCAGAATTAACGATCTTTTTTATTCTACTTCGCCACTGAACAACATCGATGAATCTCTCGCGCCCCAAAATATCTTCGAAAACTCCATTCCATTGACCTCCGTGCGACTATATCCCAAGCTACTTCACAAACCGGATAATCATTCTCTTTCGTCGGATGCATTTATTTCGCGTCACCGCCTGACATTTCGCCACTAATATCACTCGTCCGACTGAAGCGAGATCTTCCGATCTTCCGAATCTATCGTCAAGCTCGACTCATCTACTACTCACAGTTGCGTTACATTCCACTGTTTACAACGTGTCCATTAAATACGCACCAGAACTCTGCACTCGTATTCCATCGATCACCCCCGTTCGTTCACAGAAAGTCTCTCGAGAAAAAAAAAATCCCCGCCTGCATCTGCCCCTCAATCGATCCCGGCGATCACGAACGAAATTTCTCACGCGTGCATACTTTCACGACTTTCGTCGGGCGCGTGTCGTTGTTCCCCGCGGTCCCGTGGAAATCGAGGGAAAAGCGTGAACGACGCGCGAAGGAAAAAGGGGGAAAAAAGCAACGGGGACGACCGAGGTCCGGCGATGCTGCGTGATCTCACGTGCCTGGCCGGTCTGTGACAGTTTTCTGCGTCCAAACATTGAGGACGCACGAATCTGCGTACCTTGATGTGCCGTGGTCCAAACGAGATCGCGACTAGCCAGTGGACAGGATGTGACGTCAGAAGGCCCCCGACAAGCACGACGGCGGCTGCTAGTCAATTGTCTTCTTTCGCACTGACACACCGACAATCTGATCGCACACGAACGACAGGCGTGTGCATACGCCGTCACGCACCGTCGTCACTCTCGGCCACGATAAGCGTCTGCTCCTCTCCTTCGTTCGTTTCCCACTGCGTTCACCACCTTCGCTCCTCCGGCCTCGACGACCCTTTTACGCTGCCATCTTCGTCGGCATCGCTTACGAGTGACGGCCCCAAGATGATTCTAGTCACTTCGAAGGTAGAAGGGGGAGAACGGTTGAGAGGTTTTTGAATAGATTCGTAGATAGCGGCCAACCCTTTCGCTACGAAGAGCGCATTTAGTAGGGAAGGGCAAAAATGTTGGAGCGTTCGTACAATTGAACCGTGGAGACGGATCGTCATTTTCTAAATCTTTATGTCGTCTCGAGGAGCTATGGCATGGTACGCGCAATTTTTATTATACCTTCGCGTCGACGATTGATAGAGTGTACTGTTGTTTGAAAAGTGTTGGGGGGGGGGGGGGGGGCAAGTACAATTGCATTAATGTAATCGTTATTTGTGATTGCTGTGACGGAGAGATTGAAGCATGATTCGTTTTTGTGAGGTTTTATTCGACGAGCTTGCGACAGGGAATAGATTTGTATTCAAATATATTATAACGAATGGATTTGTATTCAAGTTGGGCGTAAGACGAAATTCGTTGACAGAATTCTGGAATTATGCTGGACAGTGGTAAATAGATACGAGGGTTAGTACGAGGAAAATATGGTTTAACAAACTTTGGAAATTGAACAATGGATTTAGAGAAACGTAAGTTAAGTTGTTACCGTTATTTATAAAAATTGTACTGTGATACATTGGATAGTGTCTGAGATACATATGATTTTTATGAAAATAGGAACTGAATTAATTCGTGTTGCAAGTTTGTTTTTTATACTAAGGAATTCGTAGCGAAAGGGTTAATTTAATTTTCCTAGCAGTGGAGCCGTTTTCGATACAAAATTTTCGTTTTAAATTTTTCTTATATTCTGATTTGTAGTAATTCAACATTTTTTGTATTTTATATAAATATATTGTCGATATATCTTTCTTTACATTAAACTAGATCCAATTCAAATTGCAAAACTTTAATGGAATGCAACTTTGATAGGCTGAATATATTTAGTGCAATCGATTATTAAAATTGAATAAGAATAATAAGGAATCTAAAAGAATTCTAGCTTAAACAATTACAGCTTCCAAGATACTTCCATCGTCGCGTTGGAATTAATTTGTTGTAAACAAAATTTTAATTAAACCTTTCAGATTTGAAAAATGCGGTCCATTTAAATCTAGAGGTGCTAGAAAATCCTGCGAAGTGTTGAAATATTTTTGTAACTTCAAATAAATCAAACCTTGAGCAGATTAAGCGATTCGAAAACTTCCAAGGAAGAAAATCGGCTGTCCATCGTTGTCTCCGTCATCTCCACCTTCTCTTCCTATTCTTCTTCCTCTTCTATCTGTTATTCCACCACCTCCTGTTGATGCTCCTGTTGCCGCTGCTTGTACCAACTAGACACTAATTTATTAATACCACTCCGACTGCTACTCCCTCTTACTCATCACGGTTTATTGACTTTCATTGCGATCCCGTCACCACCGACACGTTTTCGCATAACCCCTTATCCCTTTAACCCTTACATTCGTGTCTCCAATTCTCATCAATTAATTGACTGTGACTTGGAGAAATTGAAATTGTTAGGTAATGCTACGAAATCATAGGAGAGGATCTCTAGCGGTGCAGGTAAATATTTATCGGTGCGAGCACATACTCTTGCACTTAATCTTGTAGATAATAAATTGATATTAACAACATGTAAGTTGTAATTCAAAGTTCACCGAAGAGGAATTTCCCGAGAAAAATGTTGCAATAAAATTGGAAATTGAGGCAAACAAATCCAAGAGAATTGTTTCATGCAGCATGAACAATCCTGCAAATGAATTAACCCCGTTGAAATTTATACTAACAGGTGTAGGAATTCGCACCGACAATTTTCAGAAAATTTTTCATATTTCTCTTCGTCCAGATCTAGGCGTTCCTCATTTTCAAACAGCAAAATTGCCTATCTTGCTGTTCACGGGCACTCCTGTTGTCGGTGGAAAGTCGATATATCGACAAAACCCGCGAGTGGGTCATTGTAGTGGGCAGGTTTAAAAGGGAAGGCCGCGAAAAAAAAAATAGGGAAAAAAAAGAAAATGCACACTCGCCATTTATCTAATTACCAATTAAATTTTCTATTTCCCTGGCATACTCTCCATTAAACGACTCTCCTATAATTGAAATCGATAAAACCACAACTTTCAAGCCACCCATTTTTCCCGCCGTTAATTGAAAAGGACAGAACGAATAACTAAAGTGCATAAACCTCCGTTTAATGTTCGTCGAAATGAAAGAATATCGACAAAAAGGAGCCCGCGACATTAAAGTAATGTTGAACGAAGGGCAGACCGTGAAAGACCAAACTGGAGAAGAAAGAAACGATACTTTTACTAAGATTGTCTAACGTAACCAGGTCACGAAGCGGCAACCACTGAAATCTCGATTCCACGAATGAAAAGCAATCCATTACTCATAATCCTTCTCCGCGCGCAGGACAATCGTGCTTAGGGCTAGATGCTCGTTGCACGACCGGAAATCACGTAGGGCGCTACACCGATCTTATCCTTTGAACGGAGACAACTCGATTTACATAAAGGAAGTTTATCTTCTAGGAAGCGAACGGTGGACGCGCATACCAATGAAAGAGACGAATTAACCAGAGATGGATACTGTGACGATCCGAACCTTTGTAACTTCTAACAATGAGATCTATACATATTATTTCCGTTTCATTCTACGAGAATCTTTTATTCTCCGTACGAAAGATCCCGCGGGCAGATAGGTACGGAACCGAACGTTCGGTTAAACGGAAAGAGGTTTATATTAGCGCATTGTAAAAGTTAAATTGTCGGGAAAAAATTGTTATAAGAATAAAAAGCGATCCGCGACGCCGATTCTTTTACGAAGCTGCCCCGCTCGATTAACGGAATTGAATCTTTAAGGACGACCTTCTAATTGATGCGATTAATAATCGCCGTGCACCGAGTTGCTCGAGTTCCAGTGCGTCACGCTTTAACAATGCTCCACCACGTTGCTTTCTTTCTTCTATTTTTTTTTTTTCTCTTTTTTTTCGTTTCTTTATTCTTTAGATATGTACGTTAAGGTTCGAAATTAAGGTCACGTTACTTTACAATGCAATGATACTTTTTTAATGGAGGCTTAATAGAAGTTTCATTGTATCGTTAAACGCGTGCAAACGGGACGAAACACTATATTGTATAAGAGAAGCGTTAAAACATTACTGCAGACACAGATTTCTGATCTTCGTGAATTTTCAATGAAAATTTTTGGTTTTCTCGTCGCATAAAAATTTCCTATCTTTAATTACCGTTATCGATAGTTTTAATGTTCGACACTGCGGCAACAATATTTGTATCTGTATTAATTATACAATTGAGATGATCGCGATAAGTGATTCGAGATTAAATCTGCTACACCCCGTCCGCCAAATTACCATCATTAATATCTGTCGCTTTCTTCAGAAACTCGAGGCGCTTCCACAACATTACAGACCGCGTGTACCATCGGTCACGTCCTCTCAATTTCAATTTCTCTTCCCACTGGCCGTTTTCGAAGCGAACCGCTTGATTCCTACGAATGGTTACTTACGCCTCTCCAACATAATCGTCAAACGAAACGATTCTTCTCAAACGAGCACACTGAACATTATTATTCACTCGCGACAGAACGCAAATGTTATTCCGCGAATCTCTTCACAGGTAGCGCAACGAATGTTTTCTGTCACCGGTGTAACATGCAACGCTAGAACGGAGTAAACGAGAAGGAAACGAGAAAATGATCGGGACCCTACGTACGATCGCTCGAAGTGCTCGTCGCGACGGGATCGCGCTTACGACTGACACATTAACTCATTCTCCAAGCCGCCGTACTACCGCAGGCTTTTCCTCCACCCACGCAGCCAACCGCGTATCAATTGAGGGTACTATCACGAGGTCTAGTTCTGTAGAAGGTGTCTCGGAAGTGTTCGCTTAACTCGCAAGTTCCTTTGCGAAACCCCGTTCAATTGGACACCAAGAATGTTTGTTGATCGTTGATCATCGGGAACGTGCGGTATTTAAAGCACGACGATTCCCGTGCAACAATTAGAAATTTTTTTTTTTTTGATAAAATATTACAGATTAATTATCATTTTACACGACGCGTAAAGTACAGGAATGTCGACAACGAAATTTCATGTAGCTCTATGATAAATTTGATTAACTGACTCGAAGGTAGAACTGGGGCAATTAGTGAAAGTATAATTGACAGAATTAATATTTAATTATTTTTGTAATAGACAGGGAGAGAGGAGTTTTTTTTATATTTTTGGAGAAAAAAATTGTTGGGCAGAGAGCGTTATATTATATTGGGATTTGTTTAGATTGCTTTGACATAGAATGTTAAAGAGCTGACGTTTCTTTAGGCCCACGAAGAAGATCAATAGCCCTTTCGTGGTGGACGAAACGCGACCTTCTAATTCTCGTCTAATAACAGGTCGGATGTGTGTAGGGTCAATTTCTTTATTAACTCGTTGCCAGATTTACTTTCTACACTTCGGATGCATTGTGGGACAAAGTGTCTCACTGTGGATACGTTTTCGTTCGAAACACTGCTAATTACATAGTTTGATCCCCGATGCATCTATTTTAACGTCGTGCAATTTATTAACGTAATTATTCTTGGTAATGTTAACCAACTGGGTGATAACATTAATCTCGTTTTATTGGCCCAATAAATCGCACGGACAAAGATAAATGGTAGTAAATATCCTCTGAATAAATAATCTGTTGCGCTGTAATATTACCTTAAAACAGGATATTTTGATAACACCTACGCATTTGCAAAATAAATAATGCTCACCCGTTGTAATATTTATAACATAAAATATTGAGTGATAAATGACCTAATTATTTTGTGTTCGAATAAATGGCAATAGGTGAATAATGTATTACGGGAAAATTGAACGCGATGTTTGTGCTTCAGATACAATTGTATTCCTTTATTCCACTTGCAACAATCTAGGGCTCAATTTGTTGACATGTTTCTAATTAAAAAACAACAGACTACCGTTAATTGCGTCCAACCGATTGATCTCTAAATTCGTCAAATTAACGGGCTTAGCTGTCGCTTAATAAACGACACGCGATAATTATTGCTAAAACGCATGGCCCACATGTTGCACCGTGTTTCGTTTAGCTGCACACCGCGACATTGTTATTTAACTGGCTGTGTCGAACTTAGTTAACAATTGCATGCAATAAAATTAGCAATGGTTGGTAGCTGTGATGTACAGCACGTACCTTCGTAATCGTGTTCACTTATGCTTTAAATAATAAATCTGTTTAAATAATGTGGCGAAGAAAATGTTATCTTTCCCTCTCGACTAAATACCGGGCACCTGTACAGGAATATAATCGACGGCGAATAAATAAAATGTAGAGAAAAATATTTGTTGCAGCTGGCGGTGATGAAACTGTGACAAGTTACCATTCGATAATCAAATGATTTACTTTTCTAAAGGCCACTTTGAATGTGGCAAAAATATACATTTGTAATGACGCAATGGTACTTGCGTAATTTTTCATGCAGGACACACGCAACGAATATATGCATTATGCATGTGTTCGCGTGTAACCAGAATCACTCCGCAGTTTAGTGAACGCTGCAGTAAATAACAGCGAAACTGAAAAAGTAACGAGAGGCACGTTGTCGTAGGTTGCTGAAATTGTGACGCAAGGTGAAAATTACATTGCACTTGTAAGACTAGTGTAAACAGTTGTAAACTTGTTTAATTTAACATGGTTGCTTAGTAAAAGACAAATGAAAAAAAAAACGCGAAAAGAGAAAATAAGGAAATAACGATTACTATAGAGAAAATTGTCAACGATTATAGTGTATTAAAAAAAATGTTAACGAAGAGTGCTTGACAGCATGTTAATAAAAGTCATATATGAAATAATATAATATAGGCATTATATTTCAAAGAATACGCTTCGTTAGTTGCCCCCAATCCCTCTGAATCTCGAAACAAGCGGAACATTCGGAATATTTTAAAGCCTTTGCATTATATTCCAAGGTTTTATCGTTCGACATCGCATTATTTTCTGTGCAATTCGGTAATCGTCAGTATGTATCTGTGTTAATGTAAAATTGACACACTAGCTTATAGTAATTTGTGTAGTAAGATTGATGACAGGTCGGTTTAGCAAATGCATCGATTAAACGAGGTGTCAAGAGTCACCAGTTGCCCGATGCATTACGCTCTCTACTACTGTTCACGTAACAGCGGAAAAGATCATACAATGATAAGAAGAAATTAGATGCCGACTGGTTACTACAAATTGCTGCAATCAAGCTAATTACGATAATGGCCAATTCGATACGTTTTGCTTGAAACGTGAACCGGCTTCATACAAAAACACGTTACAGAACATTTATTTCAATAATTAAGATTAAATTACGTTCAAGTGGAAAGAAATTCTTTCGAACGAAAAGTTTCATTATCGTAGGAATATTAATACACTTTCTTTCAATACTCGTATTTATCTTCTCAAAATTATTAATATGCAAGGCATTGTTAATTAAGCTTTCAATACTTTAACTACATAACATTCGTGCTGAAAAATACCAACTAAATTCGATGTGTGTACCTACCTGTCTACAATAAACCCAATTACCAGCACTTCTGTATTTCACTTGTACTTTTCAGTTCCGAAACATTCGTTTCACCGCCAGGAATCGGGGAGGGGTTACAAAATCAGCAGACAAAAATATCGAGAAGGAACAATAATAATTATATTTATTACGCAGTTTACAGTTATTTAGGTAGTGAGTTGAGTCGACGAAACAAATGCTTCATTTTCCACAAATTTGTTTTCTTTCCCAAACGAAACAACGAGCCGCATGCTCGATAGACGCGAGCTGCGTCCCCATTTTCACCCCTCGAGGAATATACATTCGTAGACTGGTCCGAGAACGAAAGCATTTGCTATACTTTTTTTCCTGTTTATTTTTAAGCGTAAGACTCTTAAAACTGGTATACCTCAGTCGCATGCGCTATAATCCACCGATTTTGTGAAATATATTAAGGTTTCTCGTAAAGTAAATGTACAAATATAACTCGTTAGGAATTTCGAGCAATCACAAGTCTCGAACACTTTACCCCTCTCCCCCGGTTCGTTTCTTTAATCCTCGATCGCCTCAATCTCATTATTGTCCAGTATAGACGTTAAGCTTCGTAGAAAATCCTATATCTTTTTCTCGTTCCCCCTCCCATCACGTTCACGATCACGTTAAACGTCCCGCGCGACGTTAATCTCGTTACAAGGAGAATTACTCGCACGTTATGTTTGGTCGAATGCGGGATTCATTAATGACTACGGCCCTCGCAACTTCCTTCGTGTAACCGGCAGCGTTCGTACAGGTTTTTTTTTTTTTAGACTCGTTACAGCCTCAGCCTGACGTCTGACTTCGTTCCTTTTATCTCTTTAAACGGAATCGACGAGCTTTCAGAACTTCGACGACGGGCCCTTGCAATTGTAGAAAGTATCCGTGGGAAAGTCTTGCCACGATCTCGCCTTTTGACCTCGACTGATTTGGGAGGCAAAGTGAAATTAAATTTTTACGTGCGTAATACCTGCGGTCAAATTTCAGATCTTTTTAAAATAGTTTATTTCGACTTTTCTTTCACTGGTATTAACGACCAAGTGTTAGTGCAGTTAATGTTAAAAAAAATGTGATCCTTATTCAATATGGAATAATTTAAAGAATCAATATATTGATTATTTAATTAACGATTCGTCTACATTTAGAAGAGAATTTAAATGGTGCTGTGCAATTTTTCATTCACTTGAACTGTATGCATTCTGTGAAATACTTGTTTTTAACATTCAAACAAACGGGTTCTACTTTATCCCTGACGATTCCAGCAAGCTTCTTCCGCGCTAAAGGTGGAGTTAACTATCAGCCTCGTATGTCGGTATGGAAGATCCAAGCGAACAGAGTCATATTTTTCTGGCTAGATTATTCGAATATCCAGCTTGTCATCAAAGATCTGAAAACTCTCGATCATAACTGTTTCGTACTGATCTCGATTTGATTTACAAGTATTCAATTCAACACGTTGCTTACCACATCGCCATTTTATTCGAATCGGTTTCCAAAATTCGTCGCGCGTAACATAAATGAGGGAATGAAATTTGAATGAAAAAAAAAAATCAATCCATCGGTGAATAAAATTCCCGACTGGTGAGCAACGCGCTAACAATAACAACAACAATGTCCAGTATTTTCACGGTTGCGAAACCAAACGGAATAATCGCGAAAGTATGAAATTTCCAAACGCAACGTGGTAGGCAACTTACGATACTATTAATACTATAAACTCGTAAAATACGTCGCTATGGTACACCTATTATTTCTCTACGGCATACAAGAAGAAAAATCGGCAACAATAATTCGACGGTGCTACGATTCGTACTGCGTCTCGCTGCTCCTCGTTTTCGTTCGATAATAATCGATTATTTCACTTGGCGAGAAAAAACAAAAATGAGCGCGCAGACGGTAAAATAATGTTATCGTAAGGAATATTATAAAACGAACGCGGTTACAGAGAATCTTGCATCGAGGATGCGAATAAAAATACAATAACATAAAATAGAAATATTCATTTTTCTGCGCAAATCATACGAATGACTTAATAATACGATCTAACGTAATCTAAATACAGTTAAGAAAGAAGTTTTTTTTTTCATTTCTCGTTGATTCCCTTTCGGCACGACAAACGTAACCATCTCGATAAATATTCAGCCACTTCTCGTTTCTATATAATAGTAATAATAATAATAATAATAATAATAATAAAAAACGTAGGAAAATTTTTTAAATATAAACTCGACGTTAACTTAATTAACCCTAACACATAAACGCTATACAACGTTCAAGATAAAATGCAAATAATATTGATATGTCGTAAAATAATTCAACTAAGTTTCATTCAGGGATCGATCTCGTCCTTCAAAATTATATTGTACTCGCACCGAAAGGGTTAAAAAAGAAAGAAAAAATCGTTGAACACCATGCACGTACTGCTGAGCATTTCGCCGACTGATACAACCCTTTGCACTTCGAACACACTTTCACGAAGAAAAATATACGCCTTCATTAAAAAATCGATGGTGTCGCAAACGGACAAATACGATGGATAAGAAAATATCAACGAAACGGGTACAATTTTTATATTAAGAAAGCAAACAAGATTCCAAGCGCAAAGGGTACGTTCGTGCACCCTAAAAAAGTTCGTCTGCCTTCAAGAAAAACCAGGCTCCCTAAGAAGTGTGTCTGAAAGTGCTTGAAGAACAATGGATCGATATAACAACGGATCCGGCACATAACTGTTCGCCCGGATCGTTCGTGAATAAATATACGATTTAAATACTGGCAGTGGAAGATGCAATGCAGTAAATCCGCAGAGTAGGTACACGTTAAATAGGTACGCGAAACATTAAGAGGGACTTAAGTAGTTTCGAACGAATCACGCCTCTCGCACGACGAAAAAACAATCGCGAAAATTATCGTCGACGCTCGATTATTTAAATAATTCGCTCATACAAAAATAATTACGCCGTCCTCTGCCCTCGGGCGTATAGATTGTTCCCGAGTTTTACGTTAATTACATTCCTCGTTCATTTACAAATTCGTTTTTCTATGCCAGGTAGTCGAACTCGATCGACCTGCATTTTCATTACTTTTTTTTTTTTTAATTTTCTTTTGCTCCTACCCCTTTCTCTTTCTCGTCACGACTCTTTACGCGCTGGATTTTGCACGAACGAACCTCAAAGACTGTACCTTAGGCCGTGGAATGAAAGATTCGAGGTTCTCAGAGTCACATCTCCTTCAGATGATTTCTTGCCTTTTTTTTTTCCCAATGATCACATAGCAAAATAAGAGATCGGTTCAGATCTATTCTAAGGTCCGTTAATAAACGTATTATTATACAATAGCTGTTTTGTCGCAGATTGTGAAATATTGCCAATATTGCAACGGCGTATTAAATAGGCAAGAAATACCGGGCGTCTGTTTTTCATTTTTCTTTTAAAACATACGCCTTCCTCCGATAAATTATTTCCACTAAATACCGAGGTGGTTAAATATTCGTAAAAAAAGAAGAAGCAGACATGCCTTAAATAATACGGTAATTAAAAGATACGCAGTAACAAAATGAAACTAGTCGAAGCACGGAGATGCTTTGTCGGTTCATCTTCGAATAAACTATTCGTATGTATCGGTTCAGAGAATCTTCTTAGCCAGATATCGATCGCTTGCTACAGGTGTGAACGCAACTGCCTGTTCGAGAACTTGTTTCATGTGAACGTTTACTCAGAGGACAATAGACCTAACAACCCATCGAGCTCCACGATTAACTGGAAATATTTGCCACGGTGAAACAAGAAACTCCCTATACATTTGCTTAATACGTTAATGCGAAATACGTCTTACAATCCATTCCGCCGTTCCCAAACCCCGTATCGATTTTTGTGCCCGCCGTTTCCTCCGCGGTTACAACGACAACACGTGTCGGAATTCGGAAAATAGTTGCACGAAGCTCAGCACGCTAGCGAAGCGTTCAATCGTTCCGCCCGGTAAATGGAAACGTTTACAATGCGAAATCTCGACCTCTCGGACTATGAAATTCATGGTACATCGAATACCGAAGCCTGCGACACTGAACACACAAACGAAGGTGAGAATTTGGTTGACAGCGTATCACCTATGACAGTTGCCTCGAAATTTCAGCGCGTTTGCTTCAAATTTTCCAAGCCCTAAATTTACCCTCGTCCGCGCACGAGCATCTCGTTCCCGACAGTAAGTAGCGAATAAGGATCTCGCGAGAGATCGCGACGTTAAGCGTGAATTTCTCCTTCTTTTCCTTTCTTTACACTCGATCCATAACTTCGTCCACCATTAATCGTCCAATCGTCCAAGCATCATCGTGATCATTCATTAGATCTATTTCACACTGAGCGAACCAATCGACGGGATGCGCGGCGAACACGCGTCTCGTCCGCGGTTCAACGTTTACGCACCCCGTTTCTAACACTCCTCGTCGTTGAACGTACGATTCGATTAAATATATATATATATATATGTATATGTAATACCTAGCGTGGTACGTGTTCGAATTGTTCGTCGTTTTTTGTCCGTAATCCGCACGTATTCACGCACAATATAATTAATTCTTTCTCCACTTTCGAATATATATCACACTGAGCCGGCTGTGTGCTGTTTTGTTGTCTTTTTTGCGAGTGTGTGTCCATCTTATAGTAATTTCGGCCTGGCGGACCGTGTGCCAAATGTTTCTTGTGTCCACAATGCGATCCACGGCGATCGGCCGGCGAGAACACGTATCCGCGAGTTCACGCCCGTTTCTCGCCACGTCACTCGTGCTAGGGCACGTAGAAAGTTCGAATTGTCACACTGTCTCGGTTTCAGGGGGTTTCCTCTCGGTCTCGATACGTCTCGACGCGTATTTATGGAACACCTGTGGCGCCCGGCGTCCCACGATCCTGGCTAGTAGCATTTCCGTGTGCACGTGCACTTGCGCACCAGATCGACGTCCTTCGTGTACCGCATACCGTCGGCGCAGATCAGTCGAACCTGCGATCAATTAACGATTTGTTTATACGTTTGATGGGGGCCTGTGGTTTTGTGATAGTTATTGCATGGTTTCGTTCGATGGGCATCGCTGGTTCCGCGAAACATCGGAAAACTGAAAGCCGTTTGTTATTGGGGGGGATAACGAATTCGGTGTTATCAATTTTATTGGTTAATTAGGCAGCATTTTTGACGGACAATATGATTTATTTGATTCGGGGAAATGGTTGGTGATCTGGGATTAATCGTACTTTGGGAAACGTTCGTTTCGCGCGTGTCTGATTATTGGCTGACTCGTACTACTGATTTAAGGAACAACTGCGGTCCATGCTTCCGACAAGGCAGCAGTTGTGTTGGAGGAATGTCTGTAGGGATGTGAATATTTCGCGCAACGAAATATGCATTACCTTGCGTCGTTTCGTTTTTCGCGGCAGACAGCAGGAGTTGCCACAACTGCCCCAACACTTGGCTAGCTTTACTGGTCGTCGACTCCGACATCCATTTTCACTGTAATACTCTCTCGTGTGCTCCTTGCGACACGTCGGTGCTGCGACAGAAATGCAGAAATTTAATAGTAATCTAATCCCTCTTGAACACATTAAAAGTCTCCGAAAGCTATCTTGAAATTACTAGGCAAACAACGATTAATATCGTTACGGAAAAAGATTGGATCATTATTTCGAATCTTATTAATCATTCTTTCATTGGTTGGCATAATCATTAATATAACGTATGCTTAATCACGTATGCTTTTTCCTTTAGTAATTTCTGATTTGATAAATTCATTTATGCCGAATGTTTCTTACGAAATGATTCCTACCTTTCTCGCAATACCGTCCTTGCCAACCAGTTTGACACCGGCACGTGTATCCGTTTCCCATTGGCGATGGCACGCACTGCGAACCCTTTCTGCATTCGTGTCCGGCACAGGGATCGGATATTATCGTGCCAGGTCCGGTCATTACGATGTCTGTTGTAAAAAAAAAAAATATTCGTGTAAGTTCTCCTCGTTCTTCACATTGTTACACAACATTCAATATTTCCACACTCATTCAAATGATTAATAGTAATTTATTCCCCCTTGATGTTACACAAGTTTTCGAGAGTTATCGTATTATTGTTAACTCTGTACTTGAAATTCCAATACAAACGAGTGTCGAATTCCACATTCGCAAGTATATTTATTCATCGAATAATATCAGATCGATGACTCGGTTAAAAAGTTGCACACGCACCGGAATGTTCGTGAGCCATGTTCTGCTGTAGCATCGATTCCCCGTTGTTACCGCTGCTAGCCATAATTCCTTCCGCTTCCACGACGTCTCGCGCCTCGTCAGCTTCTTCCTCGTTCGACAAGCATCCGGGAGATACGCGGTGCATCTTCGCCGCGTTGCTGAAGTCTACCAACTTGTGATTGATCCACATCTCGGAGATGCAACCTGGAAGGCACAGGCGTGCAAAATTTGTTACCCCGAAAATTCGAAATTCCCTGCGGTTTGCACCTTCAATAAATTATTACAATGTTGCCCACAAATACATTGTATCTGCGATTAACGCAATTACATCTGCAAATTTTTCAAATCGAATACATCGAATCAAATAATATTTGATTTCTTGTGAATATTATTCTACTTCGTCGAACTTTTATTCAGCCTGCATAAAAAAAATTCCTAAGAATCGTATTACCCGTAGAATCGAAATGTTGCGATGCAAAGTGAAGCGAAGTGAAAGAAGGAGGAATGAAAAATGCGTTTGATGCAAAAGTATGAAAGAAAAAGGTACCTTGGAAGCTCGTGATATTCCTCAAGTGAAACTCCGTGAATGCTATATTGGCAACTTCTGGCGCAACGCCGCCGACGTACATGGGCGTAACAAGTTTCAGGTACTCCTTAGGACCCTCGTTAATAATGCTCCTAGCAGCGCCACGGTCAACCCTCATCGTGAAGTTCTTCTTGATCGCCAGAAGCTCAGCCACGTGAGGCTTGCCATCGGCGACCATTTCGTAACTGTACATAGTCGAGGTTGGGTAGTTTCCCACGTCGTACGAGACTCTGATACGGCCGTTGAAAAGCTCCACGGCTATGTGATCGCCGTTCTGGCCGTTGTAGAGGAGAACCCCGTTTTCCTGCGAGGTCGTGAAGACGATGGTCACGTTCGCTTCGGGCCTCGTGCGTAGCGGCTCCAGCTCGACCAGCGAGCTGTTGTCCACGAAGCTCAAACTCGTCAGGTACTCGCATCGTTTTCCTTGAAAATAATTTTTTCACGCTTATTGTGAGCTGTGGAAGCGTCTCGCGGGCGAGATTTATGTGTCGCGTTTAATGGTTCGAAGTTTCTTCGACTGAATTAGTTGTGCTGTTTGCAGAGTGACGTGTTCAGCTTAGGTGCAGTTAAATAATCAATGCCTTAATTAATTCTTTCATCGAGGATATGGAAATAGAATGTCCCTCTTTTTTTGTAGTCGATATGATGTATTGTTTGGTAAATGAATTCGTGAAAAATATTAGGTGATTAAATATCATCTTACCGGTGTAGCCGGGGTGGCACTGGCAAAGATAGTCCGCGGCGGAAGCGGGGGCGGGTTGGAAGCATGCACCGTGCTGGCAGTCATGGTGCGCACATGGACTGGTTTGTGGATAAAGCATGGCTGTCGAGGGTGCTGCTTCGCAGTATCTTCCTGTATATTCCGCCGCGCACTTGCACTCGTAATTGTTTATGCCGTCGATGCAAGTAGCACCGTTCTGTAAAACAGTATCGTCTTTGTATGAAACATATTATGTCATAATTATGGTGGCCGAGTACGAATGTACGCCGAGAAACAATTTTCCTTCCGGGGAACGCGTGGAAATATCTTAAGGGATCGAAGAAAGTACCTGGCACATATGATCAACGCAGTCATCCAGGTTGGTGGAACAATTGAGGCCGGTGAAGCCGATTGGGCATTCGCAGCTATAGTGGGTCCCGTGGTCGACGCATCGACCCCCGTTCTCGCAGGGGTCGTGCCCTTTTGTGCAAAAGGGTATCTTCTCCTCGCAATACTCGCCCATGAATCCTGGTGTGCAGTCGCATCTGTAGGCTTGTACGAGGTCAACGCAGGTCGCGTTATTCGAGCATTTGTTGTCCTCGCAGTCGTCGACGTTGCTCTCGCATCGAAGTCCCTTGTACCCGGGGGCGCAGTCGCAACTGTCACACACCGACTGATCGTCAATCGAGACATTGACCATGATCTTCGATCGCGGTGTATCCGCCAATCGATTTTGTCACACGCGAACGATATATCGACGAATACAGTTTCTAATCGGTTCTAGATATTATTGTGCGAATTCCATAGACGTCTTAGCCATTTCGTGATTATTATACTTATGCGTAATGCATATTTTGTGACTATCAAATATCTAATAATTCGGCCCGCTGAGACATATGTTGGATTTTAGTTTAAAAGTAATGTTTCGAAAATAGTTATACTGTTCTCGAGAGTGATAGTGTACAGAACAACGGGTAAGGCTCGAGTGTTCTGCGAAAGGAAGCCGTGAATCATAATTGCTTCGTCGATAGATTGTTACGTGTACTTGCTACTCTTCGGGGCTCACGTGCAGAGGTCCCGTTTTATTTATTCATACAACAGTGCACGTTTTTAGTTTTTTGTACGTGCAATTTACTGCTACTGAAACTACATTCCAAACTCTACTTATACGTCAAACGGCATTTTTACAATGCAAAATGTTTCATCATGGTTGTTGTTGTTTTTTTTTTTAGTAAATATATTACTGCACGATGTAAGAACTTCGAGCTGCGTCGATTAATCAGCTGTACGGACAATGATTTACACATACTACTGAATTCTAGAAGATTGTATTAATTCACTAAATTGGTTTCGCGTTTCAAAGGGCTAGATTTTCATTTCGTTTAAAGCTAACATAATACACTACAGTAGATACACAGTACTACTTTATCGTCTCACGAAATACATGAATACTCTTCGTGCAGTCTACTCAATTTCGAACCGAAACTACTGTCTCCTGTATGCGAAAGTTTCAACAGAAATCGTTCGAGCTACAGCAAATGCACAGATTTATACTCATGTTTATACGTTCGAGGCAGAATTCTGATCCAACCGTAATACATGAAAATCAAACTTTCCATTTAGTCGCGAATGAAAATGATGAAAAATAATCGTCGACCATTCTCTACTTTGTTCTACTTAAATATTCTAATTTTACTACTAACGAAAGACTTCGAAGTGTAACAAAAAAAAAAACAGGAAACAATAGAACAGGAAAACGAATCCTAAAATATGTGTACTAAAAAAAAAATAACCACAGTTCGATTAGAATTCGCCACGAAGCTTAACTTCTGCGGGCACCACTGAACGAGCACATTGAAATCAGACCCGAACGAGCTAGCGAAGAATGCCTACTACGATATTAGTCGGAACGTTTAATACCTGAATCTTCCTTCCTCCAGGACTTTACAAGTTCCGGTGTTCCTGCAAGGATTTCCATAGCACGCGTCAATTTTATGTTCACACCGGTCGCCATGATATCCTGGCGCGCATTTACAACGGAATTGCCGGTCCGGGAGCGCCTCGCAAAATCCTCCATTCTGGCATGGCGAGGTGTAGCACAAGTCGCACTTGGCCAAGACTTCGGCTGGCTGTTGGTTGACTGGGCAGAAGAAAGGTCTACGATTAATGAGCAATTTTAGTACCCCATTGTGACAACCGGGCCAAAAAACCATGAACTAAACAGACTGCGTCACGGGCCAGTGAGAAATCAAAAACATATTCACGTGCGAATTATTCGTTCGGTCGTCTTGCAATAGCGGCCAGCTCAAGCAATTATCAAATTAACGTGGACTGTAATATTGATGAATTTCATACTTTTTCTGGACAGACGAATGTCTAGAATACGTTACATTTTATTTTACCGCGTTTCGTTTATCTATTCCGTTCTGTACATATGGTACGAAGATAATTGTAAGGACTCGAGCTGTATTTATTAGGCGGCAATGTTCTTTCGGCAAAGACAACGAAGGGGCTGTTAAGTTCGAGCCAATTATATACAAGTTTGTACGAGACATCTATAAATGATGCAAAATCAATAAAAAAAAATTAGTAACATTTTTAACAGAGTTTTACAAACCACACTTCTTCATGCCATACAAACAATATCTATCATAACTAAGAAAACAACTTTCAAATTCACTTCAACACTCCAGTCTTTGTTAATCAATTCTTGTTCTCTCAACTTCATCCCCAGCTACAATCGATAGAAAGAAATTGTCACCCGGTACTTATCGCAGTCCATACACTTTCCACGCGCAACACTATTTTAACGCAACACGCAATCGAATACAGTTCAGACGAAATATACAATTAACACTCCGATGAAAATAGCTGGCCGCTTCTGCCACGATCGCGAGATCTGTCGAGGAAATACATACTTTTGCATTGGAACGCCGACACTGGTGTCGTCAGCAGCAATTTGTCCCTCATAGCTGGAGGCTCCATGCACCTGGCGATACCTGGCTCCAAGAAATCCTTCTTCACCCATTCGGCCAGCCATCGCATACTGCAGTCGCAATAGAGCGGGTTGGACCCCAGAGCGCTATAAACACAACCGGCTGGTGAATTATCGACGCAGAGAAAACGGTGCGTTCGCTACGGTCAGGTGAGAGGGATACTCACAGGTGTGTTATAGATTCAAGATCGGCGAACGCGCCCTCGGGGATCACCGATATGTCGTTACCGTGTAGAGACCTGGTGTGAATCAGAATTTTAAACGATCGTTATTACGTGTATCGCGAGGAACTTCCCGCTGCATCGCATTGATTTCACGCTTACGACGGTGTATGAAAGTGGTAATTGCGGTGTGGGGTGG
The DNA here is from genome assembly GCA_963667235.1 of Nomada lathburiana. NCBI lineage: Eukaryota > Metazoa > Arthropoda > Insecta > Hymenoptera > Apidae > Nomada > Nomada lathburiana. Next base: position 5,009,667 of record OY763908.1, read on the forward strand.
TAATTCCGTGGCATTAATTTTCTATGGGAACACTGTTACATTCGCGTGATGTGTTTATTTGATAGTGGGGGAAATTGTCGACGACGTGCGATCACGCTGACATTACGTTATATCTTCGAGGATTTATCATTTTTCTATTTTAATTACTGACGAATAAATCATTTTAGAAATAATTTAATATTAATGATATTTACGTGTCTATAGATTTTTGTTATTACTTTATTCAATTTTCTAGCATCTGTGAATTCATTGAAAAATGTTGTTAAATATTAAATGAGAAAAATAAGTAACGATCGACCTTTCGATCTTGCAAAAACATTAATTTTTACACCAACTGAATAGAAAATTACGGTGTAATATTCCATTGGTAGAAAGGGGTAATAATGCAGTACACCTGACATTAACATAATCTTAATGGGTGTTTAACGACGTGATATTCAGTCTATTACACTATAGAGCTGTCATGTTGTTTATAAAGTATCGCATTATTAATACATTGTTATTACACACTATTAATATTCCAGCGTTACACTGTGTATCATCGCGTACTGTTGGTAAGTGTTATTAATTACTAGAATTGATATTATTAAACAGCATCCCCATAGAGTTTGCACTTGGTCAAATTATTATTTGCTAATGTAATACGATTAAACCTCTCTCCTCGGCCCCTCCCCTCTCGAAATCGCTAATGTCGAAATAAATTCGTAATATCGTATCCGCATAAATCGCTACGTTCGCAAGTTTACGTGCACGCGAACGTGATTCAACGAATTAATTATAATAATTACGCCCATAAAGAACCATCGTTTTTCAAATTGCATAAAGAAATTAATAACGCAATCAACGAAACAAACATATGATAAATCATCGTTGTGACCGATAAACTGCTGTACTCTTCGCCCCGTTAATTTGACACGGATTGTTTCAACGAGATCGTCGCCTTTGTTTATTCCATTATCGAATTTTAATGCGTGTCCCGACTGTCGACTGTTTCATTCAATAAGCAAAATGAAATTGAATTACTACACGCACGATTTTGCCCCTTTCATCGCGTCACTTTCAGTTTTTCCATTCGATCGGTATAAATTGCAGACTGCCCAAATCTATGTATCTATCGAACATTGAAATAACCGATTTTAAAACTCACATTATTCGCAGCGACTTCAAGCCAGCCAGCGCGTTGCGTTGGACACACTGTAGCTTATTATAGCTGATGATCCTGCGAATCGAATGATTGCACATTAAATACTGATAAAATTGTAACGAAAGTTGCAGAACGATGTGAACGGATGTAAGCATATTGTTTGATGTTTTGAATATGTACGAAACACTATTATTACTTTTCGCAATGTTCATTCACAGAGATTTCAAGTTTGCATTTATTATAATTTAAAAAGTCTCTGCCCATTCATTCTCAAATGCCACCTTCATTTGAATACTATCGATTAAAGTCGAAGTTTACTTACAGATGGGACAGCTTGGAAAGGTTCCTGAATGTATCGTTCGACAACATTCCGATCTGGTTGTTGCTCAGGTCCCTGTAGAACAGAGATGGAGGGAAATGTTACAAGATTTTTCCATGAATCTCCGAGGGGCCAGACAGGACGAAACATGTGTATTTTATTTACAGTTTAGTGAGAATCCTCAGGTGGTTCAGTCTCTCGGGCTGGATCGTTTTGATGTCGTTCTCGTCCAAATACAGCTCGGTGGTCTCCGGTGGAATCCCACGTGGAATCTCTGTAAGCTGAGACCTCGAACACCTTACCACTGACCCGGCACAATTACATTGGGGTGGACAGTAATCGTCTCCTAGGCAACCAACGCTGTCGTCTGTGATTCATAAAGTCGAGAATGGATCATTAATCTCTGAATCCATTCGGACGATCAAATAGTTTCAGAGGAAACGGTCTAGCTCGATTTTGTTCTTAAAAAAGAGAACAACTTTCAACAAAGTTGTAATTTAACATCTATTGCTTATTTGTATTCCAAATATTCTGAATGGCAATTCCTTTCCATACGACCATATGCCTCGGTTTCATTCAAAGGTGGAAGCTGTCAGTTTTTTTAATATTTGTACAACTTATGAGATATTATTAGGAAAATAAAATAACAAAGATCGATGTGTGTATTCGAAAGTATATGCTACTTTGTAATTAAAATACAGTTACTCGGTTAAGTACCATGTTAATATTTCGATTGCACTTTTAGTTTATGTAATAGAATTGTTTTCTGAATATACTAGATGGTTCGAATATTTAATTATTTATTATATAATAAGAATTCGAGCTAGAGAACGTTTCTTATGAAATTTTAATGAAACCATAGGAACATACTGTTGCATTTGAATTCGTGATGTGGAATATCTTTGATGACCGCATCCTTCAATCGTGGCGGATTGTGACAGTGTCCCACCACGCCAGACATGTCGCGTTTTCTCAGCCATCCGGCGAACCACGCGAGATGACAATTACACGACAAAGGATTGCTTTGCATGTTACTGGAAACGCCAAGCGATTTATTAGACCGGCATTAATTATGCGCACGGAAGCACGGAATATTTATTCTAGCAATCGTGGAATCAGTATAATCGCCGGCAAAATCCATCGAAAACGCGTGCAGGCTCATAATAATTAATAAATCCACGGTACTGTCTCATTACAATTAATGTCCCGTAATTCATATAATCATTCTATAATTCTATTCCGGATTGAACGTTCGTACTGCAAGCAGGACTAGCGCGTGTCGTCAGGAATGTTGAAACGTTGTCATCAATAATGCTATCGCATTTTTACTTTAAAACGATTTTCACCTAAACTTCGCCCACCAATGTTTGAACGATCGACAATGAATCAATTTGTCGTCGCTCGACAGCGTGTAATATCTCTCGACATTAATTTCTCAATAATATTCATTTCATTCGTCTTGCGAGAAAAATACGCACACTCGCATTAATGCTGACAAAGTTTCTACTAATTCAGAGACTGATTATTATACAACAGTGCCAGTCAATATTTAATCGATTTATATCAGATTAACGCAAACTCCACTCGACGACACGTAGCAACCATCGCCAATAATTTTTCAATAAATTTCAAACTATCGTTATTCAACACAAGCTGCATCGACGAAATCAAATTTCATTAAAACAGATAAATTCATGGCTGCATTCTCCGGAATCGATTGCGTTTAAAAAAAAAAATAGGGAAGCTATTAAAAAGGTGCATCGTTCAGGTGGATACTTACAGGGTGCGTATATGCGTCAATCCGTCGAACGAGCCGTGCATAACGCAGGTTATAGCGTTTCCGTGCAGGTTCCTAGGAAAATGATGTTCGAAGAATATATAGTCTCCGGGTGATACCGTTTTATGAAGAGACATAAAAGTTTCTACTCACAGGGTCTTAAGATTCGTCAGGCCAGTGAACATCTTGTTGTGAACTTCCCTCAGCCTGTTCTCCGACAGGAGTCTGTGAAACGGAGCCTTGTTATCGGAGGGTGGAAGAACGTGGCGTAAAGTTACGAAATATTAAGAGAAAAAAAGACTGTGCCGTGGAAGGGGTGATGCTTTACGCGTCGATGGGAATCGATATTTATTCGCGTCGTTGCGTCGCTCGAATCACGGAAAATTCTCTTGAAAATTATTATTGTGTCCTGTAGAAGTAACGCGGCGTACTCAATTTGCCGTAAATTGTTCTTGAAGCTAAATGGAATGTCGGGGTTGAATATTTCTTTTGCATTACACTGTATATTCTATTCCGTTGGTTGCTGGTAATGGAATAATCAAAACCGCGATAGATTGTATTATTTAATTCAACATTTGTCCACGTCGCGATACCAGTCGAATGAAGACTTTTTCTTCACTTTTTGTTCGCTTACGTCACGTATAAATTTGTCGGAACAGGCGCGAGCAGATAAATAGCCTCAAACAAATGGCGTTTATCCTGTAAAAAGTATTCGTTTGAATATTTTCGCACGTTTGCATGTTGGCCGAATATTTATGCAAATGTAAATATTTAATGATCCGAATGGATTTTCCTCATGGGAGGGGAAATGCGTTTTATTTCGAAACGTGCTTCGCGCACGTCTGCAATAAAATACACACGAGCATCGGCCACCCTCCGGCTACCTAATTAATCGACCCATTGTCCCGTTAATTGCCTTTGAAAATTAAATCCTATTCTGCTTCGTTAAAGCTCGTTTCAAAGTCCCGATCGAGTTAGGCACAAATAACGCAAGTAATCTCGACGGTCTGAATGCAGCCCCGTTATTCCAAACTTTCTCATCCAGAAACGTTTCAGGAGAGAGAGAGGGAGAGAGAGAGGGAGAGAGAGAAAAAAACTGGAAAGAGGACAAACAACCATTCCTCGACAAATCGAATCACGCTGTATAAATGCTTCCTCATTGAATTTATCCTACCTGACGTTCCAAATTCCTAATCAATCAATTAAAAGCGCGAAACAATTCCTTACGCGCGAGCTTCATTATTAACTCACTAAAAATAGCTATGGTTTTATTCAATCACGAAACTATTCGTCAAAAAATCATAAAAATTCTGCCCCTGAAAAATCTCAATCGAAAAAAATCCTTCGAAAGTGAGACGAATTTATTACCTACAACTGTGAGTAATTTTAAGGGTGAAAAAATGAATAAACACGAGGCGATGTGAAAACTTACAGATCGGTGAGCTTGTGGGCACCCTGGAAAGCAGACGCCTCGACGCGGGAAATTTTGTTTCTCCTGAGGTCCAGATGCTGCAATTCTGGAAGCTTCTCGAACAGGCCGTCCGCTTTGATCTTATCCAGTTCATTGTTGGCTAACAGCCTGAGCGTAAGGACAAAGAAAGTTAGAGTCTATCGTCTGATACGGCGAGCAATTAATCGCGCTACGGGGCGTCGATCCATTAAACGAGTTCGAATAATTTATTTCGAATAATGGCCCGTCGTTCATTGTTAACACCCCCGTCCCGCCATCCCGCTGCCGGCTAGCTTTTAATCAGATAATTATCTCGTCGGTCGTTTGAATTAATTTCGTCGCGCGAAGAAGAAACCGGGGAACTTGGTCGCCCATTCATCTAAATCGATTGACCGAATCATCCCCTTCGTTTCGTTCCAATTGATCGGCTCCGTGCATAAGGAAACACTCCTCAAGTAAAATAATCCGGTAAATAAACTTTCCTTTTTGACGCTTTAATATTCTTCGCCTTTGTAGCGCAAAAACGAGGAACTCTATTGTCTATTTGTTTATTTCAACGGCACTGCTTTAATCCCTCGCGAAAGGGTTTTATGGAAAGAAAGTTCTCCGTTCGAGGCAAATTATTTTGTAACGCAGAATTTAAAGTAAACTTCGCAGTATAAATATGCTGAACGAAATCAGTTCGAATGAAAGAAAAAATTGTATTTAAATGAACGCGGAGAAAATGAAAAACAACAGAATAATAATAATAATTTGAGCAATTCCATTGAACGAACTTTGATAATGATTCAGGGCAATTCGAATCTCGTTGAACAATACATCGTGACTGTACTCACAGGGTGGATGTGTAAATAGGCAGATCCTTTGGTATCGATGTTAACTTCTTGTTGGAGCAATCCACGGTCGCTCCGTTGCAAACGCACGGGGCTGGACACTCTCCAGGCAGGATACACTCGCCAGCTCTCTTCGTCAAGAGCTCCTCGTCGCCTAAGTACAAACAGCCGGATACAAAATCTACTTCAAACAATCCCGTCTGATCTGCCTTTCCTTCTTAGGACCGCAGAGTGTCGCTCTTGAACGAGTCAGTGATTAAATCGTTTGAGGGCTTAAAAACGGTCCAACGTATCAAACGCCTTTAATTTTACCATATGAAACGACGTTGCAACCAATGCGTCAGTGGCTCTCAGTATTCACCAGCTCTCAGAATACCAGCAACATAGATCCATTTCTCGGGGAATCGAATAAATAGCTATTAAAAAATTCAGGCTATCCCAGAGGTAATGCGAGCTCGAAAATTGTATCGAAAGCTAGATGGATATTGAATTCAGGCGAAAAATATTACAATAACGTGCGTATAGAATTCGGTGCTGTACATTCTCAGTTACCCTTAAAAACAACCCCAAATCTGAGCTACGACGACACTCTAATTTTACAAAGCGGACTCGGCAATTTTTCATTCGTTCACCGCAACGGTAATCCAATTGTATTTATACAAAGGATTCGGCAGCGTAGGAAGTATGTACATACTTACGTACTTGAATTGATCGCGGCATAAACAAGCCCGGTGTAATGCGAAATGATTGACCTATTTCGCAAACCTAGGCCACGGATCGCGAAATCATTAGGATCGGTAGCAATCGTGCGACCCACGTCGATCACGGTGCGATTGACGAGATCGACCAAGAATGGAAGCTGGTGTGGAGAAAGTGGCCACGCGACGCCACGCCGTGTGTAGCCTGTTATTAAACGCGGGACGCAAATTACCGACATAATTACGCGCGTGTATCGCGGCGGACAATTTGTAACACGGCGTATAATGCGATGATAAATCACCTGTGCGCGCGTACTCATACATAAACATATTCGTCTCGGAACACGTGACATTCAACACTCAATTAACGTGAGAGAACGAGAGAGAGAGAGAGAGAGAGAGAGAGAGAGAGAGAGAGAGAGAGACCGCGTCGATGCTTAATTTAATGATATCGCCGCTGCTACTGTTCATTATTAAAATTTATCGGCGCGACGTTAACATGGTAACCCGGTGCGCGTTCGCTACCCTTCGACTTCGATTAATCGAAACCACCATGATCGCATGAATTTCTTTTCCATCTCATATGGAACGAATTTTTGAAACCACAGTGGAGATCGGTGCAACTTTGTAATTTTTCTATGTACACTACTGTGATCTGTAAATTTAGATTGATATTATAAAGTGAATGAACTTGATATTCCTTTCGAGCGAATTCCTTTCAAACAACTGTCTTCCTTACTTTATTCGCTTTATTCGAATTCGGACGAATCATCGGGAAAAATAATCAAGTGTTACCGCCAGCGAAACCTGGTTCGCGTTTCTGTCAAATTCTTCCGAAGTCGCTCACGGAACGGGGTAAAAATAAAATGGTCTTGGCGTTTATTTTTCAGCAGGAACTGACCTAGACGAAAGTTTCTGGCAAGTTTCACACATGGCGCGCGCAGGTGCTCGTTTGTTGGAAACGCGGCGTCACGATAATGTGCAAGCGCATCCTGCACATACGTGCCAGCGAAGTGTTTATCTTCCGGTGTCATTTGCCCCGCGAAAGCCGTCGCGCGCGGAAGCAGCTTGCGGGCAGAGGGGTTTGCGATTATATTACGCGCGGCTAAGTGCAATTAGGCGAGATGTACAACCGTGAAGAGGAAAAGCGCGGATGTTGCTGTTGTTATTCTTGAACACGCGGGCCTCGAGATTTCAGCGCGAGCAGCGCGCGTCCTCGAGCACCTCCTCTTCGCCACTTACGCTCGGTCTTGTCGTCTTTTGAGTCGTGAACGGGCTTTGACTTTGACGATCCCGTGGCGAGACGGAATTCGCGGCAAAGGTTGCATTAAAGTTGATGTTTTAGAAGTGTTTTCAATATTTTTCTATGCGCATATTAATTAAATATCATTTTGATAAGGCATCCAATATATTAAAATTATATATCCAGTATCTTTTGAACCAAACTTTCGGATTGCCTCGTAATTTCGCTAAATTATTACCGAGAGACTTTAAATAATTTCTAGTTTAATCTAAAGTGTATGTAATTTTCAATCACTGACTCATTTTGAATTTGCATCCAAGAAATTGATCAATAGCCGACCTTAATTTAAAGATTTGAAAGAACCTCGTGCATTGCCGTCTCGTAATCCGTATCCCAGCGATACCGTTAGAAGGGAAATATCAGAAAAATCGGATCGTGCTTACCCTTACATTTGAAGTTGTCTCGCAACGCATCGATCTTCCGTTTCTGCGCCCTCTTTGGTGACTCGCATTTGGCACCTGACGTTTCGATGGGGTGATCGCGAAGATACGCGTTCAGCCATCGCAGATTGCAGTCGCAAATGAACGGGTTCCTTGCCAAATGCCTGCGAAATATCGAGACTCGTCTCCTTAAAATATTCCCCCTCGATCGGACCGTTACTATTTCCAACGGCTTCAAACACGAATTTACATTCAGATCAAGGAATAGAAAAAAATAATTATAATTATCCAACGGCGCAAATTCTACCCGTAAAATGAGAAGTGAAATCGTAATATGTACGGAAAATTCTCCAATCGATTTTCCACGTTGTTAATCATGACGTTTCTGACATTCTTTATATCATTATTGTCAAATTTCCACCGCACAGCAATTACCGATGAATAATACGGTTATTTCGATGTGAACGTAACAAATTGCTAATATTCGCTACGAGCCGGTCAAAAAGCGGAAATTTGTCAATCATCGAACAAGTCTCTAGCTAGAATATTTCGGAAAGGCCGCGAAATATAACGAATGAATGGACAGTGACACGTGTTTGCAATTCGATCCCGTACAGAAGCACGGTGGAAATGGTTCGTGGTGTTAATGCCGCGGTAATTTGTATAAATTAACGGTTCAATGGAGGTATACGAACAGCGTTTCAATGCTTCGTAGATTGGCGAAAGTTCCATTGGCCAGGGATCTGATGTTGTTATCGTACAGCGACAACAGAGTCAGGCTGGTCAAATCTCGGAACAGATCTGTTCGTATGCAGGATATCTCGTTCGCGTTCAGCAGCCTGAAAAGAGTTCGTTTTGTCGGGTTAATTTACATCCCCAGCGACACGACTCCGCCTCTGGCATAATAAAATGATAACAACGTGAATTAAATTCTCTCGAAAGTATGATAATTTTGTCCCGCGTTTAAACGCCGGTGATGTAAATAAAATAAACAGTTCGCTGTGTATCAGAATGAATATAACTTATGAATTTAAAATAAACATTAATTCGAAGGGGTTAAAAGTATCGAACTGCGATTGATACGAGTAATCGAGAAATTTCATTCAATTTTAGTGAGCGTTCCTTAATCTTTTGATGGAAGTACAACAAGTACAATAAAAATTGTTCAGCGAAAGATTTTGTATTGACTCACAGCAGTTGCAGGTTGGTCAGGCCTTGGAACAGGCTGCTTGGCAGATCGGTGATTTTGTTTCCATAAAGCACGCTGCAACGGAGGAACAAAAATAGCAGAGAGTTACGAAACGTCGACAGGTTTAATTAAATTTATTTCTATGTCTATCAGTTTCCGAAATTTAAACTTCGTACGCACAGTGATTCGAGGGATTTCAGGCCGTGGAACGCGTCCGCCGCCACTTTTCTAATTTGATTGTTGCTGAGATCGCTGTTGACGAATATCCGGGAACGAAAAAATATCAGAGATTAAAAACGTTGTCAGCTGACGATAAAAAAGAAGGAAAGAATTGTATTAATAGCGAACGTCACTCACATTCTCTGCAGTTTTCTGTACGGGGAGAAGGCCTTCGGCGGGATTTCCGTGATGCTGTTCTGCTCCAAACGTCTGCGAATGATTGACAACGGAGTATAAGTTAACAAACTTTCAAGGCAAACATCGCTTGATATTTCCCCCGTAGAAATTGCCCCCGGGGGAGAAAAAAAAGGGAAGCTCTGTCAACGTCAAATTAATTGCTTTTTATAAGCAAGACTATGGCGAGGATAAAAGGCAAGCTCGTGTGCAACATCGTGAATAAAACTCGACATATATTAAACGATAAATATAATTTTGAAAATAAGTTCGATAGCCAGCACACTTAAGCGATGTTAATCTAATATCAAATTGCGTTGAAAAATCTCGAGTTAAATTCAATTTAATTAAACCGATGAAAGTACTATAGTTATCATCCAATGCAAAATTTCATGCTGTTTGATTCGAGATTTCTGTTAGTGCAATGGTAACGTTCGACAATTCTACGTGGAATATCTATATTGGCAAAGTCGTGTGTTACGAACAGCTCGGTGGTGTCCTCGGGAAGATGGGTGGGCACTTTCGTCAAAGAATTCTCCCTGCAGTCGACGATACCATTAGCGCATTTGCAAGGATGCGGGCACTGTGGTTCCGCGCTGCACTCTGATCCTGTGCGCTCAACCAGCCCGGAACACTTGAACTCATGCTCCTGTTGTGCAAAGTGAGACGTGAGAGTTTCGCATCAGTGAAATAGTGGTTGAAAGGTTCGCGACGTAAAGTGTAAAAAAAAAAACGAGGGAAAAAATTCAGTTTGGTTAACCGTAAAACCTGGGAAGTGTCGTGCAAAAAATTTTTGTTTCGAAATTTTTATGATGAAATTCGAGCGGCGTTAGGTGAATATTAAATTGTTCCGTTTGCGAGAAAAATCGATTAACCGGTGACTCTGTTTTAAAGATCAATGCAGGTATGCATTACCTGAACGTCGGCGATATTTCGATCCTTCAAATGAATCGGTGAGGCGCAACGAGTGTGTTGGCCAAGACGTGGATAGGTTTTCAAATGTCGAGGAAGCCAGGCTAAATGGCAGTCGCAGGAAAGTGGGTTCTCTATCAGTTTCAACGTACGCAGGTGCGACAAACCGTTCAGCATTTCTTTGCCCAGCGTTGTTAGTTTGTTGTTGTTCAGCATTCTGCAATAGAATCGTAATAGGTCGTGAATTATTGCCTCTCTTGCGTTGGATATTGCATTTCATCATATAGAAAATATAATTATTTATATTACTCACAGTATCTCTAAATCTTTCAGCTCTCTTATTGACGCCTCGTCGATGCAGGTCAACACGTTGTTGTCGAGCAACCTGGTGATCAAATTATATTTTAACGCGAAAAATTCTCTTGCCCATAATTTCACGATTATCGATTTTGCAACTGTCTCAATTCATCTGCCGTCTTAAATTTACGATTCACGTTCAATGACAATTGAACAATGAAAATTAATGAAAATTTTACGTTCTCAACAATTGATGAAACACTTACAAATATTTAAGTGACGATATTCCTCTGAGCGTCTTTGGTCCAATCGTGGCGACTTGATTGTGACTGAGGTCTCTGCAACAAAACACAAATGCGCATGACATCGGCGAACCTTGTTACGATATGCCTGGCGGAATTCTACAAACCTCCAAGTAAAACAACGACTTCATTAAAATTGTACGGTTCGATGATCAAGTAAATTACGTTCCTTTCCTTTAGAGGGACCAATCTTTGTTAAGGCCAGCGCGACTCCTTTACTTGAGTTTCATAAACGAAGATACAATGATGTTACGGCAATTGCATTGTTAAACGCGACGTTAGGAAAGAACAAACGTCTCGTTCGTTCGCGAACAGTCGTAAACTTCAATTGCAATAGTTGGTACGTCGACCTTTCAAAGTTCTCCGTCTTCGAAGGAAAGTCGATTTCCTATGAGTAAGAACACCGGTGCGCGTTCCACTTTGCGCCACTTTTTTCCTCAAGTTCGCTATACATATGATCGATTATTTAAAAACTTGTCGGGTGTCAGTGGGACCCTATGGACGACAGTCCCCACGGACAATTCTTTGCAACAGTTGAAAACTCACGTGTGACCGTGTGCACGTGCATCAGTCACGTGGCTCGCTATAGACTTCTTTAAGGTTTCAGAGGGTCGTTACACGAGTAACGAGTGACCATATCCACGACCTCACGTGACACGTTGATTTCCGCGAAACAAACAGCAACCCCTTTTCTACGATATGCCAAACGAGTACATTTTTTCAAATATAAATACATCAAAATTTTCTGTCTTTTCCGATACCTCTAATTTTTAATCATTTCTGTTCAACGTCATATCCATTCATTTCTCAATCGCCAATACACAGAACACGTTTTACTGTGTTCGAGCATTGCTCCTAAATCTTTTCGTTTAGGCACCGCAATTATTTTTTAAACGGCAGCCGATCGAAATTATAAATAAAGCGACCGTGTGTCGTACGTAAAGTGCGACAACCGAGGGTTAATGAAATAAAGAACTGGGCTACGAAATATGCATATCAACAGAACAGTGAAGCAATTTTTATTTTTATTTGACACAGCAATGTTTAATCAGATCTGACAAAATGTAATATCTACGAAGCATTTCGTTTCACCCGCCCAAAAATAAGTGCGTGCATAATTATCGAGCTGATGAGGGACAATCTCGAGACTGTTGTTTAACGCAAAAGGGTTAATTCGTATCGCCGCGGTCCCGCTGTACGTCGCGAAACCAGGTTACAAAACCGATCGGCGGAACCGTTTTCTCGCCGCGCAGTGCGCCCCGTCATATCTATCACCATAATTTCCCCCGGAACGAGACACCATGAATAATGCATCGCATCGCAACGTTTTTCGTGTTGCAACTCTGCGCACCTAACGGCAGAGTCAATCACGATAATGGATCCTCCGCTAAACCGGGAGGTTCATTTAAATAGATTGCGTTACGTCTCGCGTTGCAAAGATCCTCGCGAGCCATCCTCCCCTTGTGCACGAGTTAACCGGACGTTTGCGATGATAGGTTAGAGGTCCCGGTGCCTGGTTCACCGTTGACCATCCATTGCCTTGGAACCCGCAGCCTGTAATTATGTCCGCTGGAAAGGCCACGGACGGCGAGCATCCCCGTAGATGAGGACGAGAAACAAAAATAGCGAACGGAGAGTCCGTCGGGTTCTCCGTGCGAGATTGAACCAGAGAAAGAAAGAGCCACGGTATTCCGGACCCGAAGTGAGCGCGAACACGGGGCAACAACTGGCAGATTTAGACTCCTGCTTACCGGAGCCAATCCTGAAAGCAATTACCGAATTTCGACCACGTAGACACGCCAGCGGCAAAAGGAAGACCGAGCTTTTAGTGCTGCCAGTTTCATTTGGAACCGCTGTTGCAGCTTGATCATGATAAGTTCCTAATTTGAGCAAGCAATTTCGTGCGGCCACGAGTGGCGAACGTTTCCTGTTGACGATGATAGGAACTCGCCGGATAATTCGGTTTCGTTTGCCGTCCTATGATTTTATTTTCTTCTTCGGTTATGGAGGTGACGTAGGTATCGATTGGACGCTGTTCTACCGTTAGTTTCGTTGAATTTCAATAATTTCGAACATGTGACGAAGGGCCCTGGTGGTAGATTAAACTCCCAGTGCGCTCCAGCCAATCCAGAAAGCAATTACCGAATTTCGACGTAGCCGCTCCTTCACTGGAACTAACAAAAGGATCTTCTGGACCTCGTATCTCTCTCTCTCTCTCTCTCTACCTCTACCTCTCGTATCCGCCGTGCTCAATTCCGGATGCTGGCTGCCACTGTGCTTTGTGTTTGCGCGATAAGAGTCGGATGAAACGAAACCTGATTGCAAGAGTTTGGGGATCATAAGAGAATCGTTTGTCCGTCACAGAGAAGCTGGCGATTTTATTTTGCCTGACTTCTAGGTACGTTCGAAAATGTCTAATCAGTCCGTTGAATGTATCCAGAAACGTTTACGTTTATGGGGAAATAAATATGGGGATAGCTGACTGCTGGTGTCGCGGCAGAATTTCGTGAAATGGACACACGCATACAACGAAAGAAAATTTCATAGGAAATTATGGAGTATTTGCATGTAACTAGTACTAGCTAAAACTGCTGTTTGCGGTTTCGAACATTTCACCCCTATTATTCTTCCTTTTCACACAAATAAATTTCGTATAATAGTAATAATATACCAAATATGTGCACCGTATCAAATCGTGATAGCTACTTTGCGATTTGTAGCCACAAATACCGGGCAAAAGTAACGCGGAATAAGGTGACCTGGCATCGATTTCAGGATGCATAGGAGCATCGAACTCCGTCTCCACAGCGACGAAATAATACGCGATCGTAAATTTTCATGGCTGCGAATCGTAAGACTGTACGCCAAAGCGTTTTCGTTGCTTAAATCACCGCAACACCGGGTTGTCAAAGGGACGTGGAACGTTTGTCCCGGTTATTATCGGCTTAAGTGTACAGCGAACAAATGTTATTGCGTCGTAAATACAAGCTTGTACGTTCACCACGGGTTCGAAGGTATCGCGTTTCAAACCGGCGCAATATGCTTACACGACGGAGTGATACTAATCAGCCGAGTGTCCGCGCCCCTTTCCATTGTGTCAAACCATTTATTACCGGCGAGCTTCATCCTCTTACCACCTTCGAATAGCTTTCTACGTTTGCACGATGGGTTAATCACACGTTTCGTTACCGTGGCCTGCCTGTTCAGCTCGCAGAGAACATACTGGAGCTTCGTACACGACGGCCACGTCCGCCCTGGAATCGGGGAATCTCCTTGCTGAGTTAATTAATATTTTGCGACGCTTAATTGCTGGCCTGTACGGAAACGTGTCGTCCCTGCGCGGAGGGGGACAACGATGGGGATTAATCAATATCTAGAATGCATGATTACACCTTCGAGTGCTCGCGTGCGTTGCATTTGAATTTCCGAAGAATTATGCAACGCGTGGGCGGATCGTCTAGAGTCCGGGGATATAAATTGGCGTGGATTTTTTTCGTTAGTTATGAACGATTTGTTACGACAGAGGCAGGAGACGCGGTTCAATTGCGAGATGGATTGAACGGTACTTGGAGAAATACATTTTTATATTGCTCGGTGTTCAGAAGGGTTAGAAGAATGTGTACATCTGACAATTTGGTGTAGCGTTTGACAATGTCGCCGAGTTGAGCGTGACGCATACTGCAAAATGAAGTAATAACTGTGGTTACGTGGTGGATGGAATTGCAAGTATTAATAATGGAAATTGCAGCGTGAATGCTGAGAGCGGCATTAATGTAAATGCTGGAATAAATAGTAACGATACTATATGTATACTTCATCGAGAACCTACAATTAGTGTCATTTTAATGAAGTTTCTAAAATAATAAATGGCAAAAAATTTAATTAGATTACGCCGTATAATAAGGAATTTCTATTAAATTAAGAAGATGCCAATTGTTAGTCTCGATAAATTTGGATTCGATAAGATTAGACGTGAAATAGATAAATATCATATCAATCGTTTCTTTTAATCAAATATCTCTTGTTAATATGGACATTAAAATTCATCGTTCTATTTTGATCGTTCTTTATATTTTTAATATCTCCAATTTATCTATCGGTCTCAATTGCTTTCACGTCATAGAAAATGGACAAGAAATCCGCGGCTATTTTATTTTCGCATCGCAAAAAGGCTTGTCCCACATTTCCACAGATATCTTTACGAAATTTCAATGTATTTAAACACCAACGTGGAATCACGTAGCTAATGAATAATACGCGTTTCAATTCCTAAATGTCCCGCAAAAATCTTCACCTTGGCATAAAACTTCTGGACAACCCTAATCCTTCAACGAACGCCTACTATTTTATTAACTATTTCTTCGCTATCTAAATTTCCGATCCTCTCAGACGAGCAGTGGAACACATTCAATACGAGAGTAGGTAGGAATCAATTTATTTGAAAGCAGATCAGCCAGAGCTAGAAACTACCAAAGCCGGCCAGTAATTTCGCCAAGCAACACCCCCATCAGCGTATTAACCTTCTCTGGTTTCCCGACTGGGCATCGACTTATCCACGGACGGATGAAGGATTATCAGGCGTCCGGATGCCCGTGAGAATCTCGCAACATAATACGCCCTTTTGTAAGCTGCCTGATCCCAAGCCTTATCATCAAAACTGTGGGTTACGTGTCCGGAGGCAGAGTGGCGGGCCTCGAAGAGTCGTGAAACTTTTCAGTCTCCTCTGCCCACTTCGCAACACATGATAGATGGCCCATCTCTCCTTCATCTTTTCGTTCGTCTTCCCTCGCGTCTTCTTGCTCCCTTTTGTTTCACCATTCCGCCACCTCGTCCTTCCTCTTCCACCTTTTATTCTTGTTCCCGATCCCGCCCTGTCAATCTCAATGAAACGACCGCCGCCACGACGAGGCCGACCTTTTCATTTCTCGTTCCGGTCGATACACTATGGGCATCGTCTACACGGAAGCCGTGTCCATTCGAACGCGATAGCATCACGACATCGACTCCCTCGTCGCCCCTAGACCAGGTGCCCCATTCGAGAAGAACCGATTCAAGATTCATGATCGAGAACCACGTCGAGGGAAAAGTGGACCTTCGTGTTAATCTATGGATCGCATACCTCTCCGCCGGTGCTCGATCTTCTTGCCAGCTAGTGGTTGACCGCTTCTCGATCGGTTCGGCGCTTATCATGCATGAATTTTTCGACCGGCTGGCTGGATGATTGTAGATAAAGGCGAATATGATATTTGATGAAAAAACAACTGCCGGCTTTAGTTGTTTTTTCTTTTCTTTGTTAAAGATTGTTTGGTGAAATTGTAATACATGTATGTAATATTATTGAAATTTTTCTATACAGCATTATTATTGTATTTCCAATGGTAAATTCGTCGGGGTTGCATTCCAGAAAACGGCACCGGCACCAGTAACTTTGAAAAGATATTATTCTGTCGCGGTAATGCTTCGAATACTAGTGACCCCACCATTAACGAAGACGCTCATTAAAAAAAGATAGCCCCAAGAAAACGAATATTCCCTCGAAAGGGAGTAAATAGAACGAAACTGCGCTGCCGCTATTCCATCAAAGAGAATTAAACCGCTGAATATTTCGCAAAGCGCGGGCATCAACGGGACAATGATCAAATACAACGAAATGTTTTTCGTTCGCGAAAAGCTGTTCCACTTTCCGCGGACAATGGCGGTTGTCCGCGAACGGCGCAAAAAGAATGTCAAAAGTCGCCGCTCCAAAAAAATACAAACAAAAATTAGAACACTGGCCGCCGATTGATAAAACTTCCGCTCGCTTTTTTCCTTTCTTTCCATTCCGCTTCTCTGCTTTTCTCTTTCGTTGTTTAAATCTGAGAAACGGGAAACGGGACGCGAACGATCGCCCTTAAAAGAGTAGCGAAACGGAAGAAGAGTTGAAAACCGTGCGGAAAAGTCATGGGTGTTCGATCGCCATGGTGCAGGAGTATCGTGGGGAACGAGGGGAGTTCGCGCGGCGGGTTTCGCAAACCGAACTCGTGTACTTCCGCGTGTACACGTACGCGTGGGTGGTATGTAGGCCATCGTCTGAAAAGTTTATGCGATAACCTGTGTGCTGTGCGCGACACTGACGAGAAACGGATCGTGCACGGACTTTCGCGACTGTCGGCCACGCGTTTTAAACAAATTCGCGACGCCGAAACACGTCTGTCAACGGCTAAACGAATTGTAAAACGCGTCTACCACGTTGGTTTATACGCTTCTGTTCTTCGCGATTCGGACTCGGCTCCGTTGCTCGAGAAGCGTACAATGTAACAGAATCTGAAGCTAACGTTATTGAGAAGTATTGTCATTATGACGGGTAAATTTCGGTTAGTATGAATGAATATGGACGAAGGGTCTCTCATGGTTTTTTTTTAATTTTCTATTGAAAGATCCAAGTTTCATCCCGATGGAATAAAAGATTTATGGCTTCTGAATGTTAGTAATAAGTACTAAAGACACTATTTCTCTTTGATTCCTTAAAACGATCAGCTATTTGCACGCTGTTCGATCGTTCAATTCAACGAATAAGATTAAGATTCAAATAAATTCAGTCGATTCTGCGATACTTACAGTCGTTTTAAGTTGATCATGTTGGTAAAGAGAAGATCGGGGATGTGACGTATTTGATTATTGTTCAAACGTAGCTTCTCGACCCCGACTAAATCCTGGAAGGCACCCCTCTCGATGGTGTGAATCTGATTATTTGACAGCCAGCTGTAAAACATGCATCGAACACTGAAATCTCAAATTTTCTGCGAAAAAAAAACACAAAAAATCTACCATCGAATCCCGCTAACACTAATAATCCCCGTATCAATAGTACGATCATTGAAATATTCTTCTTCGCAGCGACTCGACCTTTATAGCAATAATCGTGAATTTAAAGCGGTCTCCAAAAGTGTACAATTTTCGTACAAAGACAGAGTTCCGACTAATACCATTCGCGACAAATTCGCCAAAATCTCGAGAACATTTCATCCCCCTTAAAAGTCGAGGCAGCTTCAAACTCGCGGCCTGCATTGAAATCTATTTACAGCACGCGGTCCAAAACTATCCGACAACCGCCCCCACCACCGGCTTTATTGTTCCCGTCAGACCCGCAGATCGTTTCCTTATTCTACAAACGGTTACTCACAGAACGTGAAGCGTGGCCATGTCTTCAAAGTCCGTCTTGAATATCACCGAGATATTGTTCCCTTGGAGGTCCCTGGAACAAAGAGCAACGTAGCAATAAATTACACTCGCTTCGTGGCGCAGTAGCGCGAGTCAATAATGCGTCCGTCTAGCGGGGCTAAAAATATAATTATCCCTTCGTTCGAAAAGTTTATAAAAATCTCGCGACAAATATTTTCTTCCTTATACATGTGTATATATATATACGTGCAGCACAAAAAGGCGAACCCCCTCGTTCGTCGCGTTCATCTAATTCCATTTTAACTTTCACCCACACCGACGCACTCTTTCACTGTACTTTGCGTCGCAGCAACCCCCGTACCATTGCCCCCGCATCTCGTTCGTCGTATTTATTTGCCGCGAATAAGTATTTCTGTTTTCCTGGCCCGTGCAAATATTTGTCGCGACACAGCGGGGATAGAGAGAGAGTGAGAGGGAGAGAGCCGGCACAAAGAGCAACCTTCGGAGAAATTTTATCGCGAGCACCCTTTTTTTTCTCCCCCTCGTTTTAAAACGTTGTCGCCGTTTACGCGCTGCTCAAAGCCAACCCCGTCAGCGCGACACCCTGTAGACTGTGAAAACGGGCCCATCGGACTGTAAATCCGGATTTCGTTCGATGCTTTGTCCCGTTGTTTTCGTTTATTCAAACTGATGTTGAACGCGATATAAAGTACTGAACTGTCGGGGGACGCGCGTTTGGGGACGAGTATTTAGAAATGGGACGTTTACTTCGAGTTACGATACTTCGAAGATTATTTTGGGGTGGTTAGAATTGATGCGAACTATTCTGTCATTTTCTGTTTCAATATAATTCGGTTCGAATTGGATTTAATTGGGCGTAATTAAGAATTGCTAATATTTGTCAAGCACAATAATGTACTGACGATTACTGCTTTAAATACAATAATTTCTGCTTTGGCGTGCGACATATTTACACGGACCAGCTTGACAATATTACGGAACAATCAACGTCATTGATTTATCTCAGCTCGTCGGTCGGGACAACAAGTATCCCAGTCATGAAATTCGAGAAATCGATCAAACTGAAAGGGTAAAATCCGTCGAACGAATTTTGTTCCAAAGTTGCAGCGGGTAACTAGAGAGCGTGAATCTGCTCTTCTCGTGAAGAGGATGAGAGAGAGAGAGAGAGGAGACCGAGAGGGGTAGCCGTCAAACACAGCCGTCTGCAGCCCCCGTCCGGACAAGTTATTAAGGCCTTATTAAATTGGTTCCTTTTCCCGAGGAACTTTTTTACCTGACAAAAAGAAAGGTAAAAAAAGACCAGACGTAGGCACAAGTAACGGGTCGAGCCTACTGCTCGTCGACTTCCTTTCCTACGGATTTGCCCGTCGCCTCCATCTTCCGTTTTTCCATTCTTTCCCCTGATTTTCCCATTTTCCTTCGCCGAAACGTCGACGACGACGAGGCGGAACCCGAATTATTTCCCCGTTTTCGTTGCCAGACGCGACGGTTCACCGACGAAACGAGACGAGCCGCTGCTTTTCTTTTGCCGGCCCTTTTAAGCCTTGCGTGAGATTTTAATTTCACCACGGCCGTCATGGTTTTTCGGTTGCACTCCACGTCGGTTTTCCGATGCTTTCCTCTGTCGCTGAATATTTTCGTCGCGTTGCTCGCGGAATAATGACCCTGTCTGGACACAGGTGAACTCACGGTTTTAGATTAGAGAAATGAGTAAAGAACCACTCGTTGTTCCATGCAACAGATATTGTATGTACCTCTGATTCGGCTTTAGTAACGGTGCATGCGTAAATCGTCTTTCGTCGAATTTTCAATCGCAAAGTCAATTTCTCTCACGTGCGAATGCACAGACGGAAAACCCGCTGGAATTGAAATCATTGATTTGGCGGTTGTTTCGAAAATAGAAAGCTGTGTGCTCGTGATCGATGATAAATTTGTACGACTCGACGCTGCGTTTTTGGATTCGAAACGCTTCTGTTTGCGCTAGATTTATTACAGGGATGACGGCAAAAACTTGTTTGTCCGCGCGATTCGGATGCGATCGATAAGTTTGTAAGCTGGTGAGTAACTGAATTGCGGGAGTAAAAAGTATTCGACAGGAGAAACGGGGTAGATAAATAAAAAATAGTAAATAGCAGCAGATCAATGGAAATTAATAATCCAAATATAATAAGGCCCCGCTGTAAATGTCGCCAGTTGATTGAAAAGAACGAATTACAAGAGACAAACGGAAACTAGCCGTAACAAAATTGTTATCTTTTTGAAACTAATGTCGAGTTCACGAAAAAATATAAATCCGCGGGAAAGAACGGCAAAGCAATGAAAAAGGTATGAAAGACACAACGAATCGAATTGAAAACGAATAAAATACTTGAAGCGACATAAACAAATGTATTCGTGACGAGCGCAGGACTGAGTATTGAAAAGATAACAGTAAACAGCATCTAAAAAACGCAAAAGCCAAAAAACCGACAAAAATGGGAAAAAAAACCAATAATATCAATAGAGCGACGAGCACAGAACCAGCGAATGGAAATAAAGTGAATTTTAAGCGAGGCTATCTTTTAAATTGAGAGATCAAATCACGGACAGTCGTGTGGAGCGTTCGTAATCGTGACATCTCGTTGTCGATGGACAGAAAGAGTTTACCGGAAGAGGAACCCCTCCAAAAAAAGAAGAAAGAAAAACAAAAAAAAATAACGAGTGGCGCTCGCGGGACCGAGGGTATTTAAAATTCAGCCCCGAAGCATTTCGTCGATGGAGACAGGCGAGTACGGATAGGCAATCCTCTTGATAATCGTTAAATGAAAAAAACGTGTCGACGATGGGTAAACAGCAGCGCGAAAAAATCTGTCGAAACGGCGCTTGTACGCGACATCGACAAGCGACTCTTGTTTCCCGCGTGTGACTTTTCGCTCGCAAGGATAATGCAGAATTGAAAATCGGGCCCGAAGAGAGGAGTGCAAACTCTCCATTCCCTTTGTTTTCGCCACGTTTTAAAAATCGCTCCGAATAATTGATAATTTACGAGAAGCAGCTGATGTATTATTAAAAGCCGTCAGATATATCAGGGATGTCAATAATCGCGAATTAATCTGAATAAATTAATTCCGATTATTCCCCGCAAAGTTAGAACATTTTCCAGACCGGATTCGTAAAAATATCAAGGAGAAAACAATGGTTCCGACTTCGCGGACACTTGGACAATTATTCTCCTCGAAAGTTAATTTCGTAAGAATACTTAATGTCTCCGAAGTTTAACCCACTTATTACGGTCTCGTTTAAGCGGCGGTTAATTGAATACCAACGGGAGCTTATGACTTTAACTTTCAGTTGAAATAAAAGTGGGGGAGCTAACGAGTGTTAAGAGACTTCAATGGAAGCTTCTTCAATTAAACCTTCCAACAAATTAGAATTTCTCAAACGTCCACTTCCTTGAATCACTGGATCTCTCTAATGCAACAAATCTACGAAGACAGAGGATACCGCACACTTTTAATGAACCCCCCGATTGTTTCTACACTTTCGTTCCATCAATCTCAACTTTCCACGACCATACGAAACTCATCATTTCAATTTACCAATTGAAACAAGCATGTCCCGCGTAACACGGGTCGCGCGAGATTGACGAGACGACATAAACGACATCGTTTACGATCGATGGTGTTATCGAATCGGAAGCAGCCCAGTCTGGCCGCATAATCCAGTTTATCATCGATTCGATTAACCCTGTACAAGGCAAAACGAGCGTGGCCCGCAAGCCGGCTAACGAAGGCAATACGAAGAACACGGAGCACGTTATCATCCTTCCACTTTGTCGTTCGCGACGTCGATCGAAATGCCTCGAAGAAGGGGGTAACACGCGACGTGCATCTCCGGCCGTTAAAACGGTAATCCGTCTCGCCTGCTGGCGGAATATCGACGCGTTTTTCCACGTAGAATCTCGACGGTCGACATAAATCATGTCGTCGCGACGCTCCACGGAAGTTATGGATCTATACGGGCCGATTCTTGCGAGCAAAATCTCTTTAGTTGCCCCTTTAAAGGCGAAGAGGAGAAAAGATGACGCGGGGAGAAATTCTTGACGTTCCAGAGAAGTGTTGGATCTCCGCGAGAAAATGATGAGAAAATAAACAGATGGAAATGAGAGCTGATTACGATATTTCTTGTGAAATTCAACGTCTATAGAATACTTTAAGCGGATTGAGAAAATTGTTTAAAACATTGCACCGTTATCTTGATAATTTTATGTTTCATCCATCTGAGAGTATTCGGTTATTCGGATAAAGTTTCCGAAACGATACCAAATTGAAGTAGCTGTATTCGTTTAAATAATGCAGCGTTATTGGATGTTAACACTGTGTCTTTTTATCCGTTTATTGAATCTCTAATAACGCCGTGTTCCACATATTTCTCTTTAATATACTTGTGAAAACTTTTTTAATTTTGTTATGGGGGTTGCAACACAGACGAGTTCAGGCTTTGCATACTTTACCAAGCCTATACTCTCCTATCCCACTCTGTTGCATGCTGCGCGTTTCTCTCCCACCTTCTCTTCCCTCCCTTTTTTTTTATTCCCTTTAATGTCATTGAAAGTTCCCTTTAGTTTTCTCATTGGGTTTTTTAATAACGCCAGGCTGATGCTTTGTGCAAAGGTAAAGCAAGTTTTATGAGACGCTGTAAGACCGAGAAATTACTATCTGTTCATGCATTTTTCACCCGACGTTTAATATTCCTTTATCTTTGTCGTAACTTCATCGACATTGCTCTACTGTTTCAAAACGAACTTGCGCAGAGGGCCAACAAAATTACAAAAAAGACAAAGGAACGTCTTACGGAAGCTTCGGGTGTTTGATAAAATAGTGCTAACGAATAATGATAAGCACTCTCTTACGTTTGTTTTTAAATTCACATTTATGCCTGTATTATTGATCCTATAAATATTTATTAAATAATACTAATTAATAATAATCCAGAGATGAAAAATAACAGTTATTTAAAATTTTGTTCAGGTAAACGTAATTGATAAAAAGGCTGATTTTGTGTTCTAATGGAAGTGACTTATCATTCAATCTTCAAGAAATTTTGGAAAAAATGATTGGCTAAAAAATTTTCATTTTTAACTTTTCTGGTTACGAATAACGATAATTAATGACCAAAATTGTTTTCGATTATAAATAATTGTTATTGGGCGGCAGAAATCTTTTTGATTACGAATGATCATTACTGAAGACAATGATTTTTTTCGGCTGCGAATTACCATTACAGTTGAGGGAATTTTTTTTGGTTACGAGGGACCAATATCGATGCCCGGCTTTCGTTTTGGTTACACCAGATCTACAATTTTACCTTCGCGTATTTATTAGTTTCTGAGATATTAATAAAAAGACTTTCGGTGCTATACATTGAAAGCTGAGTAGGCATACATATATTTATTACTAACACAACCGTCTTGGCTGTGGTGGCGTCATCGTCGAGTGCCGTGAGAAATTTTGTTAGTAAACACCGATTACGAGACTGAACCACACAGAGTCCTGTTGTACGATCTCTATTTGCCCGTTTTACAATGCAATTCGTAAACATTTTTCAATCATGATTGTGCATTATGAAGAAAGTGAAATGCAGTCGTTGTCGAAGTATGATATGCGATCCACTTTTTCCTTCTGCTACCTTCTCCTTGATTGGTAATTTTAACAGAAGAACATGTGTGATTGGTGACATTGTTGGTTAGGTGGACCAATGAGCGAGTCAGACTCTGCACGTACTTTTTAAAATTGAGGAAGAAGAACGTCGCGGAAGAAGCAGTAGAGTGTGACGTGTGACGTTGATCGAAGTTCTTCTAACGAGACAACGAAGATATTGATTTGAATGGTTATTTATCGCGATCTGGTCATTCTTAAATACGTCGGGTTGCATGTCAATACTGTCGCGACGGTTTTTCTTGTGGTCGGAAGCTTGAACGGTACATGCAAAACAGTATACGATCGAAAGTAGAACGGGCTTTCCGTTTTCCAGAAAGAACAGGCCGGACGCCATGATGTACGTTCTACGTAGTAGCCCTTTGTCTTTCTGTGCGCGAGTGTCGTTCCATATTCGCCGCCGATTTTTTCAGTCGTATCGCGAGTGACTGTGTTCGTGCTAATTGTGCAAAGTGCCATGGATACCTCATAATGGATACGCGAAATGGATACGTCATAATGGATACTTCATAATGGATATACGATGGATACCTCATAATGGATATACCATGGATATACCTAATCATGGATGCTGTTCAACGCAAAAGCTACATGGATTGCAGTCGGTCCTCCATCTTGATGAGGCGGCTTCTTGGTGTTCAACGTCAGCGAACGGTGAGTCCTAATATCCAGCGTCGAAATATTTTTATGCTATTATCGCACACAAGGGAATGTCGTCCGAAAGAACAAGTTCGATACGCGAAATAATTAACCGTCATACGAAATCAGTAGTATTAACTATTAACGTTCGAAACAATTTGCAAGCGCGTTTTTCATCGCGATATTCATAATATCATTAATACGAATAGTTAGTTAGTAAAATGATCGGGTAATTTATATATTTCGCAATTTATTTCTCGCGATCGAGATTGTTAGGTTAGAAAACGCACGGTATCGTACAAAATTACATTCTCCGCGTTCTCGTTCACATTTTTATTCGGTCTGCGTACTCTCGCCTCTCATTACAATGTTCAATCATTCCCGGAGCCCTGTGATGTGCACGCGTACCGAACTGAGCATCAACGGAATACACGCGTATTGTCGATTGCATCCACCAACAGGTACACTAATCACGGAGCCCGCTGTCTTTTAAGATTATTAAAATCGTCAAAGTTTCAAAGTCCGCAAAGGGTTGATTACCCTGCAAGATATTTATGGCTGGGCTGATCTCTTCCTTCGCTCGAATTAACCGCGGAAAGAGCCATTCTCTTCGTGTGCCATTGCCAGAGCTTGGTGATAGATTGCTCACACGATAATTGATTTCCTACGTCCCATCGTGTCGAGTAATTATGCAGATTTGCGGAAAAAATTAATAATACGTGATTTATATATCCAGACAATCCTCCAATGAATTCTTTGCCAAATCGAAACGGTTGTTGTCATGCAAAAATTGTAATTGTTTCTCAAAATACCTATTGGAATCTACGTAAACTGTTATTGTATTTATTCAACTTGATGTTATACACAACTATAATTGTTGCAAAGGGATTTCAATTGTATAGTACAATTTCAATCCACCATTATATTCTATAATGTATTTTTCAATAAGTCGATCTTTTTCCTAGCCCGTTGAGATCGGTTCGTAACTTATGTACAGAATTTACAAGGAAACGTTCCTACTATTTACTCTATCTGGATAAGGAGATTTCGTCGGATGGCAAATGCTACCCTACTGAAGTTCATTATATTGGGTGCCTATAGGTATTTGTCTAAATTAAATTATTTACTTAGTAGACGGTTTGCATTAAATTAGTTTGCATTAAGAATAGAGCCATGCATTAATTGCTGTACGATAAAAGAATTTGCGAATAGGATCTGCTGTTTCACGAGTAAAGTGCTTGCCTTTTGAAACGAGCTATACGTTTTGTGCCCAGTTTCACTTCATACTAACGCGACAATTTTTCTATTTATACATGGACTGCTAATTATTATATACGATTTGCCACAGTCAATCCTATTGTAATTACGCAAAGCTTTTGAAACATTACGCTCGCATGTGAAGAAAGTTTTGCGGAAAGCAAACTGACGATTGCACATGGTAATGATAATAATGGCAAGTTCGGGTATTTGCGTGCAAATGAAAAAGAAATTGACATGCTAAAACGCGTATTTGAACACAATATATATATATATATATGTATAGCGCGATCTGGAAAACAAGCACTATGCTCATGCTTCTGCATGTCTCAATCTTTTTCTGCATGTTTCAATCCTTCTCTGCATGTTTCAATCTTTTCCTGCAGTCCCCTATTGGCAACTATTTTATAATATGGAAATTAATGAACCGTTCATTAGTACGACGGATGTTTAGATCCGCAACTTATTTGATAAATAAATATCATGCAAATTACCAATAATCATAGACACCTAAAACATATGTCAGTAAATTTAGTACGACAGTATTTACCACTCTGCAAAAACTCATTACTCGGAGGGAGAAATTAGTAGGAATCTTTTCTTCCTAGTGGCTTTATTTCATCATGTGATAGAGTCAAGCTCTGTTTTTGAGTCGCTCAGTTCTTCGTTTTTATATTCTTACGAGGTTTTATTATTATTTTGCGATAGAACCGGTTACTCTACAGTTCGAAATGTTTTCCCTTTAAAAGAAAATCTCGATATCTTCAGTCACCAGCAAATTTTGTTGCTAATGCTGCTTATTGTATGTCACTTATTGTTAGTTCATTAGGCAGTACCGGCTATTGGTACGGGGGAAACATATTTATATTGGTTGCCTATGACTATAAATTTGAATTAAATGATTTAGATAATAGAACTTTTACATTAAATTAGTTTGTACTAAAAAGTAGAGATGGCATTAATTATTGTACGATAAAAAAATTAGCGAATAGAAACTGTTGTTTAACGAGTAAACAGGTTGCTTCTTCAAGCGAGGTATACATTTTGTGCCCAGGTTCGCTTCATACCAGCCATAGCATGCCAATTTTTTTATTTATGGAAGGACTTCGAATTATTATATACCTCATGCAATTGTCAACCCCATTGTAATTGCGCAGAGTTTCTTTCGATAAATTACGCTCGCACGCGAAGGAAGGTTTGCGCAAGGAAAATTGACGATTGCAGGCGGTAATGATAATACATAATGGCAAGTTCTTGTATTTTGGTGTGAATGAAAAAAAATTGGCACGTTATAAAGTATACTTGGCCACAATACATATGTACAGTCCGCTTGCAAGCAAGCACTATGCTCATGATAATCTTTGTTTGCATTCCCGATTGGAAGCTGCTTTATAGTATGGAAATTAATGTACTGCCCATTAGAACGACGAAAATTTAGGACCACAGATTATTTTATTACAACATATCTAAATTAGTAACAGTCATAGACACCCACTATCTATAGCAGTTTTAGTGAAGACCTCGACAAAAGCTCATCAAATCTTTCGATTCAGATTTAAAGGAAATTAGCAGGGATCTTTTCCACCTAATGCTTCTATTTACTCATGTGACAGAGTCAAATTCCCTTTTTTATTCAATACAAATCTGCATGACCACGACCTCTCGAATTTCTTTTCTTATTTTGTAATAGAACCAATGGCTCTACTGTTTGAAATGTTGTCGCTTTCAAAGAAAATCTCGGTACTCGCAGTAATCAGCTGACTTCGTTATTAATGTTTCTTATTATACGTCAAAAAAATGCGATTGAAATTGCATGTACAACGATCGAATGCTATTTCACAGCTGTTATCTGTTTTTCATTCAGAATGCCAAAGTATCTTATAAAGCGTATACACGCACGGTGTCAAGTTCCTCGTTTGAAAAATACAGAACAAAATTAAGACAGCAAAAATAGCTATGACTAGAATGGGGTGTAACGCCTTAGTAATTGAAGCGCACTGGAAGAAGAATCGGCGGAGGAGAGAATGGCTCAGTTAAATATTCGAATGCTCGTCGAGTGCATTCAAAATCGATGCTCAGACTCGGTACGCCATCATTGTGAACTATATTTTGAACTTTTATACATATGTATGTCTTTTATCACGTGTACATTTCAAGAGATATTGCATATATGTATGTGTATTATCATACGGACCGTATGAAAAGGTATGTGACGAACAGGTACTATATTTTTTTTTTTATGCGAGTGAATCATGAGCGCTTCAATTAAGCGACTTAATCAATACTTAACAGCTTTCAATATGTATTACAATCTAGCAATTATTACCTACCCCACGAACACTATTTACAATTAGTTACAATGCGCTCATGGTTCGTTCGAAGAAAAATTCCAAACGCGTAAGATGCAAGACGTAGGATGCAAGTGGCAACCCAAATGTTTTCCTATTTGCTTTCCCCCTCGATTATTACTTATGGGTGGGCTCAAGCTGAAGCGTCAGCCATCGGCAATGGTTATCCCTAACCAAAAGAAATGTCCGTCAGATAAAATGACTATTCGCGACCAACAACTTCCAACACCAACTTCATTCAGATTCAAATCGAGAGATTCAATTGATTTAAATAAAAATTCGACATAGTCTCGGAAATGACAACGAACCAAGCTATTCCTCTAGATCAAAGATCCATGGTATTAAATGCGAAAAGAATCCCATATCTTTCTTCCTTCCAGCATCCAGGCGTATCGATTATCGGAACCGTGCGCTGGTACATACCACGGTCTCCATTCCAAACACCCTCGGCGGTTCCTTTCAGGAACCCATAGCGACCGTTTCAACGGCCACTCGCTCAAAACTCTATGAACGAAAGGAGGCAACGTCCCGTGTACTTTGCATCCCGACAGTAACCCCCGTTGCCGCGTTTCCCCCCTCCGTCCCTTCGGGTACGCGAAAATACCTCAATAAGCAGTCCGACAGTGAATTTATCGATTCCTAAAAACCGATCCTCGTCGACGATTCCGTCCAGAGTGAACGACCGGGCGTAGTCGTCGATTCACGTGCTC
Source organism: Nomada lathburiana (assembly GCA_963667235.1). Lineage (NCBI taxonomy): Eukaryota > Metazoa > Arthropoda > Insecta > Hymenoptera > Apidae > Nomada > Nomada lathburiana. Next base: position 5,038,496 of record OY763908.1, read on the forward strand.
CTCGTCGATGGCATCGTTCACGATGAAATATGGCTCGCGGGTTCAACGAGTTGGCCACCGGCGGCACTCGCTGAAACGACGGTCGTTCCGTTCCCCTCGACAGATTTGTGCTTCCTGGAACACTAACGCGGCTGTCCACGACGGTCTCCGTCTCTGGTCGAGTTCAATTGAGATCGTCGACTACGTCTTGGCGAACTGCAACAGCCGACGATCGTTCGAATCGTCGCGTTCGTAATACATACCTTCGATCGTTCGTCAAATGGCCGGGTAAGATTTACAAACGTTGCTCGGCTTGATTACGCGGAAACCAGTTGTTGGCTTATCGCGGCGCAATTCATTCGCGGGACGGGTCTGTTCGATCGCCTCGCGTTAACGAGGAAACTAAGGTGAAACAGTAATTGCGGCGGGGCGGGAGGCTGCCATCGCGAACGATGTACCTGTTTCGTCTGCTTTATCGAGGGGATATTGTGTTCGAGGGAAATTGGGTTAAACGGATGGCAAGACGTGGAAAAGACGAGAGGTTGCCACGGCAGTGGGTCTATCAGCAGCGTGGCGGATTGTCTTCGGCGAAATCTCGGGGCAAATTGCAGTCGCTGATGCAGCGCGTGCCGGGGAGCAATTGGGATGCCTTGCTTATTAACCGCGACTGAGAGCTAAATCATTCGTGGTTACTGGGATCGGTTGGGCGTTGCAATTGTAATACTTGTTGGGAAGCTGTTTTCGAGCGAAACGATAACGAGGGGTTCGAACGGTTCGGATGAATCCGGCGCATCGTGTTGCTTTATGAAATTTATTGCTCGAAGACGATGATAGATATGTTTGGAAATGATTTAATCGTCGAGGTATTAGTTAATTACTGTAACTTTTATTTTCCGGGGTAAGTAAGAAGAATCTCGACTTGAATAAAATATGAGACGTGACAAAGGAAAGATCATGCCTCAAATATAAATCAATTTTTATTGAAACCGACATTTTATTCATTCCCTAATATAAAATAATTCGCGCAAAGAAAATCTCACAAACGAACACGACAAATAAATAAATTCAATGCCACAGATCTTCAATTCGCAACGACTCGTGAACTCGTTGTTTCTCGCCTGACGTATCGAAGCGTTTCATCGTCAACGATATAGAAGACGAAACTATCAGGCGGTGAATAAAAAAGTTGAACAAAAATGGGGGGAAAAATAAGGGAGAAAAATAGGGGAAATAGGAGAAGGTTAGACGAAATAGCGGGAGCAAATTGGCTTCGCTATGAGTCGCTTATCGGGTCGAAAGTCTGCGATTCGGCCGGGTATACCTTCCCGTTGATTCAATTCGCCGGCTACAATGACGTCCGCCGGAAATCCAATCGCGTCCCGGAGGCACATTTTCATCGTCGACGCGCACTTTTGACAGGCGGCTCACGTGCTGCCGCCTAACGAAATTACTTTTCGCGTCGTCGGGACATCCGCTTAAATACGTTTCCATGGGTTTTCCATGGCCGGAACAGAGACTGGGGTAAATCTGCTGGGACAGCCTCCGGTGGAGGAAGTCCGGAAGCAGCGGCAGAGAGGGAGGAACAGACGAGGGACAGAGGGGGAGAAACAGAAGAAGGAGTTGAACTTGAAGAGAGACTGAGAGACGATTCGAGGACGGCCAAGAATAAGGTGTTGGTACGCGTCTATATTTGCGCCGCTGCGGCTTAGAAATGGACCGCCGGCAGATGTAATCAAAGTTTGCAGACAACCACTCCAGAGACGCGTCTGCTAGAAATGAGCGGGACAAGTCCGGCCGGATGTGACTGTTTTTCCGCGCGCCGATACGCGGAGACGTTCGCGAATCGATATGCGTTACCGTGCTTCACACGGGGGAATATTGGTATTTTCTGCATCTGAATCGCAGCGGGGCACGGTGTGCCGGACTGGTTGCACTATTGTATTTCGCGCTATGGCATTTTCTTTTCCATCTTTTCTTTTCCATTAAACACCCTGTGGCGAGTTTGGGCCAGGAGCGTCTGTGATATAATATTATCGAGGCGTGTATTTTGCTTAAATAATGTTGCGCGTTATTTATTCGTTGCATCCGAGTGAAATATGAAAAGTGAATGAAACCCTTTGCACGCGCGTGTACGAAAATCCCGACGCGAAACTGGATCGTCCGAGAGGCGGCTCGGAAAATTTCTCTAGCCCGCTGCGCGATGGGGCAGACGAGAATTCCGACGCACGACTCCCGCGCGAAGTTTACCCAGATGCATATTTAATCCTGTCGAACAGACAAGCCCGATAAGCACGAATCGTGCGAAGGAAGCGACACGACGAGCCGAGGAAAAGTTCCACGGGGGTGGCGTCCTTCCATTTCCCATGTAGCACGCGGAACACCGTCTACGTACGCGCGTCGAAATGCAAATGGAATCTCTTGATTGAGTTTGGCGCGGCGTCGTCGACGCCGTAGCACGCGGAACGCGGGGTTGCGTCGGCGGCGGGTTGGCGTCGGCGTGCGTTCGACGAAGGAAAAGAAAGAGGGTCGCCTTCGGCGAGCCGTTTTGACGTATCGACGGCTTTCCACTCCGCTTGCTACTCACGAATAATCGTGACAGGTGGAACGAAAAGAATGCGAGGCGGCCCCGTCCATTTTGCCCGGTCACCCCGCGTATATAGACACCGCGTCCCACGTTCCATCGCAAATGGAGACAAATTTATACGGGGTGACGGAAAAAGCCGGGCACTTTTGATAAATTGAATCGATCGATTGTTTTTCGCCGGGGTCGACGATATTTTTCGCGTGTGAATTATTGTGACCCACGCCCACTTCCGGCCTGCGTGCCCGTGACACCCGGTGGACGTTTTTTTTGGGGGGGGGGGCAAGGAGGGACAGCTACATAATTTTGCTGCGCCACTGAGAGTGGTGACGCGAAATTGAGGTAGCTGAGGCAGCGTGTCGAAACGTAGGAGACGATACAATTGGTGATTTGAAAAGATCAATCATCCCCTATATTAACAGGAGATCCTCACGTTGCAAAGTATCCGTATAATTGTTCTGCACAATTGAGCGAAACGCAAACATTTTTGTATTCGTCAATTCAATTCTGATTTAAAATTTGATTATCATCATTTGACTTCCCTATAGCACGATTGCTGCGAGAATGGAGGGAATTCTCGATTCCCCAAATTCTATCGATCAGCCTCGCAAGCTGCTACTATAGATGATTAATTGCTACTTGGACGATTGCGAAACGGCCAGCTTAGCGTTCCGCATATTTACTAGATAGATCGACGGGAGATCTAAACAGCTGCACAATCAGCTACCTCGGGGTCCAAGCAATTCAGCCGGCAGTTGTTTAGAGATCGAAGCGGTTAAGTGATCAGTTGAACGGCGGTAGGAATAGTTATATAGCCCTCATGCCTCTGGAGACCTGAATAGCCTGTGTGGCAAGCTGCATGGGAGATTTGAATAATTGCGCGATCAATTTCTTCGGCAACGAAATAATTGTGTTATCGGTCATTTAGAGATCTAAGCTGAAACGCGATTGTTGATTTGAATAGCCGCACGACCAGTTACAGGGAGATTAACTGCCGGCGTGATCGTGCGATCGGGGATTTGAGCGTTCGTCGAGAGATCTTAACATCTGGTCCGTTCATTAGAGATACGTGTAATTATCCAATCGGTTGTCGTACGCTTCCGGTAGCGGATGATAAGTTTCTGCAACCGTACTGCTTGAAATAGAAGCAGATTGCTGCCTGGTTAAGCACATTGGCACAATGTTCATGTTCCATTGAATTTGTTGAACGTCTTGTTCAATAAATCGTAAAATAATTAGTTCTACCTTTATGCCTGACCAATCACTCGACGTAAGGTTTTCCTAAATCGTTCATCAGTGCAATCCGTAATTTGCACAATATATATGCTTCAAATTTCTATCCACCGATCAACTAAATATTTTATACTATTGTTTACTATGAAATAAATTACTCAGATGCCTCCAAGCATCCGTGGAAACAAGAGAACCGTCTCCGCTACGGGAACCCGTCCCTCAAAAACCGCAGCTATGTGCCATAAAATCGTTTGTCACTATTACCATACAACCTTCCCCATCCGAAAGCATCAAGCGTAATCCTTCGACTTCCCTAAGCCACCTCCACCCACGAACAATTCAATCCTGCAATTTCTCTCTGCGCCCAACCACCCAGCGCACTTCGCCGGAAGCAACACTGCAGTTACAAAGCATCGAAAATCCCATCGCGGCTATCGAGTTTCTCTCAGTAGGCACGGCTCAAAATTGATCCTACCTCCTCGGCGTATCCATAACATTCAGATTTTATAGCCCGGCGAGCCCGACGGTCTGCACTGGTTTGCGATACCTTTCACCTGTCAGCCTAAACGCGAGACGAAGACGCGGCCGCGACAAGGATGCACCGTGTAAACCGTTGCAAGGGGGGGCCGGTGTCTGAATTTATCGAGCTGGCTCGCCTCCAGCGCGGAGGACTCTCTTTTTTCGCTCGTAACAGTCCGGCACGCTTGTTCTTCATCCCCCTGAACCCAGTAAAATCAAATATTAACGATCCAACGACCGCTGGAATCGCGCGACCGCTGTTTTACGATGTAACACGATGACACCGGACGAGGCGTGATGTATTATCCACCGCGTCACGTCGCAGAAAATAGCCCGCGACGATAGAGAGACGAACGGGTGACACAGGAGGGAGCCCCGTCCGCTGGAAAACGCCCGGGCGGAGAAAAATGATCCCGAGCGGACGCGGCACGCGTCACCTTCGTTTTGCTTAATTAAACGAAACAACCGTGGCGATCTTGTGCCGTTTCTGCGGGCGACTCGGGTCGCTCACGATGGTTTGTACGCGTCGTTTGTGCTTCTCGTTTTTGGTTTGCTTTCTTTGGGTTTTGGTAAACCGACGAGCTACGAGCTTGCTCGGCGCAGGCTGGGCTTGTTTGGACGGGGTATTAATTCGACGAGGTTGTAGATTTCTTTGGGGAAGTTTACGGTTTCAGGGGAGCTGGTCTTAAATTGTTCATACAGATTTTCGCGTGGAGTAGCAAATTAATAAACTGACTGAGATAAGATATTCTTAATTCTTAGCAAATTCTTAATTTGCATTGCATGTTTATCAGGGAAAATGCTGCGCATTTTCCAAAGTAATGATACCAATTTGCTATAATTCTATTTTAACAAAAACTTCCTTGACAAGTCTCATGATTTATGCATCAAATTACGTTGATCATACAATGCGAAATCATCCCCCTTTCTGTCTTTCAATTTACCTGTCAGCTTAATGAGCACCTCACCGCGGATAACTTTCGTTTCTTCCACTGCCTGTCCACTCGAATATACAAACCGATGCCCGCAGATGGGCCATCGGCGTATGATCGACTCAACAGGCCATCGCCGTCGGTCTACCGATGGCCGATCCCGGCGTTGCTCGTGTTTTACGGTTTCAAATCCACAATGCGCTGGCCCGTTTACGTCTGCCGGCAGAATTGACGCGGAGAATTGTTCCACGAGTACACAGAGAACGGAGGCAGGGAACGGCATTGTTCCGGCGACAGGTGATTCGTTAGTCGACGCAACCGCTTCAGCAAAGACAAATGCCAGCTCGCTGGTCTAACGAGCGACGCTGAGGCTTGGCCAAATACCGTCGAAACGACGAACGAGGCACCCCTCTTCAAGATTTCATACGAGGAACAGCTGGTTCCATTCGGAGGAAAATTGCGACTGTCAGGATTGGATTTTCTTTTCGCATCTATTTTTTTTTTCTCACGGAGCAGGGTGGTTTATCGTTACGCGGAACGGCACGATTTGTTCTTGCGCGGGGGCGATTTTCTATGTCTCTCGTGGGCTAATTGAGGTTAATTTTATGGCGCGGTGGTTGAGCCTACGTTTCATTGTCTTCGCTGGATAGGAGGTTTCATTGTTCCGTTGCTTGCACGAACGCGGGATTTATTCGCGCTGCTTTAGAGACTCGGGGGTGGATACGGAGCGTGTAATGTTATGAGAGGGGAGGTTGGAAATGATAGGGCAGAAGGAGGAAGAGCATTGTAATAGATGTTTTGTGTGATTCGTTTGAAGAACTTGTGAAATGAATGGGTTGAGAGGAAGATAACAAAAATGTATTCTGCTATATTTGTTTGAAATAACCGAAGGGGAAATCATTGAGACATCGTTCAATAAATTATACGAGTTTGGACTGAGTCTGGAAATCTAGAAATTCGAAGATTATAAAAAAAGGATTGAATATTGCTTGAAATTAATTATTTATACAGCTCTTCCATGAAAGGGAGCTTTCGGGGATTCGCAGAATCTTGGAAGGCATAGTTTGTCAACTTCCAGACAACTGGAGACAAACAAGTCCATTGAAAACTCGGCAAACATCGGAGGAATAGCGTGGAAGTTAGTTACAACTGCGCTTTGCATTTAGAATTAATGCCTGACAGCGTGAAGTTCTGTCCAAGAAGCATGCATTATGCTGCCTGCTTAACATATACCGTAGAAATCCTCTCTACCAAGAATTGAACAATAATATCATCATAAGCGAATCTCTAGAAATGCTTACAAAATAACTACGAAAGAATTATAATTCTGATAATTATCCTTCAATAGGAGAGAATCAATCACAATCCATCTAATTTCTAAGAATGACAATAGCACGCCTCAAAAACTCTAAATAATTCACCGATAATTTACCAACGAAATAGCTGCTTCACTCGGTTCACCGAGAACCGAGTGGACCACCTAAAAAAATCGTTCAGAGCTCCGAAACGTTTCAAATTCGACCCTCTAATCTCGAATCTCATCGTTCGCGTAACAAGCGCGCGACGAAACTGGGTACAGAGCGAGGTAAGCCAGATTTCAGATAGACGTCGGCAGAGGCTCGATTTTTCTTCAACCGACTCTGCCGATCTCTTATCACAGGAACGAGCACCTCGTGGTCTACGACTGGCCGTAAAGTTTATCACGTTTGTTTTACATCCGCCGCTCGCTGCGACGTCGATGTCGTAAAAAAAAAAAAAAAAAGAAAGGAAACGCGTCCCGTTTGCTTCGGTTTCGCAAGGAAACACGAGCCGCTAAATGCTCGACGAGAATCGTGCCGCAACGAAGAAAATGTCTGTCGTGATCCCGTGGCCCTTGCGAACCAGAACAAGCACGAATTCGCAGTCGACTTTCCGCTAGATAATTCCTGTTTATTGTAATCCGTGGACGCTCCAAACGTGACTGGTCCGAACGTAAACCGTTGGCGGTATTCATCTCGGGGCCGTTTCCTTAATTGTCTTCGCGTTGGTGGTTACAGACGAGACCAGGTTCCTTTTCGTTTTTATTTCCAGGGAAATATTTCGCCGTGACAGCTTGGGTTTTAATTAGAGAATTCTTCACGGGTGTGGTTTACTTTAGGGGATGCTTAGCGTTGGGTAACACTGGTCGTTGATTGCGGCTCGGGATGTCAGAAAATGGTCTTGCTCTACATCTTTTTTGGTGCATACATTTTTAAGCATGGTTTTAGTATTTAGTGGTGGCAGAAATGTAGGCAGAAATTTATTGTAATCACGCGGAAGTGTATGAAGGTATCAATATCAGGCAGACCTTGCGCGTCAAGGAACTTGTTATATTTGTTATAATCAGTAATGGACCTTCTTCTAAATATTATAACTAATGTAACGATCAGAACTAAATAACTGCGAAACAAATCCACCAAAAAATTCGACAAATATCTCCACGATTCCCGTATCAGCCACGCTCCCGAAATTAACCATGCGTTCGCGAAACAAAGCGCAGAGGGGCTTTTATCTCGCCCATAATCGGCCGCGAATGGTCAATCCAAGGCGGGACCAAGCGTCTTCCGGTTCACTGGTTCACGCGGCACATTCATCGGTCGAGCTCGCATAAAAATGACGGTGTGTTGTTCAGCTCGTAAATCTCCAGTCAGCCGGTACACGAAAAAATTCCCAGCCGGATCGATGCTTAACGCCAATGGAAACTTGCAATCGCTTGCAATCGACCGGGTGTCTGAAACCACCACTTCTTGATAGTTACGATATATATACATATCGGGGCCATACCACTTTTTCCCCTTCTCTGTCGGTTCCCGTGGCTCCGTTGGGCGCACCTCGCGCTCCGGGGTCACGATTCGATAAATGTTACACGCGATTTGCATAGCGACTCCGTTGTAAATGCCGCCCACGCGGCGAATTCAAGAACGAAATTGCGTGGCGTCTGAAAAGGTGCATAAATTATCCATCGATGCGGTTCCATAAGTGGGTAACGTTCGAAGAGGAGTTCGATCGATGGCAAATGCTGCCTTTAGAGAACACAGCGATATGGCGTCGTTATGGTAGTCACGCGTGTCTGGTTATGGTGGCGATATTGCTACGTGTAATATAGCGTCTTGGAAAGGGTTGCAGAATGTTCGCGGGGGAAATTGAAAGGGAGGTACGTTCTCTTTGGAGTCTTTCGAGAGATGGACATGATTCTATTTGTTGCCGGTGGGGCTGGCAAGGTGACGTTAAGATGAAGGTAGAGTTGAGAAAGGTAGTGCGAGGAGTACTTTTTCTTTTTATGTTTGAAAATTTGGTTCTCTTCGAAGGGCGGCCTGGAGTGTGGTTCGGAATAATGAATGCCATATGCACAGTAGTTAATAATGTTCACAAAATATTTGTCTAAACGAGAATAAACGAAATAAAGTAATATTTATGGTCACAACGAGGCAGACTGAAATCGACAAAAATTATTAAAGTCCCCGTAAAGAAGATGAAAAGGACTCGCCCTATACATCCGTGCAATAACTTGCCAGAGGGTCGCGAAATTGTAACCACGATAATTAAACGAGAAACGATCGCAGCTTCACGGCAGTCTGTGTTAAATATTCAAATCAACCCCGAACCGTTCTCCTTCTCTATCTATTTCTATTTCTTTTTTCTGCGCCTTTACAATTCGGACGACAAAACAACGATTCGTTCCTGTCCTCGACGACATAATTGTAGCTGTTGCCGCCGCGACCCGAGGGCGTTTCACGCCGATTCGTGCGTGCATCGCGCTACTGACACGCGAGGCCACCGTATTTTTCTGTTTCGCTGAACGGAATCCTGTAAATAATGCACGCGCTTTTAATGAACGCGTTTTGCATCGTGAAATACGCGGCAGTGAAAAGGCAGAAAAGAAAATCCATGCCAGGTGTCCCCGTTTCCCCGACTTTTCGTTAGAAAATAAAGCAAGTCTGATCTCACCAACACATGAAACACACGACCTAACCCCCTTTAGTTAGTAAATTTTTCTTTATTCATTGTTCGTGTCATATGGCGATAAAAATTGGACTCAACACAGGCGGGTCAATTAATAATAACCGTGCTAAGAAGGGGGAAAAATATTTAAAATTTCCATCAGCCCTGATACTTTTCGAATCAATTTCTACAAGATTGCGCTACATTAATCCCCGAAGAAAGATTCAGAGGTAGAGCTGATTAATATTACAGAATCTCCACGGGAATAGTACGAAGAGTGAATGAAATTTAACACCGGCCAAGGTTCTTGCCCGACTTGGGTTGAACTTTTTGATTAATTAAGAGCGGAAGTTTAACGAGGAAAATCGGAGGAGGTTGGGGGGGGGGGGTGGACGCTGTAAGGGCGAAGTTATGATTACCACGTTAAATACACTCTAGGAAAATTGAAGCGTTTCAATGTATGGGAAAGTTATACGGAAAGAAGAAAGAAACGAGGCGGTACGAGGTGTGAAACTGTAATGGAGCCATTAAGTTGTGAAACTTACGAAGCCGGCAAAGTTTCTACAGCTCTCTAGGTATATCTATCGATAACGTTGTACCGAGTACAAGCGCATGACGTGCACTGAACATTCTATAATTCTTCCCAGTACCCGTACGTAGCAACTTTCACGCGCGAATATCTCAATGAAACAGCGACAGCTTAACGATAAAGCGTCTCTCACAACGAGTAACATATATCTTTATACAGTGATCGAAAGTTATTCATTATTCTAAGCAATTATTAAACTCAAATTTTTATCTCATTTTTATCAATCACGTGGGCGGTGGCAAAGTGAAGGAACTTGTGCAAGTTCAAACGTCTGTACGGGCGTTGAAAAATTTTTTTCGTGACTGAAATCAGTATGGACTTGAAGATTGAAGTCTCCCCTTTACAACGGAATCAGGAAAATTGAGCTACGATTTTTTTTGACCATTTTATCGCAGTCTGAATGAAGGGTGGTGTACCTTAAGTTAGTCGTATGCCGGTGGCTCACTGTTCATTCAGACTGCAATAAAATGGTAAAAAAAAATCGCAGCTCAATTTTCCAGGTTCCGTTGTAAAGAGGAGACTTCAATCTTCAAATTCATACTGATTTCGATCATGCAAAAAATTCCTCAACCCCTGTACAGACGGTCGAACTTGCACAAACTTCGAAAAAAAAAAAATTCCTTCGCTTCGCCGGCAATCGTCATCCCGGCCACTTAGCTTCCCAATACAAACCGCGGCATCCTGAAATAAAATACCTCGAGCACCTCTCTGCCAACCCCGTCCGTGCACCAGTTTCAAACAGCTTCGAACGACGGGAATCAGAAAGCGATACGTTTGGCAAGCAGCTCTCTGGAGTGGGCTGGGGTTCCGTGGCGAGACATTAAAGTTGCCGTTAATTAAGCGGGTCGAGTTAACGGTAATTAGTCGACGCGCGGCGAGAGGCGTCGTGTCGCGGCGCCGTTTAGATTTAGACGCCTGATTTCCGAGCATGAAAGCACGCTGTACAGCACGCACCCTTTCAACTTGTCCGCGGCTGGCTCCCGTGCACTATGTGCGTGTTCATCACGCGTCACGCGCCACGAACGTCGTCCGTGATTTATCAACCGCGATGCGGACGCCCGCCGCAAATCATAACAACCGTGACAACCGCGAAAACTTCGCGGAAACGCTGGGCCTTGATGGGTGACGCGTGCGGTTCCTCCGTTAAACAGCTCGATTGTCGGCGTTTCAGGAAGTCTCGCGTGGTTTAATTGACTCGAAGGCCTGTTGAAATTGAGTACAAGCGTAGGGGGTTGATTGGGGAAGATCTGGCGGTGTCACTGGTTCAAGCGTTTCAGTTTCAATTGGCTTAGATTTAACTTGCAACCAATTACGAGGATAATTGCACATTGTCTAGAATCGAGGGAAATATCTTTTTCTTCTTATTATTATTGATTTAACGATAGATCGATGATGATTGTCGGACGAAAATGTTACTTCATGAAATTTGGAGAATGTATACGTTTTATCAGCTGCGTTTCCTAGATGTTTCTTCTATATTAAACACTTCTGCATTAACCTTAATAATAAGCCTAAAATGTCCCAAAGGATTCGAAGACTTTTCTGAATTCCCAATATTTCGAGTTACACGAACGAGCAAGCTGCAACAAGCATAATAAAAATTGTACCAAACTTGAAAGCCTCAAATTTTCCGCGCTACTTCGACCTCCTGCTGCGCCATGAAACTTTCAGCGCTTCGAAAAGTCTGGAATGGTTCGAACATCCCGAAGATCTTCCTACAATATTTCCTGCAAATCTTTCTGAAAGGCTTCCGAATATTTCACAACCCTATTTAATTTTCCCCATCGACTTTCCGCCGACCTCCTCGCTCGTGCCCGCGTCCACTTTCATATCAACACCGTCATCTACGTGCGTTGCAACTAATCCTACTTACAGTTCATTTATTAAGAACGACCAGCCATCCGGCGAGCAACCGCGATTTACCTGATTTATTCGATCGTTTCTTCTCTCACGCGCCGTCAAGTCACCTGGCATACGCTTACGTAAAAAACTCGATAACGCCACAGTTGTAAAAAGAAACCGTGCACACGAACAGGAATTAAATCTTTCTCTCCCGAAACGATGGTAATCGGGGGACCGAACGGAAACACGACCAAGGGAAAAACACATCCACGGTGGTTGCCGTTGAAATTAGCGATTCATTTCTCGCACCGTGGGCACGTGCAGGCTGGTCGAATAAAATTTTTGTCACCCCGCGGTGTCGTGACCGCGGCTCGATCTCGCTTATCTCAATTAACGTCGCTGTTAATATTTCGTCGCAGCCTTCAGGTAAATTGAACGAAAAACCGCCGTGCACGATTCTACTTTACCCATTCCTTCTCTCGTTCCACATTTCCCCGTTAGTCACATCCACCCTCCGTTGCCAGTATTTTATTTTATTAACATCGGCCCAGCCCAGCTACCGAAAATGATCTAAATGAAGATTTACGCTTTTCTTTTAGCCGAGCGGGCACAGTGGCACGCGGCGGCTGCGTATCGCGAGATATACGCCGCGTCGGCCGTAAATGACGCGACGATGGTAATAAATTACGTTGCAGCAATAAGTAACGAGGGAAATGCAAGCTTAAAAATGTCTAACGCGCCGTAAAACGAGCGGATTAAGACCGAGAGAGCTGCCTTTCTTTTTCTTCCCCTTTTTCCTCACCGATGTTATATACTGTACGTACATATACACCTCTTCCTGGGCTTTATTTCCTTACAGATACTTGCACTTTCTTTTGCTTCGTTTTCGTCTGAGACTTTTTTTTATTTGTTCTTTTCGCTAGAGCACGCCGGTTAATAATCGCCGCTGTTATTCATCGTAATGTGCTTTAGTTAAACGGCACTTTTTTACTCAATTACAGCCCTCCGCCCCGTGTCAGATACTTGAGACAAATATTTTTCACATTATATCATTTTACTGCCAGCTAACGATGCCCGCCGTGCGGTTAAAGCGCGCTTGAAATCTGTTTCCTCTAGCCTTTTTCTTTTCCCCGTTCGTTTCTTCCGTGGAAAATTATGCTTCACGCGGCTCTGACGACTTTTATTCGAGCGTCCCGCTAAGTTACGACGCTTTATTCCGAAACGACGCTGGCGCTTGGTTCGCGGTTAGAATCCGACGGTTATACGACTAGAAGTTATACGTTTCATTAATTTCGAATTCATTATCATAATGATAAACTGTTTCAGTAATAACTGTAACAATAATTGCAAATTCTTTAACCTTATTTCTACATGAATTATATCGCATAATCATCCAAGAATTAATATGCAGATGATACCAGCCGGCCCAATTAAGGGTTGCCATTCATAGCAATAACAATGATAATAATTGTACTTCGCATTCCAATTAAGGGCAACGATCTCTAATATTTTCGTACGAAAATCCAATAAATCTGTCATATGCCCCACCGAACTCCATTCTATATCGCAACAAATTCCACGTGCTCCCTTCCTACACGTTTCTTTCAGTAACCACTTTTCATCCCGTATCTGCGACCCCTTGCCGAACGAACGAACCTCATCTCCCGGCAACAATTCACCAAAGACTCCATTCGATTATCAGCGACAGCCGCCGATAGAGCGCCGGTTTTTCCACGGAACCCCGGTGGAAGCGTTTCGCCCAAAGATATTCACGCTGTATCGGAGCCATTGAATCGCGCTATCTGCCGCAAAGCCGAGCGGTTTCGCGTCCGTTCTGTCAGGTGTTGTTGCGGCGAACCCGGGCCGGTTTTGGCAACGCAACGCTTCAGGTGAACGATACGCGAGCTTCGAAAAGCCCGCGGCTCAGTTTCGAACCGATAACGGAGTCATTGATAAATTATGCGACCGTTCGTCGGCGCAACAGGGGGCGGGGGCGGATCGATAAGGGTGAAGGGCTTGATTCTCGCACAGCTCTGTTCGTTCGGCTGTTTATTGTAATTTTTCCTACGGGACTGGGATAACGGACGGCCGTTTAAAAACCGACCAGCCGAATGTGAATGGGGTACACAGAAAAATATTTTAAAGTGTTTCCTTAACCCTCCCCATAGAATGGGGATCTAGAGCGATTTTGGAACACGTTAGCTGGAGTTTAAAAAATTTTCCTTTTGATATTAGGGATCCATATCGATACTAAGGATTTATATTCACGGGGTTGGATCAAGATTAGAAAAATGGTTGCATGGATTCCTTAGGTTCACGTCGATTTATTCTCATAACCTTCAAATTCGTTCATTATCAATTACCAGCCACTTAAACGTTCCGAAACCCCGGTGGCAAAAGAAACGGCCAACAATTCCACCTTAAAACTTCTCGTCTCGCCCCTAAACAACGGACTCGTCTCTCTAATCGATACCTAACCGAGAGCCAACTAGACCAACAAACCCCCCTCCTCCCCCAGTCTTGGGTCACGAAAGTACCATCGCAGTGTTAAGCGCAAACGGGAAGCTGTTGCCGTGCGAACTTCGGTAACTGTGTCATCCGTCCAAATGAACCGTCAACGTGAACGAGAAAGAGGGTCGAAGGGTTCTCGAGAAACTTCCGCGTTTAATCCCGTCAAGTATGAAAACGACACGTTCGCGCATAAAACGCCGGGATTATCGGCGACGAGCCCGGAAAATATCCGGTTGGTCCATTAAACGGTGTCCTTACCACCGCAGTGGAATCCTTTCTCGAATTTGCATTCCATTCAGTCTCGTGCCGTGCACACGCAGGAGTGGCGGAAAGTGGAAGAGATAAAGCGAAGGAAAGGAAAATTTAGAAAACGCCACGATAACGTTGCTCGCGGTGAATTTGGCTTTATTATACCGCCGTCTTTTTGCACGGCACTCCGGTACACAGATCTCGCCGGTTAGATAGGGAAAAATCGCGGGATGAATAATACGTGTACTCGCGTGAAATGTCACGCGGACGCGTGCGTTTTGTAAATACATTATGCGAGATTAGAAACGGGGTCGCCGGATTTTCGACTCTCGCGGAAGAAACGAAAAAGTCTCGCGGTCTCGCGTGAATTATTATTGTACATTATTATCGGTGTTTTGTTCAGCGCGGAACGGAGAAAGGTGAAAGGGTGGATGATCGTAGGAAAATGACGAAAGATAAATGTCGAAAGCGCGTTTTCGGGAGAATTGTGTTAAACATTGAAATTCAATTTATACCGAGGCAGATAGATAAGTGAAACTGTTTGCACGCGCAGTCTCGCAGAGAAAGAGAATAGAATTTTACGTAGGTACCGCGTTCGTAGTTTTTTCCTTTTCCTTCGTTCCCCGGAACCCGCTGAGATAATATTTGCGCATTCCATAATTCCCGTGGAAAAAGTGTTAACAAGTCCCGGCCGAGAATACGCAGATGTTTGGTAAACTCCAGTTGCACGCTTCGAGCGGACTTTTAGTCCACCATGTTTTCCTAAACGTTGCAGATTATTCCGTATCTTAGCGGAACTTCGTTCGACGTTTGTTCGAGTCCATTTAAGTCAGCAAGTTTCAGCAAGTCTACTTTTCTAGACTTTTAATGCTTTCCTGCATACTCTTCGAAGAGAACTTCGGCTGCCTCTGTATTGTTGAATCTCTTGTTGAATCCTTCCTTATTTCGCTATAATAAGCGTAGTCGAAAGTTTCGATCTCATCTCTTTGCAAATATTACAAATTTGCGCGGCATTTATAGGCGCATCTCCGTTTTAAATAAATTCGACTAATTGATGGTTCAGGTAAGCTTTTCATTTATTTAATCGCGCCTGCATGTAGATACTCGTTGTTATCCATTCGTCGGGCAATTAAGGCGGATGTGAAACGGGGAGAAATGAGGAACAGGCTCGTTCTACCTTTGAAAGATCGCCGCGGCAACGAGTGCGAAATACCTTTAATAAATATCTACGTTTTAATTAACATAATGCAGCAGCTTAATTGGCTGGCATTTATTGTGGGCAGCCAGCGCGCATTTAATTGCCCCCATCCCTTAAGAGGTGTGCAATTATAAGAGGGACGGTGTGTAACGGACGCGAGCATCGGTTGATATCGCGGTGCTGGTCGTCGATCGTGAAACAGCCTTGCTTTTCTTGGAAATCGAGGCTTAAATCCGACTCGTTCGTTTAATTACACGAATCAGCGAGAACGCGATTCGAAGAACGAACGTGGCTGTTCCATCGGAGGCACGACGTTGGAAATTGTTTCGAGCATGAGCTTCTGCTGGTCAGAATTGAGATTCATTGATCGAAGAAGTACGATGATCGTAGTAGCAATGGTGATTTTTTCTTTCGATTTATTCGTTGACTGTGCATAATGCTACTGATTTCAGCGGATGTAAAATCAAATAAAATAAAAAGAAGATTAAACATTTTTGGTGAACGTAAATTTCGTATCTCTTACGTTCGAAAGCATTCATGGAGACATAATTTAAGTAGTATTCGAATTTCCGCGTATTGAATTTTTCTCTCTATTATAACAGTTTCGAAAGTGTTCGGGCCGTGTTGATTATCGATTGTTGTTTAATACACAATTAATTTATTACTGAAAGTAGGTACTGCATGGAGCAGAAAAATATACTCGCAGAAAGTATAACGAGATAAGAAAACGTGAGGGAGCGTTGGAGAAAGGTCTGACTGTGAAAGGTTGGCTTTGGAACGTCAATATGCTTGTAAGCCGCCCTTTCGTTGCAGTGGTATCTACCACCCTAAATATTTTTCATACTTATTGATGGCACGTGATACGCCTCTGTAGAACGAGTTATCGCGAAGATCGAGAAGCATGTTCGCAAACGAAAAGGAGCAAAAATAGGGGATAAAAGTGGCGTGTTTCTTTCTGTTTCTGCTACCTGCAACCATCAATAAGACTTACCTAAATCGGATCTAATTCATAGCCAACCTATGTACGGCGTGCAGTAAAGCCTTCTTTACGAGCCAGTTCGATCTTAAGATTATCTTAGCGTACAGGTTTTGCTGGAAATTTTATTAACTTGCGTTCACTAACGAATTTTATTTATCTCATATCGAACGGGAGCAATTTATATCCTCGGATCTGTATCTCAACTGTTAAATCTGATATTTATCTGGTAATACAAATATAAAGAACATCCTGGAAATACTAGTTAGAAGGATAGAAATAAATTTCCCTCGGTAGAAAAGTTCCCTGCTATCCGGGAAAATAAAGCAATTGCCATTGCACGAATTTTGTTTACCCGAGCGCACATTCCTTGTCCCAAAAAATTATATATTTTCACATTATACGACAGTCGCCATTCTGACCGCGATTATTCTATTTTCCCTCCCGAAGAAAGCGTCAACTAAATCAACTGTTTTTCCACCTTACTTCCCGACGCTTCTTCGTTCCTCGGGCGCAATGGTTTCAAGTTAACGGTCTACCGTCACTATGATAACCAGCCAGAAATTATACGGCCGCTCTTATTGTGACCCAGAGAACTTTATACCGGAAGTCCTCTGGCGGTGGCAATAAAAAATGGAGTTCCATTAGAGAGCAATACTAGCGAGAAGTATTTCGACCTCATCTACTCGTTTCTGCCTAATGGATTCATAATCTTAATACGTCCGACCTCGCGTGTCTGTGCTCGATTCAATATTACCCCGGCATAATCAGGCCGAACCCCTTTTCACCCTGATTCCCTAGCCCCGTGCAACGTTGTTCTATCCGCCATCGACCCCCCGCGACCTTTTCTCCCTTGAAATTCTTCTGGAACTCCCGATGAAAATTATATCTGAGTGGCCCGGCCGCTTCCATGTCTAATAATCGCGGCCCCCCGTTCTCCTCCGAGCTTTCCGCAGGCCCCTTTCAACGCGATCCGCGCGTAATGTCTAATCAAAATTCAATTAAATTCCCGCGTTGCAATTTCCGGCCGTAGCCGACGGAAGTCTTGGTCCCGCGGAGTTTCATAAGTTGGCGAAAGAAATTTGGAAATTCTCGCACGTCGTCTGGACCGTTTCTCGAGCTCGTGCACACTTTGTGGACGTTCCCGTTTCTATTATGCAGGGGATCAAATCGAAGTTCGAGGTCGTGATCGAGCCAGTGATAATTGGCAACTGAATGATAGCCGAGTTTATTATTGACGTTCGATACTTTCTCCGAATGAAATAATTGATACGGATATCTTACTCTCTTGAGAAGAGCTTAAATTCCTCCGGCAAATACAAGCACCCGAAGAAATATTTCAATAATAAAATATGTATATAGAGATGCTGAATTGAGTATTAAAAATATTCACCTCTCTGAGAGAACGTAGTCACTCAACTATTAATGTTCCATATCAGAAAACCAATTATCGTATCTGTTTCACAGAGATAGAAAACAAATTGCACGCTTAAAATACCGTTGAATCTAAACTGATCGTCGTTAGCTGAGACAGGCTCGCAAATACACGGCTCGTTATATCGACCTGAAATCCCGAAAAACATAATCGTCGCTTAATACTCGCGAAACAAGATAGGGGACCGTCGTGGAGAAACTATCATGAACGAGCTGCACGTTTGACAAGCATACTTTCATGTCTGCCCATGGAACGGGTCGCTAAGAACGGTGGTCGATTAATGGCCGCCGTGGAAAAGCTGCACGCGATAAACCCGCAATATCGGATTGATATTAATTGGCCGCGAGGAAGCACCATAAAGACATTACGACGACGGCGCACCGCGAGCCTGTTGGTAATTATTGCCGGTTTAATGCCCCATCGACCGAGAACCCCATAGAACATCGGGAACACGCCGCGAAAGCTTGTTGTTCCCGCAACGACGGAATGAAACGGGAGGGTGGAGGCGGGTTACAGTGAATTTTTATAACCCCTTTTATCTTTCGTTCGACGAAGGATTCTTCCTTTCTTTTTTGCTTTTCGACCGGGCGTTAATTACTGGCTGTCGCGCATAGACTGGTTCGAGGCGGGCAACATTGGAGATGCTTTCTTTTTTATGGGAAAAATGAGGTAGTTCGCGGAGCCTTGTTCCGATGGTTACTTTATGGCGCACCGTGTCGCGGTGACCAGTTCCAGATAGGATGAAGCAATAATTAGAAGATTACCCGCTGGGAGCGGGCAATTAAAATAGTGGGAGCTGTTTATATGGCAGCGATTAAACAGCTCGGAATGATATTCGCAAGGTAATAGTTGTATCGTCGATGAATCGTCGTCGACGTATAAAATTATTGCGCACAACGGAGTTAATTAAACTGTCACGGGGAGCTGGTGTATTCGTCTACCAATGAATCGATTTTTAATGCCCGGGTCAATCGTGACTGAAATCGATTCAGATTTGCAAATTAATGCATTCATACAGTCCTCCAAGATTTTTCACGATTTCCCAAGATTTTCGTCCAATCGAACTGTCCGCCACGAGAAATACCCATGAAAGCTGTTATCGCGAATTCTACGCGAATCCGATCCTCGATTCGACGTTTCTCCACGGGCGATTTTCAATGCTGTCGACCGAATATCAATCCTTTCAACGATAATCACATTTGCATCGAGCCGTGTCACGTGTGTTTCACCCGGATGGTCCGGATGTCTCTTATCCCCGTATCCACGCTCGGCCTTTTTATCATCGAGCCAGTAATTGTAACAGAGCCAGAGGGCAGTCCATTAGCCGTAATAATTCCATAAAATCCGGTTCGCAGTTCTGGAGCGGTAAAACGGGCTCGTTTCCAGCTTTATCGTTCCACCCCCCCCCCCTCTCTCTTTCCAACCAACCCCCTCGTTGCCCTGAAGCGTCGAAAAATTCGTTTTTACAACGCTCATCGAGCATTACCGGGCATTCGTGACCGCTGGTTTTCTCGCGTGTTTGACACCGACAGAACAATACTTATTCGCCTTAATGCTCGATCGTTTTAGCTGCAATTTGATGAGAAGGAGAAATACAGCTACGAATTTGTGCGATAAGACGACGCTTTCGAGACTGTCGTAAGCTTCAAGTCGTTCGATTGGTTAATTGGGAGGCGGATGACGACGAAAGACCCCGCGTTTTTAAGGCAATTTTATGTTACTGGTGAATTCGAGTACACGCGTTCCGTAAACCGTTTTGTGGATTTGGAGCTGCCAATTTGTCAATTTGCGAAAGAATTTTATGATGCGAGCCAGAAACCTAACGGCCATGAATTCCAGACGGAAAACGGGGCCTCCTTCTTGTCTGACAATATTGACCAAAGTGTTTGATATTGTTTCAACGAGATCCCCGGGGGGGGGGGGGGGGGCATTAGAGGCTTGCCGCGCCGTGATAATTTAATGCCAGAAACTGGGTCAATGCCGCGGAGACAACCCGCTTTTGTGCCCGCAGCATGGCTGATTTGCATTTTGGGTAAGACGTCGTGAAATTTGTGCTTCCGCCAGACTCGCTGCGGTGATTTATCCTTTCCAACCCGGTTATGAAACACTGTTTAGAAAACAATTCACCACCGTAGGGGCAACTAGAGTACCAAATGTGTATGCAAGCATAAATGCACCGAATAAAATCAACATTACTCCTGTATCAATCCCACCTTCTACAGTAAATCTTATTAATCAATTTCAAACAGCAACTTACTAAATCATTCAACCTTCGCAGCGAGTACATATTCCATACTCCTGAATCGATTTACTCAAATCCAGAATATTCACTTCCTCGTCTACCACAGTATTTCCATTCGAATATCCAATCTCTCATTCAATTCCCACTCAAGCCTGACATACTTTGCACACCTATTTTCGCCAACACCTGTCACGCCGACCCGTCGGTAGAAAGCGCGTTTTCTCGAGACAAAAAAAAAACACAAAAATAATTCAGTCAACTTCGAATTAACGTTATAATCAATACAATTGTACAGCATTAATACACCTTTGTCAATCCATCAAACTGTCAGGCGTCGTGAGTCAACCATTAATTGCAGAATTCCCTCACCGTGCAAGAATACCTGCCGGAAATAAAAGTGACAACTCTACGGTCCACCATATTTCAAACAATTAGAAGCCCCTCCTCACAAAGCCGCGTTCAATCTTCGATCCGGGCCCATGCTCGGGCAATTACCTTGCAAAAAGCCCCAGCGTAGAGGATCACTCCATGTGTAGGCTCCTTGGCCTCGTTAGCTACCCACCGATTCAATCTTCCGAGAAACGGAGGCGCACGTGCAAAACCGAGAGCGGCGTATCTTTTTCGCGTGTCGGCGAGGGTGTCGTCCCTAAATATAGCGTCTACCCGTGGCCGTGGCTTTTCCGTTTCGCGGTGCCACTCCGGGTGCGGGCGGGGGTCGCGACGGGGGCGAGGTAGACGCGAAGTCAACGGTTATAGCATTATGTCACGTTAATAACGTCCAGCCACGGCCTCTAGTTTCTTGATCTTTCGGGTATCCACGGTATTCGAGCTGCGAGGGTGCCGCGCAGACGACGACTTTGAAGCTTTAATTAATGACGGCCGCGGGACGCACACCGAGATGGCGAACGGCAAAGAGGAACGCTGAAATTGCGTCTGTTCTAGTCATTTGCAGGGGCCGCCGCGGGGACACCTCACCGTGCCGCGATAAATAATTGTCAACGTCGGCGTAATCGTTATTGCGATCCACGGGGATCGTCTGGCGATTGAATCCGTCGCGGGTAACACACTGCGAGGGCCGCGGTGCTGAAGTTGTTCCAAAGGATCTGCAGCCGCACGGAATTGCTTAAGGGAAATCCGAGCGGGTGGAGCCGGGCTTTCCCCCGTGGCGGACGTTTCGATTACGCGGTTCGAGGCTGATAGGCGGACAGTTGTGTTCATTAAGTCGATACCGGTAGGCATTTCAGTTCGACTCGTGGTTAATCCTCGTTAAGGTTGTTGTGCACTGAACGTTCCTTTTATCGAGAATGGTTGTAGCGAAGCGTAAGCCCGTTTGCTGCAGTTGCATCATTTCTTTCGGAATACAGAATCCTCGATCAAATTACTTGTAATACACAGATTGCAGGTTGCTCAATTCGCAAACCTCGTATTCCTCTTTTGAAGAAAAAAATGTCCCTCGATACCAAATCCAGCGTAGCTCGATGTAAACCAGCCTCTGTTCATTTACGCTCCCGGCAATAAATCATTTAAATACGCAGCACTCGCCAGGAAATAGTAGCGCTATGAAAGGAACCGGGGAAAATAGGAAAAGAAGCTGAAAATGAAAAAGGTCGAGTGCCGCACAACAGGTGTCGGTACAAGGCACAAACAATGGTCACAGTTTCTGTATCGAGTCTCGAGGGCGCAACTAGTGAATCCAGTGCCGCAAATCACGGCGGAGCAGTTCGTTTGCGAATTGTGGCCCCACTATTCCCGGGGCACCGAGTGGATTTCGCTTGTAGCCAGATTCATGGCGCGATAATCGACGGTGATCGACCTCTCGGAGGCTCGAGTGCCGCCCCTCTCAGGAGTTCAACGAGTCGGTTGTTCGAGAGGAACGTGAACGAGCCACGTGCGATTCACGAAAGACGGTCGACCGGCTTCTTATTTATAAACGGCACGTTCGAGAACTTCCCCACCGGCGCGGAAACTAATGGAACACCATGAGTGGCGACCATGGGGACCGGGAATGACTTTTGAATCGGAACGATCGCTGCTCCCCGCTTTTGTGGGCGAGTCCGCGAGGTTTGATAATGATTCCGGTGTGATTTTGACGTGGAATGATGGCACGTAAAAAAATAATAATTGATCGTGCTAGGCAGGCGTTTTTCTGTGGGATCTCGTTACCGATGCGTCGAGGGTTATATTGCGTGGATCATTAATCACACTACATTTAGTGAGATTTTTTTTTCAAAAAAAAATAAATAGAAATAAATTTGTAACGAAGAGTAGATTTCTGGTTTGGACGAATGTGAATTTAAATATTATCCTTGTCTGCATTGTTAGCAGATTATCATTTGGTTTCGAAGCATTTATTAAAAGAATTATTATAATATTGTCGATGGAAAGGAACGTTAAACTATTATTTATGAAAAATGATTTGCATTCCTCTTGCTCCCAAGCAAATGACGCATGAATAATCGACGGATATCGCGGCGCAAAAATTCAAGGTGCTAAGGAGAGAAAGAAAAGGGTAATGAAGGGGAATACATCTTCCATTCCCATAGCTGCATAAGGAATCACACTTTAACAAAGTTTTCGTGCACTCTGTACACCGGGAGTTTTATCACGGGCTTCGCGAAAGAAGAAACTGTTCGTCGCGGTTTTGCTCTCAGAACGAGAAAGTTTCAGCGATTGAGACCGACAGGGGAGAGTTTGAAGAGTTGCGACTGCGATAACGTCGTGGCTGACTTCCGGTGCGAGCTCGATCGTGGATGGAGGACTTCGAAACATTCGAACACGATCCGTCTAGCAAATTTCCTCCGCGACTTATTTTTTCTTTCGACTTTCTTCTCCTCTCCAAGATAAAAAAATATTGAAATCGCGCGTGGCAATGAATTTTTCATTCCATTCCAATTCCATTTGAATTGCCACAGGATTATATGAATAACGGTATTGCAATGACGCGCGGGCCAACTTTCGACGGTTTCTATGTAGTTTGCCACGTTTATTTGGGCTTCACTTGAATTAAGAACGGCGTGGATTATTTATGATTTGACCCACGCGATCTCGCGCAGACGTCGTTGTGTTTGATTTTTCTTCCTTATAATAAACCCGTCGTCTGGTACGTGATCCAGTCGACTACTTTGAGATCAGCCGAAAACCACGTTTCGTTATATCGAGCACGCGATTACTAACGGCTCGATCGTAAGGACGTGGTTTAACGAAAGCAAAGGGATCCTGTAATTCACCCCGGTACGTTCTCCAAACACGCGTTTCACTCTTTCCGTTCGTTTCTTTTTATCCATTGAACTTGAGTTCAGGCTCCGCCCACTGTAATAATTATTTCAATTACAATGAAACAGAATTTTTCAGAATTAATGAGGTGTTTTAGATCGACTGTTTCTGTTTCGAGTTTATTTTGCAATTGGAAGGTTTGAGGGCAGTTCAATTTAAAGGTATCGGATTAAGGGTGTAATGTAATATTTATAATGTATAAACGCGAAGGCGAAGAACGAATACATATCATGATTGAAAATTGTAAATTTATTTCCGTAGACGGCCGGGACGTTTTGACGCGAACGAATGCACTCGGCTAGAACAATTTACAAAACGATTAAGGACGAACAGAATGAAAGGTGAACATGTAGCCCTCTGACTAATGACCAGTAGCGGAGAATGTCAGTAATAAATATAGAAGACGTGGCGCCAGTTGATAAATTAAGGTAACAGGTAGGCTCTAACAGCTGAACAAATTAAGGCACTTAATGAAAATGTCATTTAAGAAATTCAACGTCGAGTCACTTTCCAATTAGATGCAACGAAATTAACTGATAGGCTCAAAACGAACTGTATGCTAAAAGATGCCTCAGAATATAATAAAATTAATTATTACCTTTCTTTAACATTCTCCAAACCGAACAAAATTCAGCCCACGTGCAATATTCTGAATAATATACATTAACGCGTGAAGTTATCTCGAAAAGTTGCACAAAGTATCGATGAATGTCGGGAAACGAGAATGATACTGCAGAGAACTATCGAGGGCCGTCACTGGACACCGTTTCGTTGTACAATTTCTGACTGAAACGCTCGAAGGATAATAACGATAATTCATAAGGGCCTCGAAGGGGGTTTGGGGGCAAGGGGATCGTGACTGAAATAACTTAAAAGCGCGAAACGTTACTGAACGCCAGCTTATACGGCGCGGTATCGACCCACCGGCGAGTTTATGCGCCGTTTCAACTTTATGCTCGATTAAAGTCACGCGCGTTTACTTCGGAACTGCAGCTGGATAACGCTTAAATCCGTCGAGAACGGGCCAGCTCGCGACACCGTAATATCGCACGAATTTCCGGTACCAGCGACCATCCACGTCGCGTAGAAATGTCGGAATGAAGTCATCTAATTCATCCCCACGTAACCCCTTCTCGGCGACCGAGGGGATTTCCACTTCGGAAATATTCGAAAGTTCGCGCGCGGACCGTGGAACAATTCTCATTATAATTTTATGCATGGTAGATAGTTTCTTTGAGGAAAGACTCGTTTGCAGAAATGTATTTTGAATTCTGGTTATTCGAGAGGAAGCAAATTTTTCTGACACGGTGGGACAGTTGATTCAAATTATTATTAACGTTGATTACACTAACTTTATACATTTCGTGTTAATTTATCACAGTGTTGAGCTTATTGTGCGTGTGCGCGTTTTTAAATCCATTACTAGATTTTTCTATAAAAAAAAACATTCCGTCGGTCCAGACTGTTTTCGTTTACTTGTTAATCAGTAAAAAGTAATTGCAACGAAGTTGAGGCAATTTTTCTGGATAATATATCTCTCTGAGGGAAGGAATATCATCAGCGAGCTAGATATTAAATGGCATCGTGACGTATCGTTCTTAATCAGGAGTGCGTTAATAATGCATAGTGCATTGTTAATTCGGCCTGAAATCCGGGTTTATTGCAAGCGATATGTAGTGCACTGTTACACTCTGACCGCTTATCAAGTCCTTGGTGGACGCCTGACGTGTCATCCAGGAATCAGAGGCACGGTCATCGAGATATTCAGGTGTCAGCCGGTGGTCAACATCGTGTAAATAACAGTGGCGAGCCGAGCCTAACTGGCCGCAGTGAAATTTGGGTAATGCGGATTCGAGCTGAAGACCATTCGACGATATTAACGTCAGCTCAAATAATCCAAATGGGTAATCAAAATTATAAATCGACGATAGTAGAATGTTAATGAAGTCTTTCAATTGAGAGGCAACCGAAAGCTGGAATATTCTTCGCAATAAAATAACATTTATTGTCCAAGTGAATAAACTGATATTTGGACATGAATACGTAAAATGAAAAAATTGTACTTGGATCTCTCTAAGTACATGCTGCAGTAATTGTGAAATGAAACAATAGTCAAAAATATTTGCCTTTATTAGAAAATAATTACGAAATTCGAGCGCGTCGCAATTTATTTAACGCTGTTCGGGTTACCAGAGTCTCGTTCTGTTTCGCATGCCATTTACCAATATTGCAAGATAGGTAAATACTTGAAGCAACGTACGAACGTCTCGTTTCATTAAGGTAGCGCGTATCGGTGTTACCTGGCTGTGGCGGATATCAACGTTATCCGGATAATCCAGTTAATTCCGAGTAATGACAGATTCTACAGGCGACCACGTTATTAGAACAACGTTCGATCCCTACGTGATCCTGTACTGCTTACATTATTCGAGCGTTTGCGTCGTCTCGATAATGCTCCGAGCGATTGACCCTAATGCATAGTTTACCGTGACGAGGCAAGAATCGCGAAATAAGTGACATCACCCTGATCAGCACACGTGATTGATCCATTATTTGATCGATCCTAATTGAACCTGTTTGCACTTTCTCATCTTCCATCCTTAATTCCGTCCTTAATTTAAAATTAAGTTCATTGACTATCATTATTATTACTATTATTATTCGTAGCAATGGTGAATGAACGAATTTCAATATAACGTTTCATAATTCAGCGTGACAAGCTTAATCACGCGAACTCCTGTGGCACGACCGGTACAAACGATCCCGAGGCCCCTCGAACTCCATCATGCCAATCCAAATTAATTACCGAAAAAGAAAGAGTAGAAACGGCCAACCACATCCAGACGTCCCATTCGCATCGATTCTTCCGCATAAACGTCCCTCCGGGCGCAGAAATAAAAGTCACCCATCGATCCCCGATGTTTAATCGCGCAACGCAACGAGCCACACTCGCCGCGCTGCTCCATAAGCCCTGGTATCGTCCGAGAAACAAGCCTCTGTCAGACGCCTCGAAGAATCGGGAGGGGCAGAAAAGAAGACAAAGCGAATAAATAGAAGAGAAAAGAACCTTCCGTTCCACGTCCCATCGGACACGAGCAGGAATCAAGCTTCTAAGCGGAACATCTGTCGAACATATTCCCCCGCGCCGGTGCGCGTCGCGTACGAGATAACGAGCGGGGACGGCGGCCGTTCGAATTCGACAAGCAGCGATTTTATCGACTTATGCAAATACGCGCGGAGGCGATAATTTATTCGGGCCCCGGCGGAGAGGAACTCGGTCACGGTGGCGCGTAAACGAACATGGTAGCCGGCGTGTACAAGCATATTTTTGTCCCTGCCTGTTAGCCGTGCGGCCCGTAACAAGTCGTCCGGATGACAGGCCTGTCCGACGGGTGCAACTTTTCAAAGTCAGCTGTCATAGAGTGAAAAGGGCCGGGGAATAGACGGTGGCCGGGCGGCCACCGTGTTCCACTTGGAATGGAAGCCCGGGTAGGTGTGTACCCTCGTCGTTCCTTCGTTCGTTCGTTCGTTCGTTCGTTCGTTCGTTCTTGCGATCGCTCGTCGTTTTGCGGATATCCCCGCGTCACGTTCAATTTCTTCGTCATTGTCGTCCACGGCGGGCACTAATTAAATCTCCGTAATCGATGGCACCGATCGACGCGATAGGGGCTGCGACGTGAAAGGCTCGTTTGCTCGCGGAGAAATCCAGCTCACGAGTGGCGGATTCGTTTTGTTTGCGGGGGACTCGGAGAACCGGTGACAGTGTCTCCTTGAATGGAGGGGGGTTTTTTTTCTTTTTAGAGAGTTGATTTTCGAGGGTGAAGGAATTTCACGTGTTTTTGCCCCTCGTTACTTCGGAAGGGAAATTAGTTTTTATTTGTCGAAGCATCGATTACGATGAGTTACATAAGTAGGCTGCAAATCGATTTATTTATTAGCCAACGCTATTTTGATCGTAGTATGGAAGAGAAAAAAATGTCGCATTTTTTTATATTTAAAATTCTTGGCCACTCTAAAGTTGATTTAAATTAATCGTACAGCACCTGATAATGTCTCATTAATTGCATATCACGCGTCGCACGGTATTATCAGTGCAATTTCTGTTGACGAGATTACATGGAACAATAGTACAACGCTTCTCTCGGAGGAAATGTAAAATCCAACGCATCGAAACGTCACGGGACAAGAGGACTTAACTTTCGATAAATTATTCACGAGCGCTTGAAACCGCCTTATTAATCCCCCGCGTTCCTTCCCCGTACTCCATTCCCGCGGAGTGAAATTTTTCTACGAAGAAAGAGGGGAAGAAAAAAGGAGAGACAGAAAGAAAAAAGGGAACAGGGAGGAAGAAGGAATCACCCATGAAAGCTAAAATACTTCCGCGGAAGAATAACGTTCCTCTGCGAGGAAAAACTCTTTAAACGTTGGATAAAAGATTCCCCGGCCGAATTATTCTATTAGTCTCGCAGGTTACCGGATGAAATATGCAAATCGTCCCGCGATCACTTTCCGCCGGAAGTTTAAATGAGACCGCGGAAAATCTGAAATTAGATTAGTCGATTATTACACGTCGTTCTCCGGCTTCATTATTTTCTTCCTTTCTTTTCGCTCCTTCCTTTTTGTTGCTTTTCTTTTGCCTTTCGTAATTATTCCTTCGCGAGGATATCCACAAAAAAAAAAAAAAAAAAATAGGGGGGGAAGCGTTCTCGAATTCGTGGAACGAAATTAACGAACGTAACTTTCACCGTTCTATGGAGCTCGATGGAATTAAGGGACGGTGATCCGAAAGCCATGAAAATTTCATCCGGCTCGCGAAGGTCTTTAAGCTGTTAACTATCCGTACTCGTTCGAAAGAAATAATTGAATCGTTCAGTTACGTCTTTATAATTCGATTTTCTCTTTTACGACCGGTTCTTTTATGTTAAGTCATCTTATTGCAAATGATATCGTTCCTTTTGTATGCAATGGAAGAAGAAAGTTTCCTGTATCGCATTATTTTAATGGGATAACAGTAATCCCTGCCTTCGGAAGCTGCTTTTAATATTAAACGTTTCGTTATTTCAATGGGAACGGAAATAATTCGAAACAGTTCTACAGTTGTTATACACTGGTGAAATGAATGCAATTTTGTTTCAAGAAGGAGTTCGATATTGTTCTGATACCTCTAAATAACTTCTTGCTAGATTCTTGTCTGTATGTATTTAAATATATTATATCTATACAAGGTTTAGAAATAATTAAAATTTTTCCCGTCGACACCAGCCGCACCAAAAAAATTCTCATCCGTGAATTTTTCACCCCACCAACGTCTCATTAATTTCAACCGGGTTACGCTTAAATCTCGCCCAGGATATTTTCCTCTTTTTCTCTTCTTTCGAAGCTACGCCAAATGAAACAATCTTGCGGGGAATAAATCTAAGTCCGGCCTCGGTTGACCGCGAATTCTTTTCTGCGCGGTGCGTACTCCTCCTTCGGGGAACCATCGTTCGAGTACTTCGTTCTTGATTAAAAACCGCGATACAAATCGTCCGTGCACGACGGACGTGGGTGTCAGCTTATTCTCACAGACAGCATGGTCTTTCAGAGATCCCACAACGTTGTATGGGAGGAGTGGGTTGGTACAAGCACCTGAGCGCCTCGGAAGAATTATTTCTCGGGGCTTATAAACGTTTGACATGTTCGAAAACAATAGGAGCGAGAAAGACTGAACAGTTTCAGGCCTCAGAATAATTCTATCTTTTAAACAGTAATCCTTCGATTTTCCCGGGAGGATTGTTAAGATTCTGATCGAAAAATTTTAGCGGAGACTTGCAATGCATTGCGTCAAACACTCGCATATTAAACGGACTATTTCCGGATGCTCTCAAAGTGAATGTTTCGACGGAATAAATTATTCTGAAGTAATATGCTTTAATAACGTCGTAAAAACACCGATATTTTTCGTACGAGATTCAGAAGAGTCCAGATGGGAGGAAAACTTGGAAAATACGAGTTTATAGATTGTTCGAAAAAATTGCTTTCGCGTGCATCTATATTTGATGAATGCTGTAAATCCAAAGATTTACGACTCAGTGCAAATAAAATTATATTTCAAGTCTTTTTATAAATGACCATGCTTTCCGGCAAATGTGCGCTCGTGTATTCTCTGTGTCGGGAAAGGAAGCACAATCCTATGGAAACGTTGAGATTCGTTATTTACTGTAACGCAGAAAATAAAATAAATTCTTCCTGGGACAAATGCGAGCCATTTTTTTCTTTTACGAGCGATTGAATCCTCGGTCGATGTCTTCTTTGCACAGCCCACACGCCCATGCACCATTCTTTAAACGAAGTTGCCGATAATGGTTTCAGAAAGTTGCTCAAGCCGGTAATCCGCTCTCGACGAAGGTCAAAGCGGAGGTCTTCGCAAGACACATTACAGAAAGAAGGCAGCTGCCGGTAAAGGGGAGGATGAAAAGCAGATTTCCGAATCTTTGCCCCGGCGAAATTTTGACTGTTCCCCTTTTAAAGCGCTCCTATACCCTGAAAATCCCATTGGGAACAGAGCAGAATGCGAAGGAGGAAGCTTAAGTAAGCGAGGATCACGAGGAATCGGAGAACTTTTCCTCGGGCTTACGAATTTTATTTAAAAGAAAGCGCGCCTGTGTAAAAGTACCCGGCGAATAATTCTTCCGCAGTTTACAAATATCGTGTCCAAATAACACCTTATTGCAGCAATTAGAAAAACTTGTCGGTTCATAAATGAGGATTATAAATTATAACCGTACCGGAATTCACAGTTCATTAATATTTTTTATTGAATAATTTTTGGCACCATACCCGTTACGCTTCGCGTGTCATTTTTGAATTTAGAAGTAGATTCATTCACAGCGATAAATCATTAAAAAAAATATATATACATTGATCTTTTCATTTGCTCATTGATCGTCCAGCTTTTCTGAAGTGTAATCATTCATTGACAGAATTATCTAATATCCTAATATTTCTCCGCTGTCAAAGAGCACGTACCCACGTTACACCACCCCTCCACCTAAACGGCGGAGCAACACAAAAAACCACAATCCTTCACGTTAACCGGACGCGTCGACTCGCCGTCAATCAAGCAGATGCAGAAGAATCAGTTGATTAACGAGATCCAGCGCGTTCGAGAGGTCGACGGGAACACCCTGCCCGTGGAAACGAAATTGAATTAAGTCAAATACCACTCGCACCGCGCGCCGTGCGCCTAAAACGAGGGAAAGGTTCCGGCGCGATGGCATGAGGTGGAGGAGAGTTGCAATTATTAGAGTGGGTGCATTCGCCGTTGGCAAGCCTGGCCCCGGTACTTTGAGGTCGGAATCTCATCGAACGTTGTTCACCCTCGATAACTCGACAGTTAAACACAGAGAAGACGAGTGCAGGCGAGCGTTTCGTGCGGAAGCTATCGACTTCTGGCTTCCTTCGCTCGTTTCGCCCCCGTCTTCCGTATCTGCCGGCGCAGATGGATTACCGGGTCGAATTGAACGAGATCAAAGTGGACTACACCACGGGGTAATGCTGTATCGAGTTTAGAGCGACTGGTCTAAAAATACCGTTCCATCCCTCTGTCTTTCCCCCTCTCTCTCTCTCCCTCTTTCTGCTTTTCTATCTCTTTGCTCTCGGTGGGTATTAAGTCGATCTCGAACGAGTTCGTCTGTAGACGTCTGCGCGAGATTAAGACGGATCCTCGTATGATTATCTCAACGGCGTGGAATCCGAATAATTTTGATCGATCGTTCTTTTATGGAGCGGATTTTGTCCCTCGGACGTGTTTATTCCATGCTCTCGGTTTTGTTATTTCTCGCGAGGATGTATATGAAGATTACCTTTATGATTTCGAGGATCGAATGTCTCTATAATGTTCCGCCACTGTGCTAACAACAGCGCTTCTCCCCGAGGGAATTAATTTCAACGAAATTTAGACACTTTTAGTCCACACATTTACCGTGTCCTCTTCATTACCCTCACTTCTACCTTCGCCGTTAAATCGTGGACAGGTGAAGGTCTCGCCGCACGGGCCATATTTATTAGCCAATTAATCAACAAATACCGTCACCGCCTGCAACGTGCCTCGCGTCTGTACATTCGGCTCGCGCAACCCGTTTAATAACGAAATTCCCAGGTAACAAAGGCCACTTTAACGCTCAGCCCGCAACCCAATGTTCGTCCGCTCTAATCTCCAGGCCAACTTGGACGTGCAATCGAAACGCTCTCGATCTTCGAAACGTCCGGCTCGCCGCGTTTAACCAGCCTCGATTATCTATCACTGGAATGGTCGACCGTTGGGTCACCGGGGCACAGTGACAACAGATTCGAATGGAATCCAGAAAATCGTATCAAACCGCCACCTTTTCGAGTAGCTCGTTTAAATAGCGAGGCAACCTCGCTGGCTTGACTCAATAAAGACGTGCTCGAGTGGCCGGATTGAATACACATGAAGCATGGAACGAGCGTTGGAACACAGTTCGTTCGCATCAAAGAGGATCGGAATTAAACGCCCGGTCGCCGGGGGCAACTCGATCGTCGGTGAGCGACAACCCTCTCTCTCTCTCTCTCCCACTCTCCCACTCTCTGCCACCCCGCGCAAAGTGACACACACGTTTTATTAAAAATGTTCGGCTGTTGTCTTTCGTGCCGTTCGAGCGTGGCCGGGCCTCGGCTACGTACATACGTAATAGGCGGCACGCTCACCTGCGAACGCGCGTCTAACCCGCAGCCACCGGATCACATTGTCCCGCGAACCGTGAAATCATCGCGCAGCTCGCCGATTTGTACAGCCGTGCACGCATCGCGGTTTCGATACTCGCCCAATCGGTCCTAGAACGCTCTGGGTCAGTCGAGCCAAATACTTTCGGTTAATTAACCGGCCGGCGTGCACCCGTTGCCCTTGTCCTCCGTTCGCGTCGTTGGCTTGTTAATAGTTGCACCGAATGTTTGCCCTCTGGTTGGCTTCGTTAGCCGGCATTTTATTCTGCGGACTTTTGGCCATCCCGATTTGCCGCCGCGGCTTCTGCGCTCGTTGCGCGTAATTAAATATCGGTCCACGTCCGGTCCTTGGCTCCATGCTGTTGTTCAACGGCGGGCAGCAATCCAGTGAATCGTCGTTTCGCTGATGCACGAGCAGTTTAGAATTGGACGAATATTATTATCGGCATTGATACGTGAAAATAGTTCAGTTCGATGTCCTCGGAACGGTCGAATACACTGATACGTATGTATATTCACTTGAAAATAATTATTCGAACGTTCACGAATTAAGCGAGCAGAATTTCTACGAGAAAACCGGGCTCAGCTTTCATTTAACCTGCCTCGTTGTTTCATTGAATGTCGTGCTATTCAAATGCAAGTCGCAATACTGGTCGTATACGCGTTAAGTACAATAGGACCGTGCGCGATCAGACGGGCGTTTAAGTAGAACGTAACCGTATTGTGGCCAGAAGTGCCCTTCGGTGTAGAACAAAACAGGATCCCGTACAATCGCAGTCGTGGACATTTCGCGGGGTTGACTGTGCCAGTGCGAGTGCCAGATCGCAGTGAGTCGAGTTCAGAAGTTCCCCGAGAAAAAAAAAGAAGCCTCGAGCCCGGGACGCGATGAGAACCGCTGTGTAAGTAATGAGTGTGGATAAAAGGGATTAGACGGCTGAGTCCTCTACTCCGGAGGCACAAGAAAGATTTATTAACGACCTCCTCTGCCCGCGAGCCCGTTATTTCTATCGTGTGCGATGATATTCGCTCAGTCACCAAGGTTTTCGTCGTTCTCGCCGAGATTCACATGGGTACCCGGTCTCGTTTCTTCTCGTTTCTTTTGCCATCCCCAAAGGGCCGCCGAGGAAATCGTTACGTTCCGACGTTTTTGAAGCGTTTGTGAAAGCCGAGAGAGCCGACCGGCAATTTCCATGTAGATTTCTGAAGAGCCTTTTAACGCGGTTCAAGCAAAAGGATCGAGGACCAAGGTATACTCCAGACAGAGGCTGGAGCTTTTTGATTTGTAGGGGACGAGGCAGGTCCTCCTCTCTCACTCGGACTCGCCTTTTACTACTTCTGTTCGATCGTTCCGCGATACGCGCGACGAAATTTCTACACCAGCCTCGCGATTCTGTGCGAAATATTCGTGGGACAGTACTGAACACGAGATTGGAAAGTATTAGTCTTCCCGTTTTCCTTACCCTCGTTGCAATTTAGATTAAATACCAGAAGAGGCGCAGACAAATATAAATGATTATAAACAATAAGCCCAATTTAGATTTTTCCATTCATCCTGGGATAATTGAGGATTTTAAGTGAATTCAAAATAATCCAACTGATTAATTCGAATTGCTTTAATGACACGTGGGAGATTGAATATCGCGAAGCAATGATCGTAATAATTTCGTTACGCGTAGCTTCAATTCCGTTTCATTTTGGTACGCAATATTTTCAACATTTTTAACTTCTCTTAAATCTGAAGGAAGCAGACAGTGAAGGCCCGCGGAATGTAGCGTAAAGCGTGACCGTGCCCGTGCTCGTTACAGCAATTCGTCTCACCCTTTAAAACGTTCAACGCCACATGTCCGCTGATAGATAATTTTAATTTTCCGCGAACGTTCGCTGGGACAGGCCTGTCACCGTCATAAATATCGTTCGCATCGAAAACGGAGTCGCGTTCCACCCGGAATACACCTAATTTCTCCACGTGAAACTCGTCACGCCACACAGGATCCTCAGAATTCCTCTCTGTACCCTATCCCGCCGTTCCACGATCTCCAAGGATTCTTCGTGTCGATCTTAGAGATTCTTACGTGGCAATCTTCCGTTAAAGGAACGTCAGGAGTTCGATCCTGAGTCATCAGAATTTCTCCGCACGAATCTTCCAACGTCCCATCAATGGGTGCAGACTTTTTTCCAATTTTCCCCCGTCCAGGAATTAAACCTGTTCGAACTGTTCGAACTGTGAGTTTGTTTGAAAATAGCAATATTGCTCTTCCTCTTATATTTTCTTCCTTTTTCATGTGTAATTTAATCAATGTTAAATACACATAAAATTACGTTCCTCTCTTCCTTTCCTGATTCGCGAACAAGTTCCAGTTAAACAGAAATGTTTGTTCCATATCTATAATTCCAATCATCATAATATTAAGGATCGAGTCGGAGGAATTAGCACGAGTAGGAGAGATTACGTTTAAAAAGTGAACAAGTGTACAAGTTACGGTTATCTATAAAGGTTAACTGTTCCATTCAGTCTCAAGCGAAGGCACGATGAAGATATCGAACGGGTTACTAGCCACCGGGTTGCACGCGGAAACTGGGCCGTAGGCGGAACACTGGAAGCTCGTGTAAAAGTGGCAGGGCGATGCGAACCAGGCCAAAATGGCTCGATATAAGTAAGTTACGCGACGCGAAGAGGTGCACCTGCCGGAATAAAGGGAATCGCAATCGTTGGCAGGCCGAAGGCTAGCCCGTCTAACCGGTACTGCTTTGTAAAATTCCCAACTATGCACTTAGCACGGCCTGCCGCCATGTATAGGGTGTTGCGAACGCGACAGAGGCGAGACTTCATGAATGGGTTCGTTGATATTCATTATTTGATCATTTGCCGATTTAAGAACCAATACCGAATGATTGTAATTGTAAAACTGTGAAAGTAATCAGAAAACTATCGAACATCTGGCTAAGAATTACAAAAAAATAAGTCCTCCGATATATTTTTGTCGACTACCTCTCCGCAGGAAATTGAAAACATATCAATTGAAATTGTCACCGAACGATCCTGCTGTAATTAACAAAGTATCATAAAAGATATTTAAGATGCAACCGTATGAACATTACGATCTCAAGCATTGCCATCTGAATGAATTAATGCACCTATAACTTTGTTAAACTGTATCTTCAGTTTTACAACACCGACCAATCCTTATTGCCGTCGATGAAAACAAACATTGCAGTCGCAGAAACAGAGAGAGGAATAGCATTTCTTTGCATTTCGTCGATTCAGCCGTCCACGAAATACACGTCTCCTTTAGGTAGGACACAATGCAAATGTTAATAACTTCGGTGTAGTTGAATCGAACGAACGGAGAAACATTAATCGACACCTCGTTTACCTTTTGTGAGGCGACCCGCTGACTCCCGATCGAATTAATGCGCCAGTTGGCAAATCGGAGAACGGGGATTTGTGTCTGACTGAAGAGGCTGGCCGCCTTATTCTACTGCCCTTCCCCTTCGTTCCTTCTCGTCGCTCATTCCCCACCATGCCGCCGTCGTTGCATTCAACGGGCAAGTTCACGGAAACTGCGTGCAGGCAGACGGTGGCTGGCTTGAATAGCTGCTTTCCGGCCGTTCCATCTCAAAGGAGAACCGAAGCAAGCAAGATTTGCGTTTGTAATTAAATATTTGCCGGCGGTTAATTGAGTCGCGCTGTGCTTTTATTCCAATTTCTGGGCTTAAATGAAACCGGCGCGGGGACCGCCGCCTGGTTACCTGTCGCGTAGACGCTCTACCCGGTGTCGCGAAAGTTGCTGCAGTCAGGAACGAGGCATTAAGCCTGTCAATTTTTTGTACCCTGATAAGGCACGACTCGATGTTAAACACGGTGACGCCGATTCCAGTACTATTACTGGCTGAACTTTGCCTATCTTATGAGTTCGGTCTTTTGGTCTCGCTTAACCGTGACGATTTATAGGTGGGAAAATAGGGTCCACTGTACTTGACGGCTGAATGCTGTGCTTACTGAATATTTTAATTGAATAATATACAGGGTGATTCTATTATACTGAAAATTGTTTTGTGTACTATAAAATTAATTTTTTATATAATAGACAGTTGAAAATAGAGTTGACAAATTATTACAATTGTTTTAATGCTGCCGTTAAACCATGCTGCACCAGAGAAACACAGTTTCGATGGCTAGCAACAGAACAATCTAATCTTATCTTGCAATTTACCCTGTACGTGTGTAAAATTGATTTCAATCAAGAAAACACTGTTTATTATTCTCTGTAACAAACAGTAAACCAACAGTCTGATCCGCGCTATTAAATTAAATCGACTCTCAAATGCCAATGAAATTCGCCTTTATTTTTAGTTACTCCGTTGCACGATCCTAAACAGTTCAACAACCACCCAGCCCGCACTAAACCGCCAATCCCTCGTACCGTACCGTCGCCATCGTGGTCTATCGCGGACCGGGCAGTAAAGAATTCCCCGGCATCGTGCCCGTCAAATCCAATATCGGCCTCTTTACACCTGCCACCGTATAACTTTATGTAACGTAAAATTAAGAAGTCGCCGACGAACCGTGGATCCGCCGGGCCCTTATCCACCTCCGGCTAGCCTGCCTGCACGACCCGGCTCGCATAAAACACCAAGCACGTAGTTCCGTCGATGCCGCGTTCAACATATTACCTGGCGCCGCGAGTCGCGACCCCGACGCGTCTCGTGATGCTCGGCGTTAAAGTTCGCCGGGGAAAACGCGTACGCACGGTTCACCTGCGATCTCTCAATAAGCTGGAGCGTCATTATCTCGTGATGCACAGCGTGGCTCGAACGCCCGTTACACAGAACAGAACGGAACGTGCACGTATCGTGACTGCACCGCGTGGCGACTTAAATGCATCTTTGTACGACGGACGCGTGTGCGAGCGTTCGTGTGACCACGGCGGGGAAAAACCGTGGACGGTCTGCTACCGTGTAACACGTTGCAGCTTGCGGGGATATTTATCTCGTCTCGTCTAACCTTGCCTTGGTACGCTCACGGCGTTGTAACGTAAGCGTGTTCCCCGGCAAAGAGAGAGAGAGAGAGGAAGGAGAAAAAAAGATCTGTGGACGCATCTACTTGCTTCGTGCAAGAGCCGGTCTCGCTTTGGACGTTTTGGACGAGCTGGCGCGCATGTGCATCTGATTGCATTAAACTCGGTGATTGTTATTCCGGAACGCACGGCTGCTCGCTGCGGGAAAAAGCACAAGGTGCTTGCTGCGGCTGGGTAATTGAGAAAGATGTAGGAGTACGTTTAACGTTCGTATAACAGTGCCAGCGGGTTTGAGCGTTGCAAGTTCAACGATTTGCCGTTCGCTTTGATGCCCTCGAGATATACGATCTTTCGGATTCCTTTGAAATTTTCGATACCCACAGCCCCTTTGTGGCGCGAGGCCACCTCTGGCGTGACGATACTACTTAGTTTTTGTTTTTTGCCGGTGCTCTTCAGTCACGTCCGACTCGACGCTTCGTACGGTTGATGGGATAAATCAGCGTTGACCGAGAACAAAGTAGGAGAACAATTGCAGCGCGAACGGTTAAATACATGATCTGTACTTCAAATGCGCATGACAGCCTTTGGTGTAGACGCTATCTGTTTTCATTCGACGTTTCAAAGTAAAGTCTACATACTTTTCATCCGCTTTTAACAAATATTCTGATACATATCTCGACGCAGTCGCGAATCATTGCTTCCGACTATTTATTACTCAATGGCGTTAATTGAATAAGGTTTCCTCGATACTCGCGTCAGCGAATTGTGCACACACGCTAATCGATATAACAAGAACTCCTATCAAGAGAGCCGTCCAAAATCTCGATATAACCCCCAAAACGTCGCTGCCCAGGCGCTCGACCCTCGACCCGGAAGCACGCGGAGTTTAACATTAACAGACCATAGAGGATCCCCGTATCGACGTGAAATCTCAGCCCGTCCCCTCTCGGCTCCCGAGATTTCGGTCGAATAAGGCCAACCTCGCAAGCTCCTTTGCGGACACAGTTATACCCGGGGACGACTTCCAAAATTGCGCCGCGCGTCCACCCCGTTTCCCTTTCATCCCCAATCTCTCTCCAGACGCGCGGCGCGGTTACACGGATCCACAGCAATACGACCCCGTCCCTGGTACTTACACGTGTGTATCGGTGCGCAACACCACCTACAAGGTATACACCGTCCTGTCGCGCGATACATATTATTGTGTGCATTAGCCGCGCGCATGTTTATTAGATAGCGTATACGATGCAGTATGTTGGCTCAAGGGTTCCGTCGTTACCAGGGACCTCGTTAGCAGCGAAATTTATATTGCGTCCGGCCGTGTGTAACGCGGACGAAATCTTGCTGCATGTTAACGATAGCGATCCCACTGTGACACGACGGGGCGATGCGACGTTTCGTGAACGCCGATGGCCGGTCGTTGCTTCCGGATTCGGCCGGCGCCATTAAGTAATTGGCGATCGCTGTAACCGGGTCCTTCGGGGACCGCCGATAAACGGGCGTCGTCCGAATTTCGATTCGATCCGCGCGCGTGCTAATTTGGCCCCGATTGAACGAGGCGGCGCGCGACGCGACGCTATTATAATCGGCGAGCGAGCGTTGTCGGTTACGCGTTGTAAATCTCGTCGACGAGGTGAAAGCGACGCGCGAGGCGCGGATTTAAAAAGCGGGTGGGAAAAAAAGCCGGCAGGAAGAATCGCGCGAACTGCGATAATTAACGACGCCGCGACCGGCGAATATTTTAACAAATCTGTTAAACGTAACGAGCTCATCAGTTTTTGCGACGCGTGACCTGGATTGCCGCGCGCGCTTCCCTTTGGACGATTCCGGGTAAATGAATGTAAAAGGGGGGGCCGCCGCGTTTGCTGGAATTGTATTCGCGTTTACAGGTGTAAATTTCATATTTCCCTTTTGCGCCCGATTTTCGCGCTGTTATTTCGTTCTTCTTTGTGGAATTTTATTGACGATTCGGCCTGACCGAGACAATTCTTTGGACGGATGACAAATTTTA
The DNA here is from genome assembly GCA_963667235.1 of Nomada lathburiana. Taxonomy (NCBI): domain Eukaryota; kingdom Metazoa; phylum Arthropoda; class Insecta; order Hymenoptera; family Apidae; genus Nomada; species Nomada lathburiana. Next base: position 5,077,768 of record OY763908.1, read on the forward strand.
ACGCGAGGCAGCACTGTTTCTGCGTTACGTAGTAGAGGGTGAAATAAATATTAAGGATACTTTTTGTCCGTTTCTCGTAAAAGTCATAGCTCCAGTCTCGCTACTAATTAGTTACAAAAACAGGAAACGAGAACTGTCGAAACACTTTGCACACTATATACCCACAAAATCGATCGACAACCAAATCTATTATTAAACGCTCGATCGGTCGAAGAATTTCGCGACAGTGGAAGCAGTCGACGACGTCTCAAAGATCCGCAAATTCGGCAGGCAGGAAATCATAAAAGTAACGACACTGTAAAACGCGAAATACATTCCCCCTTGATCCAGTGCTTGTGGTATCGCGACAAAGTCGACGGAAGTACTCGAAACTATCCACGAAGTGGGCCGGAAGTAGGCGTAATTCAAGTTTCATGGCCGTGGGGACGAGTAATGGGCGCGGATCGGGCAAGTTTCACGAACCAAGAGTGGGAAGCGTTCTGTCGCTCGTCTGTTACGCTCTCAAGTGGCCCACTGGAAGAAAACTGTGCACAAAGGAGTATCGTCGTGTGCATTCTTTCCTCTTTTTCCCCGTTTGCCCCGCGAAACCACAAGCCACGGGCCATCGACGCGAGCCTCGCGGTTCATTTCGTGCTCGAATAATGATTTTACAGTTCCGTTTATTGCCGGTTGCCCGTGCTGACGCCGGCCCCCTGTTTGTTAGCAATTTCGTTGGGCAAACAGTCTCGTTTTGTTACGCAAAGTAGCCTTTACGCGCATACGTGTTTCACTGAGCACGGTTTGGGTTTGTTGAAGTTCCATTTAAAATTTTGTTTTTAACTTCTGCTCGGAAACTAACCGAGTGTTTTGGTAAATTAAATACCACGCTTTTTTGGGGGAGGGAATGCGTTACGGTCGCCCTTCTGGAATTCATACCGCGAATTGCTTTTGTTCGCGCAACTGAATTGCTTCGTAATGCGTGCTTCTCTGTTGTGCAATAATATTATTATGTAATCATTTCGTTCGTTACCACCTCCTCTGTATTGTTTGAAATTATTATTACTGCTTATTTATCGTTAACTCGATTGCGGCATGGCTTCAATTAATGTGATTTATTTAAGGCCGGTAGTGTTTTATTGATGGACCACATTTACGTTTACGTTATGGTAATTGGAGTTTCAATATTAAATGGCAGTTACCTATGAATATTTGAGAGTTTGAAATAAAACAAGTTTACAAGAAGCCAGTGTATTTCGTGGGGCACGTGTCGAATTTTTTTGAGAATAGCATCCGTAACCGACTTCTTCCTTAGCAAGTTTTCCACGGTTTTATATTATTCATACCGTTTGGCACACGTACCACGTGTTTTGTATTGTTATCAGCCATATGGGAAGGGAAGTTTCATTGCTTCATAAACTTTTTACAACATGCACCTCATTATTGTTATAGCATTCTCTCGGTTCATATTTTACTGTATATCAAACTTTTATTTGCGGTATTCTCTTTCGTCGCGTGTTTCTCTTTCGTACCGTAAGCTCCATATAATTGAAGAATTCCTTAACACAGTTGTTGCAAATCTGCTCTCGTACAATTCTCTCTGACCTCCCTCTCCATTTTAATTCATCGTTTTTCTAGCTGCGCATACTTCCACTGTTGCACTACATTTATTCAGAAACTGTTCGCAACGCGTGGCAGAGAAGTTTTCCGCAAAATGTTTGTTCCCCTGGAATCTCGTGATTGCGTTGAAAAAGGAAGAATATTCCTAAAAAATGTACACCTCGAGGAAGCATCGATTTTAAAAAGCTTTTACCACGTTTACACGGAACAGCCACGAAATATTTAACTTCGTAAACTGAGCCTGGGATTTCATTTCCCAGCTCGAAGGTTTGCAGTCCACGTTGGAACCAAGAAAATCCACAAAATGATAAATAAATAAATGTTCCGTTCCGAACAGCCGCATAATAATATCTTGCAATCATGCACACGGTCAGTTTGCACCGTACAACGATCGATTATTTTTAATGAACAATTCGCAGGTACAACGCGATCCAGTTCACCATAATTGTCGCGTGATTGCTTCTTTCGAGCGCGCTCCAACGGGGAAAAGGAGACATTACAACGTTTTAACGTTCTCGTTGGAAATTGACCGCACGAAAATTGAGTATTAAGAGCATGTAACGTCACGTGGCTAACACGGCCTCGCGTGAAACTTCTTATTAAAGCGACCACGAAGACATCGAAATTTCCATCAGCCTTACCGTCGTAGGAAATTAGCGGCAAAACGAGCCGTTTGCTCGAGGAAGTTCGCTTAACAAGCTCGAGTGTATACCCGTGGAAAAGGACGTTGTAAAGGTGGCATGATCTCTGCATGATCTAAGAGGGTCTGGTACAATGGAGAGAAGTTCCGCGGACACCGTTGAGCTTCTATGTACATCGACGGGAAGTTTTAACGAAGCGAAAGGAGTAACGCGATGAATTTTTGGGGCAGGGTGAAGCGACGCCTGGTGGAAGTCGGTTAAAGAGAATATGCATGCAGGGTGGCATGAAAGGGGGAGCGATCTTGTTAACGAAATTTTATTGTACATAAAACGAAATGTAGGACTCGAGGAAACTTTCACAGATCCGTTTCGTGACGACTCATTCTGTTCTAAGGTGATTTTACAGTGTCGCTTCGTGGCTGTCATTTATCCCTGTTCGGTAACAAGCAGTTGTATCGTTCAATGCCTGAAGAGTAAACTTCTCCCCGTTGTCAAATAGAATAAAAATAATTGATAGTTTTGATACGATTTTAATAAAAATCCGACCCTGAATTATTGAACTCAACTCAACTCAACTCAACAAAATTAATAATAGAAAGTCAGTAAAAGGGCCAAGTCGCCCTACAATTATCCACCCTTGAAACGTAACTCCGCAGATAATGAAACCAGTTCCCTATTACGCCACATCGACCTACCATAATCCGCAGCTAATTATAATCGCCGGTCGCATTTCGGGCGCCTAACAGAGTCGAAGGCCCGTTCGGCACATTTTCATCAGGAAGCACCGTTGTAATTTCCCGTGGCCTCGGGGAACACGCCGACGAGGGGGATGGCACGTTGAAACGTCACGCGGGTCCGGTGCTCACGCGCACGTCGACCGTACTTACCTCGACTTATGTAAGGGCGCACGTAAGTGCAGCAAATTGCTCGTAAAACGTGCCGCGGGTGTTAATTTATCCGCTAACGTCAAAGTAAATACGGAATTACTTTCGAGCCGTAAGTAACACGGGTCTGGACGTGTGTGTCCCCCGGAACACCGTCGCCCCTTTCCCCACCTACTGTTTCTACCGTCGAGGATCGCGTGGAAGCGCTGGTTGGCGAGTTTCTTTAAAATCTGACCAGATGCGACTCGAATGCCGACGCGTCGTCCGGGATACGTGAACGGGGTTCAACGTCGCACTCCTCTTGTTTGCTTGCTTTCTCCGTTCTTTTTTTGCACCGCAATTACCGTACGTAAGCCGTTTTGCATGCACGCCGGTGATCCCGTAGCGCGTAAAATAGCCGCTCGCCGACCAGGTAAACGTTTTCGCGCTGAGAACACGCCGGTCGAGAGCGTAGACGCCGGGCGGGTAGCCCCGACGAATTTGGCGTCCGAAGTTCTGTTTTAACTGTTCGTCGGATTTTCTGCGAAATAACTCGCGGCGGAGGTTGACGAGATTTGAGAATGAGAGTTTCTTTCGACGGGGAAATATAAATATGCAGGTAGCTGGGTTCGGGGTGAAACGAATGTCTCCGGGACGACGTAAGGCACGACGAGAAAATTGAAATACCGAGTTCCAGAAGGGCGTCGGGTGTAAAATTGGAACCGTCGAAGCCGGATGCCCGCGGAAGCATAATATTTTACACGGCGTGGAATTATAAAATGGTAATCGGGATAATTGAAGAGTGTAAAAAGTTGCCGAAGAACGAACCGGGCATACTGATGGTATTAAGCTGTAAAGATGGAAATCGTCGTGGAGGCTGAAGCGTGCGGCGTGTACGGGTTTGCTTTTACTGAAATTCTTGCACGAGAGATGCCTTGCACTCGATAAGGCGGCCGCGGGGCGGATTAAGCGCACGGAATTCGAGCGGCGAGCGAAAGAAACATTTGAACAACGGGTTAATTAAATGCAATCGAAGTTCCCCAAATAAGTTAACGATTTCTCGGGATAAAAAATTCAGCACGCCTCCGATAATGCACAGAATAATAACATCCACCGAATATCTCCTCCCGTATCGAGTGTTCCGCGAGGGACGCAACGTTGGCCCGCTTCGAAATTTCTAAAAATGAACACGAAGCCCCGTAAATTCACGTGCGAACCACCAACGGTAGAAGCTAAATCACACGGCATATTGAATATTCCATTTTCAAAACGAGCTGCATCTTCGGCCGTCCGATATTTACAGCCGAAAACAGCGCTCAACACCTCCGGCATCTCACAATAAACCGATATTTACGAGACACCCGCTACACGGGAGACGAACGAGCCTGCAACGGCGAATAACTGTACAGAAAACGGTGCAACACGATATTCGAGGAATCCATAAATTCGTCGTCGGCTTGTGTAACGTTTAAATGGAGACAGCCGAAGAAATTGATAATACCCGCGAGAGAGCGTTCATTGCTTCTCTCGGTAAGAGTCCTGCATGCATCTTGCGATCGCTTGAAAGCGACTGGTCCCGCGTATCGATAATAATTCTTCGTCGCCGTTTCGATCGCGGTCCCCCGAAGTCGACATTTCATTGCGCAACACTCGTACGATTTCTACGCTCGGTGGCGAGAAAAAGATAAGGAAAAACATTCCCGTGGAAAGTCGCCGCAATTAAAATACCAACGAGACCGCGGCTGGTGGCACTGGTCGCGTTTGTTCAGCGTTTTTAACGGGCGGGGGTGTTGGTGGTTAATGTCGGTCGCGATTAAAACGCGTGGCATCAGCGATATCGCGTAATTGGAAAACGCGACGTTCGGTAAATATATCGCGGGAATTTTCATCGAACGAACCCGGGGCAAAAAGTAACCCGGGGAAAATGTATTGAAGGTAGGCGCGATGGTGATTCGAGGGAACTCGATGTCGGGAGGAGATAAAGAGCATCGGGTATCGTGGTTTTAAACGGCTAATGACTCGAAATCCTGGACGTTCCCTCGTTCTTTTGCTCCAGCGATGCGCCAGCGATGCACCAGTGATGTCTGGCGGAATTTCGTTGTGTTTATTCGTGTAGAATATTTCAGCTAATAAACGGGGATACTTCGAAAAGTAGGTTGGCTTGGGAATGTTTCACATTGAGGTGCTTGAAGTTTTATGGAAAAAACATTGAGTAATTAGAAACGTCGGAGATACCGCTATTCTGGGTCATGAGAAAAAGTGTGTAATTAAATTTGCATCTCCAGACTCGAGATTATAGACGAAGCGAAAGATGTAGCAGTCTGCCGGAGGAAAAAGATTCCATTACGAAACTTCCAGCGAACCCATACTACGTGTCTTTAATTATTCAATTAAACTACGTAACACTATCGGCTTGCTTAAATGACATTAATTTAAGAACAGAATTATCCATTTTTCTAAGATAAATTAACGACCGAAATAAAATTATTAATCAATGCAAAATTCTATTCTGTACACATTATTCTATTACAAGTTCAGAAATCGTTACTGTTAACATCAGCCTTTTATTCAATAGCAAGATTAGTGGTCTTACTGCAAATATAATAACTTGAAAACGTTCAGCCTCGAGAGGGTTGTGGGAAATCGTCCACGAGACACGATAATGGATGAAACACGAATCGGTGACATAGGTGAGCCGTATACAGCGCTTGTCGCAATACAATCGTTCACCGAAAGCTATCTATGCCGTTTGGTATAAGTCTGTGGTACGGACATAAACGTATCGCTGGGTACGCGCACAGCGATAGCTTCATAAAGCGAAATGGTCGTCTCCTCGTAATTCCACGGTTGCTAATTATCGTTACCGAGCAGCCGTTCCGTCGAATATTATCGCGATTCCCGCAGCCGTTTACGACGCTTCAGTATGAAATTTAAAGCCGCCCGGCTGCTCAAGACGCGTGCAACGCGACGATGAATTCGCAGTTTCCACAGTGAACGATCACTGGGAGGGGCTATTAAAACATGATACTTTGAATCGAATCACATGGAAATCGATAGTGACGCGACGGTGTTGTACAGGTGGTAAATTGAGGGGATTAGCTCTCGTTGTTTTTCCGTTTTTTTTCTAATTAGCGAAAGGATCCTAGTGATGTCGTTCAGCATGAAACTCTGGATAGTGGATATTTTATGATGACTGGTTTTTAAACGACGACTTTATAACTCGAGGAGTATACAGAATGAACTTGTTAGATGTATTTTTTTCGCTTATTTGGAGGGTTGGTTAGACCAATTGACAAAGTATTATAAACGAGAAGTGTTACACGATTGAAAAAGAAACTAGGAACAAATTATGCAGTGCTACTTTCGAATCACCAGTTGCAACGTAGGATAAATTTATCGAAATAATCACCGCTACTGAAAAAGCGTTAATTATACAACCACTGATTCTTACAAACTGACCACCTATAAGTCTACGCCACGTAATTACTTCGAAAGCTATTAAAAACGATCCACGGACGCTATTCCTTTACGGACCACCCAAGAACCGTTCCACAATCACGGAAAATCCACACGAACATGTCCGACCAGCCAAAGACCCGCCAGACCACAAGCTTCTCGAATCGATTAAGCCTCTTTATCCTGAATCTCCGTGGCCGGCTGAACGGACACGCATTCCATCGGCGTCTGGTTTTTCCTGTTGCCCGCTAGCACCAAACTCGCTATCCATCACTGAATCAATTAGCAACTTCTCAATTACGCGAAGTTCGTCGTTTTTTTTTCCCCCCCTCCTCCCGGGGTTGGGCTCTTTAACCTGAAAACCGTTCACCGTCCACCGATCGATGATCGAACGATGAGTCGGCCCCGCGATGGGTCGAATTTACGAGCGGGCAGCGTTTGATTTACGACGAGTACAGAGGATCCATTTCGTTGATCCACGATCGATCGACGCCAGAACCAAAGTTGGATCGAAGGGGCGAGGCGAGCAAACACGCGATACGCCGAGTTAATCGTTATTCTTGTCGGTCGGATAATTAATAGCCAATCAGCGAGCGTGTCGGGCTGAATGTTAAGCAGAATCTGCGGACTCCTCTCTGTACGTTCTACCCCCGCTGCGGACAGCGCGAACGATACTTGGCTGTTGTACGCTGTTTGTACACGTGTATCGATATATCGTAGAACGGTGGAAGAAAAAGGGACCGAGCTTCGATTCGCCACGGCCGGCCACGGGAATTGAATGACAGTAGGCGTCGGTGTATGGGGGATGCACTTATTTTTGGCGGTATCGACGATCTTAGGGGTGGGTTTTAAAATGATGTGCATTCAGTTGGGATCGCATTTTTGCTTCTGCCTCAATTTATTTCGTAATTTTTCGTTGAATGTGAATGTTCTAAATGTGTATTATTATTATTATTGTTTTATTCAACAGAGTGTACGAATCGGATGTGAGACGCGTGATTGAGATATCTCAATACGATTATGCAGCTGCAAGAGTTCTTAAAGTAACGATAAATTATGCGGAAGACATTTATCGGTTATGCGAGGCTTTTAACCGGTTTAATTATTCAGGCTGTTAATAAAACCGTCGACTGTGTAATGGGGCGAACAGCGTGACGTTATTATAGCGTTATAAGTTGACAATCATAGAACAATCTTTACCACTTGAACTTAATCGATTACATTGACACTCGCTGTCAGCCATTCACTGAAGGAACAATGAAACGTAATTGTTGCGCGAAGAACTTTATTGCGACTAGACAAGTGTTGCCACTGATAGATATATTTGTTAGAAATTTAGTTATCGCTTTGCCTGTCTCAACTCAAGATAATACGATTACGGTGTACATATAATCAATATTTAATTTACGTGTGTCTCGCTGTAGAAATTGCAATGTCCGTCTAAATTACGCGTATTAAAATGGACACTTACTTCGTTAAACCGAGAAGCAAAGTACTCGACATATGCAAACAAGTATATCCAACAAATCCCTTATTAAAAATTAATAATCCCAGTCACTGTTATCCTACAGAGACAATCCTTCAGTAAAATCATATCAAACATCTCTGTATTCAACAACTTCAACCCCCCGCAACCCCTGTTTATAAACCGTACCATAAACTCGCAAACGCTTCAACAATATCATCCCTGAAATGATGAACCACCTACACGACTAATTTAGACATCCAGAATATTTATAATAGTTAGCTACTGTTGCAGTAACAGTTACCCGAAATAACCTCCCTGATTATCTACAACCTGCCGCTATGTCTATCACCGAATTGAACCCCGCAAAACTGTAAATTTAACCGCGTACCCATTACCATTGCGCGTTACTGTCAGGTCCTCCAGAAAATCCCCAGACTCCTTTACCTGCACTATCCGCCGCAGCCCCTAATCGCACAGCACATCCGCAACCCCCGTGTGAAGCCCAACAACATAATTGCTCAAATCCAAAATAGCATAACCGTTCGAAACTCGTCAAACAGTGCGCGCACATCCACAGAGTGGAAACTTCGGGACTGCTTCGTACCTGCAGAGCACCGTTTCATCGAAACGGTGCACCGGCAGCGAACTAGCCAGACAACATTATTATTGTCCCATCAGGAGTGGCCTCGGCCTCTATTACACCGGGTATCGTCTTCGGAGCACCGGTACAGCGTTTTGTACGGGCAGAACAGTTTCTAGCGCGGCCACCGCGTTGTTCGTCCCGTAAGAACGAAATATGCGGCAGATGCATGGAACAGATAGACGCTCGGGGAGCGTGAATTCTAAATGAGGATAATGTAACGTGCACCGCAAATAATCCTAGTGTGCATGCCGTGCAAGCATTTCCCACCCCCCTTGTCCTCTATTCGCCGGTACGGCCATTACCTGTGTATTCTTGAACAAAGGGAGTTGTACACTGCCACTCAAAAGTTTGGCACGCCCACGTCGTTCGTTAATTCCCTTCCACGTGTACGTATAATTGTTTTAATGCAATTATTCGTCGCTCGGTGGATCTGAATGTTTGGTATCCTGCCGCGGAGATCGCGTCGGTCACTGGGGACCGAGTAGGTCGATGTTTCTTTGCGATAAATGTTGGTTCGACAAATTTTGTACACCCTTCCGAGACTATTCTAACCGTGAACCGGGTTGCATGACAGCAGAGCGCAATTTAGAGATACATGGATGATATTTGAGTCCACCCAAGTGTTTGAGCCGCCGTGTATTACAGGTGTGTGTCGGTGGGTTTCCATCGACGCACCGGGGACTCGCAGTGCGAAATTATTCACCGATATCCCGAGGAAGCAACGCGCGGATCTATCGATCCAGTTGCTGCTCGTCCGACGACGCAACAGAAAATATTCATAAACGTTCGTTGAACTAATAGCGGCCTCCTGCTCCAGTGTACACGTGCATTGCACGGCGAGTTCGCCACTTTGTACATCCTTTTTCCTACCTGCTCTCGGGGATGTTGAATCTTTTAGATTACCTCCCACGGTGGTAATGCACGTACTAAAGCACAGACAATAGGTTCGATGTATGCTCTAAAAAGGGGAACCTACGTGTGACTCGATTGCAACAGGAATTCGTTCCTTCGGGGATTATTATTAAATCAATTAACGGTGATCATAAAAGGATGTCGATGTGAAAAGAAAATAAGGACCTATCTAATGCACACACACACACGCACGCGCGCACAGCCTGTATATACTTTGGACTCAAAGTGGTTCGAAGTAGCGATTACAAGTAGCTGGATACAAGTAACTCCCTCTCAGACTTGGGGCATAATGATCCCCGGAGCTCGGCTCGCTACTTATTTCATTGCAAACTTTTCCTTTCACGGTTGAATGAAGTGCCCGGAAGCAGGAAGACGGCCGCCCAAGAGAAAGGGCCGAGATAAACTGAATGAGTGGAGAGAAGACGGCCTCGACTCGTACTCTCGAGGGCCGAGACCTTCGGATAAAGGAGCTGCAGGGATGGAGAAAAAAGGAACAGAAGGACGAGGAAGACGATTCGGAGGGGGGGGGGGGGCAAAAAAAGGAAGGAGACGAGTCTGCGAGGAATAAAGTTCCCTGTCAAGCCGGGTGTACCGTGTCTCGAGAGACTGCGAACCGAGTTTCCACCATCCTTACCCCCTTCGTTCGATTCCGCTGCGGAACTCGCCCCTACGACGAGCTCCGCGCTACTAGTTGTTGATTGTTTCTGGCTTAATTATAACTTCGAACAATTGCCATTTTCTCGAATATAATTATCAATTACTGTGACGCCGAGCAGACTCTGAGAATCGTTGGGAAACTGGCGAAACTCGTTGTCCACACATGCGACTCGAGGGGGTAGGCTTTTATTTGACCAAAGTTCGTACCTCGCCTGTTTTCTTTTTTTTAATAACGGGGGTTTTATGAACCGGCGATATGCATCGAAAGTTTAAACGGACAAATGCAGCGCCCTAGTCTGTGTTGAATTTTTGTGAACAATTTGCAGAATATTCGGATATTATTGGAGAAGTTGACGTTGCACATTCGTTACGGCGTGTCGTTAGTATAATAATAAAGTCCACGAATTGCATACTAATTAATCACACATGCGCATTTCGATAATTGTGAGAAAGCTCTAGATGCAGCTGGTTTCGTAAAAGTTCAAAATAATGCAAGTCAAAAAAATTGTATATGTCCTTTCTGAAACAGATATTCGTTTCTCGGAGAATTATCACTGACATGAGATAATTCTATGTGGCATAAATTTCGTTCATTATTTACGCTTGGATTAATGCATTCAAGCTTCACTGTACACTTCCAACGAAACAATCATTTTGTAAAAGCACCCTGCAAGACTACTAAATTCGACTTCCCTTCTTTCAACCTGACCTCAGACACTATCCTCCACCTCCCCAATTTCTTCAGCCACTCCTTCACCACTAACCCAAGAACTTTTCCCAAGACCTGACCATCGACAACTTCCAACGCCGAAATTGGTCCGGATATATCCAATTCACGATCCACGAAATATTTATTCGATATATTGCCGTATCTACGTCACTTGACATTATTGATCAATGAATATTGTATACTACAATGAACTAACAATTGACCGCGTATAATTGCCAAGAAGATATAAGCGAAAACTATAAATTGCAACAGGAAATATGTGTCGAGACCACGGTGAAAAATACACATGAATTTTCCATTTTCACGCGTGCACAACCGTTCCATTCATTTAAATGATATCCAATAAAATTATACAAACAACCGTCCGAGTAAAACCCCCCAGTAACCGCGGCCAATCATACCCCTTGGCAAGCCTCCCGATCCTTTAAAACTTTTACTACCGTCTATTTTCACATTCCACGGGGGAGCCATATCGCATATCCGCGTGCTGAATTCCGAAAACGGAGCGAACGCCCAGCGTTACTTGCCGCCCGACGCAATTAGATAATGGAACCGCTACGTCTTGGACGCAGCGTCGCAACAGCAGCGATTTCGCTCGATTAATTGAGAAATCAAGAATTCCCTTTGCACACGGAGATTCACTCGTTCCGACGTATAATACAATCATCCCGACGAACAAACGAAACGTGGCAGGGGAAACGTTTGCTGGGAGTGGCGGAAGATGCAAATGCAGAGGAATCGTTCGCGGTAGCGTGTGGCGTAGCATATGTTGCGATATTCTGTGGTCGAATTTACACATACACACACATACCCAGACACACACGCAGTCAGTATATGGCAGCATGCATGACTGCCGACATATCAGCATCTCCAAAGGGATCGTCGTATCTGCGCGAACAGTAAGAGCATCGATCACACACCGGGGACAATATTGGCATGATAATCGGAAGGGATTCGGCACGGTTACGTACAAGGGGCCCTTGCTGCAGGGTCGTGGCTAGGATCAGAGGGGGCGCGCCACGATTATTGCGACCAGAGGGGGGGGGGGCACTTCATAAATAATGGTCGTACGAACAGCTCGCGCAATATGGCGCGTTTACTGCTACGATTGCACTTTTCGGTAGTGTCACCGATTCTCTTCATTTTCGGGGAATCGTTGGCCACTGATCGAACAGACGCTCCGAAAGGGGCGCCAGTGTTTTCGGGGGTGCGTTGGGGGCTTGCTTTTCTCGCCTGCTGGACGATCAGAATGATTCGACAATGATACGGCGCGGACGGAATATTGTGCGCTCGTTTAGGGTAAAGGGTTTCCGCGTGACTGTCGAATCGTCGCGATAATATTACAGATACCGTCGACAGGTCAACTTTTCCGCTACTATTAGGAATGATATTTGTATTCGTGGAAAATATCGAGGTGTTGACGTAATGATGCTAAACAGATGATACATAATGTTCGAAAATATTATAAATTTCGTAGATTCATATGTCGATAGATAGCATGTATCTGTTAACGCTTTCTCGAGGCAAACATTAAAAATAATCTATGAAATTCCAGCCCGTGATTAACCGACCCCTCATCTTTTAAAAATACCACGAATCATAAACAATCATCCAACCCTTCGCGCGTGCGAAAGAAACTTCGATATCCCTTCATCTACGAATACTACGCCTCGCTACCAACGTAAATATAATATCTAAATAAAAACGTGTACCAATAATTAAACATCCGTCCATCTATAAATATAATGCACCTCGACAAACAAATTTAATGTACACCTCACCTTGAACGAAAGCACCTTGCAAAAATCCTGCAAACATCATTGCAACGGCAAGCATCGTCTCGCTACAACTCGAACAAACATCCCTTGCCCCACCTGTCATTTCGACTTGTCCCCCATGTCGCGACACCCTCCACTCGCACACACACATATTTTCTTCGCGCGTACGCCTATCCGGAGTGCACCCCGCTGTCGCGTAATCGTGTGCAGCGTGCACACCATTTTGCGGCGGGGTGTGGCGCGATGCGGTTCCCAGTGAATCATGCACCACCCCCGAGGGAGATCCGTCTACGATTAATTCCATCACTTGACACGCTGCTGCGCGACGAGAACGCGGGTCCAGCAAACATTTAAGCCGGGCATTAATCCCGCGTACCCAGCGGAAAATGAAGATGGCCCGGGCCAAATGTCCCGTGAAGGGGACCCGGCGATCGCGACTCGATGAGACGTGTCGCGATCGTTCCTCGAATTGGAACGACGTGTACGTCACGTTCTGATTCGCGCCGCGAATCTTGGGACCGACGCGACGCTCGCAGCGATATTGAGCGATGTCGATAAAAGGGTCATCGATCAGACGACTGGCGTTTCTCTTTCCATTTTTTTCGAAGGAAAGTTGGCTGGCAAAGGGGTCGAACGGTGGATGTACTTTGCGGAGGGGTTGCAGTGTCGAGGAATTAACTGCCTACGGTGTTATTTGCCGGTTCATTGGTTATTTCGCGACGGCGATTGTGTGACGTACGATGGGCAGGATCGCGTTCTCGGCGTAGATGGAACGGGGAAAGCTTGTCTCGTTGTGCTTATGGTACGGAAAAATTGTCGGGGATGAATGATCTATATGTGCGGATTAGTAAATTAGCTTTCGGTCTTTTCTTTTAACCGAGCCGGGTGTATATGTCACTCGCACGGGATATATATACACGGAGAGCAACTGGCGTAGAATCTTAACGAGAATCTCGAAAGGGTACACCGAGTTTACGGTAATATCCAAGATTTACAGAGTTCGTGGCTGTCCTCTGATGTTCCAAAAATATATACTCGCGCGTATATGTATATATATATATTAAGTAAATTATCATCCCCGGGCGCAGTTAAAAGCGCGTACAGCCCCCTCGAATCCGGCAGTGTCCAGTTGGCCGTGATATTGTAACCGCGACGAGATATCTCATCTCGGTTTAATTACCGGCGTGGTAAAAGCGGCCCAAGCGCGGCAGAAAACGCACCGGCACAATGAAACTAACGCTTTCCTTGGATTTCTTTCTTTTATTTTACCGCAAGAGCTCGCATTATTTCTCCCCGACCTGTCTAATTAGACTCGAAGAAGTCGAGGCGAACGCAGGTGCGCGCGTTTAACCTCCTTCTGGCCTGAACGCAAATTTAGCCATGGAATTAAGCCGTAGAGTTGAACGGGTCACGCGTAAAATAATATAGAGCTAATTGGGCCGGATTTCCGTGGCTTACCGCGTCCAAATTATTGAGCCTGAGAACGACTTGGTTTACTCGCGCGTACAGTGTTCCATTTTCGTCCCGTGGACGAATGTATCACGGGAAGTTACGACACGTCGCGGAGATTGGTCACCTTGGCATTTATGGCTAGTTAGCCGCGCGTTTACTTGTTATCCAAGTTTTCTTTTTTGCGATGATATAATGTAACAGGTTCGGTCTTATAATAGCACACTTTGCGTTCATTTTTCGAACAATTTTCTATTCTATCTGGAAAAACAAGATTAAAATCCCCGCGAAATTCTTTGCAAGAATTGTTCGAACAATATCCAGATATCATTCACTCGGAGCTCACTCACTTAGACATTCATTGCCACCGGTTTCACGATATCTTCGGCAACATACGCTGTCCCCGGCCAAGCCTCGTCAACAAGCTTTTCATACAAATCCTCCCGATATCAGATCGGATTTAAAAGTAAAGCAAATGAACGAGCGCACACCAGACGTGCACGTAAGTACGTACGTATGCCTCGTTCCTCGCGCAATCTAGCCGGAATATCCGCGATCGTCTCGATTCATATGGACGGCGAGGTGTGTTCATGTCCAGTCCGCCGCGATCCGGCGAAGGAAACATAGCAGAGAAAATTGTTCCGCCGTTCGATCTATCGGGCAATTACGCGAGCCGGAATGAATATTAAAGCTGCGTTCCCCTGCCGATCCGATTGATCGAGGAATTGAGTAAACGCGATCACGCCGATTAATCATTCCGGCCCCGGCCTTTGGCGTTTTAATATCGACCAGCCGGTGTAATGAGGCCGGTATTAAAGTTAATGGCGACACCTTGCGAGCACGCCGAGACAGATTGAAGAGTTCGAGGCCCGACAGCGTGTTCTCCGTTGCTCGTTTATCAGAGGAGCCTCTTCTTCCCCGGCGCACTAGGTGCGCTCGACTAATAAATCAGCGTATCTCCGACTGGAAACCTGTTTCGCAATCGCGTCGAGTTGTTGGCCATTTCGATTTTTCCTTCCGCGAGGAGGGAGGAGGAGAGAGCAAATTTTACTATCGGATTAAAGTGAATTGCACGATGAACTTGAAGTACTGAAGCGTTACGACGCACCGCCATCCTTTTGCGCGTTTCATCAGATTGATGACGACGGGATTTGCAAATATTTCAGCGGACGTATGGGCTCGTGACGTCGAATAAATATTAAGTTTTTAATGTCCGATAGCCGCGAAGATGTTGATTTATCGCAACGTCATTCAAATATCTCTATCATTCGGGTGATGAAAATTCGTGAGATTTAGCGAACGGCAAGTTCCCGTAGCCTGCGTTTTGATTCATTGCAATAAACCGTTCGAAATTTAAATTCCCTTGCGTTTCCGCCAGATATTACAATTGCACGGTTCCAAAGGTCTAAAGGTTCGTTCGATAATTATTCATTCGCAAAAGTGGGGAACTAGTTAAATGAAACACTTCGTCTTGCATTAATTCCTCGTATCTATCCGTATTATCAATTTCAATTTAACAATTCTTACCATCCGTTCGGCCAACTTCAATCCCGAACTCGCAGCCGACATTCTCCTTAAATACGACACTGTGAAACACAGAAATCCGAATGGTGCCTCGTCCGCGCTTACCAATACGATATCAGTGAGACCCGTCGACCACCTTGCGAACCCTCGCGAAACGTCTACCTAATGTACGCATACGAATAACGTTAAAAGAAGCGAGAAACGCAACCCCTAAATAAAACTGCGCCCCGATCCCCGCCACCGCTGACTTCGTGCCCCGACGCGGCTTTCAAGTCCAGCATCCAAACAAGAAGATCCACGCGTGCGTACCTTTTCCATTACGTCCAATGACGTGGCTTTTTTCACGGCTGCCATTAAAACGCGCCGGGGCACGTGCTGTTTTACGAGGGCCGGGCCTCGCGTAACGAGCGCGACCCGTTCGGCCATCGAAAACGCGAAACTGGTCCGACCGTCATAAATCACCGGCCACCCTGCTCGACTTCGCTGCCTAATCAGTTTAAGTGATTTCGAAAGGAGCTCGCTTTCCACCGGCCACGTCCACCACCTCCGGCGAGCCTTTTGCGCCTTCCACCCGGTCATGGTGGTCCACGGTGAGCGTGTGGGTGGACAAACGCGTGCACCGAGTTACGCGGCGGCTCGAAACTGCCCACTCTCCTTTCGCGTACACGTCCAACGGAGTGGAAAACGCCGGGGCTTCGACTCCTTCGAAGCGGTGATCGATCGACTTTGAATTATATCTTTATGGGGGATCTCGATCGTTCTATTGTTCCCTCTTCGTGTTCCTCCGGCGATCTGGAGGCGATCGGCGTTTAGACTCGCGCCACACGGTACCACGGTGATTTGTGACGCTTTGTCTCGACCTTTTTCTATGTCGTCATTTTTGTCGTTGCATGGTTTTTTGTTGTTTTTTTCTTCTAGTTCGGACGGTGTTTCTGTCGAGTTGGCCGTGCGAATTCTCGAGGTGCGTCGTTTTTGTTTAGGGGAGGTTTTATTTGTAGTCGCCGGGGAATCCCGGACGGTCTGGAATCTCGATTTGATTCTGTATTGATTTCTATTTGAGCCCGCGCTTCGTACCTTCGGTACTTAAATTATTGCGCTTAAACACGGGATAGTTTTGTAAGGTCTTCTTTAAGCTCCGTAAAATCTGTTCGCGTTACATTTTCGTTTAATTTAATTCGACATGCCTATTGCAGCTTATAGAAATCTGTTTTGTCGTAATTTTTGTTCCTGCGGTCGGATGAACCGCTCCCGCTTATTCCCATCGCTCCATTAGCTCGAGGTCTATCCGTCCATTTCCGCCTAATACGTTAGATTATCGTGTGCCATGGTTAATACGATCAGCGGCGAAACACGCGATTACATATGCACCGTTCTAAACAATCAATTATGCAACGGGACACACAGCTGTGGGTATTGAATTATTGCTAATGAGTGGCGTGATGCGATTAATCTTAGAGCCTCGTTCCTGGTTCCAGGAACAAGGCGAGTCGGTTAAAAACAAAGAGCCCATTGGAACCTGGTGGCATCGTGGAATGGCATAATTCACTGAAATCTAGGTTAATTCGTCCGTTCAGAAAAGTGATTGGTTATTCTGCTTGAAACAGAAGTTGTACGCAGACGGTTTCTAAGAAGCACAAGGCTTGCGAGTTAGTAATGCGTAGTTAGAGATAATTGCGTGGTGTCTTCTCAATACACGAATTAATTTATGCGCAGGTATCGAGTCTAAAAGTGTACGAAACTCAGTAGAAACAGTTATCAAATTTTCCATCGAGAAAGAAACGAGTAGCTATCGTAATTTTTACTCCACCAGGAAAATAATTATTTTATGATTGCATTATACATACTTACATATGCAAAAGATAACTATTATATAGAATACAGTAATACAGATGTAACAATTGTACATTCTAGAGCATATAGCACAGAATTACAAGCAACGAAGCAGTAAAAATTATTAATATAAACAATTAATTCAAACCCGTACATAAATGTCACAGGAACTAAAGCGAATACAAAAAAAAACATGTACGAAACATTAATTCTAAAATCAAATAGATATCGACCCTCGCGACCAGAGACATTGAACCCTGTAAGAATTTCCAAAATCGCCGAGCCAATTAACGATCTGTCGCTCTTGTGGCAGTCCGATTCACGCCGATCGACGATACTGACTAATGAACACGCGACGCATAACTCGACCCGAACTTCCGTCCATTAGGCTGAACCGTTCCCGTGGTGTCGAAGGTCGGCGAACATTGAATTCGCCGCGGCGATATCGGCCCCGAAACTTGGTGCTGCTCGAGGGTGCCGGGGAACGTTCGCATGGACATAATCGGTTGGGCCTGGCGGACGTTTTATCGCCGATACACCGGCGGTCCGATAAATCGCCGCTTGGAACTTTGCTCGCAATTAGTATGGTAATGCGTCTGGCCGGCGTTCGAGGGTTACGATCGGTGTGCCACGGGGTTGGACGATCGCGTCGGAGATTAGGAACTCCGTCGCTGAGAAATATCGAAATTTTGGGGATCGATGGCAATTGACAGGCTCGTCGCCCATGAATTAATTCAAGCAGTTAATTGAAACCAACTTCTCGACGAGCATGCAAGAAGTGGATAGTGCATCGCAGAAGGTGGAAACGTATTTATATGTGCACTTGCTAGGTTACGAACATTTGAAACAGCGAAAAATTGTTTCGCGGGGAATATGAGATTTTGTTAGAAAATACAATGCACATATGTTATTAAATTTTCCGCGCAAGATATGCAATGATTTCTCTTCTTCTTTGAATACAACGGTTCGAATGGCACTTTAACAAACAGGAAAGGGGTGTACTTGCGCGATTTAGAAATCTTTCCTGCAAGGGTTAAAGTAAGCGACGAATATCAAATAATCCTGGCTTACCAGACAACGGGATAGGCTTAACCGCGTACAGGGGGGGGGGGCCACCTTTTATCAGCAACAAAGGAAAAACAACCGATATCCAGCAGAAGCCACATTTATCTACAGTATAATGAACCATCCGACGGGGTGGTTAATCGTGATTCCCACAGCGAGTCGGTGATGCGACGAGACGGCGCATCTGTTGTTCATCCACGGGAACTTTAAATCCCGCGTATTATTAGAAGTCTAATTTCGTTTCGCGGCCCAGCGAGCATTCGACGCGAGGGTAATCACGGAATGACTAGTGGCGCGAAGATACTCTGCCTGCGTATCGACGGGGTGGGCATGGAACGGGGGTGGCTTTAATGTTTTTAATCTAATTCCCCGCGTGCGAGTCCGGCAGCACGAAACTCCTCCCTCGGGGGTCGAGTCCCGTTCGCTGGGGATTTTTGCATTGTGCAACTGTCGGGGGTGCATGCCTTCCCTTTCGAGGAATGCCCCGTCGCGATCGATCGCTCCTTCAATTTCATTTTTCATGCTCTGAATTGCACTTTCTTTCTTTCTTTTTAGTGGCACGGTAATAATTAATCATACTCGGTTCGGGTGCTCCACTGGCCTGGTTTCTCAGTTTCATCCCCCTCAGTTTCAGATTCAAGAGGACCATTTTATTTCTTTTGTGGGATCGGAATGTGTGTATTTCGATCGTCCGATGGTTGATTCATCTGTAAGATTCGCAAGATATATTGAAAGGGGGGACGTTTTCTCTTTTATTTCGAAACGTGCAATTGAAATAAAGATTCGCATATTGCAACACCAACAGAAACGGAATATTCTACGTTGACATAGGTAACTATTAGGTGAGTGCGTGAGTATCGATAAGATCATTCACCGTATCCACGTCGAACGGGGCGGAAAAGACAAATAAAATAACCAGATGCACTTCGCGGAAACCGAAAGAACAATAGATCGCCCGGTATTCCCCGAAAGACATTA